>OX419755.1:70201898-70855064 GCA_948567375.1 Lunularia cruciata | reverse complement strand
CCTGCTACTTTGTTGTTCCCCACCATGTCAATGAAGAAATGAGGATGTTAAGGAGTTGGCTGAAGGAAGGTCACCATCCGGGCTTTCAATCCTAGGTTCGTTCTCGTGCCATATTTTAAATGGCTTACATTCAGTCCTTTTGCAGTGGACTCCAGGGTTCTGATGTTTCTTTTTTTCCTTATTCTCTTTATTTATGTGTCGCTGTCTTTATGGGTAATATACCCTGTCTCCTTCTCCTCTGTAAGTTACGTAAACTTTTGGTTTGAAACTTGTGGACAATTCTCCTCTGCATGCGCTTGAGAGTTGTTTGGAAAGTTTGCTAGCTTCTGTTTTGATTGGGGGCCCAAACGCACCACGCACGCACCAAAGTCCTAGCATTTAATTCGGATCAAACTGCGTCCTTGATATTCGACACGATATCATATGTCGACGACGATGTAACAGGGAACAAGGAAGGCAAGGTGGAAGGAGATCAAGGGGAGGGAAGTATCGGTGCCCCTATGTCTACCGCCAAAAAGACTGCCGCTGCTGGGCAAGGGAGGGAGACTCCTGACGTTACCGTCCCAGTTAGTACCGAAGGTGAAACCCTACCATCGTTTGTGTCCCTGTATGAAAGCTCATCTAAGAGGTTCTGTTAGTAATTAGTTGTGTCTTAGTAGTTAAAAGTTGGGCATCGTTGTTTACCAGTGATAGGATGGTGACTGCATTGCCATACCAGTTTCGCAAGAAGATCCTCCCTTAAAATGGTGTCTAGTTGATCCATAAAGCACAGTTACCTTCCACCGTGTGCGTTAAGGACCAACTTCTGAACCCCTTTCTTACACCCTTTCTTCTTTCGTTACCAACCAAGTCAACCAATCTCTACGTGGCTACCGTACAAGTAAACGAATGGGTCTATTTTTGGCTAGACTAGATTTCTTGGTTAGTGCATCCTGAGATTTGAGCCATGGTTGAAGAACAAATGTTCTGTTCCTTTTTAACTCTGTCTTGTTCTTATCAGAACGAGTTGGTCTACCGCCTATGAACTATCTGGAGCAATCTCATGTAGGAATCAACATTCTAATATTTCAGATGTGTTCTTCGAACGCCTTCTGCTCCCATTGCTCAAAAGCTCAGATGTGTGTTCCTATGCCTACATTAAATGAAGTGAAAGTCCACCACGTTGTCCCAAGAGAAGAATTACATCCTCAGTCTACTTCATTGTGCATGTAGGATTTAGTGTGAAATGGCTACGGAAATGCAGAGAAGTTAGATCAAAGGGTGCACTCTTTTCTAACTAACACGCACGGCGAGCTCGAGGTCTTTTTGACAAAGGTGTTTCTATGGTTTTGTGTCTGTGTAGATGGTCAAAGTAATCGAAGCATTGGAGGGAAAAAGCCAAAGCCCTTGGCAGAGGAGAACAAGACAGGCGCTGGTAATTCAGAACTGTCAGGCTATGTCGCAAAGAGACATGAATTTGACCCGGAGTATGACAATGATGCCGATCTGCTCTTAGCAGATATGGAGTTTAAAGATAATGACACTGAGACTGATCGTGAATTGAAACTCCGGATACTGCATATCTACTTAGCTAGGTAAGAAGACCAAAACCTAACTTTTCTTTGTGAACGTGTGCGGAATGTCGTTACCAGGCAAATAAACCATACGACGATCGTGGGTCTGAGAATTTACGGCAAGCAAGTTCGGATCCACCTGCTGTTGATATTACCATAAATCTGTTAATGATATGGACTCACACACTATACAAAACTTAACGCTGGCTGTAATGGATTTTATCAAGACAGTACGTGCAGCTATGCTTGTTGTCCATTTTAGATTGAATGTCACAAGAGTTGAAAGATCTCTAAAATCGAGAAATAGCCCGGACTAGAATCACGTAGTGTATAGTGTTCCTGGCAATTGGTTGCCAAAACCGAATGGAATGTGTTGAATTACTCGTCTTTTAAGTAAGAAATAGTGCAGCGATTAAGAACTGTATAATACCGTGACTGGAAGGTGGTCGGGAGGGCTGAAGAGAGAACCGGACTGTCGATGTAGGGGATAAGGTGGACAGGGAGGAAGCGGAGGTGGATTAGGAGAGAACTTAGTTGTAGAGAAATTGCCAAAAGTAATTAGCAGTGGGAGGATTTAGTGGAGGCATAGTAAGGAAGGGGAAAGCTTCAATTTTAAATCAGTTGGTGCTGGCCGAACTTTTGTTGTAAGGCTGGTTGGGGAAACCTTCAACAACTTGACGTGTCGACAATAAAGATGACTTCGTCGGAGAATTGTTTTACGCAGACTTGCGTCAGCTGGCTAACCAATTGGTCTCCGTGATTTCTGCAATTGTAGGCTTGAAGAAAGGACGCGACGGAAGGATTTTATAATAGAGAGGGGATTGCTGAATTTGGAGAGGAGAAAAACGAAAGAAGAAAGAGATCTCTATCCACGCACACGTGTATATCTTCGGTATCATAGTAATGAGGAGCATGAACAGCTCCTTGCTGGATTGTGTGCGGAGCGCAAGCTTCGACAAAGGATTGAAGAACTACAGGTTTGAAGCTTGCCGAATCCTGTTGTATATATTGCCGCCTCTAGATGTGAGAATGATGTACAGGTGTCTTCTTTCGCCTTTGAACTTTTGCGGTGCTCATTCCCAAGTTATAGGATCGCCGTATAGTACTTTTCTGCTAGAATCGGTCGGTTGCTTTTCAGTCTCCGAGTGGTTATGTACGATACTCTGGTTCCTTTCAATCTCAAGGTGGTTATGTAAGATCTAGTACTCGTTCCAGTGATTCTCGGACTTTAAGTTTCCTTGAATTTCCGGGTCTTGCTTTGACTAAATTGCTAATTGCTGAACATTCCAGGAAATGAGAGTTGCGGGATTCCGGTCACTGTCTGCGGGAGAAACTTATCTCTCAGAGAGAAAGAAGAGGGAGACACAAGGTACTGCCAAGAAAGGCAAAGACAATTCTTCCTCGTTTTCCCAAAGTGGCAAGATTACACATCGGTCTAATCGCTACATGAAAAGGGAACTGGTAGATGGAGAGCCCAGTCCGTCTGCAGATTTCAGAAGTAACCAGAAACCTCGGAGCGGTGGACATCACATTATGAGTGGGGGCAATGGACTAAATAGTGCTAGTAAAGGTGTGAAGAAATCAGGAGGTGTCTCAGATCTAGCTGGGTACCCTGGCATGGAAAGTTTATCATTCACTGTAAGTCTCATACCACTCGTTTCCCTTCTCTTTTCTTTACCATATCTATATCTTTTAAAGGGCAGGAGGATTCGTCGAGAAAGCAGTTCAAAAAGTATGCCCTTCAGAAGTTTTAGGGACGCACTCCCTGGATGATTAATATAAACATTTTTCTTGCTATCAAATGCCTTTTAACTACTATCTTTCTTTAAAGTAAACCTACATGCTCCGTTTATACAAGTATCTGCGCTAGATGACTGACATCTAACATGCAAGATAAAGGGTTGATACGTGCTGGCGTATGTTGAGAGAGGAGATTCTCGAGATATTCAGAGGGTGGATTAAAGCTTCAAGTCTTGCTCGGTGTATTGCCCAATAGACGAGATGAAAGGCGGAAGATGTTCAACATGATGAGCGGGGCGAATGTGGTGTTGTTGCAGGAACGGGAGCTTTGTCAACAGTGTAGACTATTACCTAACCACTATTTAAAGATGAAGGAGGTGCTGATCGGGGAAAGTGATAGGAAAGGGCATGTAAATAGGTCTGATGCTTACGCCCTGTTTAAGGTAGATCCTATCAAAACTGAGAGAGTTTACGAGTTACTTGTAGGGATGGGCTGGATACAAGGTGATAGTCAAGTGACCGCCGATATGTTTTACTAGCAAAATTATTCTATTGTAGAGTAGCAGGACAGGATTACAATTGTAATGTACGGGATTCTTCCCTTTCAAAATTGTTCATTGCCAATTTCCCACTATAAATGATCATGTAATTTGACCCTTCGAATTTTCTCATTGATATAGCACTGGAAATTTACATGTCAATTTAAAATAGTTTTGATGATGCAGGTGTTGTTCTTCGTCTGTCTAAAGATCAATGCATCCTCCTCTGTACACAGTGCTCAAGAGATCACCTCTACCTACACATTAGGTGGAGGCCAAATTTTAGCAAAATATTCTTCGAGTCGTTTGGTCTGAGCAATACCACTTTCAATTCCCGATGCCAACATCTCTTCCGCCAGTGGACCCAATTCTGTCGCAAATTTCGCGTGATCCCATCTTTTTGACTGCGAAAAGAGTTTTGGAGTATGTTAATCTCTCCGCTTGCTACGATGTAGTTATCAAGCCATAGTCACAATTCACAGACAATCCTTTAATTCTTGTCTTGGAGAAGCCACGACTGTCAACGTACTGCAGCTGGTCGTGTCAAAATACCTCATTATCCGAAAAATTGGTGCCCTCTGCGGCCATGGGGGTGAGCCTCCGCTCAAAAGCATATTTATCCCCATAATCCGCCTTTGATTCATTCAAAGACTGCAAGACCTTCACGGGCACGATCAAGTAGTCCAACCTGAAATCAAAGCATTAGGAGCATGGCAGATATCGTTATGTTTCCGGTACTCGTGTAGGTGGGGAATACAACTGACAAGAGTACCACCAACTTCTCTTCGCTCCTCACAGAACAATAAGAGCAAAACGTTCGACCCACCCAAGGAGGCTGAAAACATCTTGTTTATTGCGAACAGCAGCAGCCATCAGCTTTGATTTATACCCATTCTTGTGAACAAAGTTATAGGACCTCGTGACCTGCATTCCGCATATCCATATCCATATCAGCTACAAGCTACCATAATCATGGTGATAAAAACTATGATGTTGAACAGACGACGACAAAACGGTCTAAAGCTTGAGAACCCAGGGTTTTCTTGGTCTTAGTGCAAACCAGAAGACCAAACCACATTTATGTTGTCACTAGACTTGAAGAAAGAACATACCAAAGCAATTCCGGGATCTTGCCCAATTTGTACGGCTGCATCGACATCTTTGTCGCCAGAGTGAGTTCGAGCCCAATCCTGAAGGTTTTGTCACAAATATTCAAGGACAGCAGCAGAAACAATAGGAAACGCGAAGGAAAGAGACGACAACTTCCATCACTATTCAGCAACACTTACTCTTACACGACCAACGTATAGTTGGATGACCGAAACACCAGCTTGAGCTGCGGCCGCTGCTTGTGCGAAACTGCAGTACATGTCGAACTTATGAGCATGAGACCACAGAAACTTTGCTCCTTCAGCGAAAATTCCTCGTGACACACGAATTTGGAATAGCTGAGAAGGATCATAAAATAGTCCATCTTCCCCAAAGAACTTCTAGCCAAGTGATGATTCTGTGAAGTATAAGTACTACCTGTAAACAAGCGTCACATGAGTCTGTATGCCCTCTCTCTCGAGCTGTCTTGCTGCATCAATTCCCTGTGGCAGACGCAATTTACTCAATTGGTCCTGACGCTAGCGGGAAGTGGTGCCGAGGGTCAAACAAGAGAAAACCACAGCTTGCATGCTGTCTTAGCTTGTGACCGGAAAGGCAAGGGAAGGGAAGGGAAGGGAAGGGAAGTGCGGATGCAAAGTCTCAAATGTACTATGAAACGTCAATTTAATAATGACGTCTTACTTTCTTAAAAACCTTTCCCAATGGAAGCTAAATCAATATAGACATCTGTCCAATAACGTAAGGGAGAGAAAATAGAAAGACACAGCTACATCCGATCGGGGCCCCTGTTGTGAACTCCCCAGACCTCGCGCCAAGAAAAATGTAACCATTACCTGCCAGGTGCCAGGGATTTTAAAGAGTAGCCGATCCCTGGGAACTTCAACTTCATCATATAAGGCTAAAAGCTCGTGCACCTTAAAACATACCCACGACGACCATCAACAGGTGCCGCTCGAAGCAAGAAAAGAGGGGGTGAGACACACAAAAGGATTGCAGCTATGTCCAGGCAGAGTTTGGAACGGACAGGTGGTTCTCACTACACATTTTAACGCTCGTCGCAAACAGCTATACACGTAGAAACTACATCATGGAATTGCATCGTCTACCTTCTCAAGACTGTACCTTCTCAATGATCCCTGGAGTGTCATACGCTAATCTTGCATCCACCTCAGTAGATACTCGTCCAGGCACAAGCTTCACAAGCTCTGCTCCGACATTCACCAGGGCCTGCTTCAAGATAGCAGTGTGAGAAAACAAAGTTCTCACAATGTCGGTCAGGAGAAGCTAAGCGTTACCAGCTGTCGTACGGGGCAAGTAACCGTAAACAACGGGAGGTTTCATGCATGTCCTGAGCTTCCAGCTGTTCAAATTGTTCCTAAGCAGCTCCTACTGGAGTGCACTTCCGGATGGTGCTTCCTTTCTGGTAGCAATTCCGTTCAACAAAGTCAAAAGATTGGTGAGCCAAAAGTCGTACCTTGCTCAGAAAGCACGACAGCCTGTCCGGAGTACTTTTAATGGTGTAGCATCTCCCGTAAGCCAATGCGCTTTCGATTGCACTCTGCACATCATACACCGATTGGAGCCTTGTAATCGACCGTCACTTGGGACAGATCATCCTTAATACGTCTCGAACTGGATTTCAACTGAACCAAGTCATGACTCATGGAACGCATATCCTTACGTTGTATCTCGCTTTTGGAAGCCCAGTTATACCAAGAAGAAGAGATGAACCGACTGTGGCGGCAGTTGGGGGGAATCTGATTGAAACAACTTTCAAGGTTAGAACCCGCAGTAATGGTATCCACGAAGGAAAATATTTCACACATCAACAGTCGTGATTACGTCTTAATCTTTTCCTCTCGCAGGTGGTAGAAGTGTCACAAATCCTATCCTCCCGCTTGCAGTTGAGGATAGCCAATACGGATTAGGACTTTACTGCACTTGCACGATGATGAGTAAACATTTCAAGCACTTTCTTCGCCAGAAACCTAGCTGCAGAGCATCGAAGGCTACCTCTCAAAATCATCGAAGATAACAGTATCAGGAACAATTTGACTTAGACTTGAAATGGCTTCCAATTCCGTGCCTTCAGCTACAGAAAAGGAAGTGAGTGCGATGAGTTCATAGCAACTAGAGAGTTGAGACATTCAGCTCCAAGAGAGCCTCTCTGGCATTAAACTCTACTCGATCAGATATGAACTACATAATTGAAAAGCTGACGCACGGCTATTTCTCCATGCTGATAAAAGGATCACACGGAAACAGATTTCAGGAAGCTGGCTGCCTACTTGTGCTGATTTCGGCACGAGGAGTTGTTGCCAGCACTCGCTGAACAGATGAAACTGATTGGCTTCTAAGAACCAAGCTCCTCCACTTCCCGGCGGGTGTAAAAGACATGCGAGACTGCAACAATTTCAAAAAAATAAACTCAATTATGCTCTTCCCAAACTAGCGATGATATTCTAATCTTGATGTGGCTCACCATTATTGACAATCCATGTTGGCGGGGCTTGTGTGAACAATTTTTCAGTTGGAAAAGGTCACCAGACGAAGTTGCGGTGACGTCATGCATGAACTAATCTCCAGAGAAACAATTCCACTCTTGAACTAATGGTGTCTGGTGTTATTTGTAAGCAATTTCACACTCGTGCATGCAACACTTTGAAAGCCCCCGGTCGCTCCTCCCCTCCGAGCATTGAAAAGTGAAGGAGGAGCTTTGCCCGATCTTCTCCAGCAGCAGCTACGATAGGAATCTAACATTTATTTTCTTCTAGCACGACTGATTGAGAAGGAAGAGCCTAATTGCCTTGAAGGAGATCTGCGTAGTTGATGTCGGCGTCCTCAGAGTGAAGACTGGCCTCGCGACGCTGGAAATTGTCATTGTCTCCATGCTACCGGATGAACAGGACAGCTGCGGGACAATGGATACTAAGAAGCTTCTACCTAGAATTGCAACACGTATGACAGCATTCTTCTGATCAAGATCCTCCTAGACGCGCGACTAACCACTCCACTGCGTTGCTCAAGGAGTTGCAAAACCAAAATTCCTGTCTCTCTCCTTGCTGAGGAGATGAACCGAGCAGATGTACGCTCCCTACGTGTAAAGCGACGCACATCTATCACAATTCCTGTATTACATTAGCGCGACTCCAACCAGCGGGTTGTGGATGCCGCAGATAGGAGAAACAAAGAGTCGGTAATTCCGTCAGAATACAACTTGTCGGCGTGAAACGCACCTGGTTTGCCTTGCTGACAGACGGGCTACCTTGGACGCCTACGTGAATGTTCTTTCGACAACCAAGGATTTAGACCTACTGCGGTAGAATCCAAGAACAATGCTGTTCTACCACGCCTTTCGCGGCACGACAGCCGCCGGCAGTCCGTCCGTTTTACCTTACCCTCCCTTCCCTTCCCGACTTTTAATGCAGTAAGTATTGACATCCAGTCCGTTTGCCATCCGCACTCCATGATGCGAGGCGGGGCGAGACCCAGCGCTCAGCTTGACAGTCACGCTGGCTTAATTAACGCTAATTATGGTTTAGGGTCCCTTCGTCATCCGCTGACGGTTGAAGCAGAAGTGACGTGACGAACATACTCATAGCCCTGAACATCTTTTTTATTTCCCTTTTATCATGTATGAAACCCATACTTGCGCCATGCGTCTTACAGCTACTATGACTAACTCCGAACCTTAATCAATCACTAAACCTTATTCGGAGGACGGGTTGCGAGGGAGGTGACCGAGGGGGAATAGAGAAAGAGAGAAAGAGGAGAACAATTCTTAAATGTTAGAGGGTACATTAGCACATAGTCCACAAGTGAAAAGGTAAAAAAAAAAAAAATTTTATTTTTGATTAAATTGGTATCCTGATTGAAGATGATAGAAAATTCAATAGAAAGAAATGAGTACATTCAGTCTTTTAGGTTTGGATGGATTTACTTCAATGGGAAATATAAGTTGTGAATTTCCATTCTAATCTCCTTGTTTTCATACTACAAATTCATTGTAATTTATTAAAAAAACCATGGAGATATGAAATAGAAGTTTTAGTTTTTAGTATGTTTAGAGTAAG
The DNA here is from genome assembly GCA_948567375.1 of Lunularia cruciata. NCBI lineage: Eukaryota > Viridiplantae > Streptophyta > Marchantiopsida > Lunulariales > Lunulariaceae > Lunularia > Lunularia cruciata. The sequence continues at coordinate 70,846,049 of OX419755.1, read as the reverse complement.
TATTTAATTACATGAGGTAATTTATGGTTTTGTAAGCATGGAGAAATACAATAAGAATCATCTTGTATTACTATCATTACTTTTAGCTAGTTATGGTTTTATTCCTACGTGGAGTTAGCTAGAACAATAAAAGATATACCGGGCCTAGTGTGTTCTTGACTCCTTACCTTGCAAGGAATAAAGACACATGTGTAAAATATGGACAAAGACTATGATTTGATCACTTGTGGCGCTTACATCAACCAAACTATCACATCAATGTCATTGGCACTAGGAATATAAAAACCATGTCTCTTTGTTGACCTTTCCGATGTACTGATTGAGTTATGGGAGTAGTTATCATCTCGAGCAAGTTTATTTTGTGGTTATTTTAGATTAGTTTCCTACATCCATGCCTATTCCATAGGCTTCTTTGTGCACTCCATGATGATTACGCTAGATAAGCTTTTTGTTTATCATTGAATATATTTGCATGTGATCTCTATGATGAGTTAGCACAGTTCTTATTCCTCTTAATCCTGTGTATGAAGTAGAGAGAGATGGTTGCTAGATTTCATATATTTTGAGTGGTGGATTGTGCTACCCTACAAGAAGAGTCTATTTTGGCTGCACATCATAGGAAACAAGTTCAACCACAAGATACTACAAATTCCACATGATTACCACAATATAAGATATTGGGTCAGGCTAGAGAATATAGTATAGAAACACAAACCCTACATAATTTATCTATGACCAGTCTTATTGACAAGACTAGCTCTTCCTTATGTTTCTATAACCTTGGGCAGGCAAAGGAGTAGCATTAGAGGTCTTAGATTATTGGCCAAAGGAGTCTCTATATCTTAATAGATTGCCTTTTGCACATGTACTATGCACTGCCTCATACCTCATGCTTCTCCTTAAGAGGTTTTTTGTGGATGGTTTTTGAGCATCTTAAAATTACTTCCAAGTAGTTGATCTCTCTTGTGGTATTGCCAAGTTGTTGTAGGTTAATGTAGCAATAACATGGGGAGAGATTCCTACATCAAATAATCAAGTATTATGGGTTAATTGACTTCTCATTGTGAAGAAGGACACATGTACATTCAATGGATAGCTATTGGAGAGGTTTTCTTATGTCTTATTAGCCATACCATTGTCCTTTAGCACAGTTTGCACTTCCAATACCACCTTAGTCCATATTACTTTGGAGTTGCTTCACTAGGAACTTATGAGCTATATCTTTAGGCATCATAATACTCATAGATACACACTTAGAGTGGATTTTTCTACATGTAGATATTGAGGATGCTTTTAAGAGCATCCCATGTGCATTTTCTTACAGCTTAGGGAGGCAAGTCAATCTATTGCAAGTCTTATTCCTTTTGACTTTTTATAGTCTCAATTTTCTCTTTATTACTAGCATGGTTCATACTAATCATCATACAATCAGGCATTGGTAATAATAAGGAGATCCTTTAAGAGGACCTTTCTTTGCCATAGCACACTTTTGAGCTCTTTTATCTCTTGGTTATGCCAGGTTGCATCTTTCTTTCCTTGGTAGACAATACATACATTGTGAACCAAATTAGGCAAGCTTTTGATCACTTGTATTGAGCTTCATCTTGTAACTTTGAGAGTCAAGGTATCAAAGAGTAGAGCATGGTTCTCTTTATATATATCTCCTCACCTCTAGCTTCTAGAGGGATATATCACATGTGTAGATTGGCAACATATTTTTGGAGTGCAAGTAAGATCCAAGGATCTTATCACACTTTTTAGATGTTGCACTTATATAGTATATTCTTCATATGGATACACTTCCTTTACTATGAGATCTACAAGTTGGATTTGGTATACTCTTCCTTATTATTGCACATTGATCAACTTATCTATTTCATATGGTTCTCTTTCTTCAACCTTCTTATCATATTTTAGAGCTTTTGATCAGAGGATCATGAGAATCTTTGGACAAAGGATCTTTGAGTATATGATAAAAGATCTGGCACATAGATAGACATCTCTAACAATCTTGTGCATAAAAATAGTTTTACTATCTATAATAAAAGATTTGGAAAATAGATGGATGTCTTTCTTATGCATCAATCTTATGCATGGAGGTAATTTTATTGTCTATGGAGGAGATGGCACCCATAGCAGCTTTGGGTAGTTGACCTCTCTTGCATCTTTTCTTTCCTCCTACTTTGTGATTGTTGATTGTGAAAAACATATTTCTTCTACCTTGATCATATATGTTTTAGAGACAGATGTGATCAAGGTAGAGGAAATATCTTTTTCTCTCCAAATGGTATTGTGGAAAACAAGATATGGCTTATCCACATGAGCTCAAGATTTCTTTTCATCCTTTGCCTCCTTGCATTTTGATTATACCAAAGGTTTGTAATCTTCCTTGATGAATCAACAATTTCAACAAGCATTACATTTTCTCTTATTTGACTTTTCTATTTGTTGTGCTACTATGACACATCTTTGTTGTTACTTTGGCAAGGATGCATGCTCTAGTGACCTAGCTCAACCATGCATTAGGGCATTCCGATTGACACCAACTATTTTCTTTACAACAATGACGTTTTGCCTGCATTTGGTCCACCTATCAACATCTTTTGTGAGTATGGTTCTATACTAGATATAGTAAGGATTTATATAACTTGGTGCCATTTTGGAGGACTGAGGATGGCTACCAATGATGTCATCAAGGATATAGTGTTTGTCATGGCCCAGGCGAGTGGATATTTCATTTGGAATCAATGATATAATGTTTCCCATAGCACAAGAGAGTATTTACCTCACTTGGAAGGAGTCTTTGTATGCTTTGCATACAATACTAGTTTAAGTAGACTTGTATTTAATCCAAAATGATAAGATGATAATGCAAAATGTTGTGGTTACATATAGTATACGCAATGCAGTTTTGGAAGGGGTGATTACACATCCCCTTGTATGGGTTGTGAGAGCAAAAAAGTAACAACCAAGGTCTCTAAGTACATGGATATGCAACAAGGTCATCTCTTTGTTCCTCTAGTCTTAGAGTTGTATGAAGTACACTGAGTACACTAAGAGACTTTCATAATAATTGTAAATATTAAGGTATACAGTTCTCGCTTTTCTACTTAGTAGCTTACCCACTAGACAGTAGCTTACCTACTAGTAGCTAGACAGTACTCTACATAGAGCAATGGTTGATATAATCCACAGAAGAGCAATCACATTAGATAATATTTCTTTAGATGCTCCCATAGGAATATGGTTTGCATAACTCGAGATCTTCCACAATACTGAAGGATAGATTTCTCGCATCGACACTACCTGGGCTTAGTCCTATTTCACCTCTCGTGTTGTATCCTTCTACAGCTTGATGGGTCTTCCCATCCTCAGTGGCTGGTTATCTTTATCACATACAGCCTTAAGCTTCGAGTCTTACTTGTAGTGATGAATGGTGAATTTCCATCATGCATACTGGCCTGTCAAGCTGAAAGCTACGGTATCTGGCCCCTCAGGTTCTAAACTTACGAATCAACCTAAGGAAAACTCCAACCAAAAATGGGTTCTTTACAGGTTAATGATGAACTTACTGGCTACGGTAAAGTCGATACCCTAATACAGACACACACTACGGTACGAGTTGAGAGTGCATTTACTTAATTCTAAAGTGAAGTTCGCCCATTACTTGGATTGGTGGCTGAATCCAACAAGCACAGAGACTTAATTGCGGCTGACTTCAGTATAAGCAACAATAACTACAAGTTTTGTCACCAACCAAAATGCCAATAGCGCATCCGAGAGTACTGCGCACTAAAGGACAGGGGAGGATATCGCGCATCTTGAGGAGCACAGTCCGCTAGTCAAGCAAGAACTGCGCACGTCATTGCGGTTGAGGTGGAGAACAAGCGTGCTCAGGGAATCGGAGGCCAAGGAATTTCAGCCAAGCCTCTGCCAGCAGCTCATGTCTCCACAGTACTGTACCCCTTTTTAATTATCTGTGTTCCAAATAACGCACGATTTCATGTTGCTCGGTATCGTTAAAGATCTTCCTTGGAACCTATAGTCCTGTATCAATTTGGCCATGAGGAGGAGGAGGCAATCCTATCCCCTAAATTTTTTGCTTAATCTCTCCACGCACTCTGCACATGATGTAAAAGTAATGAATGCAGGCAGCCACATCGATGACGAGTCGAGTCGTTGTCTATATCTACGGCTTTGTTGAAAGTCAAATTAAATTAGCATCGTTCTGTCTGCTTTACTTTGACCTTCTTCACTGGAGAGGGAATATATTAACTTCTAAACAAGACTTGGATCAATGGTTGCATCGACAAGTAATAGATATCGACCTGGAACAAAGTCATAAAAACCTTACGTTTCATGAAAAGATAAATGCAATTGACACATGTAATGGACAGACGAATAGTTCGACTGCATCTTTCTGTTCATTCTTACACATGTCGTTTAGTAGATAGATCTCCGTATCCATTTACTTCTCGAAGTGCATGGCAGTTTGCTGCTGTTAAATGCAAGTGTATGAGAGAAACTCTCGGTACTTTCTATAGGTTCCGATGCCGAAAACCCTTTAAGCCGGATACATTAAATCTCCAGAACCTTCCCATTACACACTTTTATATCTGCAGAATTTCACTAAAGAGTTGCGCTTCTCCGAACTGTAACTTTCTATAAGAGCCTTCGTTCTATAAGTTGGACTTCTTCAAATTTAGCCTCAAAGCGGCAATTTCCAAGCCAAAACCAAGGCATGCACAATTGAGAGTCAACGGTTTGTTTGTGTGGTATTATATTTCTATATTTAGATTCACTTGTTACCAAATGTAGAGTGAACTGTATGGTATTCTTCTCGTTGACAGGTTTATTTTCACAGTTTAAAAGCATGCTTGTAGTTTACTATCTCTTTAATGTAGATGCTAATTTCTTCCATGCATTTCCCTTGTCTATTTTTAAATAAAGTTAAAAGTATACTTTAAAGTATGTTTCCACAAGTACGTTCTAGATGAGACAATAATTCAATTATATTCCTTTTTTTATTTTATTTTTTTACAGTGATTGAAATTTGTGGAGCTATATAAAAGTAACAAATATGTAAATTCAAATAATTTATCCAAAATTTAAACTCAATAGCCTGGAGAGAGCAAGTGTATTTTTCTCATTAGCATCACTTTAGATTTGGTTAAGATGTCTCGGTTGTTTTATATTTCACAAATATTGAAATGGGACAAAAATCAATTTAGTATAGGATTCAAAAATCTCTTACTTTGCGAATGTTTTGAAAGAAGGAAAATGTAGTAAAAATTATTGAATGTAAACCCATTTGCATGACTTAATTCAAACACACTTCACATGAATATTGAATTATTTTTCTTATGGCTGATTTAAAATTCTTCATTTTTATATGTCTATGATTTTAATTTCTATATATTGTTGTAATGTCCATTATATTACTAAAATTGGATCATATCCTTCAAATCACCTTGATTGAGTGATACCCTAAATAAAATCTACTCGAATATTACTCCCATACAAAGATATCGTTATAATTATCAATTCCAGACGCATTCAGATATATCTATGAATATTAAACTATATAATCAAAATCTTTCCCAGCAATGAAGTTTTGGATAGAATTACTTACCTGTAATTGATGCAAAACAAATATCCCAAATTGTACTATATTTTACCATGTCTTATTTAAAGTAAGAATTGGAATGTCATATTATAAGCAAGTCATAGTAGCAATATCATAAAGAAATCACTATAGATAAAGAGATATATTACTAAGGACAACTTGCTCAGATGAGTTGTACACTCTATTATGAAGAAGGATCTCCCTCCAGCTAATTTGGACTCGTGCAAGGAAGAGAAGAGAGAACGTAGAAAGTAAGAGAATGTAGAAAATAAATATCTATGTTTCTTAGAGAACTAACATTTTTACGAGAACCAAGAGGATCGACACAAAAAAATAGAAATACAAAATTAAGTTTTACTTACAGATACTTTAATAGCTAATTTTTTCCATACAACTTTTATCTCTAAGCTGGTAAATTCATATTTGCTATCATTATATATTGTGATGGATTTTAACAAATTTTGGATTCAATTATATTATTTCAAATTCAATTTAAAATCATTTTATTTTATCTAAACATTCTCATTTTTATATTTACTCCCAAGAATGTTAGAATCTGATACTTAACAAAAGAATCTATATCATCTTTCCCCAATACCCTTTTTGTATAATATATACAAATGTTTGGATTGATTATTGGGATGACCCATAAATGCAATAATCTTTTGAAGGAACCGAGGTTTTGATGTCCATAATCAGGAAGAAATATGTTATGAAACATAATATACTACGATTCTCATAAATATTAAAGATAGAGTATATATATATATATATATATATATATTCTCATTAAATGAAATTTATAAAAATTCCTTTATATTAATATAGACTTCATAAATTATTTAAAACTTAGTCCACATCTTGATAAAATTTTCTAGGTTAACATACAAATTAAATGTACTATGATTTTTAATATTCCTTTGTCTCACTCTCTATCATGTTGATTCATTAAATTTTTCCTTTGTCTCTTTATCTTCCAAACTCATAAATTATGTATTTTAAATTATATTACTTATCTCAACAAATAAATGATCATGATATGAAATTTATAATTTTGAAGAGTCTAAGATAAGATCATTTTATAATTTAAAACATCTATAAATGAGTAATCTTAAGGTTGCATAAAAATCATAAAAAACCTGAAGTTTAGTAGAATCATACTATATTTATAATTTAAGATCAAACTCTTCTTACCATTAAACTACTCCTTTTATTTTTTTAGTAAAGGATATCTAAAATTCAAAAAGAAGCAGAATCTACAATTACAAATTCCCTTGCAACAAATATAGAAGAAACAAAAAATCCCTTATACATTAAAGTAGCATTTTCTGCCTTGATGGGCAGAGTGAAATAAAAGAGTACAAGGAGCATCATGGAAAGTAATTTCGTTGGATGTTATAAAAGGAGTCTTGGGAAAAATAACATAGGTTCCAATATGATGAGGTATCATTTTTTACTTTAAGATAAGATAACTTAATAATAAACTCATCCATAAAAAATTCTGTATTCCTTGAATAGAAGAAAAAAACGAACTCAAGGAGTAAATCTTGATGTTAGATACTTCATTTATTATTTTGGAATCACTTATATTTCATAAGAATAAATTTATTTTATAATGAAAATCCCATTTTTGTGCAGATAATAAGTTCTCTCTATAAAGAAATCTACCATAAAAGTATGCTTTATCCTAGAATATAACACAAAAGACAACAATAAGATAGATGAAGTTAACAAAGAAAAATGTAGAGATAACAAAAGATCAATTGGAACATAAATTTGTAAACAAATGTATACAAAAGTCAGTCTAAGGTATCTATATATGTGTAAGCATCTTTCTCATAGAAGTTACCACTGACTTCATAATTGATTTTTAGAAGGTTACGCACTTCCTTGTAGCACTATATGTTGCTAAACAACTTAATCTATGCTAAGGTTCTTAGGTATTTTTAAAATAATTATCCATTAAATGGTTAATATATTTACTTGTGATATTCTATTAGGTGTTTGTGCATGCATACAAATAATTGAATATCCTAATAATTTAGTTTTTTTAGCTATGTGAATTTAAGAAGATAACTCAAAGCATACATATAAGTTTAGGTCTTGGAAGCTAAGCAGGAGTTTTGTCACTCTCCTATAACTTTAAGTGTAACTTTGCTTATAAATTAATAATCAAAAGAGCTAAAAGAGAAATTAATATGTATCAAGGGTGATACACATGAGTTATTGAGAAGGTGAGATAACAAATATTATATTAAATTTTAGATCAACTGATAGCAACTATAAATATTAAATAAGAACTTAACAACAAGAAGCTCTTGTTCAATTTGCACAAATTCTTGGTAGAATTTGTAGAGGAATGGGCAAATGTGATATTATGGTTAGAATGTGCTATGGCCTAACATTTTAAGGGGAGGATATATTGAGTATGAAATCTCTCATTTCCTAAATATAAGGTTATAATGAATCATGAAGTTTGTATATATGAGTGCACCACTTCAATCTATATTACACAAACACAACAAACTATACATCGACTCGTAATTGAAGTGTTTACTTCTTTCTCTTTGATTTTATTATTTTCCTCTTTGTTATTTGAAGTGGTTGTGGCATTAAAGATCGTAACATATGTAATAAAGGATACATGATTAATTAATGTTTTCAAAATAATATTATTAGAAATATATATATCTTTGTAAGAGTTAAACTAAATAAAATGCTACATGGGTTTGATAGAGTATATTTTGATTCATAAGGTGTTGGAATCTATAGTGTAATATATAAGTCCATATGTAGGATTTGGAGGTAAGTCAAGAAGACATTGCTTCAAATAATTATTGTAATGATAAGGAAAGCATAATAATCCATCAATGAGCAAATTTTCAGCTAGTGATTTTAAAAAGCATACACAAAATTGTGTGAATAGAGAATCAATACAATCGAGAGTTTTGAAGTATAACTTTAATCTGACTTCTTTTGATTAGGAGCCTAATAGACCATATGAAGTGCATTTAATGACAATATAATATTAAGATAAATAAATCATTTAAATGTATGGTAGCTAAGAAGTCAGAGTAACAATGGAGAAGGACTTTTACAAAACCTGCTCCATTGGCCTTTGTTAACTTAAAATATATAATAAGTGGTGCAATAATCCAAACTTAAGGAACATCATGTATTGATCAATGATATCTTATCTTGTAGAGTTTGATCTATAATATGCTTGCATAGAACCATCAATTCTTACTCTTTTTACTAATGTGATTGCAATTTTGTATGGATGAATGTAAAGCCATTTAAATACTTCAATGAGCCTTGATTCTTGTATTGTTCTTGGTGAGGTTAACTAAGTTTTGACAAATGATATAATCTATTTGTAAGATGAGAAAATAGGTCAAAATTACTTACAGAATTAAACAATAGCTAGGACCTAAGTTCATGATTTGCATAGTGAATTTTTTCTACTTTATTTAAATTCTATAAGGATAAGATAGGTTAAGAAATCGTTATTAAATATTCTTGAATAAAGAATTAATGGTATATGAAGAAGCTTACTAACCCATTTAAATACATGCTTGTAATGTTTTAAAAGGTTTAAAAAGTATGTTGTGATTTGAGCATCAATCTTGTTCTTATATTTTTGTATGTTCTATTTACTAATAATATTAAAAAATTTTGCTTAAGTATATTTATATCCATTTACAATGTTTTGATAGCCTAAACAAGCCATGCATGAAAAATAAATTTTAGTCCAATTTGCATGTATGTTATAATGTATAGAAGTTGGTTAAAAATTGTGTTGATGAATGCATCTTTAAGCATCAAGAAAATGCGTTGTAAGGTTGTAGAAGTCTCAACAATTTTCTTGATATAATGTGAGATGTAGATACTTTTTAATAAAAATATAGATTGTAATAAAAAATTACATTCAAGGAGGCCGTATGAAGCATTTAAAACATATTCATACAAATGTATCCAAGGTTTGCTTTTGCAAGCCTTATCAACACGAGATAATATAAATATGTCAAAGGAGTATTGCTGGAGCATTTATAATTTCCAACAGTCAGGATTGTGACCTTGAAGGATTGTGAAACCTTCAAGGTCAGGATTTGAAGGCTTGTGAAACCTTCAAAGCCTTGTTGAGAGATAATAATATGTATCGAGTATATTTGCTTCAAATACAAAGAAAGAGAATTACCATGGCCTTTGAAATATATCATAAAGAACCTTTTTCAAAGAATTTGTAGATATCGTGGTTATTTACAAGAGCCATCGGAGACAGATCATATATAGAACTTCAAAGTGCCTATAATTTACCACCAAAGTCAACTTGGTAGAAGAATTTTCAAGCACTTGCAAGATTTGCAATAAATTCTCTTACTCTCTTGGTGTATGATGTCCCTGATGGCTGACTATTAAGCTTAAGTGAAAGGATAATTCTACTCCTATATATTTGTAAATTTTAGTAAGGTTCAATAAAAATATGGTTGCCAAGGATCCTCCTTTTAGTTTTTAATTGCACTTCTACCTTGATGGAGAAACTAGGTCAGGAAAGATATATGAAAGATAAAAATTGAGAGGTAGATCTAATGTTTTGTATTTTCAAAGACAAAAAGTACATGCAAATTTTATCATACGTTATTTCAGTAGGATGGTTGATATTCAATAGGACTTTAGCTATTTGGAAGGAAAGACCACTTAAGATAGTGGTTATGTTGCTTGCATACTGATTGTGCAGCAATTGAAGTATTATTAAAGTATTGAAGTATCAAGAGAATTAGAGAGTTGGTCTAAAAAAAAGCATTAGAAGCTTTATTGACACAGTAAAATAATCTGCAAGTCTTCTTAATTCTACATATGTACTTTATGTTCTACTCCACAGTGAGCTATAGTAAGCAAACCATTAAAGAATATTATTTATGGTACAAAATATAAAAGCATGGATAGAATTGTTACATGTAGAATAGCATGTCATGCTTAAATAAATACACAACAAATCTATGCAAGGGCAAAAAAATACTCTTTTATTATTATATACAACACTTAGAAGAGTTTAATAGATTTAAAAATTAAACAATTATGTGAAATTTAAAAATTAACAATTATGTGATTATAATTTAAGTACCCTAAATAATAGTCAAATAATTATACTATGCTAAATGATATACAAATATATTTGACAACTCCAAGCTTATATCAATCAACAAGGGTTGCTTGCTTGATTCTAAACCAATCAAATAAAATGAAATACCATTAACTTGTTTGAGCAGAAAATGCCTCAATAATCTCCACTAATGTAAATAAATGATTGATGAGTAGCTTTCATGGTTTAACAATGCTTTTGACCATGTTTTGGAATCATCATAAAGCAGTGATATGGTACAATGAGTCTAAAGAGACCTTGAGAACCCATTCAAGTATGTTGAACAATGCTTGTTAACCCAATAATGGAGTTACACAAGACAATGATATGATTTAGAGAGGTTTGTTAAATATTAATAGACTTTTAAGTAGCTCATGTATAGATTTAGCAAGCCTTGTTTACACAATTTTGACATTGCACACAACCAATACATGGATCCAACAAGTTTTCTAAAACCTTTTTCAACCAAATTCTTCCAGATTTAGAATGATTCAAGAAGCCATGTTGAACAATTTTAATCAAATATTTAAATTTGAACATAATAGAGAGTCTTATTGAGATGAAGGTTTTATCTAGGCATCCTAGAAAGTAATGCAATGAGAGTAAAATACATAATGTTACTATGATAGATTCCTAAGGTATGGATGAGCAGTAATTTCTACGAAGGCCTTAATAGATGGTACTACTTTCATATGTAATATATTTGTAGCATTTTTATTTTCAATAGAGGCTATTGCTACAAACAATTTTTTATAAAATTCTTATTCATAAATTCAATTAATTTCTTTTTTAACAAGATAATAATTTTAGTGCATTTAGAAAGTGATTTTAATAACTCATCAATAATTTCACTTCCTTAAGTTACTCTTGTTTCTTTAATCATTCCCTATGTCTACCTTTTTCTCTTCTTTGTTTGTTTCAAGTTGGAAGGTTTTCCTCCATACTTTCAGTTTCATTATCTACTACCTAACTTGTGTAATTCCTTGTACAACATTTATTTCAAGCTTACTTTATTTTCTTCTTATGTGGTGTTTCTAAATAAAAGAAGGAACCATATACAGGCTTGAGCAATGTTTATATGGATGTTGGCAATCTACACGGCTTTACTGGTGGATTTAGAGTATTTTGATGCATATCCTTGATATGCATTTCAATCTTTCTCTTTTTCTTTCAATGAAGAAGCATGAAATTAGGGTTTAGGGCTTTGGGTTGATCATAAAGGACCAAATGCACTATCTAGTATAGATTGCTTACATCAAAGTTATTTTAATCTTCCTTAGGTTAGAATATGTTTTCAAGATTAATGTACTCATTAACATTTTATTTTTTCTTGAGAATTGGACTCATTGAGGAATTGGTTATTAAAGTTTCTTTTTTATATCTCTTATTGTGCGGACAAGAGCTTAACTTAAAGGTCAATGTGCTTTCTATGGTTATCTATCATGCACTACTAAAGCTAGATTCCTCCACCGTGGGTTTCACACTGCTTAGATCTATAACCCAAGGTTTTTAGATGTGTCCATACTCTCTAGTCTAACTGTAATTTTGTTATAGTTCATGAATAATACTAAAGTAGAACTTAAATTAATAGCACAGTTGCATATAAAAACTTTATGAGATGTATCTTGTTGATGTTTTTTATAAAAAAGCTATTTGTGGTACTCTTTAATTTAAGTAGTTTTGTCATGATTATCAACAACACTAAAGTTGAAATTTGCTCTAATTGTATAAGTGAATGGATTTCATTATGACATGTACATATATAATTTATTTGAATAAAAAATCCATGAAAGGCTATAGATTTTTTCAATCGACTTCAGTATAATTTTTCTTTCAATTCTTAATATCTGTAAAGTATGCTTAGATATAATTTTGTTGTGATACTTGTTGACTTTATCATTTGTACAAAAAACATTCAGTCTTTTGCTAGTTTTGAATAAATATTCCAACTTTCTTGAATGATTTGTACATTCAAGCAAAATAAAACCGTAATTTTAGATAGAAAGAGGAAGCAATAACATACATAATGGGAGATATAAACCATTGAGCTATATGAGCTTTCTTACAAACATCTTGGTAGATATAAACCAAAAAAATATACCAGCATTCTTACATCGTCTCCTATGTTATTTCCCTAAGTACTAATGAATTGAAGTTCATATTTAAAAGTTATATTCTTGCTTGAATGAATTTAATTACTGCCTTGTTTACTTGTAATCCATCACTTCTATTAAAGCTTTCATGGAAAAAACAATGTACCTTAGCATTCTAAAGCACTACTAATAATAGTAGAGAAATCTTTCACTATATCTATAATACCTACTTATTCAACTCGAGATAAATTTCTTCACTTTATAATTACACATTGCTAGGTAGTTAGATGATTCCACAATCCATACCATAAATTTTGCCCTTTTTGTAATAAAATTTTCACTAAATACTATTCAGCACAATCATCATAAACTCATTGGATTGCTTGAACTACTTTGAAATGCATAGGTATCCTTTCCTTCGTATTTTCTATAACAATCTGGTTATATGTACTAGCTTTCGCATCCTTGAACCTATGTTGTCATTCTTTGGTCATTCTTATGCTTTTGTCTATATGACCTCTCAAACACATTATTAATAGAGCTTACAGACTATTTCCTGATTAGTTGGATAGGTAGGACTTTTATGTCTTTCCCCCTAAGAACCGCACGTGCAATTTTCCCCGCATACGGCTCAAATGACAAAGAGGAAGCACAGGCCTAGGCTTCATCAAGAATTCTAGTCTAGTGCTATTCTATTTGTTATATTATATAAGTAGAATCAATACTTGTAATAACATACCTTCCGTATGTTAAATGATACTGATTTATATTTTTTGCCTTCGCAATGCTTATTGCAGTAAAGAAACAGAATTTATTATCTTAAGAAGGCTTATACCATACACTTTCAATATGGCTCAACAGAGACAAAGTATGACAAGACCTAATGGAGTTAATTAGAGGCAAAAGACCAAGAGATTCAATCAAAAGAAAAATCTACATAAGCTTGGAATCTAGTAGAATTTATTTAGACAAAACTAACTCTAATCCTTCTAGTTGTAATTTCTCTCTAGTATTTGTAATTTATAAAACACGATAGTTAGAGCCACTCTCTCAAAGTATATTGTTTCAAACTCTTGTTTCTGATCTATTTTTTTCACATTCAGCATTCTTGATGATGCTAAAGAATTATCTAAACCTTCTCCATATATGTTGCTACTTTCTTTATTTTATATAACCAAAATTAGGTTTATGTTTTGTAATATATGATGAGTAATACAAGTTGAATCTTGTGTACAAATCATACTTTATCTATATACACAAATGTTGGACTAAATAATGTTATTCAATATACAATATGAAGCAAATGCAATCCATCTTAAGGAACATATTACCATGTACCTATATATAAAAAATCATTGAAGGTCTATACATGCTATCCAACTTAAGATTCAAAACAACTAAAAGGCTTTCTTCTCCTTTTGAATATAGTATTGTTTTGCTGCAAGTTACAATATTCCAACATCCATTTGTGTGACTAAAACTTTTGGAACTAAAAAATGATGCTATGATGGATCCAACCAAAAAGCTTTTGACTCACAAAATTTTGTCAAGTATACAAAACACATTTATTTTTTGAAATCACCTTATAACACATTTTTGTATAGATTACAATATATATCCTTATTATTACTTGGCAAATGATGCAACTTTCTACTCATTGCCACCATTAGCTAGTTTGTGATATGAAGAGGTACTTTCAGATTCCCACATCTTATTTATACCTTATCTAGAATACCTTGAACGGCTAAGAGGTAATTTTGGCTATTTGAGGTATATAATAGATATAGTCTAAATAAGATACATGTCTTTGGTAATGCTACCTTCTAAAGACATTGGTAATAAACTACCTTCTAAAGACATTGGTAATAAACTACCTTCTAAAGACTTGTTACACTAATTGAATCCCTTCTCCTTCTCACTAATTTTATCTATGCAAAGATTTTCATTTGTATGGATGAACATATATGAGAATTAGTAGCTTACTGATTTTTATATCTTATTACTCAACTTATCTTTATACCAACACTTTATGGATTTTATGCTTTTATTTGTTTTCTAACATATCCCTTTACCCCTAAATTGGAAAGGAATTTACCTTACAAATCATTTTTGCTTTTAATTATCTCCTTTACTATGGAAGCTAGCTAAAAAATTGAGTATATTGATAAGAAAAATCATCATAATGATGATTAAATTGTAACACGTTGCTCTACCGCAAGAACATCCATGTATTGCAAGCGTTTCTGTTTGAAACTATCTATTATTTACAAAATAATTGACATCCTTAATGGAGGTTCAACAAAGTAAATAATAATCTTAAATATTGTTAAGATGTCAAAAAGGTCCCAAGCAAATGTTTTATTAATCTTGCCAAGTGAACTAATAGTTCAATTTCAATAAATTGTTAAAATTTTATGTATTGAAATCTCTACAAATTAAGTAATATTTTTACAATATTATATCCTTTGTATCTATAGATCACTTTTGTATTTAAATTTACCAATTTTTATTTAATTTTCATTCCAATTATGTTGCTACATTATTTACTTTTAAGATTGCTTCCAAGCTACCTTTTTGCTCATTATTCAATCTCTTTTGTGAATTCATTGCTAGTGAATCTCAAAATTTTGATCAAGATTCTAATGCTCGGTTGTAATGCAAAGTATTTTTCTTGGTCTTAGGGTTTTTGAGCACCAATCCTAATTCATAACAACTTATTGCTACAAAAAATCTGAATTTGCTCTTGGCTCAACCAATGCTCTCACTTTTTCCTTCCTTTATTCTTCATTAGTAACCTCTTCCTCCATCCACTAACCTCTAACTTTACTTTTTTTTCACCATTTCCTCCTTTTATGGAACAAAGAAGACCGCAAGATAAGCACCTTAGTGCTATTTTTTTGATACCTTGTTTTTTATTCTCCTTGTTTGGCTTTACATGACTCTTTTCATATATATTTTTGGAAGAAAAATGATCTATTTCATCTTCATGTCTAATGTTTATTGACTTATGATTTTTTTGTTGTTGCCTTGGCCAGATACAATTGTTTGCAGCTAAGTTAAAAATTTCCATACCTATAACACCTTGATTTGTATGCATGGTGTTTGGTCTCAACGGTTACTACTATTTATGTTGATGTATAATATCTCTATCTCTTGATATGGTGGTTTGCTAATCCTTAATGGTTGAACATTTTGGTGACTCCATCTTTGTAAGGCTTTTTCAGTTCATTGTGAATAACTCTTATTTTTTACATAAAGTACAAGATAATATTTTCTTAAGTGCAATAAGTTCAATCTTTGGTTTTCCAATTATGTTCTAAGTACCATCTTTATATTGAACTTATGCTTCAATATTTACTTTAAAGTTAGTTATGTTTATTTTCATCATATTTACAACATTGACTTTACATTTTATTTCATTTTATTTACCGATGTATAAACAATTTTCAAGAGGTCTCAATATTTGATACAAACTATCTTAAATAAATTTATAACTTTGAAATTACTCTCCTTATGAATACAAAGAAGTTTTGTCACTTTAAGAAACCAAAAGTATGAGAAAATTCTTATTCTATAATACAGTAATATCAAGCAAAAACAATCAAATATCCACTAAATAGTCTAGAATATGAAACACTCAAATGGATAGATCTCTATGCAATTGAGCTACTTGTTTGTTCCTTATGTCATTTTTCTTCCTTAAAGTGATTTAATTTTGTTATCCTTTTTCATCTTAATTTTGTTTTGTCAAGCATCCCTTGTAACTTTTATTTGAGTACCAATATCTTTATTGTTTACATAACATTTGATGTTTAGGTTACTCATTCTATATTATATACATTTGAGTTTGAGACGTCAATAGTTATTTTTTCAATTGGTTTTATCTTTTTTTCTCTCAACCTTGTCACGTTTCTTTTTTATATATTTATAAGCTTATTTTATGGATTATTCATCTTCTTCTTGTATAGTGAGTGTGCATACAGTTTGATAAATTACACTAATGCAATTAAAGGTAAAATCAGTAGTATTGCCTAGAATGAGAATTACAAATCTTATGGTACTTTTCTTCATCAAACCTTTCCATGCTACTTGGATGCATTGTATATATAAAAAAGTTAGATTTAAGTTTAATAAAAGTTCTCAATTAAGATTCATGTCTTATCAGAAAATTAATATTTTCAACCATATATACATATTTATTTATATTTATATATAGACTCTGGTTTTTAAGTTTAGAATTGGATCTCAATTAAAATTCATCTTTCATCAAAAAAATTTAAGCTTTTCAATTTTGACAAGGATATATAACCATAAAGTTCCACATAATTCAACAATTCCCATGATGAAATTATTGAGTTATTAAATTCATATCAAACATATACAAATCAAATTTTCAAAGATATGTTTTGCTACAAACTAAAGTATGATGCTTGTAGGTTAAAAAAAATGCCATATCATTCACAACCAAGGATAACAACTGCCAGGACTCCTAATGGGTAAAATGAGATGTAGCTCTAATGTTGAAATGCATGATCTTTTCTACTTCATTCAATATGGAAACTATCTCTTAGTGAAATTTGGAGATATTATTAACTCCTTCTTTTAAGTCTCTTTTTTCTATTTTTCTCCAAAATATTAAGAAAAATCCATTATAGCAATGTTTGACAGTACATCATTCCATAAACTTGTAACTAACACTGTTGTAAATCTCTTTGATTCAAATCATTTTGGAAATTTGTGTCCTTGACGTGTGACTCTTCTCCTTTTGAACATCAAAAAAGATGGCTTATTGGAAATCTTAAAACTTAATTTACCTTTACAACTTTCAAGCAATCTCCAATCTTTTATTTTATTTGTTAAAATTATTTTCTATAATTGTTTCCTTTTTAAAGCAAGATATTATTTTGTTGCAGAAAAGTATTTTTTTGGTAAGATTCTTATTTCTACTTATATTTCTTAAAACTCTTGAACACAACTCATAAAATCTAAAAATATTCAATCAATTTGAGAATTCTTAAAGCAAATTCACTTTTACAAGTAGCTTTACTCATCAACTTTATCACCTATTAGCTATATTAGGAAGATCTTTATGTGGTTTCTTTTTGACCAGAAAGCAAATCTTGTAACCTTTCTCCTTTGAATAATCTCACACAAATAAAAAGGGATTATACTTTCACTTTAAAAAGATATTTGCTTTATGGTATTTCTTTGCAACCTTTCATTGACCAATGAACTTTGGCACACATTTTGCTTATGTAGAAGATCTTTGCCAAATATTTTGCTTTATATGGAGTATATGTACGTGTCTCAAATTTATAGGAAAGCATACTATGATATGTTTTTCACACTCGGCTTATTTTGGTATATTATAGGATAAAGCCATATAACAAAAAAATTACAAGTAAAAACTTAGGATCCAACACCATATTAATAAACTACAACCTTAATGATCAGACCATTTTCTTCAAATTTGTATAAAACAAATATATATTTGAACTTTATTTGGTCATATATTGTTATTAGAAAGTCCAAAGAAACACAACCAAAAAAATTACCAAAGAAACACATATTGGACACAAAATAATGAAATGAAACAATAATAAGGTGAAGATGATCAATCAATATGTTATCTTTGACTTATAAAAGACTCAAATAAAATAGAAAATGCTAAAAATTTCTACCAAAGCAAAATATTTAATTTACTACCAATTAGTTAGTAATAAGCTAAATAATAAAAGTCTTCATCAAATTTCTTTCCATTATCCTATACTTAATAGGAGTTTTAATCTTAGCCATGATTAACCAAAGATAATTACAAAAAAAGTCAACAATTTGATTGAACAATTTTAGAATATCATCAAATCTATTTTGCAAAATAATAATTTTAAGTTTAATCATTGAACTAAGTTTGATTAGAAACATGAGTATAATTGAACTCAAAAAATGCCTTAGCTCTAAGTTAATAGATTTGGGATGATTGATATTGGACTATCTAAGTTGAGTTCATGTGGTGCATAACATTTCTTAGATTGCTTGTGAGACCTTTTTACATACACTTAAACCAGTAAATAATTCAAAATTTCATAATAGGTCAAACATATAATAAATGTTGTTTTGCTCTTTTCCATTTTTATTCCATGTTTCCTTCAAATTTGAAGACACTCATGTGAATTAATCCAATCTTCCAAAGTCTCATATTAGACAGACATTCATTTCAATCACGCTTGATATCTTAAAAAAAGTTGTTTACTTAGTTGCTTAACCTCAATTAAATTGCAATTTTGAGTATGAATGAGAATGGTGATATAGACTTCTTTTTTATAGTTGACATTACTTTGAGAAATGGTGATAGTAAAATAATTTTTAAAAATTTCCTTAGTTTTCTTTTGAAAATAGTTTATAAAATTTGTATTATTATATCTTTATAGATTTTTCTCTAGTTCCACTGTACTTCCATACTTGTTATCTTATCATGTGTTAATTCAATAAGTTCCTTTTAGCACTTAGTTAATGATTCTTTGGGTAAATTGTAATTACAAAGTTTTCACTTATTCTTTGATCTCATTCTTTTGGAAATGGAAAGCATAATTGTTGTTACAAAAGATGTAAGTAGAATTTCTTACTCAAGATTTTATTTATAGTTGAGAATAGTTTGCACATGTTAGTTCTTGAGAATTTACAAGCACTATTTATGAATCAGATTTTCTAGATTCACCTCAAGTCAATTATACATAGATTTGTTAATACATATATTAACCGTGAATTAGCTCTTGTCATGATTAAATTATTTCAATTCCTATTTTAATTGTGAGTAGACTCTCATTGTCATTACATTGTTTATATTTATATTTCATACTAACAAGATTCATGA
The DNA here is from genome assembly GCA_948567375.1 of Lunularia cruciata. Taxonomy (NCBI): domain Eukaryota; kingdom Viridiplantae; phylum Streptophyta; class Marchantiopsida; order Lunulariales; family Lunulariaceae; genus Lunularia; species Lunularia cruciata. The sequence continues at coordinate 70,826,316 of OX419755.1, read as the reverse complement.
GTGTATTCTCTTAGTTTATCTTACTTCAATATTCCATATTAATACGTCTAACCATTTATACTAGAATTCATAAACCTTTAGACCTTAGATGTATGGTTGACATGCCAATGTAATTGAACTTTATATTTACAGTTCAAAAGTTAAAATAATATATTTTTTTAATTACAACTTTCTAAATTCATGCATTCTCATTTCTATTGAAACTTACAAATTTCCACTAAATGTATATTTGATTACAAAGCTAATTAAAGTTGATATTTGTAAGTAATCACAACTTTCAAAATTGAAATAAAACAAGACAATGGGATATTTTAGTTATATATATATATATATATATATATATATATGTATTTATGGAATTTTATGTTTATTTGCAATCTTTGGTGAGGCTTTTGTTTTTATTTGTAATCTTTGTTATGGCTCTATATGTGCACTAATATTGATTTAGCATAGACTAAAAAGGTTTTTAATAATGAACAAAAGGTCATGTTGATAAACTACACATGAGCTGATCAATTTGAAGGAAACTAATTATGTATGAATGAAGTGTTACAAATATTGCAGCATCTTCAATGTAGGTATAAGGCTCCATGCAAAACTTACTTTTTAAATTGGCTTGACAAATTGCAAAGCTATTAGTGTATACATTAAAATATTTAGGAGAATGATGCACCAAGATTGATTAATATGATATACTGTGTAATCTTGAAAATAAAGAATGAGTATCAATTAAAAAACATAAGATTATGCAAGATTATGCAGTTATATTCATTGGTGCATTTATTGGAACTCCATACTTATCTAATCTATTAGAAAGGATCAATTGTTATCTTTTGATCTAGATTTAATATAGATAATTAATTAATTGTTTGATGTCAATTTACCATATTATTGATCAAATTTATTTATTTATAATATGAGAATATACACCTATTGCAACTATATATATATATATATATATATATATATATATATATATATATATATGCATATATCCATTTGTTCCTCTACAAAAGAGATTGTTACTTATATGTCTTTATATGGAATTGATTGGGGCACTTGTGTGGATTCACCAAATCATTTTCTTTCTTAATCTTATACTAGTCACAATCTATTATGCTTGTTTGGGAGTTAAAATATCTGAATGATGTGAAAAAAGATAAGAACATATCATCATGTAACAAGAAGGATGCAAAGATACATCAGGTTGTACAATGATATAGCTTAAGAGTGTGCCATCATATTTGTAGTGCTTAAGCTAGTTTGCTTGGACATTGGAGTGGTAGTGTTGGCAGTCTGACTTCATGTTAGGGCTACTGATCACATGGTGGACCCACTGTCACTTGCACCCGTTCACACCATCGGCTGTGTTATCACTGGCACCATTAGAGTTGGAGACCTAGGTCAAAATTTGGTATAATTTTGAAGTGCAACTCCAAAGAGCTCACTTCTTTGATGTTAAGCCTTTGAGTTCTTGGCTATGGTGGACAGAGGTTGGCAAGCATCAAACGGAGTCTCTTAGTTAGAGTGGATGTGGTTTGATTTGTAATCAATGCATATTTGTTCATAGATTGTTGAGTGAAGGATCAAGTACTAATTTGAGTGTGATTCAAATGGAAGAGTAAATTGATTATTATGGCACTTTACAATTCATGTATAATTTATGTGTGAGTTGTGCTTCTATAGTGTATGATGTTGTGTAGCGATGTGTATGTGCACAATAAGTAAAAATACATAGAATAACCAAGAAGGATCAGAAGGGAAACATATAAGATAATAAGAAAGATATGAATATATCATCAACATGTACATTGTCAAACCTAAGAGGTAAAATAATGCTAAACTCTATAGTATTAAAATGAGAAAACTTCCACACTTAGAATGTCAAAGCTATGTAAGTTTATACACCATAGAAGCATCTCAAGAATGAGAAAACCTCCACCATTAGAATGTCAAAGCTATAGAAGTCTATACACTGTTGAGCATCTTGAGAAGAAGGAATGTCAAAGCTATAGAAGTCTACACGTTGTTGGAGCATCTTGAGAAGAAGGAATAGTGGGTGAGGTGGGATCAAGATATCTATGGAATAAGCTTCTCTACTTAGAATGTCAAAGCTAGGAATTCTACACACTATTGGAGCATCTAAAGAAGAAGGAACTGGTAGTGAGGTGGGATCTAGACATTTAACTATAGTTTGTGGAGATATATTTGGACAAGTGTTGCTTTTGTTAAGGTTCTAAAATGAAGATTTCTAGAAATACAAACCAAATCACAAAACTGAAGTTTACGGGAATAACATGTCAAAGTGAAAGAAACAGAGAAAGAAAGAAATAATAAAATTTCATTTACTGATTTTAGCAACATGATATTTCCAACCATATTTAGAGAAAAGGTTACCTTGGGAAACAAAATTGGTATGATGACTGTATGATGCGTCTTTAAAGATAAATTTAGCATAATAATAAATTTAAAATAAAGAAAGAAACCGTATTTAAGTTTATTCTTGCACTATGTATAATTAATTTGTGATCTATTGATTTATAATAATGATTTTATGTCTATTGATTTGTGAGTATAATTGAAACCAGATATTTTTGAATTCACTGTTAATTATTTATCACTCCATATTATATTCTGCATATACTTCGACGTTTCATATATAGAAAAACAAATATCTTAACATATATCGTTTCAGAGCACATGGTCATATTTAAAATGCTATAGAAAATCTCTAATGAAATGGTAAATGAACTATGCGTATATATACATTTACAAATAATCTGTAGATATAAGACTAGACAATGCTAATCTTTAACCATGAAGCAAATATCAACGCGAGTAAACAAGTACAGACAAAAATAGATGGACCAATTTAATTACTGACGTGACACGTATAGCTGTTTCCTTTTCTGTTACAAAGACATGGAAGAACACATGTAAGACATGAGATCCTGTGGTACGACTTTGGAATTAATTGTCTGCGGAGCAGTCTGCGCATTAACCGATGAGATATAGGGCGATTCTATCGGACGGTGTCGAATAAAAGGAAAAGGAAATAGAAGAAAAAAGTAAAACCTCCTGTGCATGATATACCGATTTGATGGCGGAAAGAAGAATCATATATTAAATTCCAGCGGATGACGAATCCGACGGCTGGGATTAGAAAATTTGAAATAGAAAGGACCTAAAGTCCCGAGATTTGAAAAACTACAGCGCCATTGGAATCGAGTGAGAAATTAAGAGGAGAAGAGAATGAATGTTCGTTTTTTGGGCGATTTTGATCGGATGAGGCGGAGGGAAAAGCGGTGGGAACAGTGAGATTCATTGATTCGTGAGTGTTTACTTATTGGAACCGGAGGCATGGGATGAGGATTGAGTAGGCGGGGAGTAAAGAACGAACGAGTAGTCAAGTGGGAGCAGGAGAGATAGAAAGGGAGAGAAGCATTGATGTCGGAGATCAACTTTGGATGTGTGGTCGTTGGTTGGAATTGAGCGTGTGGAATGAAGGCCCCGGCCCGAATTGATCGCGGTTTGTGTCGTTGCTCATTGAGAGTGGTACAGTAGTAGTGTCCGAGTTGAGCCGGCTGTTGTGTGGAACGATCTGCAATATCATCTGTTGAAGAGATTTGGGTGGTGTGGGGGTATGCGGGGCTTAGTATTTCATGACAAGAGAGGAGGAGGAGGAGGAGGAAGAGCTGCGAGCTGACATTTTTCGAGGCGAACAATCTGATTTGACGATCCTTCGGCGCTGAGGAGGAGTGTGAGTAGTCTTCAAAGAAGAGTTTGTTCAGCCGTGATCAAAGTTGCTCAAGCTGGCATTCACACCTCCCATCAGCTTGGACCTCACCGAAGAGGGGAGAGACATGGACGTCATGGAGGATAATTTCCATCTGGATTCTCCCATGGTTCCACTGAAACAGCAAGTTGACCTGGACAAGGTTTGAACCAACGGAAGATTTCTCTCGCTTGTACTTTTCAATTAAGCAGATCACACACTTCTGGGTTTAGCATCGAGTTCTATGCAATTGGCTACGCGTGAATTTCACCTTTAAGTGAAACCCTCCTTGCGTGGGTTTAAGCCCTCTATATTCTGTCCTACACTGTCTTCCTAAAGAATGTCAACAGATGGATGTATCTAGATAGATCCCACGTATCGATCCAATCTATTTGCGTCTGATGGCGGGGGAGGATGGGGCTTGTTGATGTTGTTCAACGCAGGACGATGTGAGCTTGAGAAGGTGGAAGGAGCAATTGTTGGGCAGCCTCCAGCTTGACGCCATTGATGGTATGGAGCTTTGAACTAATGTATTCGCTCTACGACTGGGTCTCCAGATTGCTCACATAAAAGATTTATCACTTTCCAGTTTTTATCTTTCTTGAAGGTCGTAGATACTCCACTTGGTCCAATTTTGTTTCACTTGCATGATCAGGGCGTGGGCTTGGGCAATATTGGTTTTGGCTGATTCATTGCTTTGTCGCTTATCATTTTGGGATTTCCGATTTTAAAGTTGTTAGTTCGCGCATCTTCTTCTGCTGCAGTGAATGTGGAGCCGGAAGTGAAGTTCTTGACGATCGGAATGATCCAACCCGGGCAGCAGGACATCACGTTCACTTTACCTCTAACTTCCACTCGTGGACCGACTTTCACCCTAAAGGAGAGCAGTCTATACAATCTGAGATTTACTTTCACTGTGCAGCGTAATCTCGTATCTGGATTGACCTATGTCAACAAGGTTTGGAAGAGTGGTTTGTTAGGTAATTACTCTAAACGATTCTTCATCGGACAGATTAGATGTTTCTGTTAGTGCCGATGTTGGCAATACATGAATACAAGCTCTTCATTACTTTGAGTATTATTATGTGCTGATTCTTCCTCCCTTGGTAATGGCTACCTGTCTTTGGAGTAAAGTCGATAAGACCTCTGTCATGATTGGGACCTTCGCACCTCGGAAGGAGCCGTACACGCATATTATGGAAGAAGAAGAAACTCCCTCAGGTGTTCTGGCCCGCGGTTCATACACAGCTAAAACCAAGGTCAGGGATGGCACTTGTGCTATACAATTCACCGGTCTATGAGATCAACACAGCATGTTTTACATCTTATGTGCATGTTCAAAAGGGTAGCCTCTAGCTTCGCTCCTTCAAAGGCGTGTTCCATACGGGTTTCCCGTCATAGTATAGTCCGGGATGTGTAGGCGCAGGTCCCATTTCCATCTGCAAGGTTCAGTTAAAAACTCTTTTCCGTTTCCTATTACCTGTGCCGACGTTAGTGTCTAATTCTTGCTCCTAAGGTCGCCTGTCCTGTCCGATTAACCGTCCACTCATCCATTTTGGCAGGTCGCCTAACCTTTGTTGTGGGCCTGTGGTACAGTTTATCGACGACGACGGCTTGTGCTACCTTACAATCAACTATTCCTTCCAGATAGTGAAGAACTGATTGTCCCATGTTCACCGATTTATGTTTATCCTGAAGCAACCCTTCACAACGTCCGTCAAACAGGGAGAGATACCGTAGCACGAGTTACATGCAATTCTCACGTTTTGTCAGATATATATCTTTGGGAAATGTGGTAATACTCCAGGGTTGTGTTATATGTTATCCATCTTCTTCCTCGTACACAGATGTGGTACAGGTGATGACAGGTCTGGCTGTGAATACATCCCGAGTCCGACCAGGACAGAATGAAGTGGTGATAAGAGTAGCCATTTCATACCATTTCGGAAAGTAGCGGTTGGAGTAGAGAGGTTTGCTTTCGCTTGCAAAGTTCCTATTTCCCCGTCCCCATTCTCAAAAATGATAAAGTATATATGGATGTGTGTGAGCTCATGTCTGAGACAAATCTGCTGCATATTATGCAGCTTTTCTGCCGGTGTAATAATATTTTGTGTATATTCTATCACATGTTATAAATCAAGATCTTTGATTTTTGCGTCTTGGCGTTGAACCGTATGGTTCTAGCTCCAGTGTTGGGCGTGTGAAGCAGGACTGATCCCCTTTCGGACGGTCCAGTGTCATTTACCAGTCAATGTTTATATTCCGACATCGGGACAAAATTTACCAGTTTCTGTGTTGGTGTTTTACATTCTAGCCTTCTTCAAATATGGTGCTCTTGAAGTGAATGTCCAGCAATTCTCCAGTTTTGTGCTGAATTTTGAGTTCTGCTCCCAATGGTAGCCTCCGTAAAATTCTAAAGCCCTAAACTCTGAAGTGTTTGTCAATGTGTTGGACTGATAAACTGGGTCAGTTCAATTCAACTTATCGACTTCACCAGGAATAGTGTCTTTGAGAGCAGCTTGCGTTTGTAACGTTCTTAAGAACCAACAGTGTAAAGTCTAATAACAAAGCGTTCTATCACGCAGACAATGGACCAGGAAATGATGAGATTCTAGGGAACTCGAAAGTTCAACATGAGCAAGGATAGCGGAGTGAACCGAGTCAAGCTCCGGTGTGTCTCTCCAGGCACTGTTCACTTGAAATTTCTTACGTACATTTCCACTGTGACAGTTCAATACACTGGATTATCGGTGTAAAAAAATACAGTTCATGTAATCTAGCTGGTCAGAACTATTTTCTTCCAAGAGTAATATCAGGGTTTCCTTAAAATTGGCATACTGTCTCTCGATTGAAGAATACCGTCCCGACCAAATCCCGCTGTCTATGTCTGCGGGTAAACGACAGTGCAGTACCCGCGAGAAAACTGATCAAGAGTCGGTCCGTGGAGAAAAGCTAGCAAATAAGCTGACAAGATTTCTGGACTAAAGTGGGATCAATCCCTGTTGGGATACGGTGGATTGCCAATGTCAGACTAGATGCACTGAAGCGTCTACGTTTTGTCGCCATTAGGTAAAGAAGGTCACACATGCACAGTGCCCACCAGCCCTGTGTGTGTAGAACTCAAGCGCTAAGGGGCACTGTTAAGTACTCGAGCGCTAAGGGAGCTGGCATGCTTGGGCCTTACTGTATATGTTGTACTGTAACAGGCTTAGTGGTATAGATTAGATCGGACTTACATATGGCTGTTCGTATACCACCTGCAAGACATGGACTCGACATGGAATTGGGACTCACTCTCATGGAACCAATTTCACTGTCGTACTGCGATCAAGCGCAACTGATGTTCGCAGCTAATGAGGTGGAGACTGTCTTACAAATTCCTTAAACGTAAACACCTAGCGATGTTATGGTTGTGCACCAGAAGAGATGAACACTCCTCACCTACCATAAAGGGTATATCAATTGTGTTAGCACACTAGAATGCTGAGAAACATAAGGCTCCCGATTAATGCGCTCTTTTGAGAACATCACTCTATGGAAAGCGAAGAAACAGGAGTGAGTGCGCTGGCCAGGGCAATTTGGGTTCAATGTGGAAATTGCTCTGACATGAGATCCGTTCGCACGAGAAAGCTTGGGGTGTCCCTGACTGGGGCCAAATCCTCGAATCATTAAAACCTACACTAACCATGACCGGGAATCTATCCACTCTGCGTACATTGGAGCTACATAGGGCCTAAATCCTATAATCTCGTTCACACACATATAGTTTTATTCAGTGTCGGTGAGTGAGCTTAGTTCTAGAGATGCGCAATATCAAACACTTGATGCTCACCAGAATGGGAACAAACTAGTTAGTTGTTCCCATTCAACAGAAGAAGGTTTCGTAGTGAATATCGAATAGCTGTAAAGGAGGAAAAAGGGCAACCTGAAAAGTGATCAAATGGTGAAATTTGGAAGCGCCACTCGTGTGTGGATATATGTGCACCATGTCGTTGAGACCCAAAACTGACAGTCGTGGACTTGTGCAGGAAAGCTAGCTACCAAGGTATTTCATCCATTGCTTCGTAATATTACAAGTTACAATGATTCGAGCTAGTGCAGAGACAGCTCATCTGCATGAAAGGAACACAGAACTGGTTGCAGGACAGCTTCTCAACAGCAAGGTGCAAGGTGCGTTCTTTACTCCATATCCTAAGTTTCAGAAGCAGTGGGTAGCTTCCGAAAAATGGGATCGGTTGCTACACCTGTACAATCTTCAACAAACGAATTTCTACCTCACCGTGAAAGAAGCTACAGAAATTACGTGCGGTCGCACCTTATGCAAAGACTGCAAACTTCACGATGTAATTAACAACTCCGTACTAAGCAGAGGCCACACCTTACAGCTACCGTATGACATTTTTATTTTCAAACACTTGTTATCTGGACTGCATGCACATTTGCATCGCCGGTAGCTACAGCTTCTTCTTCACCACTGCTGCTGACCTTAGAAGAGCTGGTCGTCGTCTCTGAGCTCGTTGAATTAGTAAGTGCTTCAAGCTTCTCGAGAGTTGTCTTGTAAACTCCAGTCATGTAATCAGCCGTTTTCTTCTCTTCGGAGCCAGGAATGGGGTTTACTTCGAAGGACCAGTCGACTAATACGGCACCACCACCCAGGTCCTGCATCTTGTATGTGGAAACGTACTCGCTTAGTCCGAAGTTGTTGTCCAACATAATGTAGCTCATAGAACGATTCTCGTCATTAAAGGTCAACAATTTCTCCCTAGCCCAAGACTTGCTCCCGTCTGCTCTCGGAAAGGATGTGCCAGACATGTAACGCACACATCCAGGTTTTTGGAGCTCTCCTTCAACACGTTCGCAAATCTCGACGGTTTCTATCCACTTGCGCATTCCACAGAAGTCCGCACTAGTGTTCCACGCTTTGTCGATTGAGCAATTGATTACCATTTTCAGAGCCCCGTGCCACTTCTCTGGTGCAGCCGCTACTTTCTCTTCTGGGGTCATCACCGCTTGATCTTCTGTGGCCATGGTGCCCGACTTTCTTCCTCTCACAAATGCTGCTTCTGTTGTCTTCCAGTAAGAGTGTTTGATAGCTGGAAATACACACTGTGATTAGAACCACCACCTTAAATGCACCGCATGCGCGCTATGGAGCGATGAGGTATGTACCGGATTCTGAGCTATCTACGGAAATTTAAGGCTCAATTAATTGTACACATTCTAAATCCGTTTCAAAGTCACTTCACTCTTGTGATATCAATCCTCTATGGCGCTCAAGAACATCATAAAGGTTGGTCTTATAATCTTTGTCATTGACATGGGGTTGGCAGATCCAGCTTTGCCCTCTCGCCTCTTGACATTCCACATCAATCGCGCATAGCTATGCATAACACAATCTTGCTGTGCGTGCGCTTTATATGCAGAAGGATAGTCTGAACGGCCAAATACACGAGGTAAAACCCAACAACAAAATCCAGGAACGGATGAGTGGATAAATCTTTTCTTCAGAATCTGGTGTAGATTATGATCACGTGAGTGAAATCGACCACGGAGCAAGTTTCAGCCAAAATACGAAATCAAGAAACTGAACGAGTACGCATAACTAGCAAGCAATTCATGGACTCATCCTGGTATAAAGGCGTATCATTGCTCACCGAAATTCAGGCAGAGTTTGAGAGAGGATTCGGGCGACGAATGGCGAAAGGGAAGAAGACTGTGGTCACTCTAATGTGCACATGGATGGACTCCTGGGGAACGAATCAACAGAAGGACTATATGGTGTCAACAAGGTGGGTCTAGTGGGGGTTGCTTGCCTTGCACACCGAGAATGGGACTTGTTGACGTTGACGAAGTCGTCGAAGAATATTCAACATACCTTCTGCGCTCTCTCCTCCGGGCTCCTTGAAGATTTGCCAAAGAAGATGCTTTTGTCTTGTCGTTATGTCGATCGCGCGAGCGGTTGTCGGAAATGAGTAAGCAAGAGAGAGTTAACACATTTTATCAAACAAGTAGTCGATTAGTCTATAATTGAAGCAGTCAGCCATGTCCAGTCCATCTCCAGGTTGATTTCAATGTGCCTTACTTTGGTAAAGCCATGATCAAGACAGTACGGCCAATGTAATTAGGTGATTCTTCCTCATCATGAACGAGTTTCAATTCCCTCTCATTCCCCCAGATGTCAGTTCTTTCATAAGCTCCTCGTTAAGCTATATCCTCAAACCTTGCGCCATCCACGATCCCCCGATACCTTGACTTCTCCCAAAGCCAAGTCACCTCAGCCAGGATTCGTAGACCATGCCATCTTGCTTTCTGAACTAAGTACACGAGGTACACGGGGAAGAAAAGCCTCCCAACCTCTACGCTACTTCACACTAGCCCACGTTCCCTGTTCAGTCCGCCTGCCTCTGTCAGACTACTAGTCTTTGTTTCCTTTTCAGTTTCCACCAAACGAAGAAAGTGTAATTGAAATCTCGACGAGCTTGTACTCAACTTCGTCGTCGAGATTTCTACAGCGAGTCGTACTCAACTCACCCTTTCTCTTGGCATGTCACCCATGAACCAATCTCCAATTCCACATCTTCTAGATTCTACTTCCTCGAGAATTTGAGACCGAGTTCTTCTCAACTCGCTCTTGCTCTTGGCATGTCACCCATAAACCAACCTCCAAATCCACAACTTCTAGATTCTACACGTGCAGCAAATCGATCCGAATCATCATCATTTTAGAAAGACCTTTCACTTTCTTCGGGGCCATTTGGTGCATTACCTGGGGCGACAGTAGTGTATGTATCTCCATCTTGCAAACTCAATTTCGGACTGACTTATACATGTCATGTTTTAATAAAATGCTTCACTGTCTGAATAAGAAGGTTAACAGTTTTGGCCATGGAAATTCCCTCTGAACATGGCCTTATACAACTGTGGGTTTTTGCCCATGCATGAACACCAAACTAAAGGCCACATGGTTTTTCAAGAGGCGGTCTGCATCTCAGCCGATTAAAAATCACAAACTGTGGAGAGAGAGAGAGTTTATTTTCCAAATCTATATAGTATTAAGCTCTAACCAGTGTATTTATGAGTTTATTGTAACATGAGATTTATGCTTTCTTCGTCTACAGTTTAAACGTCTTCTAAGGCAGAGATAGATATGTAATTGAGAGACTCCATTTTACGAAACTAAACTAAAGACTACATTGCACTGACTTAATCGGAGTTTGTTCAGATCGTACCGTAGTTTAGATAGTTTTGTGGAGACACAGAGTGACCTAAATACCAAAGTGTTACATTAGCTCCTGAACGTGAAACGAAAATTGACTAGTAATTTTTAAGCAATCTACTTCTCACTAAATGAAAATTTTTTTGGGTCTCCTTGTTGTACCTTGTTGAGCGAGCCTAAATGAGGTCGTAAAATGAATTATACCCAGTCTTTACTTGGGATTAGTATGTAATCACGGAACTCTAAAGAGACTGAAAGTAATATAGAACACCATGTAGTTAACATAATACAGACTTATTAGGTGCATATAGAGTTATACAGATTTTTGGGATTAAGCACCATTTTACCTCTTGTGTTTTATCATTGACGGGGTCTTCCCATCCTTTTTGTTATCCTGCGCGGTAGCCTTTGACTTTGTTTATACAATTCAATGAATACCTTAGTTATTTCACGTACACAAAGATTGTGTATGTGGAGTCGCGGGGAGGTGCTCGGGATATGGTGGACATTAGCCAATGTTAATAGGTGGCACTCTGCACTGATGGGTTTCTTTGAAGATTGCAGTTCAAAGTGGGCTTTCCTTTTTCATGCAAAGTAGGATTCCTTTCCGCAGGGCGATTGATAGCAATATTCAAGCAATGGCCTAGTAACAGATAGTCGATGTAGATGAGGGGAGCAATACTGCAAGGGCAGTGAGGTGAGAGAGCGATACCCGGGTTGAGTTTGGAGTTGGGGTCGGGTTGAGATTGGAATTTAGGTGTGGATTGAGTTTGGAGTTGAGAATGGGATTTTAATTTAAATTCACATTGGATTTGTGATTGAGGTCGTGTATCTCGTGGAAGATATCTCCACGAGATACACGACCCCAATCTGAAAGAATCTTATATATATAAAAAATATAAGCTTCTTTCTGATTGAATTTTTCCATGTGTCACTTTATTTGCGTGCTATCTCTTTCTTTGTTTTTCTTCCTTTTCTTCCTTTCTATATTATTTCATCTACTTGTGCTTTCTCATATTCCGTTTACTTTTAGGACTATAAATAATTGGATGCTATTTATTCCTTAGGATGTCTTTCTTTTGTTCTTCTTTTATTATTTTGATTAGAGAGTATTGAAGTAACTTTCATTTTTAGGATGTCTCTTGTTTATTCTTCGGCATGTATAGTTAAAGGTATTCCTATAAGTAATTCTACTCATTTATCACCCCACACTTCTCACGCATAACTTTTTACTCTGCCTTCTTGATAGCTCTTTTAGTTTATACTCGCAGTTACCTAGATAGAGTCTCGGTCTATCTTATCTCATATCCTTTGTCCTTACCGTTAGAGCACTTTATACTTGTTGATACTTTCATAAAAGACCCTACATGTCTTCATATTGCGATGCTTCAGTATAGTTTCTCCTCTATCTCACAGCTCTACTGAGTTACCGTCTAAAGATTATTCTCCTCCTTCACCATAGACCTCTCAAATGAGTTCACACATTTTGTTCTATCATTGGTGCACACAATCTTGTCCATACTGTCTTGGTGAGCATTTAACATAACATAGAAAGAGATCCAAGGACTTGCTTATATTCACTACTCTCTGTCGAAGCTCCACCAAACTCCTTTTCATGGTTACATTCTCATGATATTTTTCAAACTTTCTTTCTTGGCTTATTTAGACCATATATGCATACAAAGATCCTTATAGCCTTATTCTACTTAGTAAACTGCACTTTATCTATATTATTACAAGTTATTCTTTCAAATAATCATGAGAGAAATATTTCCTCTTGGACGTTATTAGACTTCTTTACTCGTAGACCCTACTCCTACCAACTCATGGAAGTGCATCAAGACATTGAGACCATCTCTAGGATCCATAAGTTTTTGTGATGGAATTGGTCATCCTTACATGACGAGTACAAAGTCCAAGAAACCACTATTAGGCTTGTTGAGTTTCCATAGTTCCATGTCCTCTTTCATGACCTTATTAGACTTCTTTACACCATAGTCCCTACTCCTACTAGGTCATGGAGATGCATCAAGTATTCAAGAGACCATATCTAATATCTATAGGTTTTTTGAGTGACTTAGTAATCCTTGGAAGTTACAAGGCTTAAGTAGAAACCACTATGCTTGTTGAGTCTTCATTGTCCCATACCTTACCTCCAAACATCATAGCCTCTATTATTCCTTGATTTCAAGCCATGTAAGAGAGTATAAATATACAACTCAAGCCTTGTCACACTCTTGATAAGGTTCCTTTTCCACTAAAACACTTTCATTGCATGGTAGAGTCTTCATTTCTTTACCACTTAAACCCTCAATTCTTTGCTCCATAACATCCATCTAGATGACAAGCCATAACTACTGGAGCTTACATAGTAATTTGTTCATATTTTACTCCATTTTCCATGTTTCTTTGTGGGTAGACTATCGGGTTTGATTTTTAAACAACTATGTTATTATCTTTCATTGTTTGTCCCTAATTCTAGTTTTTGCATCTTGCCTATTTTGTTAGCATATTGCCTTTAATTTAGTACCACCTAGAGTTTTATGTTGGTACCTCTCATCTCATGTCACCCTCAAGAAAGACTTTTAGACTTTGCACTATTTCCATTAGAGATACTTTCCTATATTTAATCTACTATTATTAGAGATTTTTTTCCATATCTAATCTTTAGTACTATTTTATTATAGCTCTAAACTCTCTCATTGTATGCATTACTATAGCTACTCTAGGAGATTGAGGTAATTATTGCTAACATTACAAAATTTCTTGACCTTTGTCTTGATTGTGTAGTTGTCCAAGTAGATCTTTCAAATGTCTTTGAGATCAATTCTTAATCTACTTTGTTTTTTATGATTTTTTTGGCAAGAGATTAGATCCTTTATTGATTAATTCACATTTTTGCATAATTTTTACATCATAAAATACCCTCTATTATGTAACCATCATACCACTATAAGGGATTTCACATAAATTATATCTATGAGAGCATCCACCAAGGAAATCACTAGAATTGCCTTTTTTTGCTATAGCTCATTCTATTCCTTTGAGAAAATAATGGCTAATTTCTTATCATGTATTCCTCATTCATTTTTAGATACCAATATTCACATATTGTGTCCTTTGGAAGATGAAGTTAAAAATTTATATGAATTTAGACTTAGTTTAAAGAGATTATGGTTACAAATCTAGACTTGTAAATACCATATTTAGAGGTCATGAGCAATACTAATCTCCTCAAATTTCCCATTTGGTTTTCAATTTCAAGTAAAAGGTGTGATATTTTTGGGTTCTATTTAGGAGTGGATGACTTTTTTAGCTCTGTCATCTCAAACACCTTGGTCCATGCCACAACTTGTGCTCATCTACTCCCTTTTTTGAAGAATATGTAGCTAGAATTTTCCATTTTGATTATATATTAAGTCCTTAAAGCATCCTATTAGCAAGCACCTACCCGTATACATCTGATAGTCTTATGCATCATACTTTATCTACTTTACTGGACCCAATGGTGCTTCTATAACTCTCAAATGAGTGGTGCAAGTTATAGATGGCTCTTTTGGTAGATTTTAAAGGATGTAGCCTCACATTAAAGGAGGCTATTACACCATCAACTCTCTTAAAAGCATATGCCCTAGTGGATACTAGTAGATAAGTTCTTATAGCATAAAGTACATATTTCAAAATCCATAACAATAATAGCTCAAGGATACATGACTTTAAGTCAATTCTCACTTAGCTCATGACATATTCCTTGTCTCCTCTTGCACATCATTACTTATATTTATAGTTTTCCTATCACCAAAATCACATAAAATTGTAATGGATCTTAATGAATGTATGCACTTTCATGGCCTTTCAAATATCCTTACTAATGCATGTACTATATAGTGCTAGGATTCTCTCTTGTGGAAGAAGTAATTTTGGAGCTTTGTTGTAAGCTTCTCCTTTCATTGAGGAGTTTTGTTTCTTGTCACTATACTACTCCTTTTATGGGTTGGCTTACAAAATCTAGTACTTTTGGGTCTCCCAACCCATTATGCTTGTGGATCTCCATCTGACATACAAGGTATAAAAAAATCTTTTAACATGTTTTGGACAAAGAACACATTAAAGTTCATGATTTTATTTGAGATATAATGACATAAATCCTATCATTCACAAGGTCCCTATAAAAGACTGAGGAGAGAAATGGGAGAATGGAAGATTGGAATGGAAAGTCACCTTGGAATATTCAAGTGAGGAAAAATCAGAATGCATGGCATGAACTTGGGCTTTGGTATTTATAATGAAGCAATATAAGGCTCTTGAGAAGCTTCCAAAGAAGCTTCCTTCTCAAAGTTACCATCTTGGAGTGCAAGCCAAGCTACTCAAGAAGCTGCCAAGGAAGTTTCCTTCTAGAAGCTAATTACTTGGTGTACAAGCTAAGCTAGTAATTAATTTGATGTGCAAGTTATCCATCCTTGGAAGGTACCTAGAAGCTTCATACCCTGAAGCTTCATACCTTGAAGCTTTTGAGATTCTTCTAGGGTATTTTACCACAAGGCTTTCTAGATGCTTCTAGCATATTCTTAATATTCACATGTTATGCTAGTTCTACCTCATTTTTGCTATATGTAGTTAATTCTACTAACTCCTTAATTTCCACTAAATCCTTAGTTTCCACAAACACTTCTTCTAACTCCATATTATTACATATTCCTCCACTGATAGTTAGTGATGTCCTCATTGCCATGGAATCTTCAAACTCTTGTATGGCCATTTGTGCATTCTGGAGATGAGAAAGGAGCTATGATGTGGCATCATGAAGAAGATACCCTTTCCAAAGGACCTTATATTCCTTATATCATTGGTGGCCATGTTAAAGGTCATGACATGCAAGTATACAATCAAAATTTTCTTCCTCATGATTTTTAATCGGGATGGGAGGAGGAAGGGGTTGGAAACAAGTGGAAAAGGAAGATGGATTTGAAACAAATGGTTTTAACTTTAAAACATGGAAGACAAGATGGATCCGCATATGACTAAACAAGGCAAGTTGATAAACAACAAGAGATATGATTTGAGTAACATTAAATAGACCTATCAAATTAGGAGCGTGTTTATGAAATTGGGTATCAAGTGGGAGAGAAAGGTTTCTAAAAGAAAACATGAGCTTATAACCTAGTTGAAAGGTGAGATCAAAATGCTATTGCTTAGCATATTACTTTTGCCAATTTTGAGCAATGAGTAGATGAGAATTGGCTTGGTATAAAGATTTAGATAACATGGAAAAGAAGGTGTTATGCTCTGAGGATATGAGAACCCTCAAGAAAAAAACAAGAGAAGAAACACAAATCTTCAGCCCTTAATAATTTGATACCTCAAAGGAGCACATTGTCTTTATTATATAACAAATAGGATTTCCTCAAAGGAAGCTCTACCCTTGGATTAGATACATGGATTGGTGATATGTTAGCTCCACCCTTAGATTAGTTATGTGGATGGGTGACATGTCAATCCTTGTCCTATTTGGTTGGTCAAGCAAGAGTGATCAGACAAAATCTTTAGGGAATCTTATTGTAAGAAGGTCAAAATAGCATGGATGAGGTATTGTTGGAAAGCTCTTGACAAGATGAATTACGGGAGGAAAAGGCTAGAATTTATTTCTTAGGGTAGGAATATTTTTATTTTGAGGTCTAATTCATCCATTTGGGCCTCCAAAATTGGCTCTAAATTTTTCATGGTATTTTTGACTCCTACTCTATTAGTGGAAGTACTCTTTTGGTGACATCTCTATCTGATCTACTTAGTCCATTATATATAACATCCTTCCAAATGTTACCAAGCCAATTTCTACCTCTAGATAATATATGTAGCTAATGGTATTTCAAACCACTCCAATTTTAAGACAAAAAGTCCTCGTTATTTTGCAAAGCTATTGCTCAAAAGATTGCACTAACATAAGTGAACGGGTCAAGTTGGCTATTGGTTCCCATGTTGTCTCATACAATGGGTACCCTTTGCAATGTACAAGTTATTCTAAATGTAGATGATGGGTACCATAGATGCATTTTTAGAGAATACATTCAACTTCATATTCTTCTGTGCCATCAATGAGCGTTGGATAAGATCTAACTTTGTGTATGGAAGGAAAATGATGATGTTGAGGTACTTATCTAAATATTAAAGAAACATGGAACACTAGCTGGATCTTCATGTGTGCTGATAGCTCAAGGTGATAGGCCACTATGCAAATTTGATAGAGGATGAGAAAAGGCTCAATAAAACAAGGTCTGAGCTTATGATGACCAACTAATGTGAGTTTGGTTGTGGACAGCAAAACTTGATCCCCAATGCTAAACTCCATGTGCCTACAATGTGCATCTACATATTTTTTCTATTGATTTTGGGTGATCTCTAACGTGTGCTTGGTGTTATCTACACCCTATTGGATTTTATAAACAAAAGTATTGAGAACGTCAACCTTTGTAGCCATTGGATGGATCTTTACCAAGCTTGATGGTGCCATGCATGAGGAAGCATGGTATGACCTATGTCAATGAATTCACCAAATTTTCATAAGAAAATTTCACCAATGGAAGTAAGGTGTCCTACCTTTCTTGCTCCTTCTAAGGTGGAGCTCCAGAGCATGTCTTCAAAAGTGCAATTGGCCCGCTTTGTTTGTCCATTAGTTTGTGGATGGTATGCCATGGACTATGAGCCGGCTTGTCTCTCATTTAAGATGAACCTTTGATGGCTATTATGGTAGCGCACCATGGACTAAGAAGGCAGGGAACCCCAACTCCATCATACTCCTCCAAGGCTAACACTCCAAGACTCAAGACATTGCTCACTAGAGAACTCAATGAGAGAGAGATAGTTGCAAATGAAAGGATGATGAATACCTCCTCACCCCTTGTTTATACACTTGTGAAATAGTTATGTACCAAAGTTACTAATTATTGGAGTAACTCAAGTTACTAGGCTAAAAGTCAAGTAAAGTCAAAAGTAGAAAGGAATATCTATTCACATGGGCATATTCACCTAAGCATGTGATCTTATCTTGACCCAACCACTAAGTCAAGGATTCCTTCACATGGGCTATCCTTGGACTATAGAAGAATCCAAAACAAAAAGGCTTGCGGTCCCAAGAGTTCTCAACTCTTTCCTCAAAGCCAAATACCTAGGAATAATACCAAGTCAACACACTAGAATCCAAAATAGTGGTGCTCATCTTTTCCACTTCCTCTAAAGTAAGGTCCCTTCTATCTTAGCTATGACTAACTTTAGCTAATCATGACTAATGTAGAACCATCCTTTATCTCTATATAAATAATATCTCTCAAGTACTTGTAATACCAAACTAAATATCACAATACCACACACATGCACAAATGTGTGTTACAGGACATGGCCAATTTGGTTTTGAAGATGCCAAAGAGTTTTCTCCAAAATAAGTGAATTCGGTACTTGATTGGTGATGACCCCTAGAGACAAGCCATGAGAAAATACTACCACTAAGTACATTGAGCTAATTGTGGAGCAATCATATCCTTGGTTGTAGGACACACATCAATCATTTTGCTAAGTCAATCTAAAATGAGATGTCATGAGAGCAAGAAGTGAATCTAGAACAAGTGCGTCTTGCCCAAAATTAAGGAAGAAGAGAGAGATGCTTTTCTACTTGGGATTATTATATGCAAACTTGGTAATTGCAAGACAAGTATCCTAGTTGATGGGGTGAACGTTGAAAAAACCACAAAGCATATCTTCCATGGTGCAATTTGTATGTTTGGTTTGAAGATGATAGGCCATAGACAGATCAAGCTTAGTGCCAAGTAGCTTGAAGAGTGCTTGCTAGTGATTTACTAGTAAATTAAGGATCATGGTCAAAGATGAGGACCCATGGCATCCTATGGTGCTTGAAGACAATGTAAAAGCAAATCTTGGCTAACATCCATGGTACTGTAATGTTCTGAGGATAGGAGAACTCTCAAGAGAAATACAAGAGAAGAAACACAATGCTTCCACCCTCAATACTCTGATACCTCAAAGGAGCACCTGGTCTTTATTACATAGCAAAGAGGTTTCCTTCAAAAGAAGCTCCACCTTGGATCTGATATATGGATTGACATGTCAATGAGCTCCACCCTTATATTAGTTGCATGGATAGGTGACATGTTGGTTCTTGTCCTATGTGGTTGGTTAAACAAGTTTGAGTAGAGACAAATTTAGAGAATATTCTTATAGCTTAGAATTGCATGTGTGAAGTATTGTTAAAAAGCTTTAGATGAGACAAATAATGAGGGGATTCATCCTAATTCATCAATTTAGGCTTCCACAATTGACTCTAAAGTTTTTACGGTGTTTTTGGCTTGTACCCTATAAGTGGAAAGACTCTTTTGGTGACTTCTCTATCTAATCTCTCTAGTATATCATATATAACATACTTCCATTGTTACCAATCCAATTGTCACCTCTAGATAATATATCTAGCTATTGGTATTACAAGTATCCACGGTGGGTGCCATAGTGAATATACATGTTAAGTTTATCAACAAATACCACAATGAAAATATGGACCTGATCCATTTTGGACAAGGATGTGATGAGATCAAGACTTACATGTTCCCATTGGGCAATTAGAATGGGAAGTGGTTGATGTAGTCCACTTGGTTTTTGGTTGCTAATCTTGTTACTTGGCAACTCTCACAAGATTGAACAAACTCTTGAACTTCTTGTGCTATGTTTGGCCACCACCATTGATGTTGGAGGGTACTCAAGGTTTTTTACACAATTCAATGACCAAAAATTGGTAATCCATGGGTCTCTCAAAGCCACATAAGTTAGAGGTCACCAATAGTTGAAACATAGATTTGGTTCTCACAAAATAGAAAGCCCTACTTGAAGGAAAAAGTATTGTACTCCTTGTTGTATGTTGCAAGAAAATTGAACACCAATTGAAAGAAGGGGTCATGTTGTAAAGCAATCATGAATGCTATGTGTACCTTTTCATTGGTTGACACCATGGTGATTGCTACTCTCATGAGAGATTCAAGAAGAATCCTCAAATCAAGACACCTTGATAAGAATCAAGCTATCATGATAGGCATCAAGAATATTGTAGAACCAGCCGGGTTTGTGCTCAAGCTTGATGCCAAAAGGCTATAGTTTCTACCTCCATTGATGATGATGACTCTTCATGAGCTCCAAATGAATGATCTACAAAGGATCTACAACAAAGGTTTATGATCAATTTGCATGATCACTTGTTTCTACAAGAGATTATCTCTATACCTTTGTGATGTACACCATTGAAAATTGTTCTTGATCTTTGGTAGAATAATTCTTTTTTGCAATGTTTAGTCAGTGGGACACAAAGGCAATGAGATGTAAAGCCATTTGGAAATTCTTATTGCATTACCGCTCCAATGGCAAAGTTAAGAGCATCAAATCAACCAAGCAAGGTAGTTGAGGATCACCATAGGTGCAAAACTTATATCCTTAAGCTTCTTGAATGACTCTTCTTGCTTAGTATTCCATTCAAAGCTTGCTATCTTTCCCAAGAGATCAACTAATGATGCAATCTCATGAGAAAAATAATGAATGAATTGTCAATAGAAACTTGCTAATCCATTTAATCCTCAAACTTCCATGGCATCCTTAAGACTAGGCCAATATGAAATGGCTTTGATTTTCTACTCTTTCATCTTGATTCTCTTTGCTGAAACCTTATGGCACAAGGAGGTAACTTATTTTTGCCAAAATGCGCACTTGAATTTCTTGCAATAGAACTTCCATTGTCATAGTCTTCTCAAGATTTCTTGAACTTGGTTCTTATATTATACCTCCATGTAAAAGACCCAAACCGAGGAAAGAAATAGGAGAATGGAAACTCACATTGGGACACTTGAATGAGTGAAAACTCTAAATGCCTAGCATGAGTTTAGGATTTGGTATTTGTAGGTAGTATACAAGGTCCTTGAGAAGCTTCTCAAGAAGCTTCCTTGAGCCACTTTCTTAGAGTGCAAGCCAAGTTAACCAAGAAGCTTCTCAAGAAACTTCCTTCTAGAAGCCACCTACTTAGCATGTAAACTAACCTAGTTAGAAGCTTCTAGAAGCTACTTGCTTGGAGTGCAAGTTAACTAGCTAGGAAGCCTCCCAAGAAGCTTCCTAGATGCTTCTAGAACATTCTAGGCTAATTTTTCTTATTCTCTATTTCATTAGCCTTACTAACTACGTCGCTAAACTCCATATTGTTACATATTCTCCCACCGCTAGTTGGTGACGTCCTCGTCACCATTGAAGCTCCAAACTCCTGGATGGCCAAATGTGCATTCTAGAGGTGAGAAAGAGGTTCCCATGTGGCACCATGAAGGGGATACCCTTTCCAAAGGACCTTGTACTCCGTATGTTGTCGGCATCCTCGTTGGATGTGGCAACGTGCAAGGATATGATCAACTTCATACTCCTCATGATCATTGATAGGAATAGGGAGAGGAGGAGGTTGGACTCAAGAGGAAAAAGAATAGGGATTGGGAATAAAGGGTTTCAACTTAGAAACATGAAAGATAGGATGGATGTACATATGACAAGGCAAGGCAAGTCAATAAGCAACAGGAGAGACAATTTGGGTGATATCAAAAAGTCCTATCCAATTAAGGGCAAGTTTACAAACTTGGGTATCAAGTGAGAGGGGTAGATTACTAGAGGATAACATAAATTTATCACCAACTTCAAAGGTGAGATCACCACGATGGTGGTCCATATATTGTTTTTGATAATTTTGAGCAACAAGGAGGTGAGATTTGGCTTGTTGGAGAGATTCAAATATGGTGGTCAAAAAGGTTGAAGTAGAAGGGATCTAAAACAAAGGAGGAGCAATAAGAGAATCTGGGACAAGCAAATTTTGGCCAAAATTGAGAAAGAAGTGAGAGAATCTAGTGCTTGCTTGTTTAGAATTGTTGTATGCCAACTCCATAGTTGCAAGACATTCATCCCAATTGGTATGGTGAATATTGACAAAGACACAAAGCATATCTTCCAAGGTGCAATTTGCACATTCAGTTTGTCCATCAGTTTGAGGATGATAGGCTATGGACAAAGCAATCTTGGTGACAAGTATTTGGAAGAAGGCTTGCCAAAACTTTCCAATGAAGCAAGGATCATGGTCAAAGATGAGTACACATGGTATCCCATGATGTTTGAATATTTTATCGAAGTAGAGTTGTGCCAAGGTTGGAGCATCCATAGTATTAACCATTGGTGCCAAATGGATTTGCTTACTAAGCTTATCCACAAACACCACAATTGTTGTGTGACCTTGTTGTATCTTGGGCAAGGAGGTGATGAGATCTAAGCTCACATGTTCCCAATGAGTAGTTAGAATGGGAAGTGGCTGAAGAATTCTACTCAACTTCTGGTTACTGACCTTGTTGCATTGACAACTCTCACACAATCAAACAAACTCCCAAACATTGCATGTCCTATTGGGCCACCACCATTGGCGTTGGAGGGTACCCAAGGTCTTCTCCACCCCCATGTGACCAGCTATTGGTAGATCATGGGCTTCCTGAAGGTGCACAAGTTGGAGATCACCTTTGGTTGGAACATAGATCCGGTCCGCATGGAATAGAAGGCCTTCCTTGAAGGAGAAGGTATTGTACTCCTTGTCACCTACTGTAAGACAACCATGTACCATTTAGACAAAGAGATCTTGTTGTAGAGCTGACAAAAACTCATTATGGACCTTGGGGTCAATTGACACCATCGTAATTGCCACCGTGATGAGAGGAAGAGACTTCAAATCAGGTTGTTGTGATAGAGCATCAGGGATGATATGGAATCGACCTGGTTTGTACTCAAGTTTGATGTCAAACAATTGGAGTTGCTCTTCCTATTGATGTTTGTTGATTCTTCATGTGTTCCAAGTGTAAGGTTTGCAACAATGGCTTGTGATCAATTTGCATGATCACTTGTTTCCCCAAGAGATAATGCCCATACCTTGGTGGCATATACCATTGCAAGTTGTTCTTGATCTTGAGTAGAGTAATTTATTTCAGCCATATTTAGTCGGCGAGACCCAAAGGCAATGGGATGTAGTCCATATGGGAATTCCTATTGCAACACAACTCCAATTGCAAAGTTAGAAGCATCAAAATCAACCACACAAGGTAGTTGAGGATCATATGGTTGAAGAATGGGTCTTGAAGACACCATATGATTTAAATTTTGGAATGCTTCTTCATGCTTGGTGGTCCATTGGAAGCTTGAGTTCTTTCCCAAAAGGTCAATCAATGGTGCAGTCACATGAGCATAATAGTGGATGAACCATCGGTAAAAACTGGCTAGTCTATTGAATGCCCATACTTCTATAGCATCCTTTGGGGTAGGCCAATCAGTAATGGCATTGATTTTCTCTTCTTCCATCTTGATCCCCTCCAATGAGATCTTATGACCCAAGAAGGTAACCTCCTTCTGCCAAAAGACATACTTTGACTTGTTGCAATAAAATTTCCATTGTCATAGTTGTCTTAGGACTTCTTGCACATGATTCATGTGTTCTACCTTTGTCTTGCTATAGATTAAGATATCATCCAAGAACACCACCACAGACCAATTCAATAGTCCATCCAACATCCAATGCATCTGATCCATGAAGACTGTTGGAGCATTAGTGAGTCCAAAAGGTAGAACTCTTTACTCAAAATACCCATACCTTGTGCAAAAGGCAATCTTTTGCACATCCTCTCTATCAATAGGGATTTTCCAAAAGTCACTGCAAAGATCTAACTTGGAAAAGTATCATGCTCCACTTAGTTGATCAAGCAAGTCATTGATCTGAGGCAAGGGATATGCATTCTTCACAGTTTGCTTATTGAGCCCACGGCAATCAATACAGAAACAAAGTCCTCCATCCTTCTTTGGAACAAATAGTATCGGTGCTTCCCAAGGAGAGGTACTATGTTGTATGAAGTCCTTCTTTAAAAACTCTATAAGTGTTTTTTGCAACTCCTCCATCTCCTTTGGTGAGAGCCGATAGATCGGTATACTCACTAGAGTACTCCCTAGTAATAACTCAATCTTGAAGGGCATACCTTGATTGGAGTGTAATCCCTTTGGCAGATCATCCGGAAACACGTCCACAAAATCCTAAACTATCTGATCAACCATTGCTTGATGAGGCTTTTGGCCCTCCTCAGATTGTTCTTGTGCAATCGGCTTGATCCACACCGTGAATATATACTTATATTCCTCCAAAGCTTGCTCTATGGCTGCTTCACTTACAAACTTCTCTTCCAGGGACTCATATCTCTTCCAAGCTTGCTCCATGGTTGACTTACTGGCAAACTTCCCCTCTTAGGACTCATCTCCCTTCAAGGCTTACTCTATGGCTATCTTCTTGACAAACTTCCCATCTTGGGTTTGACTATTCTTAGGTGTCTTACTCAAAGGTACCAAACAACCTAATCAAAAATTCCTACCTTGGTGTTTTACTTGAATTTGTCATCAATTCCAATCAAATTGAACCTTATGACATTAAAGCCAAGGTAGACCCAAAATGATATCATAGTGTAGAGGTGCCACTACAAACCTCAAACACTCCAAATACTCTTTCTCAATCTTGAATGTAACAAGATGCGAGGTGTAGAATGCAAAACCCTTTCTACCATCCGCCATCATCAACCTACTTCCAATTATTGGCTTGATAGGAATACCCAATTCCTATGCTACTTGCATAGACATGCAATTCTTTGAACTTCCAATATTAACCAAAATCCTACAACCTTAATTAGATATTGTACCTTGCAAGTGAAGCAAACTTGCATAGATCAAGCCTTCAATATCATTGGAACTAATCAAGCTCCCAATAGGTGGCTCAAAATCCCTATTAGGATTCCTTGTTTCCCTAATCCTTCTGCTCCTTAAACTCCACCTGGGTACTTGTCGAGGTCGCCCATTCTTAAGTGGACATTCAACAATGTGATGCCCCAATTGGTGACAATAAAAAAACAACCATTTTGTCATAATTTCTCTCTATTTGCAGTGCCAAGTGGTTTTTGTTGAATGGCATCAATCTCCACTGGTGGTGGCTCCTCTACTTGTGTGTAGTGTATTGGTAGGCTCTGTGGAAGTCGAGTTTGAGACCAAGTTGTTGCCACCAAGGAATCAAAATGTTTGGCCAACCGCATGGCTTCCTCCAAGTGTTGTGGCTCTTGCATGGTTACCTCTAATTTGGATCTTGCCTTCAAGCCCCTCACAAATCAATCCAGAGCTTCACCTTCCAATATATCTTGAATTTGCATGATGGTGTTTTGGAACTGCGTGATGTAACTTCTTATAGAGCCAACCTGTTTCAACTTTGCCAACTTATCTCATGCAGCTCGTGTGACATTTATAGCTTGGAATTGACTAATTATTGCACTCTTCAATTCTGCCCATGTCAAGATTGGTGCAAAAATTTGTCGTTCAGCTCGCTCCACCTAGAATCTCTACCATAACTTTGCTACTCCATCCAATTGGCTAGAAGCCAAAAGAATCTGTTTTTGCTTGTCTTGTAGATTGGTAGCTTCAAAATAATGTTCACAATCAAACACAAAATTCTCTACTGCACTCGAGAGATTCTTACCTTCAAATACCTTGGGTTCAAGGAATCGGATTTGATCCTCTCCTTCTCAAATTGGTACTCTCTCTACATGCTCGTGTCATCAAAGACCTTGTTCATCCAACAATTGAGTAAGATGCTCAATTTGTTACTGCATAGCAAGGATAACATCAGGTATTGCCGCCATGGTTGCTACTCTATCACGCCACCTCTAATCTATCTAATTTATTAACACATAGAAACAACAAGTCCACCTTTCTCCATAAGTTACAACTAGAAGCACCAAGAGTTCCTCAAATATGGTGATCATATGTAGAAAATCTTGTCCAAAGTGTGACGTGATGAATTGTGTGAAACAATGCTTGGGTAGTACTTGGACGTGAAAACCCCAATGGTTTGGTGGAAGTGGATTTGGTGGTCCATAAATTCCATCCATCCCATTCCTACTCTAATACCAATGTAAAAGACCCAGACCAAGGAGAGAAATAGGAGAATGGAAACTCACATTAGGACACTTGAATGAGTGAAAACTCCAAATGCCTAGCATGAGCTTTGGCTTTGGTATTTATAGGTGACATACAAGCCCTTGAGAAGCTTCTCAAGAAGCTTCCTTGAGCCGCTTTCTTAGAGTGCAAGCCAAGTTAATCAAGAAGCTTCTCAAGAAGCTTCCTTCTAGAAGCCACCTACTTGGCGTGTAAGCTAAGCTAGTTAGAAGCTTCTAGAAGCTACCTGCTTGGAGCGCAAGTTAACTAGTTGGGGAGCTTCCCAAGAAGCTTCTGGGATGCTTCTAGAATATTTTAAGCTAATTTGGCTTATTTTTTACTTCATTAGCCTTACTAACGACGTTGCTAAACTCCATATTATTACACTCCATCTAATTGCAGATTAAAATTTCATCCAAGAACACTACCACATATCAATCCAATAGTCCATGTATACTCAATGTATTTGATCCATGAAGATTATTGGAATATTGGTGAGCCCAAAAGGTAAAACCACCCATCCAAAATGCCCATGCCTTGTAAAAAGGTAATCTTCTACATATTTTCTCCATCAATGCTAGTAACTGCTTTGAAGATTTAACTTTGAGAAGTATCGAGCTCCACTCAATTGATCCAACAAGTCATCAATTTGAAGCAAGAAATACTATAGTACCATTAGCTAGATATATTATCTAGAGATAGAAATTACATTGGTAATATATGGAAGGATGTTATATATGATGGTCTCAATAGATCAGATAGAGGTGTAACCAAAAGAGTACTTTCACTAATAAGGCAGAGGTTGAAAACACCATGAAAACAAATGGATGACTTAGACCTTCAAAAGTGAAAGATTCTCACTCTTTGGCCAAATAGACATTGCCTTCTCTCCACCTTGTTTGTCTAGTCAATAGCTTTCCAACAATACCTCACCCATGATGTTCTAAGCTTCTTACAAGAAGATTCTCTTTGGTCAAACTTGTTTGACTAACCATATACAACAAGGATCTACATGTCACCAATCCATACAACTAATCTAAGGGTAGAGCTTGCTGATAGGTCACTAGTCCATGTATCTGATTCAAGGGTGGAGCTCCCTTTGAATGGATCCTCTTTGCCATATAATAAAGACAGGTGCTCCTTTGGAGCATATGAGCATTGAGAGATGAAGCCTTGTGTTTCTCTTGGGGTTTCTCCAATCCTTGGAACGTTATAATGATATCAAAGTAGATTTTTTAATCTAGGAGAGTGGATCATCTCTCTTAGAGGAACACGAGCTTTTGAGACTAAGTAATTTTGAGGGGAGAAAACATAATGCAATTGATAGATTGGGGGTGTTTTAAAGAGAAGATGAGATGGAGGCTCTTGGAGAATAATTTCTTCCAGCTTACTTTCTATTCTTGAATCCATTTCACATCAAGATTATGTATATCCAACATGAGAAAGTGAGAGTATATCTCGTTTACCATTTTGGAGCAAAGTTTATGGACATAATGATGAATTTGCCAAACCCGATAATTCTATATGTGGTGATATATGATAGAGGATTGAGAATCTACATTCTATTATGATGTAATGGATTTGACTATATAAAATCCTCTCCCTTTCAACACTCAAGTAGAAAATTTGTATATAATTAGACCAAAAGTAATGTTTAGGGATTTCATAGTATGTAACTTTGGTGAAAAGTATTATCAACGAGTGATAGCCTTTGAGGTCCCAATGGTAGTCCCAATCATCTATATCTTATCTAGAGTGATCATATTAACTCTCTATTGAAGTAAGAAGTAGCAATTGAGCATTTATTAATATAATATTTTGAGGAGAAGAGAACTTCCAAGAGAAATATAAGAGAAGAACACAAAGGCTTTTGCCCTCAATACTTTGATGCATCCCAAAGAGCACCTTGTCTTTATTATATAGAGAGGAGTTTCCACTCAAAGAGAACTCCACCTTTGGGTCAGATACATGGATTGGTGACATGTTCACTAAATCCATCCTTAGATTAGTTCCATGGATGGGTGACATGTTGGTCCTTGTCCTATCTTGATGGTGAAACAAGTTTGACCAAAGAGAATCTCATTGTAGGAAGCTTAGAACATGGGTGAGGTAACATTGGAAATCTCTTGATGAGACAAACATGGGGGAGAAAGAGACACCCTTTTCCTTAAGGAGAGAAAAACATCTCCATTTTGAAGGGCTAATTCATGTGTTTATGCATCCAAAATTGACTCTTAAGTTTTTTAAGGTGTTTTTTTCCTCTACACTATTAATAAAAGTATTCTTTTGGTGACACATTTATTTGATCTATTTAGATCATCATATATAACATCCTTTCAAATATTACCAAACCAATTTTCACCTCTAGATAATATGTTTAGCTAATGGTATACCAAACCTCATCCCCTTTTAAGATACAACATCTTTGTTGCAAAGCTATTGCTCAAAAGATTGCACTAACACCGGTGCACTGGTCAAGTTAGCTATTGGCTCCCATATTGCCTCATACAATGGATACCTTTTCCAATGTATAAGATATTTCAGATACAGATGGTGGGTACCACGAATGCATTTCTGGAGAATACCTTTAACTTCATATTCCTCCGTGCAATCAATGAGTGTTGTACAAAGTCTAACTTCTTGGATGGAAGGAAAGTGGGGCTGTTGGAATGCATATCTGCATAGTAAGGAAACATGGAACACTAGATGGATCTTCATGTGTGGTAGTAGCTCAAGGTGATAGTCCAATACGCCAATTTGACATAAGATGGAAAAAGGCTTGATATAATAAGGTCTAAGCTTACAAGGGCCAACTAACATGAGGTTGGTTGTGGATAGCCAAACTTGATCACCAATGCTAACTCCATGTGCATCAACGTACTATTTCTATTATTCTGGGTGATTTGCAACTTGTGCTTGGCTGTAATACCAAGAGCTAGCCATATGATCTAGATGTGAATTGAGATAATTGTAGAGCAATCACATCCTTGGTCATAGGACACACATGAATTATCTTGCTAAGTTGGTCTACAAAAACTCCAATAGAGTTAAACCTTAAGATGGTCTTGGGCAATTCACAAACCAAATCCATGCTGACCTATTCTCAACATTGTGTAGGAGTAGGGATGGGTTGAAGGAGTTTTATGGGAGCTTGATTAGAACCTTTATTTTGTTGATAAAGAAGGCATCTTTGAACATACTCTATCACATTATTGCTCATCTTGGATCAATAGTAATGAAATTTAATTGCATCTAAGGTCTTGTCCACTCTTATATGACCTACAATGGCAAAATCATAACATTCCACTAGGATGGTAGTTCTTAGGTTTGGAGCATCTAGGATATATAATTTACCATCACAAAAAATGAGTCCTTGGGTACTAGTTACGTCTTTGGATGATTGAGCTCCTACAATCTGCGGGTCAGTCTTCGTAGCAATAAGAATCCTTGGCCTGAGTTTGGGTTCATATTGACCTCTACCACCAGATTGTTTGCCATAAGCATTTGGATGAATGCATTTGCAAGTTTCTTTTTGCCTTCCACATATGTGATTGTCATGTTGAACCATTTTCTTCACTCTACCCACCAAATCTATCAATGAGATAGATCTTTTTGTGTCTCAAGGTAGTCTATCTCTATTACAAATGCCTTCTTGCCAAGATAGTGCTTCCAATGCTTGGTTATAAAGAGAATGGTCAACTCTTCTTGTTCAATGGTGTGATAGTTGCATTCTATTGGTAATAAATTTTAAGAGAAATATGCAACTGGGTGCCATTTTTCATTCCATTCCTATTTTAGAACTTCTCTTATTGCAATGCATGATGCCCTTATAGCTAGTTTAATTGGACATTTTGGGTCAAACCATTACAAGATTGGTGCATGTAGTAATGCATCTTTCAATTCTTAAGGACCAATTCTTATCCAGTTCTCTACATCCACTTCTTTCCCTTGCCAAGTAGTGCGATAAGAGGTTGGGTGAACTTGGTGAATTACTTGACAAATTGACATTAGAACCTTGCCAATCCCAAGAAGCTCTTAAGTTGAGTATGATCTTTTAGAGCACTCCATTTTTGAATGATCTATATTTTATCTTTTAACAATTGGATATCTTTTTCACTTACTCTATGTACCAAGTAAACTATTTCCAACTTGCCAAACTTGCACTTTGAGATTTTGTCATACAACTGATTTTGTCATAGAATCTAGAGGACTTCTTGCAAATGTTGCATGTGCTCCTTCATTATCTTGTTGTAAAATAAAATTTCATCAAGGAAAATGATAATAAATTTATCCAAGTATAGAAAAAATATATCATTCATCAAACTCATGAAAGTGGCTGGCGTATTGGTGAGACCAAATAGCATCACCAAGTACTCAAAGTGACCATACCTTGTTCAAAAAGTAGTTTTGTGTATGTCTTCCTCTGTGATCCTACTTTGATTGTAATTGCTCCATAGATCAAGTGTTTTGCCACATTGAGTTGATCAAATAGATCATCCATTCAAGATAATAGGTATTTTTTCTTCCTCAATTTTTGATTTAGACCTTGATAGTCAATGCACATGTGCATTATACAATCCTTCTTTTTCACAAACAAGATAAGAGCTCCCTATGTTGATATGTTGGATTGGATAAACCCTTTTTATAGTATATTTTTGATTTGAGCCTTGCACTCCTCCAACTCATGAGGTGATAGTCAAAATGAGGCCTTACAAGGAGGTGTCTTCCTAAGAAGCATCTCAATTATATGATCTAATATCCTTTTTGGTGGTAATCTTGAGGGTAAATCATCCAAAAAGATATCTTGGAACTCATTGATTCCATTTTTGAAATTCTCAAGAGTTTGTTCATTAAGTTGTACACTCGGTACTTCTCTTATTAGACCTATGAAATCTATCTTTCTTATTGATAGTTGTTGTCTTTATGACACAAAGAGGCGATTCTTGCCTCTATGATCTTTCTTTAAGATCAATGATCTTCCATTGGCTAGTTCTCACTACTTTCTTTCTCCAATCAACCCTAGGGTCATAGTGCTCCATCCATGGCATGCCTAAGATCACATCATAATGAGCTAACTATATCACTTGCCACTCAATTTCTTCTTAATACTCTCCTACAAAGAGTGCTACTTTTTTAGGTAATGACTCAATCCTCTTTTTCTGACCATTAGTTATCTCTACTTCTTCATCACATCCTTCTCTAATTCCATTCCCAACCTCATTGCAACAAAGCAAGACAAGAAATTCTTTGTTTCTCTAGGGTCTATCAATACTCTCACTTGATTGACTTCTAGAACTCTATTTATGATAATAATTTGTGCATTTTTCTTTCTCAACCTTTGCCTACTTGTCCTCTTCCTCACCCCGCTTTTACTCTTCTCTATTGAGCCAATAAGGCCATGAGATATATTTACTAGCAATCTTTATCTTTTGATGTGATTTCAACATCTTCCTCTTCAATTTGTCTCTCCATGTTATTCAGAGGTTGCTTGTATGGAGATTGAGTGCATTTAAGAAGACAAGCATGACAATTGATGGCTATATGCCCAACTTGGCGGCAATTGTAACAATGTTGTTGTTTCATTGAGCCCTTTCCACTTATGGGACTCCATCTCTCCTTTCTTTGACCTGTACTCATTCTTCGTATAGCGGCCATGTTCCTTGGTCTTGGAACCAAATGTTGCACAATTCCATAAGAATGGATCTACCAAAGTGAAGTGTTTTATCTTGATAATGTTGAGTTAGGACTACTCCTTCATCTCCTCCAAGCACCCTTGCTATTCTCTAAGAATACAAAATGGCTTCAAAAATAATGCAAGGATTTTGTACCATTATCTCTTGGCAAATTTGCTCTTTTAACCTCCATTTGAAATTGTCAAGAGCTTTTGTTAGACTCATATTGGTTATTGCAACCTATAGATTGAGAAATGCCTTGATGTAATCTTGTATCCTATTCTTTTGCTTTAACCTTTGCAGTTGGGTTTGTGCCATCATGATGCCACTTGGGAGCCTTTGTCTCATCTCCATAATGCACAAACAACCATCTAGTAGTTTGAAGCTTCCATGATGACAAGGACATCACCAACTAGCGGTGGGGGAATATGTTACAATATGGAGTTTACAAACAAGTTAGTCAAGACTAATGAAGTAGTAAATAGGCAAAATTAGCAAAAAAATATAAGAATATCCTAGAAATATCTAAGAAGTTACTTGGTACCTTCCAAGTATTGGATAATGCGTATGCCAAGTGGTGACTTCTAAGAGGAGGCTTACCTTGCATGCCAAGTAGGTGGCTTATAGAAGGAAGCTTCTTGAGAAGTTTCTTGAGAAGTTGCTTGGATTACAACTAGTTTAGCTTCTATGCCAAGTAGGTGACCTTTAGAAGGAAGCTTCTTGAGAAGTTTCTTGAATAGCTTAGCTTGCACTCTAAGATAACAAATTTTAGGAAACTTCTTGAGAAGCTTCTCAACATGTTCCTTATATGTTCCTTATAAATACCAAAGCCCAAGCTCATGCTAGGCATTCAAATTTTCCTTCATTCAAGAATCTTAATGTGATCTTCCATTCTCCTATTTCTCTCCTTTGGTATTTTACATTGGTATCAGAGCAAGAGTGGGATGGATGGAAATTTTTGGACCACCAAATCTTTTTCCCCCAAACCATTGGGATTTGTGTCCATGAACTATCCAAACATCATTTCATGCAGTTCATCATCTCACGCTTTGGGTAAAATTTTCTAAATACAATCACTTTGTTTGATGAACTTGTGATACTTCCAATTGTAACTTATGGAGAATGGTAGACATGTTGCATCTATGTGTTAACTTAGATAATTGTAGATCTTTTGGTAGAGTAGTAGCCATGGTGACAATACCCAAAGTTATCATTGCTATGCAATTACAAATCAAACATCTTACTTGATTGTTGGAAGAAAGAGACCATCAACAAAAAGGGCATGTAGAGAGAGCACCATTTCAAGAAAGAGAAAAGTGAATTTGATTCCAAATCCCAACACATTTGAAGGAAAGAATCTCTTGGGCATAGTGGAGAATTTTATGTTTGATTGTGATTTTTATTTTGAATCTACAAATCTACAAAATGAATGGAGATAGATCTCTTAGCTTCAAGCCAATTGGATGGAGTGGAAAAACCATGGTGATGATTCCAAGTGAAGCAAGTTAAATGGAAATTTGTTGCACTAATCTTGACATGGGAAGAATTCAAGAGCACAATAATTGGGAGATAATAATTGGGAGATGCTAATTGGGAGATGCTATGCTGCATGAGATGCATTGGCCAAATTGAAGTAGATTAGGTTTATGAGAAATTACATCACTCAATTCTAAAACACCATATGCAAATTCCAGATATACTAGAAGGTGAAGCTTTGGATTGATTTATGAGGGGCTTGAAGTCACACACTAAATTAGAAGTGACCATGTAAGAACCAAAACACTTGGAGGAAAGCATGCAATTGGTTGAGCATTTTGATTCCTTGGTTGTAACAACTTGGTCTTGACCTTGACCTTCACAGAATCTGCCAACACATTACACACAAGTGGAAGAGCCAACATTGATGGAGATTGATGCCTTCCAATAGAGACCACTTGGCACTACAGATAGAGAAAGATTGTGACAAGATAGTGGTTGCTTTATTGTTGCTAGATTAGACATTGCATTGTTGAATGTCCACTCAAGAATGGATGACCTTGACAAATCACCCAAATGAAGTTTGTAGAACATGCTGATTAGGGAAATGAAGAATCCTAATATGAGAGTTCAAGCCACCTACTAGGAACTTGATTAGTTCTGATGGGGTTGACGACTCAAGCTATGCAAGTTTGTTTCACTTGCAAGATATGATATCTAATCATGGTTGTAATATTATGGTTGATTTTGGAAGTTCAAAGAATTGAATGTCCATGTAATTACTAAAATAATCAGGTATCCCTATCAAGCTAATAATTGGAAGGAGATCGATGATGGTGGATGGTAGAAATGATCTTCATTCGATATCTCACATCTTGTTACATTCAAGATTGGGAAGGAGTGTTTGGAGTGTATGAGATTTATAGTGGCAATTCTATACTATATTGTCATTCTAGATTTGCCTTTGCTTAACATCATAAGGTTCAATTTGATTGGAATGGATGACAAATTCAAGTATAACACCAAGGTAAGAATTATTGCTTAGATTTTTTGGCACCTTTGAGTTAGACGCCTAAGAATAGTTAATCCCAAGATGAGAATTTTGTTATTAAAGTAGCCATAGAGCAAACTTTGGAGGAAGATATTCCTATTTTTGTAGTGTGGATCAAGTTAATTGTGCATGGAGAATATAATGAGTGCCAGAAGCCTCATCAAGTATGGTTGATCAAATAGTTCAAGAGTTTGTAGATGTGTTTTTAGATGATCTATCGCAAGGGTTACATTCTGATTGTGGTATGCCTTTCAAGATTGAGTTATTGCCAAGAAGCACTATAGTGAGTAGACCAATCTATCGGCTCTCACCAAAAGAGCTGGAAGAGCTTTGAACAACACTAATGGAGTTGTTGGAGAAGGATTTCATATGACATAGTACATCTCCTTGGGGAGCACCAATACTAATTGCTCCAAAGAAGGATGGAGGACTTTGCTTGTGTATCTATTATTGGGGCCTCAATAAAAAAATATGAAGAATGCATATCCCTTGTCTCAAATTGATGACATGCTAGATCAATTGAGTGGAGCACAATATTTCTCCAAGTTGAATCTCCAAAATAGCTATTGGTAGATTCTTATTGATAGAGAGGATGTGCAAAGGACAACCTTCTACACAAGGTATGGGCATTTTGAATGGATAGTTTTGCCTTTTAGGATCACTTATGCTATGGTAGTTTTATGGACCAGATGCATTGGATGTTGGATGGGCTATTGGATCAATATGTGATGGTGTTATTGGATGATATTTTAATCTATTGCAAGAAAAAGGTAGAACATATGAATCACATGCAAGAAGTCTTAAGACAACTACATCAATGGAAATTGTAATGAAAGAAGTCAAAGTGTGCTTTTTGGCAAAAGGAAGTTACCTTCTTGGGTCATAAGATTCATCAGAATGGATCAAGATAGAAGAGGAGAAAATGAAGGTCATTGTTGATTGGCCTACTCCAAAGGATGCCATAGAAGTGTGGGCATTTAAAGGATTGGAAATTTTTTACCTATGGTTCATCCACTATTATGCTCATGTAACTTCACCATTGATCAATCTCTTGGGGAAGACCTAAAGCTTTCAATGGACCAACAAGTACAAAG
Source organism: Lunularia cruciata (assembly GCA_948567375.1). Taxonomy (NCBI): domain Eukaryota; kingdom Viridiplantae; phylum Streptophyta; class Marchantiopsida; order Lunulariales; family Lunulariaceae; genus Lunularia; species Lunularia cruciata. The sequence continues at coordinate 70,790,966 of OX419755.1, read as the reverse complement.
AAACATTCCAAAAGCTAAAACATATGGTGTCTTCAAGACCCATTCTTCAACCATATAATCCTCAACTACCTTAAGTGGTTGATTTCAATGTTTCAAACTTTACCATTGGAGCTATGTTACAATAGGAATTACCAAATGGGTTACATCCCATGGCCTTTGTGTCTCATCGACTAAACATTGCGGAAAGGAATTACTCTACTTCAAATCAAGAACCATTAGCAATGGTATATGCCACCAAGGTATGGAGGCATTATCCTTTGGGGAAACAAGTGATCATGCAAACCAATCACCCTTGTTGCAAACATTACATTTGGAGCACATGAAGAGTAGATATCATTGATGGGAGAAACAACTACAATTGTTTGACATTAAACTTGAATACAAACCTAGTATGTTTCATGTCATCCTTGATGTACTATCATGAAAATCTATTTTTAAGAGTCTTCCTCTCATGGTAATGGCAATTATGATAGTGTCAATTGATCCAAGAGTTTAAATTGAATTTAGGACTAGTTTACAACAAGACCTCTTCTTTCAGACGATACAAGTTCATCTTGTAGTACATGATAAGGAAAAAAAACTTCTCCTTCAAGGAAGGTCTTCTATTATGTGAGAACCAAATCTATGTCCCAACCAAGGGTGATCTATGACTTGTGCATCTTCAAGAAGCCCATGACTTACCAATTGCTGGTCATATGGATGTGGAAAAGACCTCCTACAACACCAATAGTGGTGGCCCAACATGGAACAAGAGGTTTGAGAGTTTGTCCGATCTATGAGAGCTACCAACACAAAAAGGCCAATGATAAAAAACTGAGTGGAATCCTTCACCCACTTCCCATCCCATGTTCCCATTGGGGAACATGTGAGCTTAGATCTCATTACATCCTTGCCCAAGGCAAAGCAAGGTCACACAACAATGGTTGTGTTTGTTGATATGCTTTAGTAAGAAAATCCATTTGGCAACAACCTTTGATACCATGGATGCTCCAACATTGCACTGATCTACTTCAATAATATCTTCAAGTATCATGGGATGCCTTGTACTCATCTCTAACCATGATCCTTGATTGACTAATTTTTTTGGTAAAACTCTTTTAGCTACTCAGCACCAAGCTTGCTTTATCCACGGCCTATCATCTTCAAACTGATGGAGAAATTGAACATCCAAATTACACTATGGAGGATATAATTTGTGCCTTTGCCAAAATTCACCATAACAATTTGGATGAATGTCTTATAGCTGCTAAGTTTACCTACAATAACTCTAAGAAAGCAAGCAAGCATCAGATTCTCTCCCTTCTTCCTTAATTTTGGCCAAGACCCACTTGTTCTAGATTCCATTCTTGCTCTTCCTCCATCTCATGTACGTCATGCTTCTTGACTACAATATCCCAATCCCTACAAATCTCAAATCTCATCTCCTTGTTACTCAAAATTGTTAAAAACAATACGTGGACCAACATTGTCATGATATCACCTTTCAACTTGGTGATAAGGTCATGCTTTGTTTTAGTAACTAACTTTCCCACTTGATTGCCAAGTTCATAAACTTACTTTTAATCGGACATGTCCATTTGATGTCACCTAAATTATTTCTCTTGTTGCTTATCGACTTGCCGTGCCTTGTCATATGCAAATCCACCTTGTCTGTTATATTTCCAAGTTGAAAGTCTTTGTTTCTAATCCATCTTCCTGCTCCTCTTATGTCCAACCTCCTCCTCCTCTTGTCCCTATCAATGATCATGAGGAGTATGAAGTTGATTGTATCCTTACACGTTGTCACATTCAACATTGTCGCCAACAACATATTGAGTACAAAGTCCTTTGGAAAGGTATCTCCTTCATGATGCCACTTGGTAGTCTCTTTCTCATCTCCATAATGCACAAACAACATCCTAGGAGTTTGAAGCTTCCATGGTGATGAGGACGTCACCAACTAGCAATGAGGGAATATGTAATAACTTGGAGTTTACAAACAAGTTAGTCAAGACTCATGAAGTAGCAAATAGGCCAAATTAGCCAAGAATTATAAGAATATTCTAGAAGTATCTAAGAAGCTACTTGTCATGCCATTTGTAGTTTTGCAACTAGATTGCATGGAAACTGGAGTAGTAGTGTTGGTAGTCAAGGTATTTTGGAAGTTACTCATATACTACTTGTTGACAATCAGATTTCATGTTTGGGGTACCAATTACATGTTGGGGCCTACCATCAATTGCACCGTTTGCATTGTCAAGTGTGCCATCAATGAGATCATTTAGGGTTTGAGATCTAGGTCAAAATCAGAGCTATACTTTGGAAATGCAACCCTAGACTCACTTCTCTGATGTTGAGCCTTTGAGTTCTTGATTATGGTGGACAAAAAGCCGGTGAGCATCATCTGGAATCTCTTAGCTAGAGTGGGTGTGGCTTGACTATAATTAGTGCCAAGTTGTTGGTAGATTGTTGAGTGAATGATCAAGTACTGATCTGATTTGAGTTGATGAAGAATTGATTACATCAAAGAAGTGAGAATCAAGGGGAAATTGAGTGTAGGAATTGAGAGTGTGGTGGTATCTCCAAGCATGGTTGATTGTTGGTACTTTGATCATGGTTCAAATTTCTTGAGAGTGATCATATATGGAAATGCTGGCCAAATTTCCATGAGTATAGAGTCAATTTCAATTAGTAGTGTTCACTTTGAGCTTAGGAGGTGAAAGTGGTGCCAATTTGGTGCGAGTTGATCTCAAAATGCAAAATTGAAAGTGGAGTTTGCAACGTATCCTTGTGAAGTAGAAATTTGGAGATCCCCATCCTTCCAATTTGACTTGAGTGGAGAGGGAAATGGATTTGGTGGTCCATGGATTCTATCCATCCCATTCATGCTTTAATACCAATGTTAGACCTAGGAGAGAAATAAGAGAATGGAAGATCAGAATTGAAAGTCACATTGTAACTCTCAAGTGAGGGAAACTCCAAATGCTTAGCATGAACTTGGGCTTTGGTATTCATAGCAAAGCAATACAAGACTCTTAAGAAGCTTTCTTCTCAAAGTCATCATCTTGGAATGCAAGCCAAGCTACCTGAGAAGCTACCAAGGAAGCTTCTGTCTAGAAGTTGCTTACTTGGCATACAAGCTAAACTAACCATCAACTTGATGTGCAAGTTACCTATCCTTGGAAGGTACCTAGAAGCTTCTTACCCCAAAGCTTTCAAGATGCTTCTAGGGTATTTTACCAGAAGGCTTCCGTGATGTTTCTAGCATATTCTTAACATTTATAGGTTATGCTAGTTCCACCTCATTTTTGCTATATGTAGCTGATTCTACTAACTCCTTAGCTTCTACAAACTCCACATTATTACAATCTCAATTAACTCCTTAGCTTCTACAAAGTCTTCTGCAAACTCCATAATATTACAATCTCAATTATAAAGTGACTGTTGGTTAGACTTGCTTGGTTCACTTCCTAAGAGGGTGAGAAAAAACATAATGAATCTCCTTAATGTGAGACTTAAATTACTCAATATAGTTGTCAAGTGCTAAACAACCTTACAAGTAGAGTGTTTTCCACAAGGAGGCATATATGTAGGAGATGTGGCAACCATAGCCTTTAGGAGCAAGGAGGACAATTATGTACCTCTGTTGCACTAAGCTGCTTTCTCACTCTTGATTTTGGAGATTTTTGGGTATCTCCACTATCATATTGATAGTCTTCTTGGAGAGGTAACCTAAGGATCTTTGTAGATGAGAGAAGCTACCGTGCTTTTACCTGCAACTTTATATTTTAGATAGAGAGTCTCAATGACTCGACTCTATAGTGCTATGAAGTATGACTTCATAGATAAGCAATTTTAAAATCCGTTATCAAATTTCAAACACTTTTACCATAGTTACAACATATACTCTTAAATATCAAGTCAGAACCCCTTCCACCCTTTTAGCATCTGTTTTCCGAGAGTACCTTTATGGAGAGTTCCACAATAGTATATTTAACTTTGATCTCGCCTTTAGCTGGTTACGTGTTTTCCTTTTGCTGTTCTTCTTCGGATATGGTACTCTTCCTTTCTCCCCCTTCATGCTTTGTACTCCTTCTTTTATGCGCTTTTTATGCTTTACACTCTTTCTTCATTTTTCTTTGGAATATACAATTGTGCTCGGTTTCTTTTAAACTCAACTCGAAGTCTCTCACTCCACTCAACATTTCTGATTTCAACCCAAAAACTCCAATTCTATTGCCTTCCTCTAAATTCAGCCTAGATTCTTCTTCTTCTTCCAACTCCTTTCTGTTTCCACCGGACTCTCCCGCTGATCTCAACCCGAGTTCTCTCAACCCGGGTCCGGACCTTAGTGTGAAGTTACCCGACTATGCTGACCGTAGTCGATCCCAATATCATTGTCATGTATTGAAGTGGTTGTTGCTTATCCTTACGATCGTGCCATTTCCATGGGATGACGATAACCATTGTCTTTACACCTGAAGGGGGGACATTGATCATGGAGTATAATAATCAATAACAATAATTATCCCGTTTAGGTGTAAAGAGTATACTATTGCCATTGATGTAAGGAGGACAATTATACTCCATTACTAGTCATAGAAACCTTGGTACTCGTAGTTGGAGATTAATTTGCAAATCTATATCATTTTAATAACATTCTTGGGGTGAGGATGGGACGTCGATGAGGCTATTTCACCAGCCATAATTAGTTAATGTTTAGGCAAAAAGTATACCATGGTGCTACGGTAGTGATAGCATTCCCCAAACTTAAAGGATTCCCACCTCCTACAATATATACCATAGAGATCTTCAATTTTCTGGTCAACGACTTTGTAATTTTTTCGAGCTTAAAGGTATTTCTTCTAACAAACTATAGGTTTGAACACACTAGAATCCGTTTCGATGATCTCATAATGCTTTGTCACCGACTTTCAACACTGGTAAATACAATAACGAGTCAGTTTTGAGAAAACTGACTCGTTATAGTTTGTGGTAAGACGAGGTTTACAGATGAATGTGTTAAATATTATAATATTAGAGGCCATGAATGAACGCGTGATAAGATTGTATTCTTCCACGCATCAAATAATTATTTATTTTATAACTTTATTAATTAATGTAACCCATCAATTTGTACACCGTTAACCGATGTTGAAACGTTCTCTTAAAATTGCAACGCGGGGTACTTTCAAACAAACTGGAAACTCTTTTTTATGGACTATTCACTTTTGTGAAGATTTCTTTTTACAATACCCCGGCAGCAATTTTACAGGATGTCATGCAGGGCCCGTAAATTTCTCGTTTGAATCCCCCCACTGTCTTTACTCACATGTTTCATGGATTGCTCCATAAACACCACACTTCTTGGATCGTGAATGTCGACGTGGGACGTATTACTTGCTCTCACGATAGGTTTGTCACGACGAGTAGTACAAGCCCTAAATGTACGTTTGTTCCAACAAATAAAGAGTTCTATAAAAGTTCTGCGAAACTGATCCAACCTCCCTCTTCAGGCCTCATTGTCTTAATTCTTGCATCGAGTATTTGGCTGGTGTTTAACTACTTTGGGAATAGTTGTGAGCTTTGAATGTGATCTCGTATATAGAGACTTGTAGAATCCCCAAAATCTCGAAATATATTCTTGTATTTACGAATGGGATTTTAAAGTAGGTTGGACCGCTCTTCCCTCAGTTGGTTGGTTGGACTTGACTAACTGAACCCACATCATATTTAAAAAAACCGATCAAATATGATTTTGTCAACCTTGTGGAATATCCATCACTAGTCCAAAGCAGGTAGCTCATCCTCCATGACTGACGTCCAAATTGCTCTTGTTTAGGCTGTACTGAAGAGCTCTATTCGTTATGCTTTTATTTTTTGATTTTATGCTTTTATTTGTTGATAAAGTGAAATATAAAGAACACTCAAGAGTAAATTATTTTAGATTTTCAGATATTATATCAAATTAATTTTTAATAAGTATGCATATAGTTTTATAAAATTTATTTTTTTCTACATCATTTCATTTATACAGTTTAGTGACGAAGATTCTTGGAAGATTCAACGTTCCTGCCCTTTAGATATTTCTATAAAGGGAAGTCTTTATTTTCAGAAAATAAAAAATATATTTTAATATATTTTTGGTATTAATTAAAATTTTTTATGCGTACTTACAAAAATTTCAGAAAATAATAACCAAATAAGAAAATTCTATATTTTACTCTCCATGGTCTTGACTGCGTCGTTTAGATTAAAATCGTTTAAATTCTTTTGACTTTTCTAAGTTTAGACCAAAACATCACTCGTCTAGAATGCGTGTTTTTAGATTCAAATCTTTCAAATTTTTTTGACTTTTCTAAGCGTAGACCAAGACATCAGTCTTCTAGAATGAGTCCTCTTACATTTAAATCGTTTAAACATTTCTGACTTTTCAAAGTCTAGACCATATAAGAGAGGCAACCGACTGCGAAGAAGTTGAAATCTTTCACATTCGGTTTGTGGTGTATTTTGCCGCTGATAAATCGAATTCAGGATTCTCATTAACTAGATTTTTCATGTGATTTTCACTTCGTTACAATGACATTATCCACTGTGACGCTCTGAAGAAGAACACCACCCTTCTTAACAAGAACATAGACAAGAGTTTAGTTTTAGCTATCGACTTACAAGGACTCTTCCCGCTCGATTTTGCAAGATTCAAGTTCCTATTGTATAGAGCATCCCTAGCGGCAAGTAGAGCTCCAGAACTACAAGACTTCTATTCAAAGAAAACGTGAATGCCAATTACACTCGATGGTGGGCATCTGGTTGTTTGAAATTCTCTAGAAGAACCAAATTAAGGGAATGACACTTTGTAAGTTCTGTTTTCTATCTAATTTAAAATGGTATAAGTAATAAAAAAATAAATATTATATTATTTATTTATTAGTTTTTCAACATCGCCGAATGTTACTTCTTTCTATTCGATCTCACTTTTCTTTCCCCGCTGTATGTTCGACCAATCCCATTTCCCTTACCTCGTCGACTGTCCAATGCCCAGACCGTGCAGGCAGTCGAGTCTTCACCGCCCGATATGGTCTAAAACACGTCAGGCACTTGGAGGCTTTCCTCCGCAATTATTGGCACGAACGCAGCCGGCAAGTGTTCGCTTTTGCCGGTCGCCTGTATAGTCTTATCAGTCGTAAGCCGGAGAGGTAGCATTGCTGTCAGCAGCATCCCTAGGTGTGGCCGAATCTTTCGAACAACTTGGGTCTAAGGTACAGGGCAGCTGGTCGAATCTTTTGGACAACTTGGGATATGGTAGACAATATCTTCAAGTTGGTGAACTCAACTGCCAAGTTTTGGGTATGGTTAGATCTTTCTTTATTTGGACGTGCTTTGAACCTGAAGTGGTCATATCTGGCAAGCACGCGGCTGGTCCGCACCCGAGGCGTTATTGTAGCAAATACACAGTTCACAGAAGGATCTCTTTCACAGAGTCTTGTGTGTCATTTGTACGTCGAAACGATCGAAATCAGTGACAAACCATAGGGCGTAGTACATTACGTACTATACAACATACCTGTTTAATTATACAATATACACGTACGCTTCCTTATACATCCTGCATACTGTACCACTCTACAGTGATGTTTCCTCCATTCTCTCGTATATCATGTATATCTTCCTTTACAGCGGTGGGGATATTTCTTCCTCTGTTCCATGGGTTATAGAAAGTATAATTTATGATTTTTTCTTTAAGTAGACGCACAAAGTGATAACTTTCTCATGTATTTTTCAGTGTTATTAAATACCATTAGTTTTTTTAAATTTATGTTTAAGTAGTATTCGATTGTGATTATCTTTTTTATCTTCCAATGGTATGTAAATAGTATAATATTGTCATATATTAATGAATAAATAATAAAAATACAAATTGTAACGATAATATTACAAAAAATATAATCAACATTGTCCCAGGACGGATTACCCGATTCTCGCCTATTTTCTGTCCTGTGAGCTCACTTTCTAGATGTAGAGTATACGTTCACAGTACTCTACAATGGGAGACATTTATACTCTACAATATGCTAAGGAATACGTTAGTATTATTCCGTATGCAAGTGGATTTCAACGAGTTCTTCATTCTGTCTATCCCTGGTCTGACGGGACAAGTGCGGTACGGTAGTGTGCCCCGGCTGTTACAGTCTCCTCGGTGCAGGAGGATAGATTTCTGAGGAAACAAGTGGTTCGGTTGAGCCGGCTGTTACAGTTTCCTACGTGGTGGTGTAGTAGAATCGATTTCTCATATCGATACTATTGGAGCTTAACCCTTCAACTTCCTATGTTTTATCCTGGTACGGGTTGATCCCGGTCCTCCTTGTTGTCATACGCGTTCGTCTTCTTTCGAGCCTACTGCTGGAATGGAGGGGAATGTTCACTCTTGTTTAGCCTTGTATAAGGTTCGGACAGACATGAAAGTGGACTATATTGGGGTTTAACTCCATTTCACCTCTTGTCTCTTGTGTTTTATGCTTGCGCCCTTCCCATCCTTCTTTGTTTTCCTACGCGGGTCGCCTCTGGTACTATTGGTATCAACAGGTCGTGGGTGGACCCACGACCTGGTGAAAGATTCATAAGAATAATTGTGGTGCAGTACGAGGATTTAATTGTACTGTTGAGAGAGTTGACATTAGTATTCACGGTAAACCCTCCGGACGCGTGAACGAGAACCTACCATTGAGTTGAATATTCGTAAGAACACGAGGAGTCTACCAAGTCCCGACAGTGAAATCGAGAAATTGCTGATTGATGACTTGCATCAAGGTAGAGGAAAAATGGACCAATAAGTTGATACAAAATACTACAAAACTGTAGTGCACGTGAGCGGGTTAAGGCAACTGCTCGCCCATGTCTAAACAAGTCCACGAGGGATGTTGCTGCTACAGGACGATTTCTGCAAGTTATAACTCAATTGTTTCTTAAAAATGCAAAGTATTCGCGATCATGTCAAAATTGCATGTCCAATCTTGAAGAGACTCCCTCTGCTTTGTTGCGTGCCTGATCTCCAGTACGTCTCCTTGGTGGATGGGTGCGCGGACCATATTCTAAGAAGATCGATTGTCTTGAGGTCTGATACGAAGCCTTTCAGACTTGAGGGGGGATCATTAGCAGTGACCATTATGGATGGCCATTGCGGTCTCTCGCAAGCCATGGTACCTACGAATATCTCCTGTCAAGGCAAGAAACATCCGGGATACGAGCAATTCGGTATTAAGTGAGTGTATATTTCGCCAACTTTCACAGCTGACACATACATAATCTGTATCTAATATTACAACGACGATTAATCTTAAAGTCGTGATATACATATGGTCGCTCGAAGCCGGACGATGATAATCTAGTAAGGAATGTACTTAAACTCGAAACCCGTCCAACTGCACATTGGTGGACGTTAATTGTCCTAGCAACCATCGCTGCGGACTAGGACACAGAAGCAAAATTGAACAGGGCGAGTTACGGACATCGCCATCGAGGACGTCGTCCTTCTTTCTCTGAAGAAGAGCTGATCTTCGCAGGAGGAGGAGCGGGAGCTGCTGCTACTGCTGCTTCCAATAGTCTTTTACTCGCTGACCTCAGTTGTGTTGAATTATCATAAGGAGGTACTTTGGGTTTACATTGTGATTTTCTACCAGGAGACGTGGATCTCGTCGAAGTAGAATCACCCTCTCCTTGTGAATCTGCTTCCCTCTTAAACATCGACACATCCTTGTGGTTTGCCAAAGCACTCAGCGCTGTATTCCTTTTGAGATAAGCACATTTTGAGACCGCCACTTCTTCGTGACAAACCAGTGCTCTTTCTCTTACTACTGGTGGTCGAGACTTCGACAGGACTTTTGTTTTCGTCGGTAATCTAAGATCTTCCATTGGATCGAATACAGATTTTACTATTGTTGGACCTTTGTCGACCCTTGCAATGGACCATCGAGGCCTTCGCTGCTCTTTCCGCTGCTGGTCTGCCTGTTCTTTCGTAAAAGCAGCTGTTTCACTTGCAACAACCTTAAATATAGTCGATGTCGATGGACCCGGAACCGGATGACATCTTTTGGAAATTATACTACTCCCGATCACCTCATTCTGTTGATTAGTTTCAGCTATACAGGGTTTAGGGTCCCAGATTTTCAAGTGTGTCTCATCGTCTTTTCTGGTCACACTTTCATTTGTTGTTTCATGACCTTCCTGCTCCATGGCCCAGTTTGAGATTCGAGCGTCATAACTTGGTACCTCCTGCCCATCTGGTATCCCTCGCGCGTGCTCGTAGATTGAATCCTGCGAGTACTGTTCCGCCGGACATCCGGTGCTGTTGTTAATTGACAGCGGTGATTGTGGAAACGATGACGATTGAGCTTTCTCCCAGAAGGGTTCTTCCAACTCATAGATTCGTGGAGAGCCTGCAGTAGACTGTGGTGAGATTTCTCCCCGGGAACTAGATGTAATCGAGTTGGAGATTGTTCGCGGGGAACACAGCGCCTGTAACGATTTCATGGACTCGAGAGCGATGTTCTTCTTCCGACTCACAAGGTTCTTCCACTTCTGGAAACATGTGATCTCCGGTAATAACAAAGTAGGAGTAGTACGAGAGACGATGGGATGATTTCTTCTTTCGGAATGGCCTTCCGATACCTTGTCCCATCTGCTTACTTCATTTTCCTCTCGTGGCGATCTTAGAACTTCATCACCTTGTTCCTCTACCAAACCTGCAGGAACCTTCACCGCCAGAATATCTCAGCTCGACCGACATCCTCGTACGTAGCTATTAGGGTAGTTTAATATCACAAGTCTTCTTTGCGTTGCTAAAATATGATTCTTCTTCTCCTCTTTTGACGAACCAAAATGTTGTGAACTTTGCGAGCAGCTCATCATGCTCACTCCCAAGTCTCTAGTGCTGCGCAGCTGCAGGCCTGCTCTGCACTGCCCTCTCTGACAGCGGCCCCAGTATCAGACTTTACAACGCGCTGGAAACATGAGAGAGGATGATTCAGCTCTGTCTTGAGGCAGCGTCCATTGCTGCGACGAGTAAATGACGAATCATTTGTTAAATACCTCGATAGTCAAACATTTTCATTCTCTGCTCTAGGAGTAGTGAAGAAGAAGAAGAAGAAGATAGGTACTAATTCTGCGTCATTGATGAAAGGGATCAACTCTATTTCGACGTTCTTGCGAGGTTCCACAATGAAAATAATAAGATTAAAGTTTTTCTCTGTTGATTCTGCGGAGGGAGGGACCAGCTTCTTGTCAGAACTCGCCATCTGCTGAAGTAGTAGTTCCCTACGGTAACTTCGAACAAGAGTAGTAACAGTAGTACTGCGGAAAAAGTGTGAGGGAACTGAGAGAATGGTGCTTCGCATGCCAGGATCTTCTTGGATGGACAATGTGAACAAAGTAAAGTTCTAACCTTCCGTCTTTCGGCTGAAGCGTTATCGTCGAGCTTCTTCTGCTCATCTTCTGATCTAGGGGGACAGTAGTCACGAGAATGGGTTCGTGTACGAGCCACGCTACAATTTAGCCGCGGAGGAGGCTCTGGTGATGGACTTCTTCTTGCAGTGGTAATTCCTCCCCCACCAGGAGGTCTCCAAGGAATGTCCGATTGTCGTGGACATCCACCAATAATGGGAGATCTGTGAATTTGTCGGTATGCTAGTCCCGGAGAGAGGAGTCTGGTGGTGGGAGATCCTGGGGGTGTTGACTCGCATGGACGCACAGTTGTTCTCGGAGGCGAAGGTGTACGCTTCCTAAGTCTGTAGTCCAATCTTACAGAAGCGTTGCAATCTCTTTGGGGAGATACTCTATATTCCCATTCTCTTCTTGGAGTCACTGTGTATGCTCCCCTCGCCAAAAATCGCCGAGGGGGTGAGTTGGGCTCACTGTATTCTTCCTCCCTTCCCACCAAATGATCAACACTGGTACTGTGTGGATGGCCATCTGCTGCTGCCGGCTCATTTTTGGGTCCTTGCCGTTGTGGGGACTTCGCTCGAAAATTACTCCACCACGAAGAAAGCCAGCAACTTGGGCTTTCCAACTTGGGCGTCCCATCAAGATCTTCTAGGACTTGTTCTGCTTCATGGAGTGGAGAATTTCTTGTTTCTGCTTCTTGTTCAAACCTTTCCAATTCATTGGCGGCTAAAGCGGCTATACCTCGTAGTGTGTTTGAGGATGCGCACTGATGCGATGATAGGAAACATGCCTGTACTGGAATCTCTGTTATCTTTGGGCTCAAATTCGTTGCTGCGTAAGAGATCTTTTGATCGTTATGAAGGCTGGTTAAAATCCTTGCAATCTTTGGGCTCGTTGATCGGGTCAAAGGACCCGCCATAGCAAACACACTGTCTCTGTCCTCCCTCATTTTTTTCTGAATCTGGTCGATCCGTTGGCTCAATACGCGCTGATGTTCGATAAGTTGTTCCTCTTCTGCTTTTTGTTTAAGGTCAAGCTCAGCAGCAGCAGAAGTGGAGTATTCGTTAGTAAAGTTAGTATTGCTTTGTAGCTGTAGTAAGCTCTTAAAGTCCCCGCTCCATGTGTCCTTTGTCCAGTCACGAACTGCATGGATCAAAATCCCCGCCTGCCTCGACCCCGGGCCCTTACTGAAGGCATACGACCATCTTTTTGGCAACGGACAACTCAATTTCGGAGGGATAGGACGGTCCCCTACTACAAAGGCAAAGGTTCCTCTTGCATCGAATCCAGCTGATCCGGGCGCCCAGACGAAGCCGTCCAACGAGTAGAATTCGATCACTTGCTCATCTTCTCTGGATATAAGCCCCTCTCCAAACATAAGCAAACCTTCCTTACGATCACTATAATTCTGCTGAACTGGGCCCAGAACATACACGCTGGATCCAAGTTTCAGTCCATCCTCTGATACTGTAGGAATTTCGCATACTTCGGCCGTGGAAGACGAAGATGTACTACCAGTAGTCTTCACCGGTTCACAGGCCACTATCGTCACCCCGAGGGAAGGGTTCGTGACGAAATATCTGCAGCATGTACAGACAAGCATAAATAGCTTCAGTCATTCTACCCGATTCGATCGAGGAATTGTAATTTTCACCACTTAAATGTAGGTTTTGTGTCTCAATCACTTGAGCGAGAGGCTCAAGAAGTTAACACTTTTATGTAGAACAAAGCCACTTCATGTACCACAGTACTTACCTTTGAGGTTGAAGTTTTCTCGTTAAAATTTTCGTGGATGAGGAACACCACTTGTCCTGGGTACTATACTTATGACTGCTGTTCGATGCAACGCTCCTGAGGACAATATGGCTCTCCCGAGTACTTTCCTTGCTAGGGAACCCCATATGGCTTGTCAGAACCAAATTATTGTGGATCAGTATTCCCGTCTCTTGCTCTTTTGTTCCATTACCATCGCTCGTCTTTATATCTACTACTATTGGCTCGTTTATTTTCCCTACTTCCAAGTTCCCATGGACTCTCTGCTGTTTCTGCTGCTGCCCTTTACGGGTGTAACAATGGAAACAAGACATAGCATCACATCAGAGTTCTGGAAGTTGTTGCACCGCACTCCTTGCAAGGTTTCTATGGTCCTTGCAGGAGGAGCCTTTCCAGTGCAGAAAGACAGACAACCCATGTTTCTGCAGCAGACATGAAAGCTGCTGCTGCTGTTGCTCCAAAGAGGGTGGTGTCAAGGTGGATGACGCAGAAATGTCTCCTTAAGATGAAGATCATTCAGAAAAGCCATTCGCAGTACTGTAGTGCCTATATTACTCTCTACCAGCTCTGCTCATCAGGTTTCTACAACTACTACTGAAGCGGTACAGCTCCTGTTGAAAATACTCACGTTGAAAGTTGCACCGGAGATGATTTACCTTTCACCATCAATCTGCGCGCTTTCCTGATTTCGGCCAAGCCCTACGTTAGGGAAGTTGGCTCTCGCCAGAATCTGCCGAACATATATACCGAGACAGTAGCAGGAAAATTAACCTTGATTTCACTTCTCAAGTAAGGATTTCTGGTACAGTTTGAAGGCCACGGCGGCACAAGTGGCAGCTGTGACTAAAGCCAGGGTAGCAGATACGTCTTCCCACTCCCAACCCCTCATAAACCTCGGTCTCTTGATCCATCGAGGCATCCAATGACAAGGGCAATCGCACTGATCTCTATTGATCGGCATAGCGGGGTCTGAGTGAATTCCCCCATCGCTCTTCTTCTTCTTTTTCAACATCGCGGACAATCAATCCATCACATCAAATTCTGCAACAACTACAACAACATCCACAACAATCGGACTTCCGATTGTCTTCCTCCTTCTCACCACCATCAACCGATCTCAATCCTCCTCCTTCTACGCTACTTCTTCCGCTTGAACTTATTCTCCGGTAGGTCGATTGCTGAGACGGAGATGCTATAAGCCATGCACGCATTCTTTCTTCTTCCTCCTCTCCTCCTCTCCTCCTCCGCCATCGACCCTCTCTCCGTCTCCCTCTCTCTTCATCTCTCCGAGTTCCCAGTTTCCTTCACACCCTTCCCTTCGCTGATTGCGCCTCTTGGCCTCTCACCGTTACGTTTCTTCGTTCGTTACATGGTGGCTACCACTAAGTGACAAATCAGAAAACTCTCCGAAAGTTCAAGTACACTTCCTTTTCTTCAGTGAACACCACAGGATAGCTTTACGTCTCAAAACTTGTGAGTTCTATTTCCAATTTCATCTTCCCAAATGCTTTGGGTTGCGATCAAACATCCCTTAGGCTAAAAACTTAACAGAATGAGAGCTATGGACTTCAACTCATCCATTGAAATACTTGAAGATGGTTCACAGACACATATTCTATTCTATTCAATTCAATACACACGATGTATAAGTTTTGAATGCAGAAGGCTATAGCAACTTGACATGACCAATCCCTATGTGGAACAATCATACCAGATTGGTTGGTTCGATATTGAGAGAACTTTAGAAGACAATAAGAAGTTCTTTTTCTAAAGTATGTAGATAAAACTTGACATGTTGTACAAATTATGGGACCCTGGTAGTGTAACTCATGAGAGTATGATTGAGTACATGGGGGAAGAAAGATAGAGTAAAGAGCAGCACCTAAGTTAAAGTATGCTATCCAAAGTTAAGGGTGAAGTAGTTGGGTCCTCACGTTTCTACAAATCATTGTAAGGGAGAATAAATTGAATGCTTAGGTGCATATTAAGGGGTCATAGAAATACTCGTATGAGAAGTAAATATACTCGTATAGTATCTGAGCTGACCATGAAATATGCTTAATTCTTCCAATTAACTGCAATCTTGTGTTTCTGCTCATTGATAATTTTAGTTTATTACTGAATAATGGATCTACCATGCAGCAGACCAAGTTTAGGATGATGGATTACACTGGCTTTGCAGCAAAATCATATTTTAGTGATGAGTGGTTGCTTCAAATTATAATAGGATTGTAAAAGTTGACTACCGTAGTTTAGAGGGAGGATATATTGAAAATTTGAACTGACCAGGCATTGAAGTGAAATGAATAATCACTTTAATTTTATGTGGAGGTACGTATGAAATACGACGAACCGCCAAGGTCGGATAACCGACGGATTCATGCATAGTACGGATATACCCAGCAGTTCAAGTTCCATGTAACGGCCAGTTCGAACCCCTTCACAAGACGATGAAAGGGTAGCGTGTAACTGTGTACCGGAGTTCCTCCCTTCCGTCCTTCTTTTCCGTCCGTAGGAGGAAAGAGTAGCGTCGTAGTCGAGCAAGCATCAGAAGAAGAAGCAGGGGAACAGAGGAGAGGCAGGAGAAGACGTTCCACTCCATGGTGGATTTGATCGACGATTGATTGATTGATTGGTCGCTAGTTGCGTCTGTCCGGTCCGTTCCGTTCGTTCGGACGGGAGGGAGGCATCTATCTGCAGTCGAAATTTGATGAGATTCTGTGAGGAAGATTTTGTTTTTATTGCTCTGTTTTGCAGTAGATGAAGAAGGCCGGCTGCACTTTGTTTTATCTCCCGGTGGCCGCTTTGAAAAGGATCGAATGCTCACTGCACAGATGGTGATGATTGTTATTCTCGATTTGGATTGAGGTACATCTTATAATGTTGTGTTGTGAGGAAGGAGGAGCCATCATCATCACCAGTTGTAATTCGTTGAAAGGTTGGAATTCGAAGAGGGAAATTGCCGAGGGAAATCGATCGACGGATATCGAACGAGGAGGGCTGCCAAGAAGCTCCCATGATCTGCTAATATGATTCCTTGTCCAAATCTTATATTATGTGCACTCTGGAAAGCTTCCTTTTATTGAAACTATTCGTCGCTCTTCCTCATCAATGTAGTAGTCAACAAGATCCGACTTGTGACGATGGATGCCATCTCTGCCGCTTTGGAAGATTATCACAATCCAGCTGAATCACCGCCCCTAAGTCCCCCATCCATGAGGTGCGTGATTTTTCTTAATAGATTGACCTTAATTTTGCAGATAAGGAGTTGTAGAAGCAGACCTCAAAGGCTTCGGCAGGTCTCTAGCAGTCTGCTTTAAGCAAGCCCTTCTTTCTTTCCCGGTCGACACCGTGCCGTGAATTTTCACTCACATATAAATTTGGTTCATTTCTGATTTTACAGAGATCACACTTCCCTTTGAATGTTTACGTATGCGTACTATACAGGCGATTCAATTGTTAGGCGTCGTAATCTGCTGTCGATTGTCAAAGCCGGGACTGACATCAGAAAGTGCTACGAGGTCGGTGTTTGGGAGAACAGTAGATTTTTGCAGTTTTCCGATTCTTCTGGTTCATACTTAGATTGTCATCTGCCGAACTCCGCCGGAACATGGATAGTTTGGCCGTATGCTAATGACCATTATTCCACAAATGGAGTGTTAGAAACGGACAATTCTAGGTAAAATATGGCTCCAGACGATATTCTATGTCCTGGAATGCTTGGTCATGCTTCGAGTAACTTTACGATTCAATGCCTAGACTGACAAAAGCATGTCTTTGGAAGTTTGCATCCTGATATTGAAAATATAAGTAACTGCGTGTTGTTGGTTGGATGTCATAAGAGTTTTCTGGTGGAAGCAAAATTTAATTTGCCTAACTCACCAAGAGAATTCCTTGTGAAGAGCTATTGTTAACACAGGTTCATCACGAAGCATATCTAGGACGTCACCGTCATGCTTCATTGGAATACGTCATCTGTCTCACCTCAGTCTTAGTGATTTTAGACTCAATTTTGTCACTGGCCGCAGAGCAATGGCTTCCTCCTGTCAAACAAACTATACTTCGCCTGTTCGGCCTGGAACATCGTCTCCAAAGTTCTCAGGGTTGCGTTCTCTTCGTGCTCTTTCTGGTCACACTTCACCGGTTTCCCGAGTAAGGACAACTATTGATTTTGACGAGATCCAAAACGAGCCCCGGAAAGCAGTAAGTCCAGCTTTAAGCCTGCTGTCTCTGGCAACTAGAAAAGAATAATGTGAAAGTAGAGTAGCCACCATGTTGATAGAGATACGATTGGATTAGCTCTTGCTGTTGAACAAAGGGTTGAGAAACCGAACACTGTATTATAGTCGTCATTTGAACTTTAATTTACGCCCTTCGATTTGTGTTTTGACTCGTTGTCGATAGGTGATCCAGGCAAGTACGGCTGCGATGCCCGTAAACTGCGGGCCATTTTCCAACGACAAGTTGCCGACTGTGGGCGAGTGCTCGAAGAAGGCTGAAAAGCCGACAATGCCTGAGAACTTTTGCAGGTTGGCACCTAGAGCAAAATTGAAGGCAGTGAAGCAGGTAAATATGGGAAGTGTTCGCTTTGTCCGTTGTTCTTTCCTACGAATCAGTTGTAGTTTAGAGAACATTTCTGCAGTCTTCTCGTTAAGTACTACCTTATGTTATGACTCATGTCTTAAATTGTGGAGTGACGCATGTCTTAATTTCGGCACCAGTCAACGAATGGTCAAATATTGAGTGTGTCTCTGCTGCTTACATGAACAAGTTTCTGTCGACCTTCGAGTATAAGCAAACTCCTGCGACGCACTTCAACACGCACAAGCTGCGGCCTCTCTCCCGCATCATGGATACAGCAAGAATGGTGAGGTCCTTGGTCCAGGCTAACAGGATTTGACCACATGTAAAGTTATAACATTCATCTGGACCTCTTTCTACCTTTCGGACATGATTTGTGACTGGAAACCTTATGTCCATCTCTTTTGTCGCAGATTATATACTCTCCACAACCCATCAAGTGCGTGGAGGCTGTGTTTCTTGCGCTCTACTTGACTGTGAGTATGACTTACACGTTTATTCATGATATCTTTCCAACTGATCGCGATCGTGCCATAACGTCTTGTCCAATCGTTAACTGGGTTCTGCGGTGTAACAGGCTGGTATCTCAGATTGTGACCGTATTCCATTGGGGTTCAAAACTTCCGTAAATGGACAGGTGACTTTCAGTCTCCTTAAGATAGCTTTGACGTATTACAAAATAAGGTCTATGGTTGTCACGTACTGCTGATCATTATCAACTTGAGGCTCCTACAGTTTATGAACCAGCGCTGCAAGTCTTTCTTTAATTGCTGACAGTAATTCGGACCTGCTTGTCCAATCAAACTAAACATCAACTTGAGAGTGGTTAGGATAGAAGGGCTAAACATGACTACAGGACTATACTGCCGCATTTAAATGGCCTGGTGTATTTTGTTATGAGCACAGCGTTTAGTATTGAATATACATTTGGGAAGTGGTATTCACAGGAAGAATGAAACACGGGATGTTCACAGGGAAAATTTAAATCACTTACAAAAACTATGGGTGGAGCAGGTGTTTCAGCATATCGTACTTCTAGTTATATATGGTGGCAAGTTTGGTGCCTTCGGCATCAGCCGGCAGCCCGATCTTATGAATAAGGATTTCAACTTCAATAGGTGAGGACTTCGAGCCACCACTATCTTAGAAGTAAACACTACTCTAATAGTCATGTCATACATGGAGCTATTTTTTGTTGTCATTGACAGGAATTCTCCTTCACCGGGGTCTGTAGTTACTGTTAGTTTTCCTTCTCCATATTCAAAGATTGTCGTTCCCTCACTTTGTTCGATATACCGTCCTCCCCTTTTCAGTCCCCACCTTCCTTTTAGGGGCCGGCTTCAGTTGAGCGAACCTTTCTCGAATACGACCTGTAGAACCTAAACGTAAATTTTTTTCTTTGCAGCATCTCGGATATCGTTGGAAACTACAAGACTGCATATGAAGCAGCCGGTCACTCTCTTATTAAAATTCGAGTGGGCCTTCCAGTGAGTTTGCCTTTTGCGAACAGTAATTTTGCTGTGAACTTAATCTCTATCTTTATTGTGGTAAATATTCCTGTAACAGGGCTTTTGTCATGTCAACAGATCCTGTAGTTATGTGAACCCATGCTCACTGCTTGTTTTGTGGGACAAAAATTCAAACCATGTTTGCAGCAGTTGGCTTAGTGATAAGCTAAGAGAAATCTTACAAGGTGTACCAAACTTCAGGTTGAACACAAAGTCCAGTCGACCAATTATGTTTGCTGGCGGCACTTTTCTCTTAGCCCTGGTGTACAGTCGTGGGAGCAGGTATAGCTCCTTACTATACATTTAAATACATTTCCCTCTCCAGTTTTATGTGAAAGTGAGCTACGAGGCTCAGCTTGAGTTATATCTCGACCATTTGACAAGAGTTGAGCTGATTATCAAGCCAAGTGCTTACCTACGGGCAAGCTCAGCTACTCCTAACCAGTTCAAGACGCAAATTAATGTTTTCGCTTGAATGCATCATGAGTTAATTGGTATATGTATCGGATATATCAAAGTTATCCTTGTCGCACGTTAACAATACTATCGGTGTCCTGTAACTTTGTAGTGCTGCGAGGCGATGGAGAATCATATGTTGAAGAAAAGCAGGCTTTGGGATCTGTAAGTCTTCTTATCTTTCAAAGCTCTAATTTATTTGTCTCAATGATGAACCACGGCCAATTCGGTGATAGATTCCTATCTTGCGGAAGTTATTATCCAGTTGTCCCTGTAATACAACGTCTGAGTGTGTGACCTTTTACTCGTGGGTCAGGAGTTGTATGTAGTCCTCTGGTGTAATCGGCACCTCTTTTTGCTCTCAATGTAGAAGCAATCTTACCGGAACCTGTCTGGATGAATGTCTTATCAAGGCGTGCACCACCTTGAAATTTCGCACTAAGGTAACAGCACAGATAAGTTTAATCGAATTCGTTAATCTACTTAAGAAAAGAGGACTAAAGTTTGATATAAGTAGATGAGAATACACACGCGGAAATACTTACTCGTCTTCGTCCTGCGTCTTTGAATTTGGGGTGCGTAAGAGTTTAGTTTTGCTTAAATCCGCATCTGAAGGATCTGTAATGTCAAACTCGTGATCATAGCCTCCTCGAACTCCTTCTACTGGGTGGCACATCCTCAAGGTCTGCCACTTGTCAAGGCTTACTGGAACAGAATGAAGGAATAAATGTCATATGCAGTACGGAAATCCCAAAGAGCCATACGCCATGGGATGGAAATGGAACAGTGTAAAATCGTTCACCAAAGATTTGAGTGATAAAAATCCAAGTGATTGGAAGTCTGTGGGATTCAGTTTTTCGTAGAAAATCGTCTAGAGTGGTATCTCACGTCTTTAAACGATCAACCAATATTGGTAGAGACCTTCAGTATAGTAAGTCAGGTCTTAGTACACAACACGTCAAGTCTTGGTAGCAAGCAAGGACTGCCCATCCCTGAATCTGAATCTGAATCAGATGTCAGCAATATCAGAGGAAGAATGTCCGACCTAAATGCCTGGATCTTAACCTCCATTGTGTCAGATGTGAACACGTTCGATTATATGCGCCTATTAGAAAATTACCTGGCCGTAATTCAAGTTGGAGGTAATGATAAAATTTAGTCTCCTATCTGGCGAAGCTAGTACTCGAGTGACAGTGAGCATCATATCGTTCTCTACAGCCGAAACTCAAACACCCGAACTTCTGGTAATAGTTTCTACGTGTAAGTTGATGTTTAGAATACTTGCGTCAACAAAGAAATGCATGCCACCCTGATAAGTAAACAGTATCGGAGCCGCCAACGACAGCCAAGTTCACGTTGTGGATGCTCCTTGATTTCGATCCTATTTAACTTACCTTGCCTTTTCTGGTTCGTATATGCTGAACGTGTCAATATTTCAGTGTCTGTTCTCACACCTAAGTTAAATGGCTTCCTTCTTCTCAAACTGTAAGGAAATGAAGCCAGCCTAGGGGCGCACAGTTTCTCTTTCTAAGGTGGCATTGCAACAACAAATGAAGCAAGCTACTTGCGTAGCTTGTTTCATTTGTTAGGCTACATGAACTAGAAGACTGTCATCTAGGTTCTGACAATGTTTATTGATATGCATTGCCTTTGCATGTCAATTGTCCAAGCTGAGTTGGATGATGACTTCTCCTTGTGCTTCTCCTTCCTGTTGTCTAGCCCATTTGCACAAGTGACTGTCTCTACAGGTGAGAGCGGAAATGACGAGCAGAGAGTTTCATTGGTGAACTTAAAAAGGGCGTTTGTAACATATCTCTACGTAGACTCGGTGTTTTTCCCTAAGAGTGTGGTAATTGGTTGCACATCATAGTGTCTCGAGGCAGGACTCGATGTCAGCTGATAACGAAGATGGAAGCTGGACCAATCGCACTTATGTAGGGCAACTATTGACCTAGTTACGGTGATGAATTTGCAGATGGTTGCTAGCAGGGAAAGGTGGAGATCCCAAAAGAAAGAGTCTGGTTCGTAAGGCAGCTCTTGACACCAAGCCACTCGTGAAGGATGTAATTAAGAAAAAGAAGAAGGTGAAGACTCATGCTACAACCATGAAGGCATTTGCAGAATCTGAACAGGTGGTGTCCACATCTGATGTGCACAAACATGCGGAGGATTTGTCTATCACATCCCATTATGCTGAAGCAAAGGCCAGCAAAGACAGGAAGCGAGGTGCAAGTTTAGCTGCTACAAAGTCGTTGATGAAATCCCGCTTATTGCAAAGCAAAACATCATTGCTTATCAGACAATCTGCGCAGTTCATCACCCCAAAACTCTTCAACTACAGGAACCTTCCCCTTCCTTTAAGCCGTAGTTCCTTATCGTCATCATCTCAACTCAAAAGAACTACCCGAGTCTCATTCAATGTAGGTACCTCCAGCGAAGATTTGACCAGCAAGGAGCAGCAAGTTGGTAAGAGACATATGCACAAGGGAAAAGAACTACAACAGGCTACTACGGGCACACGTTGGAAAGGAAAGCAGCAGCGAAGCTGAGCAAGAGACTCTCCTACCACATCTGATGCCACGGTCAGTTGTCTATCATTACAACCAGGAGTTTAGGAGTCACCATGACTTCGGTGTATACTATTGGAACGCTATTTGTTGTAATAACTTATTTGCTCTCCCGCTATTTCACATGTGTCAACTTTGCATATTGAGTGTTTGAATTGGAGAAATCTTGCAGTAGCATCCACGTTGATATCGTAAAGATGTTCCGGTGAGACCCCTTCTAAATCAGTGGCCGTTACAACTGCTTCCTCAAAACATGGCCGGTGATGTCAAATTAAAATTCGACGTTCTTAGCTCTTGCGAAGCGTAAATCAACCCCTTGTTAATACTGAAACGGGCCATATTAGCCATGCGGCCATCACCTTCTTAATCTAAATCAGTTATATCCCTACTTGTGTTAGGGCTTGATCCCGTGTCAGGTTCATTCAGGTCCACAATGAAGTGCAGATTTGCCTGCTGCTAGTGAAATATTTTGCCGATTTGGCTGCAATGAGAATTGGTGCCAATCATTGAGGTTTTGGGCAAGAAGTCATACTTGGGAGGGACCACTTTGGTTGAGACACGATATAGGCTGCGTGGAACCAAAACACTCCCAATTTTCTTGTCGTAAAGCAAGGTATGGACATGATCTATCAGGCTACAACCTTCATTGATGTTAGACAGGCAAGTCCGTTTGTTTCTTCTAGGCTTCTTAGCGAACACGCCGATGCGCCAGGCAGAGTTTAAATCTTGTACTCAAAATCCCCTCGCCTCGATTTACTTGGTCGATGAGCAGGTTGGAAGAGCTGAATACCTGGTCTGAAATCTATACCACAACTGAAATTCGCAGAGTGATGAACTCTGCTCAAATCCCTTCACCATGATTAGAAAGGGGACCAAATCCTGCACATTGTCCGGTTGAGAAATGACATGTCTTCGGGACTTGATGGTCTTCCTGGTTGTGACACCAATCTCATCAGCGTGAATGTATGTGTTGCTTCTTGTCAGGGTTCTTTCAAGTCGTTTGATGCCCACTAGGTCAGGCAAGCCAGGCGGAGACATTGTGCCTGAAGGCGATGTATAACAAGCCAGAGCTGATCAAAGAACCCAGAAAGTCCACTGTTGCAGCTCAGGGCAGAAGGGAAAATCAAGCGTGTTTATCTATCGCCGGCTCAATATGTAATTGTGCTTAACTTACCAGGATTGTGCAATTTGTGAGAAGACGAATCCAATAGTAGAAAGATTTGGGAAGATTTACTTGCAGGGATTTTCAACATTGTCAAGGTCAGGACTGCTTTGCAAATAAATGTCTCACTCTACATCCTTGGTGGCAAATCGTCATGACTGGAGAAGGACAAGTTTTAAATGATGACAGTGTCGATCTGTGAAGTCACTGAATTGTTAGAATTCTAGGAAAGCTAAGCTGGACACACTTGAGGCTTGTGGCCAGCAAGCCATCAATCCATTGTGAGAATATTGATTTATATTTGGCAGAAGAAAAAGTGCGTGTGTCCAAATTTTTAACAGGCACAGCGAAGAACGAAATAGCTAGCGTTTACTTGCTTTTCTCCACAAACTGTAGTCGTTGCATTCGGGATAAGAGTTAGTGAAAGGGAAAGCTGAATGTAGTATGAGCATTGCAATCTACCTTATCTTTCTCATAGAGGAACTATATCCTGCTTCTAGTTTCCCTGAGAAAGATATTGGGCTATCTTACCAAGTTTAGAGCTCCATACTTGAACAGGGGAATGCCACAACAGATATCAATTGATACAAAATTGTGACCCACGCCCTTCAAAACCAAAATTACAATGAATGGCAGCTGGTTTGCCGCAAGCACCCAGAGGAGATGTCCAAAACGTTGAAGATAAGCTACTCTTCAGGTTGAGTCCAGGTCAACAACAGGAAACTTACAGTAGTCTGGGTATGATACACTTTACTTCGCGTGGTAATGAGTGTTTACATGCAAGTGGGTAGTTTCTCTCTGCAAATCTTCCAGCGCTGATCTCAGCTCAAGTTCAGAACTCATTCGTTAGTGTTATAAGAGGTGGTTAGCGCCGACGCCAATTGCAGAACCAGGGACTTGAGTGAGAAGTCCAGAGAGAAAGAGACATTAAATTGTGGAGTAACGATCAAAACTGTAGAAATCACTTTGACGCTCGGAGATGGTCTTGGCGAGAGTACATCACGAAGTAGAACTCGGGGTCATTTCGCCTTAAAGCATCAGGGTTCTCTGCAAAACACACGTAGTAGGAGGCCACTCCACTATTGACAACTGCCATTGTCATGTTCGTCTGCGAAACCATCAACCACGTCCGCTCATTAGAACATCAGAAAAAAATCTGAGACCATTGCACAATAAAAAGGTTTGGTTTCTGTGATAGATGGATAGATACATACAATGAAGTACCCGATGAAAAATGAGAGAGCGATCACAGATACAGTCATGTTCTTCTCGGAAGTCGTGATGTCGAAGAAAGTCCAAAATCCGCCGAGAAGCGCACTAAGTACGCCACCAATCATGCAGCCAATAAAGAGAACAGTGCCTGTCAAATCATCGTTAATCAGCACATCGACTCCCTGAGCTTTAAACAGATTCCAAGTGTCCTTTGCCGCCCTTACAAATGGTTTCCCGTAGAGTGAGACCTGCAGCAGCAGCAACAACAACAACAGAACAACACGTTCTTTCAGTCTCCCTTTCCTCCACACTAAAGTTTCTCAAAAGACCCTCTCACTCCTATAATTCAAGACTACTACTACTTTTAGAGAAATCTGAGATGGTTTGACCATTCCCTCACTACTCACCTGGATATAGGCCCACTTGTTGAAGTACCGAATCACTCTTTCTATGCAGCCCAGAAGGCACGATATACAGCAGAGAACAAACTCGTTGCACTGGCCCCTCAATCCTCGGATCTGTTGTTGATCAACAGTTTGAGTCAGTTACAAGAGCAGTCCTGCTGCAGTCAAGGTATTGTAGCTGCACCAATTCATAAAGTGAGTGTATAGAATCGATACATACAACCAATCAGTCAATTTCATAAGAACTTACCATCATTCGGATGGCCTCGAGAATGCCGACGACGAGAGAGCCCAGGCAGATACTACCGAAGGAAGTGGTAACGGAACGGAGAAGAGCATGAATAGTGGGGTTCCGCGGCATGTTCTGTTGCTGGAAATAGTACGTGCCCACTGTTCCAGCCACCGTGACATGCACAGTATTCCTTATCACCTCCATGGTCCAGAACAAGCTCACCAACAAGCCAAACACGATCCATACCGCAGATGCCGACGTAGCAATCGCTCCTGATGCTCCGAAACTCCACAACGAGATCCACAGCACGGACACCGCAACGCCCAAGTACGACACTAAATAACAGGCCGGGTACGTGCCCGTGACGATGATCACCTTCCTGATCAAGGCTGCTGCGAATGGAACTCTGCACGCAATCAAATCGACATACATGAGACTCAATCAGTCACACTATATTTTCAAGCTCAAATTGGAGCATGCTTTTAGTTTCTCTGAAACTTTCGAAATGTGTACACGGATAGAGAGATAGAAAGGAACTCACGGGGGACGGACTCCATACGCATAGAGAAGCCGACGATCAAATCAACATATGAGATTCAATCACACTGTCATTTCGTCAGAAGTGAGCTCTGATCGACAGATTCGAAGTTCG
This sequence comes from Lunularia cruciata, assembly GCA_948567375.1. NCBI lineage: Eukaryota > Viridiplantae > Streptophyta > Marchantiopsida > Lunulariales > Lunulariaceae > Lunularia > Lunularia cruciata. The sequence continues at coordinate 70,765,004 of OX419755.1, read as the reverse complement.
AGTAAAATGGAGAGAGAGAGAGAGGGAGAGAAGACTCACCGGGGACGAACCAGATAACTATAGAGAGCTTGGAGGCCGGCGAACATGAGAAAGATGACGCCGACAGCAACGCTGTTGCGCGTTCTGGAGGCCAGAACAAGGATACCGAGGACCAGGTTGACAAAGACTCCAGCCCACAGGGCAAACTTGATCATGCCCACGGGAAAGAACTTAACGAGCGCGAGCCAGAGAAACGAAAAGACTGCTGCGAACAGAATCACTGCTCCGAGCTGAGGCGCCCAGCGTCGAATGTTGTAAAGCGACGCATCTCGATCGTTCTTGACGTCCAGCACGGCCGAGATTCCGAACCACAGAGAAAGAGCCCCGACAGCGATCAAATGCAAAATATATACAGCGGCAGCCCATAAATCTCTCCATTTCCTGTCATCTCCCTCGTTGAATAATTTCCCTCCTCCTCCGGCCTCAGGATCCTGAACCGCCTGCGAATTCATCCATCAGCATTTACCAGCTCAAGCTTCAGCTGATTTGATTGCTACCGTAACGAACAGTTCTGAATGCAATTATTCTATTACTTGACACCCATTGAACATTAGCACTTACAAAAGTGCCGACCATCGTGCTGGAGCTTAGTTACCTATCACCAGTCTAGCAGCCTCCACCTTCGAGGTTCGCAAGAATCCCTCGCCTGCCTTCTCACGCCTTCATTACATCACGCCCACCAAGGGAACACAACGCGACGACAGTCTCTCTCTCTGTGCACCCACTTCCACCTTCGTTACCATCGAAAATTTCACTACGAATGAGCTACACCCCATGCAAATCTATACGTTGTTGTCCGTTACTATCGACATTAATTCGGTCCCGAAGAATCTGATATGCAAGAGATCGTTTGAATGAACATCGGAGGTGACGGCTACTGATTGCCACTACTACTGTGCTATATAGTAAGGGAGGCCCAAATTTGAAAGGTAACGTATGTCCGTTCAGTGAGTCACAAGTGGCTGCCGTCAAGGCTGATTTGGCAGGCGATACGTCCGGAGAGAGCCTGGACAACGCGGCCAGCGCGGCGGCTCTGCTCGACCTCAGCCCCTCTTGTTTGTCGCGCATCTCCATGTAGGACCGCGAGACTGGCCGGCCGGCGGGGCGAATCCGGCGCATAGTTTTCTTTTTCAGAATTTCCTGAAGTGTTTCCACGTTCGATTCGAACAGAAATCAATTGATTCAAAACATCGCCGATTCATTATAGGGTTATGTTTGTAATCAGCATCAGATCATAATGAAACCTTCATCCGCTGTCTAATTTATTTCGTTGTAAGACCATATAATCCATTTAATGGTTCGAATGAGTTGTGTACTCTACCGACGTGATCAGCTTGATTACCAAGAAGTATGCATAATGTCTGATTTCGACCAGTAACTTCACATCGACATGAACTGTGCTAGCTCCATATTACTCTACCCTTGGTGTTCAGTTGAAACTTTTCTAGAACCCTTAGTGGAGAGAAACCTTTGGAAGATCTTGGGCCTGAAAACCAATTTCGTTATTCGTATCAAAACATGTAAATTAGTTTCACGTATCAATGTTCTCTCTTCAAAACTGATTACTGCTCTGGTTTCGTTTCGAGCGCATCGTTAACTCGCTCTTGAGAATGTGGGCTCTGTCTTCGAAGCCACGGTTGTAGCATGAAACGTGGACTAGATGGGTAACTTAGGTCCTTTTCACAACAGTAGATGTCGCCGGGTCCTATAGTTGACGGCAATACGTTCATCGTAGAGCATGAACTAGAGAATGGGTGAAAGGATCTGCACTTGGACACGCATGCCAATAGGTCTTGGGTGTCTTTCCTCCTAGATTCCATTCCATGTCCAACACACTCTTCGCCTTTCATGGACAACCTTGGACGGTCCGGCAGGTGCTCTCGTATTTCCCGATATTAAAATCCACTGGCTTAAGCGAGTTTTGTATTGTATTGTTACGGTTGCCCACCCGGAATTGTTGTCCTTTCACATACAACATACAGAAAGACAACCATCTGCGTAAACGGGAGAACTTTATGAAGTTCACTATTTGAAATCCCAATTCGGATAAGTTCATGCATCAAGATCTCTACTTGGGTTTCTGGTGATATCAATGAAGGGTGGTAAATACATGCGATGTCCCCACGAGTTGGAATACTCCATTTCGTTGAGCTCGGCCTGTGCAGGCTGCAGAAGTGAGGACACTACAGCTTAGGGACTATTGAAGACGTTCTATTCCATGAAACGTACCACTAGCACTGACGCACTGGAATTCAAACGTACGACTTACTCTTCAATAGCCAGTTACTCTCCAAGAGCTCGTCATCCTACTTGAAGTCTGTCGTTGATTACTCAGTCTAGAGTTGGAGCTCCTAATAAACTTACTTAAGCCAGGCTTGGAAGACGTCCGCTTGTCTGGATTTCGAGATACAACACAGTAATGGTTCTTAGAGCTTGAAAGCTTGAGATCCACATCACCCTACAGACAATGAGTGTGTTTGATTTAACGTGATGATTCGTAGGTGTTGAAAGAGTACAACAGCCGTTCACAATGAGTGTGGTTGGTACATACTCCTCATTCGCTGGCAATGCAAGTTCTGAAGAAGTACTTCGATGCAGAAACGCACACCCCGGAAGGCAATTCTCCTTGCAGTGTTTAGTGCGGACCCTCCTTGCAGACCACAGTTGCAGTTGCTGTTTCTCGGAAAGTTGTGCCGGTTTTCAAATAGAGAAGCTCCTTGCACTCACTTCTCTGTTGCCGATGTGACACTGCAAAGCGATCCGACATTGCCAGGGACAATTATCCGACTATCTGAACAGTGGGAGTTTCTCTGGCTTGCCAACCAAAATGATCTTCTAATGAGTCCCGTACCATGTGGAAGGTAGTTGGCGCTGGCTGTAGCTTGAGCTGGGCCATTCACATCTCAGCATTAAGGTTCAGGCTTGACGAGAGCCTGAGGGCACTTCACACCCTTTCGACTCTTCTCTCTGCAATCCCTTTCATGAGGCACTCCTCGCAAAGCCAGGCATGTGCCGACTTGGGATCTTTGGCCCTGTGATATCTTGCTGGAAATACATGGAAATATTCTGAGATTTGATCTTTAGTTTCCCTTAGAAGAAACTCCCGTAAGGATCTCCATGAACAGGACTTGCCCTTCTCATCGACTTGAAAACTGTCGAGTACGGAATCTACGGATATGGTCTTGTTGTCAACTTGTAGAGTGTCTAAGAGACCAGCCATAGACATCATGGCTAGTGGAATGTAAGGGCCCTCTACAGTCTGCAGCTCGGGGACCACACCACCTACAGTGGTTACTTGTATACCCGCTTTCAGGAAGTACCAAATCACTTTCACAGCATTCACTGACATAAATCTCAACCACCCCTGATTCTCCCCATCGACGATCAGCTGGAACCCTGGTTGATTTGGTACGATGTGATTTGCAGTCCTTTCCTCGCACATGAAGTGTAACTTCATGGACTTTCCAGTATGCACGAGGCCACTTATCCTGTGACTCAAATCCCCAGCAATGAAGAACGGACGCCTGGGCATTTCTGACTGAAAATAATAATCTGATACACCGATCGTACTATCCAAGCCGAGAACTATGGCCGTCAGGGTCTCTGTGAGCGTCTGCTGGATCAATTTCATCTCTCTGATTTCCGATTGTAGCTCATGAAGCGTCGTCAGTGGAGAATTCTTCGCATTTTTCTCTACTGCCGGCTGGTTTAGGCTTCCACTCCTGTCAGAACCTACACCCAGGTCTGTCTTGCTTCTCTCCAATTTTGGTTGAGGTTTACTTTTTGAGACACCTGTAATCTCTTCAACCACCTCTTGAACCTTCACCATCCGCTCCTTCAGTGACTTTATTTCCTTCTGTACCCACTCTCGAACCTCCACAATATCCTGCGGTGGCAACAAGTCAACTGCCAATTCTGATGATACAGGCAGTCCGGCATCAGGAATTGCAGGCCAAGTATGCTCGTATAGATCGCCCACTCTCAAGAGATCTACTGGCTTCTCGATAGAAACTTTCAGTCTCTCCTTCAATACCGCTCTTGACACAGCCTGGTCTTCTCGCCGGTGAGCACACAACGTCAGATTCTTCGCGCAATCTGTCCTCAGAACGTCTATCACTAGCTCCAATCCAGGAGAACCCCTAGGCGATGCACAAAAGTCCCGCAGCTCTTCCACAATCTTCTTCGAGACGAATTCCCATGAATTTTGACGTGACTTGATTGATCTTACCAGAATATCCATATGGTCTCCCTCTTCGTCATTCTCCACCAGAATGTCATGACCGTCAACCAGTAAGGAAATCAAGTTGTACTCGCAAGTAAACTGCTGCTCACTCAGTGCTAATCGATGCATCAGCGTCCGCCTCAAGGTGACCTAACACAGCCCAATAAACAGATAAGTAGCAGTAAGTTGACCTGGCGTCTATACTTCTCAAACGCTGTAAGATCACAGTTGTGATGTGAGGCAACTCGGAGATATAGACATATATACCTGAAACCTTGAAAAGAAAGCTGTGGTCAAAGCTGTCCGGTGTCGATCTTTGCAGCGCACTCTAAGACCGAGATAGGATACTTCTTGTACCGGCTTCGTTTGTTGCCACCGCAGTTGATGCTGACCTTGGATCTTGAAGATAGTCGGTACAAAGAACGAACTGTCTTCGCCTTTTGTCACCTCGTAACAAAGATCCAAATTCTCCATCAAATCCTGCAAAGTCTGCAAGTCTAACCCAGTATATCCTTCTTTCTCCAATGGATTCAGAAACTCTTCCCGCAAGAGCTTTTCAAAGTCCTCCCTAACCAAAAATCCATGCTTAGAGCTTGCAATTCGCCTCCCAGGGGGCTGCTCAAAGTTTTGGCCAATGCTTATCAAGCGGCCCAGGAAGACATTCGTTAGCCAATTTGGGTTGGCTACCATGAGATTGCTCTTGCGGAAATGGATGATCGTCCCGACGTCGTGGAGATAGCACGCCACAGCTCGCAGTACCTTCTCTCTTTCCTCCTCTTGTAGATAGTGGCGAAGGTTCCTCAAGTCAGAATGGGCGTCTTCACAAAGAGAGGCGAATTTAGGAAAGGTAACTATAGGTTGAGTTTTGTTGATTGATGCCCAACTTACCAGAAAATTACTCATTTGACAGCAAGCGTCAGGTACTCTGAAAAGCTTTTCCTTGAAAAGCTCCTGAAAACTCCTATACACATGATCAACGATAGGCTGGGCGTCTTCTTTCCTACGCCCATTGATGTAGAACAGGATTGGAGAGATGTGGACGACATCTTCGAAATCTTTCCGCAGTTTGAATAGAATTCGCTCTGCCCACTTAGGCTCGACTCCCCTCACCTTGTCTTTGTGAGTGAGGACCACCACGACCCGAGGTAAATTGAGCCCCGTGACCTCAGAGTTGGAAGTTATGAATCTCAACCAGGACAGAAATTCCTGTCGAAAAGCCTCCTCCAGCTGAGGCTTCACAGACTTCTGCTTGCGATCGAACATCGAAAACACGAACAAAAAGACGCAAGCTCTGTTGAGTTTGGGAAACAAGTACTCCTGGAGAGCTCGAAAGATATCTTGTCCAGCAAGGTCCCAAATGGAGACCTGCATGGCCCTGTCGTTCCTCAGAACATGAATGTCAATGCCTTGAGTCCTAGGCATGAACTTGTCCTTCAGCTTCTGGACCATCGACTTCTCCTGCGTTACTTGTAGCATGCAATGACCAAGTCTTGTTTTCCCTGCAAATCATTCGCAGAAAAGATGCTTAACAAGCTAGGACAACGTTGTGTTCCTTTGATGACCATTCACACAAAGTAGATCGATGTGAGACAACAATTGTTTAAACATCGGTTAAACACGACATGAAATTTCAAGGAACTGCCGCTTCCAATTTTGTAATCTTGGGTTTCTACGGCTCCAGCTAAGTTTCAAATATTGAGTACATGAACATGGAACCCGCTCGTTAGAACTCGCTCTGTACCCACGTAGGACAAGACAAGACATGACATAGTGAACAAGGTATGAGAAGTAAATGCCTCACAGTTCCAGCTAAGTTCCATAGTATGATAGAATCCCTCATGGCTTCGTGGAAAATTTATATGTCCTGCGGTACATACCCTGGGATAAGAGGGATCACTTTAGCATGTTGTTTGTATATAACACCAGGGTCAAAGGTCAGGCAGGCTTCCTGTACAGTTTAATCGACACTCTCACTTGAAACATCACGGTGTCCGTGAATACTCCATCTTGGCATAGTTGGTAACTGATAAAGCGTTCTCTTCCATCTCTGGGAGGCACACCAAAAAGGTAACTTGATGGTTCTAGATGCTTGATGAAGCAATCGCGCAGGCTGAGAGGTTGTCAAGCAGCCCTTGGGCTGGGTGATTGACCTCCTTTGAGGCAACTGAGTGAAGGCCACTATCATAGGAGAAGAAAAATACTACTCTGGTTTGCTATTGGTTAGCAACCAGCATTCGTCTTCTGCCCTTCATGGGACACAGCTTCTCCAACACAACGTTTTATAGAGGTCTTCATAAATACTATGAAAGCTAGAAGAACATTACAAACTGAACCTGAAAATCTGCTTCCGGAGCCGTTGTTTTGTCCCACAAACTGTACGATTAAACTCTAAAACATATTGAACACATGTGTGAGTTTCTCGATTTGTTAACCACGACGTTGCTGTTGAAGAGCTACTGACTTTCGACCACAGCTTTGAGACAAAATGACTTCTCAGGAAGAGCAGAGTTTAGAGTACAAGCGGACAATGAAGTTTATAAGGGAGTAGAAGAATGGAGGGGGCGCGCGCACAAGCAGACGATATGTACCTGCCTCTGGATATCCACATAGGAACACTCGACCACATTTTGGATATGTCCAAGCTGTTCTTGCCAGGCCCCTCCGAAGCTCTGCTAAGTACGTCTCCTGCCTAGATTTGCGTCTCAGGGCCTCCCTCACCAGGGCTGCCTTCCCCTCAGGCTCCCGTCCAGAAAATTCAATCTCCTGCAAAGTGGAATTAACTTGCAGCACAGCCATGAGCTCCCTGAAAGCTTCGTCATCCCAGAAACAGTCAGAACCTAGTCGCAGACGTTTCAGACTCGTGTTATCCCTCAGGGACCTGAAAAAATCCTTCCACCAGAAGCGAAGCTCGTCACGAGATCGCCATTGTGACGTGTCACCGAAGTCCAGTTCCTCCAGTGGAGTACTGGCTTGAATCCACTCTAATACTGCACTGCCAGCTTCAAGTGGCACAACATCCCCATAGAGGGTCAGAGACTTCAAGGTAGAGTTCCTCTTGAGCGCTCTATAAAAAGTAGGCCAAGCAGCAGTCCAACTATAACCCGTGCACTCCAGGTGAAGACGGGTTAGAGATGTTCTCGTCTTGAGAAGATCCACGAGCTGGGCAAATGCATCAATATCCAAGCCTATGCCTTTCTTCACACGATCTTCCATTTGAACCACAGTGTAATTGAAATATAACTTGGTCGAATACAAGAAATATACATTTGTCAACTTCAGACTTTGCAAGGCGGAATTTACTTGCAAAGATGAGAACAGGTCTTTCCAGTCCTCACTAGGAACTCGAAAGACTAGAGAGTCGGGGTTTAAAAGTTGAAGCTCCCTTAGAGATGGATTGTCCCGCAACATTTGGGGGAGGACTCCAAGACTACTTGTGCCTCCGCCATAGACACCCACTAACTTTTGAACGGAAGTGTTGGGATGCAAACCAGTAAACGCTGCTGTTAAAAAGCGATCCAGCGATCCTGCCTTCACGGATGTTTCTAATCCCAGACCTGCTATGCCCCATGGAAAAGCAGACGCTTCGTCTTTTCGTCTCCACTGCTCCAGACTCACACACAACTCTTCCAGTGATTGATGCCGGGCAAGTGCTTCTCCCAACTGCTTGGCTCCTCCTTCGTCCATGGAAATGTACTTGAGATCGAGGGCCTTCAAATTGCGTGCCGCGGTAAGGATTACTCCCACATGAGTGGCTCCTTCCTCGTCCCCAATTGGGTTTCGGCTCAAATTGAGCCGCTGGAGACTGGATGGGCCATTGGCGGCTAAGGCCCCTGCAATGTGAGCAAGACCAGCCGCTCGCATTTGCACATTCTCTACTGAGAGAACTTCCAGGGTTTTGATACTGCGGAGTACTTCAGCCAATAAGATACACCCAGCCCCTGTGCCGACCACTGCCATCCATGGACGGAAAAATGCTAAATTATCCAAGGTCAATTCTCGTAAAGCGGTGCTACCCTGCAGAAGTCGCAAAGCCGCTTCCAACTCTGTAAACGAGAGTTCTATATTCAAGCCAGGGGAATTGAAGTGGTCTAGTGAACGAAGTAGGTCAACTTTCGTCAGGTTCCTAAACCCATTCCCGATGTTGCTGAGAACTTTCAACCTAGCGTCCCTCCAATTTTCCACAGGCAGCAGTTGGATGATCTTGTCTTTGAGAACAGACGCTTCCTCCCTGGCAACTTGGTTTTTATCCCGCAGTAACTGTTGAAGGATGAGGGGCGTTCTCTGAGTCTCCAACTCGGAAGTCGTTTGCTGACCTTGAATCTCAGTATCAGTCCGAAATTGCTGAGACTTTGAATCGAGCCCCGCCTTCACTCTGCTTTGTGAATCTCCCCCTGCAGTGCTATCCTCCTGATGCTGCTTGCTTTCCTCAATTTCGCTCTTGGTAGCCTCGAAAACAGGAGACTCAGTCTTATTACTCATGCCGGTTGGAACGGGGAAGTACCAGGAAAATGGAACTTTCGTTTTCCTACCAGATGTACCAGGAGCAGGAGTAGAGGCATCTACTCGTTGAAGCAAAGCCTCAGGGCCTTTCCTGGGGGGCAGATCCTCTCCTGCAGAATTCGGACTCTTGGGAGTCCTGCCCACCGGGCCTGCTTCTGGGTCCATGGTTTCCACTCTCGCCTCAGACAGTGAGTCTTCAGCTGGCGCTGTGATGTGAAGACGAATCTAAAATGAGGCGTTGCCTGCTAGAATCCGTTGTGCCCCTCATAGTCTCTGTTGTGCACGACAATGTCATAAACGAGATCGGGGCGCAATGCCGGTAATACTCCTTCAGCTTTGAGCTACTGTTGCTGCTGCCTTGAGGTGAAGTGAAGCAAAGTGAACCGAGCGCCGTGATAGCAACGTCCGTACTCCTGGAAACGCGAAATCCAATAACTCCATCAGCCTTCTTCTCCTCACCACTACTCCACATCATGGTCAGAGTGGACGGACGATCTTCTATTTGGGTCGCTTCTGCTTCCGGGCATTTATCATCACCACGCAATTTGAAATAAATCTCTAAAACATGCACGTCGGACATTAATTATCAAGACAATGCAGTGAGCTTTTGCATACAGTACACTACTCCTTACCGGCGGCTGGAAGCAGGAGCCTTATTAGACTGTCCCGTTCCACCTCGATCCCACGGCCTCTTCGCGGTGAGACACAATATCAGTCAGTGCATGTTTCATTCTTACCTGCAAGCAATGAAGGAACTGGTTCAGTGGATTGATATTGCAACGGAAGGAGCAGCCGGGATCGAGGTCGTTCCATTGGGGTATAACAGGTAGGCTGCTCAACTTAAGGAGTTGAACAATGATAGTCCCTTTCTCTACGACAGACTTAATCTGGTCGCCAAGAGGCCCAAATGCTGCAGGTAGCCATGGCGAAAAATTAAGGCATTTGCTGACAACTTCCAAAACCTTGAGTGGTTCAACTGTTCCAGCTACACAAGCCTATCACCGGCTCGCCTTGAGCTTATAAGATCAGCTGTGCACAAGGTGAAACGCCGCAAGAGTTTTAGAGCCATGGCCTTGAGATTTCGGCACTATCTACCAGCTTTAAGCGGAAGGCGCAGGAAACTACTGACGTACAAGCGCCAAACTTTGGTACCATTCGTTTCGTTTATTGAAGTTTACATCGGGCCCACACGTGCAGCAAAGTCAGGCTGGAAAGTTGAAGTCGACAGGAAGGTGCTTGACTGACAGAAGAAGCACCTCAAGAGTGTGGAACTCACTCACCCCTGCTCATTACGGCTGACCCTGTGACATGAGCATAGAGCATACTCATACATCGATCGCGCATAGACCTCGCAGAATAGTATAATTAATTGCTCCCATCCTCATTTGACTGCAGATGAAGTCCCGTACATTGGATTCAGTATTGTAGTATTGTTCATTGTTTACAGTCTACAGTATTGCTCAGGAGCATGTAGCACACCACCCAAACGTGAAGAGGCCTTAGCTTTACGATCTGAAAGCCGACTACTGTACTTTTGATCCAAAAAGACTCTCCTCGTTAAAGGGCTTTTCCTTGTTCATGCTGCTGAGGTAGAGGAACAGTTGACAGCTCCTTGTCCTCCTAAACTTTCGACTCCCGAAAGGAAGTCGAAACAGAAACAACAACAACAACAACAATTACACCACGTCTTGTTCACATCCGTAGAGCAGAGTAGTTTCCATCTTCCCCAAGGATTGTCTTGGATGATCGAAAATTTGATTATTGATTGAAGCGCGAGCCGTAAAAGTGTTTGACCAAAACCTTGATTCCAGGATTACATTATTTGTTCTCTCGCTCGATGTGACAACTCCTGGCCCACAAACTCGACGTGATACTTGTGGTTACTGTTGTCAGATACGACGACGAGAGCTTCTACACCACAGAGTATCAACCTAAGTGGCAGCACATGCTTCTCATAAGCCGCTACTTCCCTTCCCTTCTTCGTTTCCATAGCTGCGACGTCGTAGCCGCCGACGCCTCCGGTAGTAGCTCTCCCTCCCTCCCTGATACGACTTTTATACCATAAACATCCTTCCTTCCATCCATTTCTTCGGACAGGAGGTACGGACGTTCATTCAGCGTCCTCCCTTCCTGATTCGCGCCTATTTCAGTTCTTGTGCCACGTGTCAAGCTTAGACGAAGGTGATCCATTGAGTGGAAGGGACGAATAGAAGAATGCCACGTGGTTTTTGTCCCATTGAGAGGAGATTGATGGAGCCAATCCATGATCCAGACGAGTGAATGAACGAACGAACAGGGATCTGGTTTGGGGTTTTGGGTTTAGGCAGGAACTTGGATTTCGTTGTGGAAGGGAAAAGGATGGCGTGTTGTGCGTGGGGGAAATTTCGCAGGACGAGGACGTGTTGTTGTTCGTGAGAGAGGATCATGTGACTACGGTACTACTCCTCCACTCTCTAATTATGTAATGAAGAGAATTTTCGGGAAATTTCACGTTGCAACATGTGTAAACGATTCCTCGCAAGAGCGCTTTTAGGATTCGTGGGTCTCTACATGTCTACAGCGCTACATGTCTCTCACAGCTGGGATGAATTTCAGCTTCGAACCAAGGAATGTGTCTAGATGTGTTTCTTCTACTCAGTGAAACCTTTCTTATCAGAATTTTGCAAGTGTGCTGCTCTCATTAAAACTCGTCAGTAGTCTGTTAGAAAGAGGAAAGATTTTGGTCCTATAACTACGTTGTTGAAACTCCCTCCAAGTGCAATGGTTCTATCAGCTCAGCTCAGCCCAGCCTAGAGTGACATTGATGGAAAACCGCGCGCAAGTCATGCACGTTGGATGAAGTAGAAATAGATTATATGCTTCGATATGAGACAAATTCTTCCACCTGCTTTCTCTCTGTACCCAACCCCACTCGGTGCACTTCTTTTCAACGAGGGAAGGAGGCAGAAGACTGGGACATGAGCATTAATCAGTATACATTTTGCAGTCCACGTCTCTGTAGGTAAACTGATCTGAAATGACGAAAGATTACACTCGTCAATCAGCAGCCGGGTCAACCTACTCATAACCATCTGCATTTGGTCAGCACTTGAAGTTCTTTTGTGTTCGATGGTCAGAAGCATAATCACTTCTGTTGTCCGCCTGATGCAACGCAGGGCAGGCAGTAAAACTCAGTTTTATTGCGTTGTAAAACCTGTTATAAACTCAATTTGCAATTTGGAAGGGGTCTAAGGTGCCAACTTGCTGAAGGACTTCGCCACAGGGATTGTCGAAGAACTTTCAACCAACCAACCTTCTGATTTTGCAGGAACTGGAGTGCGTGACTGAAGATGGTGTGCGGATCAGATTCCCCGGCAGTGAAGCGGATATGGTGATGTTAAATTGTTGCAAGGTGATTGATCTATCCTTGCATTTTGTTGAGTTCTGAGAAGGGAATAGCCGCACTTAAGGTTCGACAAGCGGCCTCAAGTTAAGCCCCTCAAATTAAGCTAAGCGGATGATATACATAATGCACCAAGCTCAAGAATTTCAACCAACTCCTTAGATTGCTGGGCAACCTATTTTGAAGTTGCACATCTCTTTCACCTTCTTTTATCATTTTCAAATTCAGTACATTCTCGGAGGATAACAACATTTCCAGCATTTAGTACATTCCTGACATATCTCATCTGCAAATGTGCAGCTTGTTCAGGTCCCGCCTTCCGGTTTCTTAGTGACATACACCAACACTCTGGCTGTAAATGTAGGATGGGATAGGGGAAGTCAGGTAGCTTAAGGTAGGGCATTCTTGTGGACATGCCATATATTTGCAGTTCTAGTCGGCGCTGCTGCTACAAGATGCACCTCTCTAGGTCAACCATCATCGATCGCGGGAATTGGATACATCGGAACTGGAATGTTCCTGTAGAGTCCCCTTTTAAAGAAGTCCCTCTTAGAACTAGAATATATGAACAGGTTTGGAGTATCTCAAGTAATCATGCGATATCGAACCTGCCTGCGTTTGTAGCAGTGGAGCAGTACCCTCTGCATTTAGACAAGGAACTCACCCTTGCAAATTCTTCACAAGAAACTCGATTATTGAAAGCCGTCCCTCTAAAACGCAAAGGACGAGCAAGAGAGCATAATGAGCAGGAAGTCTGTCTGTCTTCTCCAACAGCCCAATACAATTTCAAGGTGGTTTCGGAAGGTCATGGATTCACAAAAGCTGAGATCAAAGTGGAGATGAAAGTTGATAAGTGTATTCTTTATTTATCGGAGATGGGTGTTGAAATGCCGGCGTTAGCAAAATGCTTTGACCAATCCAGGAGTGTTCCAGAAAGGCAATGGCAAGAGATGCTTGCACTCATGAAAGAGTTTGGGATGCCTGACACTGACCTCGCTGCTATCATCACCAAAGACCCTAGTGTTCTTGGGGGGAATGCAAAGGTGGTGTATCAACTTCTCAAGTTTGCTGTGGACCAGGGCATAGATCATGCTGTCATAATCAGCATGTGTAAAGTGTGGCCAGGTCTGCTCTTCCAAAGCGTCGAGCATGTTACCCAGGTCTTTGAGTACTTCACTTCTGTAGGTCTTCACAAGGAAGAGTTTCTGAAGATTATCAAATCGCGACCGCAGCTGTTAGGACACCAGTTAGACCGCATTAAATATGTTGTAGATTGTCTGGTGGATTCTGGTGTGCCAATTGACGATCTGACAAGGATAATAAGGAAGGCTCCTGAACTTTTCTCCAACGTCACTCATTCGAATGTGGCTTCCAACTTGGAATTTCTGGTTAGTATGGGACTCGGTGCAGGATCGCTGGGTAAAGCAGTAGCAAGGAGGCCGAACCTTCTCAATTATAGTTTAGAAAGCATGAAAGGTACGGTTCAGTATCTTTCAAGGTTCATGAAACCAGTGGATGTCCCTAAACTTATTAGAAGGTATGCCGAGGTGCTTGTATTGGATCCTCAGAGAAAGATGTACCCTATGATCACCTACCTAATGGAGCTGGGAGTGAAACCCAAAGATATTGGGAAAGTTATATTGCGTAGGCCGCAGCTGCTTGGATACACTATACCAGGCTTGGAGCCAAGTGTGAACTGTCTCATGGAGTTTGGCGTGAAAAGGGAAATGATTGGGAAAGTCATTACCACCGCTCCTCAGGTAAGTCGTCCTCATACCTCGTTTCAGCAGTCCACTTGGTCATCCTTGTATTCCAGCGATTGCCTTTCAGTGGTACGAATAACAGTTTCATAGTACCGCGGACGCTGCAATTTTTGTGGGTTGGAGTTTTGGCAGGTTGAACCTCTAAAGCGTCTTTGCATCTTTGTACGAGTTACTATATTCGAACTTGAATTGCCAGCACCGAAGTTTGAGATGTCTCAACTGAGAAGTCTAGTACATAGCTCTTCTTTTATGGCAGTGCACTAGTCATAAATGCAGTTTAGCCTGCAGATTGTTGATTTAAGGGAATATTTTATTCATCCTGAGGATATTGTTGTGTTGGCGTTCTGCAGGTCTTAACTTTAAACGTGGACGACAAGCTGAGGCCAGTGGTAGAATTTTTCCGTACTATAGGACTCAACAAAGAAAGGGATATCGAGTTGCTCCTTGTTCGAAATGGTCAGATACTGTGTTGCAGCATAGAGAAAAATTTGCGGCCTAAGTTCGAATTTTTACTGGGTTTGGGTCTCAGCGCTACCGATATTGCAACCATGATCGTACTCTTCCCATCTATGCTGGGTCAGAGCATTGAGGGATCCCTAGGACCAAAGTACGATTACTTAGTCAACGTCATGAAACGCTCGGTGGATGAGGTTATTGATTTTCCTCAGGTAATAATCTACCTCATTTGCCTCATCTATGCAAGCAGTAGGCTTTGTCATGTATTCCTATGCTCATGAGAGGCTGCAGGTAACGACGATAATACCAATGAGGGGAAAGTTCAAGTATGTGGGGTCGTGAAACCGGTATCTACAGAGGTTCCAAATCGAAGTATGGTACAGTAGATATTGTCATCGTTCTATGTATATTCCATAGGTTCCATAGGAGAAACTTGCTCCTTTGTCTATTTACAAACTTCCTTACACTGGGCAAATTGACAGGCTTCTATCTCATTCCACTTGTCTCGGACCTTAGATGGCAGAGTGTGAGGGCTATAAGGTACGCACACTTTATTATCTGCAACCACTGACTAGATCACGTGCCATGTTTTCAGTACTTTGGATATAGCCTGGAGAGAAGGATAATGCCAAGACACGAGAAGTTATTCAAAAAGTCTATCTCCACAAGCTTGCCGTCGATGCTGGCTTGCGTGGACCATGATTTCGAGATGCGTTATTTGACAGGGAAGCCCCCAACTCGGGCCCCATACAAGGCCCGGAGAAAACTCCTCCGGTAGTATCAGGTGCCACTGAAGGTGGCGAAAAGCACATTGGATATATTTGCACAATTAGATCTACTTAATTTTTTGCAATGCCTCTTGTCAAAGCATCATGTACAGTGGAAAGACAATTGAGCCATATTTTGAGAAGTTGCGGTTGCGCTCCCAACATCCCGGAGAGATATGTGTCGCCTCGGGGAGATATATGCACTGCCCTAAAGGATCCTCGGCAAGCCTTTACTTCCTCTTGAGTTGTTCTTGTCAAGATCTTCTGTATGTGGATCCACATCTCGGTGTTCTTTCGCTTCTCTTCCGCCATAGCCAAGGCTGAGTTCCTGAGTAATTTATCCAGGAATATGTACTTCGAAGCCGGATACGGAGTGCTTCATATTGCATTTTGTTACCCTTTGCAGAACTACTGCGCTGAAGGCATTGTGGAACAGACATATTTCCAGTTATATAGACATGTGGATCATTCTATTTTCAATGTGAATAAGAATCTGGCACAGAAACGTCAAAGCCCGGAACGTAAAGCAGCGCAGGAACGTTAAAGGTATCGAGAGGTCCAGCGGTGGGGAAGATTTCGAATAAACCCAAAAACTGCGGCAAAGTAAAAGTCGAACGGTAGGGAATACAGCTTTCTGCGCATGCGCGTCGACTTGCACAACCTGAAATGGACAGTATGCCCACGAGGACCAATCATGCACTACTAGATGAACGTCCTCTAGAACATTTCCAGATAAAGTACGCAAAAAAATCGGTAAACGAGCAGTCATTGTGCAGCACAAGCCCTAATGCTTCAACTGAAGAAAGTTGAAACTACATTTAAGTAAATACGCCATCCGATTGGAGATGAGAAGGACAATGGCAGCTGTGCTCTGCCACAAATTTCTGCTTTAGGTTGCACCAACGCACTGCTCGTAAACCCGTTATAATTTGGTTTCCTCCCACACAAGGCAACTTCAACATTCCCTACTTGTAAACATTTCGTACGATGATTACTGCTCGTAAAAGATCAAAATGATTTTTCCTGCGGGATAAGTGAAGAATACTACTGCAGCAAGTCTTCATACACGAAAGATGAAGGCTACCAAAACCTTAACTGGCAGCTAGAACAGTCACTTCCATGTCCTTCCAGCCCATGAAAATGATACTGACGACTAAGCTATGGCTTGTTAAGAATGTTATTCTCAACATTGTCGTCCCACGCTTGCAATTCATATGAGTGCACTACGAGTAACATCTCATGCTACAGCTGACGTTACAAAGTTTATTTACAACCAATATACACAGTTATTAACAATATGCAAACGTCAATTGGACGCTCAGTACACTAACGTGACCTAAACTTCGACCTGTGATTGTGTTGACCTAGAAGAAATTATCTGAGACATGTGCGGAAGAGCAGAGTGCTAGCATCAGCAGACTCTTCGGTGACAAAAAGTTGTCATACAGAACGGTTGGTGCTCATTATTCCTTAAATCACATGAGCTTCGTTTTTTAGCTTGTCCACAAGCTCATCGACAGATGTCACTATTATTCCGCTTTTCCGTTTTGGAGGATCTACGACCTCCAAAATACTAAAATCTGGCTTGATATCAACCTGCAGTTCTTCAGGTGTCACCTTACTAATGGGTTTTTTCTTCGCTTTAATGATGTTGGGCAAAGTGGCATATCGTGGTTCATTGAGGCGGAGATCGGTTCTGCACAACATACAACAACGTCAGCTACAAACGGCGGTCATGCATTTGTATCTTGCTGAGAAGCCTCCACCCTCAAATTGTAAACTGTTTAAAAGACTGCCGAATAAAAACAAAAGGCAAGGTAATTAGAACGCACGTTAGAACCGCAGGAAGCTGTAACCTCAAAGTCTCCAAACCACCATCTACCTCCCGTTCAACTGTAACATCATTCTTGTCACCGAAAGCAACCTGCAGGCACAAGAATCACATTATTAACGACTACATAGTAGGACCCAAGATGCCGAAGGCAAAACCAGACCTGGTTTCGCATAGCCACCCAGCTCAGCTTTTGACTACCGCATACATGTAGCATAAGTGGTTTAACAGCATAAGAACATTTCATTGAACAAGAGACTGCAAGACTTCAAACGAGGAGAACCAAGGTCAAAAGAGAGCAAACCTTTGAAGCAAATGTTGCTTGTGGCCAATTCAAAAGTCCGGCAACCATTTGTCCTGTTTGATTTGCGTCATCGTCAATGGCCTGTAGGAACATCCCATGAGTGAGTAAGCAGAGAAATATGTTCAGCAAGATGGACCTGCCACTCAACATCTTTACATGCTTCCACAAAGTACTGGACTCCATTTATAGGTTCCCTGAACCGTCTCCCAAAGTCATACTAAGCGGATTAGCGAAAATTTCGAGTCCAGCTTATAAGGATAACTGAGATCGGCATGCCTTCCAAGCGTGTCAAGTATTGAGAGAATTTCAACTGAGCATCGATGATTTCTCCTAGATCGTTCTCTTTATCAAGCTCCACATCTTCTCGCGGAAAAGAAAAAGGGCATCTCATCAACTGAGTACTGTAACCTCATTGAGATATGCATCCCAACAAAAAGACACAAGAGCTGCGGGAAACGAAGAGTGTATGACAAACTGCAACTCCTGGAGATAGTCACATTCCCAGCTGATGGAGCTGATTCAGAGTCACGAATAATCTCATGTTATAGCTAGATCTAAAGCTTCCTACACGTAAGACAACTCACAACTTAGATAATATAGATATTTAATGACCGTACAGACCGTTTGTCGATGACTAGGAGGATTCCCCAGGTTCATGGTTTTGGCGTGGGAAAGACCGAATAAGTACCCAAATCTATGCAAATCGTCCTGCAACGTACGCCCTGTGAAGCACTGAATTCCCTAAAACCTTCGTAGAATTACTCCACAGATATACAGAACCTTGCAAGAATCAAGATTACACAGCAAATACCTCAAGCACTCGCTCTTGCCTGCCTGCTTGGTTTGCAGCCAAAGTTGGTATAAGGATCTTTGATCCCTGTAACAACAGATCATGCGCATGGCTTCTTTGTCAAGGAATTCTCGTGAATCTCTGCTCCACAAAGTGATAGGTTACCTGTTTCCCTAATAGAAGAATTTGAGGGTGCTCCTTTGAAGCGACAGCTCGGAGCAGTTTCGCAACTGCCAGAGGATATAAGGGTTCATCCGTGGTGACATGAATGGCACGATCAGCACCCATGGCAAGGCCTGTTCGCAAGGTGTCCGCACATTGAGGGCCTCCCATGCTCACAACTACAACCTCCGATGCTTTCCCCGCTTGCTTGAACCGCAACGCTTCCTCTAGCGCGATTTCGCAGAACGGATTCATAGACATTTTGACATTATTCGTTTCCACCCCACTCTACGTCAACCATCAACAGACGCATTCAGTCCTCACTCGTCCACATCCTCCTTAATTTACAATTCCCATTCAGTAACCCTCCACCCGACTAACATACCTTATCAGCTTTGACCCGAATCTTCACGGCATAGTCGATGACTCTCTTCACGGCCACCAGCACCTTCATATTGATATATCTATCAGCTGCTTCTGTCTTCCTCCCCGTGCAATTCAATTCAACTCAACTCAATACAATCATACTTCTGCAATTAGCGATCTTCTTCGTCCTCTTCTCCTTCTCCTTCGTCCTGAAGACCAGCAGCGGAGCAGACACTCTTCTCGTATTCTTTCTTCCCACAGAGGCGTGCCAGAGTGGACTTGCCTTTCCACGTCGGAGCCTAGTCATCACTACATCATCACATCGGTGGAAACACAGTCATCATCATTTTACTTCATTCAGGATTCCTGTACTACGTTCGACAGTACATTACACCATTACTGCTTACAACAGTCTGCCTACCAATCTCCTCCTGGCTTTGGTGAAGATGATGAATCTACTTGAATCTGGAAATCAATGAAGCAAAGTTGAAACGAAACGTGGGACGATGATGCTGTAAACAAGCTTCTGCCCATGTTTATTAAGACTTTCTTGTGTTTGGATAAGTTGACAATTTTTGATAATCAACTTTGTATGTTAATCTTACATGCTATGGACATCTTACATTGCTTCCATTTAGAGGTGATTCCTACAACATTTAAGTGATCCATTAAGAGCAACCCAGTCACCTTAAGTAAGCACTTCCTTGATGAAAGTGATCATGATCAGTACTGTATTGTGGTTGTTGTGGATCTGACTACAGTACAGTACTGCTTTGTTCTTCCACCATGACTGTTCAGTATGTTGGTCATAACAAATGTCCACTCGGGAATTGCATTCGGTGAAAGTTCTTCAGATAGTAGTGCAATGCCATGAAGTGAGTGGTGGATGCAGAGGAGTATCTGTGAAGGAATTTTCTTGAGTTATCGATCTATCGTTCGAGCATTACAGCACTGACTAACTACAGTAAAGTAGCTTATATTAAGCGATAAGAGGAGAAGGTACAAACCAGGAGGGTTTAGGGGAGAATAGAATACTGTACGGGGAAAGAATCTTTGATTCATTTGCTGTACAAGCGGAAGAAGGTTGAGGTTCGATTGACGGACAGAAAATTGAGGCAATTGAGGAGTTCTTTGTTATTGTAATCGAAGCTGAAATTAGGGAGAAGCTGTGGCTACCGCTCGATCGAATGAGCAAGCGAACGAACAGGAGGAAGAACACAGAGGGAGACATGGCTGACCTGTAGGAGGAGGTTGTTGTTGCAATGCCATCATGTGATAATAATACCAGAAATCTATGGATGAGTAGGAGAAAGATCGACTGCTACTATTATTGTGGGTGGTTGATCTGATGGTTGTTGTTCCAAGGAAAGATGAAAAGCAGAGGAGGAGCGTGATGGTGGTGATTAGGAATTAGGATTTGTAGGAGGAAGACAATGGGTAGAAATAGTAAGAGCGTGAGCGGGCGGGGTGGGGGTAGATGGGCCACAATGCCCAATTCGCTCGCAATCGCAGCGGTGTTGTACATCACAGTCGATTACTTGAGGGAGGTGAATCCAAGCCTGCATGCTACTATCCAGCCTTTGCTATGGGGATTTCTGGCACTAGCATGTGCCTTGCGGGCACCATTCTATCCGTACTGGAAACGGGAGGTCAAAAGCGTGAAAGCTTTTGTATTGAGCATGCTCTTTATGCTCGGTGCGCTAGTAATAGAGGCCTTCTCTGTCCAGTTCGTTACCACTGTGCTTGGTCTGGATTGGCACTGGTATGTATTTCTTCATTTGGTGTTTCAGTCAGGTGTGTGTGTTTGCCACGAAATGTGGAATACAGTACTGTAATAGACAGTCTAGTCTCTGGGGTAATAATTTCTTTTAGGGCTCAATCTCTTGTTACGTTTATGACCTTCATGAATGTGTCAAAGTTAACTACATGTTTTATGCTCTGAATCTCATCTCCAAACCCCTTCACTGAAAGAAGACAAATTTGACGAAGACCTGAAACTCTACTGATCAGTTGAAGATGGAAGCAGACTAATGCTTTAACCTACACAAGCTGGAGGAATCTTCTCCGCTCATAAAGGGTTGTTACACGACTTCGGTGATGTAACTCGTAGGGCTTTGGCAATTTATAAGAACCCTGCCAATTCTTTTCTGCTCAGGTTGAAAAAAAAGTGAGCTCGATCTAGGTTGATCGGCTTTCTTATGACGTGGCATCTGTGTATGTTGGATGGATATCAAGGATTATTAAGGTCGGACTGCTGTGGCCTTTGCAGGAATACATCACCCCTTCCTGATACTGGCCAGTGGCTCCTTTTGTATCTGAACGAAAAGCTTCCAATACAGGTGGTGAATGTGCTGCGGGCACCACTGGTTGGTCTCCATCACTACCTTATTTTATTCCTCATGCTTTGCTTTTCTGTGCTATTCGGGTGTGCCAAGACTCCAGGAATGGGTATCGGCGCCAGGTACATGACTAGCATGGGAATTGGTCGGTTGCTGCGTGTTTTGACCTTCCTTCCCACGATCCTCCCGTCAGCGAGACCATGGTGTGCTCGTGCTCGTTTCCGCTCGCCAAATCATCCTCACCCGTGGGCTCAGAAGTACTTCACTCCATATGCAAGTGATCCCGAGCAAGTTAGGAAGCTTCTTCGAGTTGACCAAGCTTTTGGTGAGCTCCTAAGACCTCGTTTTCTTCAAGTTCTGAAACTAGCCAAATCTAGCATGGAGTTTTCGTATCATTTGGGTGCACCATCTAGACCCGGCACTACTTTCTCGTAACCATCGTCAATATTTTTTTCACAAGAGTTAATATGAGGCACATAGAGTACAGATAATTTAATTTTCCGTTTTACTTGCTATTTGATTTCACTGCAGCTCCTACAGGTGTCTATCCCGCGGAGTTCGTTCCCGATTGGGGAAGCATGCAGTTCTTGGTGAACATTTTGAGACCTCCAGATCCAGCAGTCTACCCTAACTCCAAAAATGAGTCCTGGTTCACGACTTTGAAACGAGCTGGGGGAGGCTGCAACGATTTGATTTTTAGCGGACATATCTTGGTATCTGTACTGACAGCCATGGCATGGACGGTAAGTTTTCCTGTGCCTTAGTCCTTCCTACGAAACTGAGCAACAAGATCTTTTTTGTTCAAAGGAAAGAAGTATCATCTACCTGACATATAATGTGTCGGCAATATTTTCAGGAGGCTTATCCAGGATGGACATCTGGTCTTATATGGATCTTGGTCCTTCATTCTGCTCAAAGAGAGATCCGAGAGAGACATCACTACAGTGCAGATGTGACTGCTGGTTTATACATGGGAGTATTTCTTTGGTGGTTGACGAGTTTTGTTTGGTCCAAGACCGATGAGAGGAAAGCTTTAAGAACAAAGTTAATTGCACAGAAAGAAGGCGCTCTTCTCAAAGCTGCCAAAGATGGAGATTTAGAAAAGGTCCGAACGATTTTGAGTGACATTGAGGTAGCTGGAGAGGAAAGTTTACGGCTTCAGACAAAGGAAAAGGTATTCGCAGCAACCATACTTGGTAGTACATTAGCTCTTGCCCTATTAGCTTTTGTGTGGACAGAGAATGGATAAGAGGCTCAAATGCGTATATCTACTGAGCCAAAGAATCACATTTTCACCCGATACGTGGCTCTCTTTTCTTAGCTTGTGCTCCTTTGGTTCTAGGATATTCCATGAACTATATCTCAGACCTGATTTTCACAGCTCTGAGAAGATTAGAAGCTATAATAGTTGCCTTCGTTTCCAGTAGAAGTTAGTGTAGTGCGGGGAGTTTTCTTGCCCATTCATATTTTGAAGATCAATACTTTAAGAAGATTCTGTTCAGACTTTGTATTGCCTTGTCCTTCTTCTTTTAGTCTGTAATGTCATTAGACTGTTTGGTTCTGTGGTTATACTACAATTAAAAACGAGAATTATCTTGCAGGCACTCTGGTTGGGTCCGATGATTGTTCCGCATTTAAGTACCCTGCAAAATTTGAACCATCTCCAGCACCAGACATTTTTTGTAAATTGGTCATTCTTTTCTTTCCCTTTCTAAACCTTGTCTGACACTTACTTCATACAGATCGAAAGATAAGAAAGGCACCTGCGAGTCCCCAATTTGTTTCGTGATTATGGATTATGTGGAAAGAATTTCAGATCAACACGAACTGCTGCGGAATCGGACCGTATTCTCCAAGGATAACTAACGTAGATGAAACCATCGCATTGAGATGGGAAAATATTGAGCAAGTGTAACACTACGCGAAAAGTTAAAACTACCCCGTAGCCTGTTCATACCTCCAGTTGAATCAAAGCTTCAGCCTTGAGTGACTTCGGTTCCAAATATGGTCTCAAAGTTATGGAAATAACTGAGTAATTAGTTTTTCATCTTCGTGCTTGGTCCCTTCATGTGAGAAGTCCAAGGGCAAGTACAGCTCCGACAATTCTTCTGTCTAATTAGGAATTTGGAAGCTTTGGAACCTGTGACTCATTGCCTGATTTGTTGCACTGAATTCAAATAATCGTGCGAAGTTCATGCGCACGTCAAGCAACGAATTACTTGCCAAGGCGCTCGGAAGGACGTCGGATGAGAAGTTGGTCACAAGTACATGTGTCAAGAATCATCAAACGATGTGGGACCTGCTTTTATGACCAATGTCTCACGGAGTAAGACTTACATTCGATGTCCTTTCGAGCACTGTCAACTACAATTTCATTCATGATGACTAGAGAAGACCTGTCCTCTTCTTGTGGGCCATGACGGAGATTCGAATGGAAGTGAATTGCGCTGTGTTCGTCCCTTCTGCGTTCATTCCTATGCAAAGCAGTAGTTACAGTAATGGTGTCAAGCTGTCCGTCCAGCGGTACAAGAAATATCTCCTAGTCGCTGCTTCTTCAAAAGACAAACTCATTGAGGACGACAACAGCTGCTTTGTGCGTCATGATGCGCCGATGGAGAAATAACAGCCTCCATAGGCTAACCCTGTTGGGTAGGATGTTGAAGGAGAGTTAGCTTTAACTACAGACAACACACTCTACGCTTTTAATTGCTAGTTAGTGTACAGTTCACGTGGATTGTTCAAGAGTTGTTTCTAGTCCTTATGAACAAAGCCGTTCAAGTGGGGGGTGAAATACACATTCTCTGTCCCCCATATACAGTAGTCGCAGAACAGATAAGGTCTAAGAAATGAGAATAATACCGAAGGCTTTGACACCAAGGAAAGTGCGATGGAATAAACTTTCAAAGATCTCGGAAATCCAAGACGTGGACTGTGGATTGCTTGCTATATCCTCGGCCAGACCTTGATTCAGTCAGAAGTCAGCAAGCTTGTACAACACAGCAGCAGTTGAAGAAAGAGAAATCATTTGTTTGCAATTTGTCTTCTGGACTTACTTAGAGGTATATGGATTGCAGTACATTTCACCAAGGCTTACATGGAGACCGACTTCTATCTGTTGGTCAGATTCTCATGCCTCAAGAGAATCCTGTTGTTTCAGGGTGTCTATGGATCGTGGATTCTGATCAGGTTTGGACCTCCTTGGATCGGCTCTGGTCCACCAGAGCCGATCCAAGGACCCTAAACCCTAAACCCATCAACTTACTGTTCAGCAGCAATAACTTTGTATAAGGAACTGAGAGAGGCCCCGAATGATTACAGAACTTAGAGACAAACCGAATGAAGATCTTTTGCATTCATTTGTAACTTTAACCTAGAGAGAGTAAGAGGACAGGCGAGAGACCACGAGATACCCACATTTTGCATGTCACATGATAGGTGTCCTGGTTCACTCCATATCCACCAGAGTTTGTTACTTTAAGAATTGGTGGATTGAACAAGACGTAAGAAGGAGTAAAATCAATCGGAAGCAAATATCCACATTTAAAGGCCCTGAAAGGAAGGCTTTAAGCTTTTGTAATCCATGCATGGTGGAACCAGCCAGAGTTTCAAAAGTATGTCGCTTGCAACACAGTAGATGGTTGAAAACCTCGTCTTTTGTTAGAAAACTATTTCCTGGCTTCTGTGTACGAAATATCCCAACCCAATACCTGGAACGAGATGCTTAAAAGGTATGGTAGATGCACTAGTATACAAAGAAGACTTCAGTTCGCTCAGTTGAAAAAGTACTCACGGGGTGGGGGTAGAAGCGGCTAAACGGTATTATGTAGCTCTCTTTGCGGGATATATTTTACTTCTACGTGCGATGCAGATCGTGATCGATTTTCTCGCCACAGGAAATTCCGAACTGCTGATTGGTCAGTGCTCCTGCAGGATTCTCCTGGCATGATACGTATTTTTCAGAGAACAGGGTACGTCTAACCTTTGTCCTCTTCTGTAGAAGAGAGTGCAGCATCAAGTACTGTATCTGAAGATAGGCAGGCAGCTGCTGACTCTCTAGTCGGATCTACAGTAGAAGCTTCCCTTCAGGGACACCCAGCTGGTGCTGAGGATGCCCTCCTTTTGGAATTGAGGGGAGTTCTTGCAGTAAGTGACCTGTTCGACTTTCCCCCAGATCTCATCGGGAGGATCCCTGACAGGTCCGCCCTGCCAGCAGGTGGTCGTAGATGCTGCACACCTGGAAGTAAAGCAGTAACGACGACACATGCATAGCTAGCACCTGGGGATATCTACCTGTGTGTCCCAGAAAGGGAGCGAAGACATTGAAGAGAGAGGAAACCCTGAAACGAAGTAGAAGAATTTGATATCTGGAAGGAAGGAACAATGCAAAACTGTCTTCGCTGTAATCGAAACAGCTTGATGGGTCTTCCCATCCTTGTTATCCTGCGTGGTCGCCTTTTTCTTCTCTTCGCTGTAATCGAAACTACCCCGTAAGGTCAGGTCAGCCAGTGTACGAGCTGGTTGCCTGTGTCTGACATGATTTTCTGAAGCTGATGTTTGACAGCTGAAGAGGAGCGTACTTCTTGAAAATATATGCACATAATATCGTGCGCCCAAACGGTTTAAGCAGACGATTACGTCAATAACAAGACAAATCTGTACTTGCCAACGTACACACAGATCCAAATGTTGCATCACAAATTCTCGTTCCGTAGCTGGAAAGAGGCCCTGGGGGCAACCACGATGGAGGTCTAGCGTTTTACAGCAACAAGACATGAAGAAGATGACAGAATTATCACATGTGCAACGAGTCAGCGAACAGTTACTTATACGAATCCATTTATTGCTTGATGTTTAAAGTTTTCGTCACTTGTATCTCACACATCGGACTTGTCCCGTGCAGCAAGTTCAAGAACCACGATTATCAAGATCCTGAGAGAGATAGCAACTCGCACTTTGAGTTGACCAGGGCAAAGAAAGAAAGGGCACTTACGGTCCTAAAGAAAGACAAAGTACTCAGCACTCATCGACACTAGTAGAAGTTCGAGGCCAAAAGTTTTGACTGCATATCGGGGATAAAGGGTAATATACAGGGTCCCTTTATTGCACTGTTAGGATATTTTGTTGTGAAATTCACATCGATATCTTTTGTATCAAATGGTGTACATTTCTCCACCAAGAATGACGTTACTCTCTAAACTACTGCTAAATTTCTCTTCAGACAGGTCTACAAACTTTGCTACACAACGAGATGTCTCTCGTCCACAATTCTCGAGAGAGGTTGTAGACATTCCTAACAGCAAGCAATCATAGCCAATAGGACTGCACACAACAACTCCCAATTCTCCGCTCATGCAGAAATGGGGTGGAGAAGCTCAATCGCAGTATCGTCTCAGGCACCCAAAAAACTTCTTAGTCCTTCCTAATCCTCACATCAGCAATCTTCCTCGACCATAGCTACTCGAGTTTTGATAGGCTTTAGTTTGAGGCCTAAACTTTCGGGAGATAATAGCTCGGAAGAAATACAGGGAGGGCTAAGAGGACTAGTAGGTGTGGAGTGACTGATCAGTTGGGGCGGCCTGAAGAAGCCATAGCCCATCAGGAAGTATTCGATGGGAACTAGCATCGAGTGCGGTTGCTCCTCCGTGACAAGAGACCCACAAGCTTGTACCTACATTCACAGACAGTATACCTTCAGACACCAAGGGTAATAAAGGTGTAGAAACTACAGACACTCGCGAGCACTGCACTCGAAAAGATACATCACTGCATAGTGGGCAGTTTGCAAAAGGCTATTTCAGTTGCGCAGAAACACTCACCTCTACAAGAGCGTTGTATCGGCGATCCATCTCGTTGCTAATATGCCGAGCTTCGGAGTGAAAAGGAGATTGCTCTCCGACGATAATCAACGTTCGGCATTTAAGTTTCCTCAGTCCAGGTGTCAAGTCTTTCCGCCTGTGGAGATATTACGTGGGAATTAGGACAATGAATCGACATCAGGTCTCAAAAGAGCAACCGTCTAGATCTGCTAAACGATTAACTTCTCCGCCCCCAGCCGATAGAAAGGGAATAAACAGCATAATACGATAGTGCATGAGATTAGTAAACAGAAACTCACTGGTGGATAGTTTGCATAAACCGCATGATGTTATGAGTTTGTCCTTCGTCAAGCACTCTGCGGTACGAACCCATTAAATCCGTTCCGCGTGCTTCCTGATGGTACAAACAAAGAAACACATTTAATCAGCTGAAGAGCAGAAAAACAACAAAATCCGTCAAGAACTTAATCGTGCATAATCGCGCTGGTATACTCCCAAAATACCAGCACTCCATCTTGTCACTCTTAACACCACATGTCTACTGTACAGCGCTTTATCACTTCCCTTACCAGAGTATAAACAAACCACAGAGGAGATCATTGAAAAAATGTGCTGATTCGTACCTGTCCAAAGTACCTTTGAAGAAGGGATTCTTTTACGAAATTGGTCATACCACAGAAATAAAGTAGACTGGTGAGCGCCTGGATGGACAAGATAGTGAAGTTAGCACACGATGGAAGGAGTATATAGGTATATGAGAACAGAAGCCGATCTGGGAACGGGTTATCCAGAACTCATGAAGTGCAAATGATCGATAAGCAAGATGTACATGATTCACAATGCTAGAATAGTGAGAAATCCAAAAAGTAGAATGCATCAAAAGTAACTTGAAGCAAAGGCATAATTGAAACAAATTGAGAACAACATATGGCTAACAGACTAGTAAACAACCGTGAAATCGAGAACTCTATGCAAACGACTGCGAGAAATAGGAAACGCTATGTTAAAGACTGCCAGTAAGCAGTGCGTGAACGATAAAAATTAAAAACGTGGGCTGGAGTCGGGTACGAACACTGTATACACGAGAGGTCGAACCCAGGAATCAGGCAAAGAGCGAAGGAAAAATGATAGGGAGGGAATAAGCTGGGGAATGGAGGAGTGGAACGATGGAAGGAGTATATATACATTTGGTATCTTTTAACAGGGAGAGGAGAGCCGGAACTTGGCCCAAAAAGGACCTATCGCTCGCAGTAGCATACCTTATTGTAAATCCACTCAGTCCAGCTGGGAGCCTGGCAAATTGGAGATACTAGAATAAGCCCTAGCACGCGCTCTCTGTACTTCATCTGCAATTCCAAGAGGAAACGAATCCTTAATAACAATATGATCGCCGGTACACCGCTGCCAAGTTCATGGCAACCAAACATCACACTCTAAGCCGAGAGCAGCTGTATGAATATTGAAGCACCGATTACGGCCTTCAGTAACTCCCTTTACTGGGCAAGAAGTTAACAAAATAACAAAAAAAATTCATGGTAACCAAACTGATGTAAAGAAGGGCAGTACCGCAAGTAATGTGAGAATGTAAGCCCCCGCTGTGACACCCAGACCTATCACTTCGTGTAGTCTGCATGGCATAGGCGGAATAATAACGTCAACATGGCGTGCATTTTCAAAACTCACAAGCACCACTGACAATTCTGTAGCATTATTACTTCAGATTCTAAATGAAACAGAGAAGGAGCAGGGGCTGCAATTGACCATGACATCACAAGCTTCTGAGTAAACCCTGCAATGAGATGATAATGTGACCAGGAGGGGAAACTAACCCGAAAAAATCAAGAACATCTGCCACCTGGTCCACAAGATCGTCGCAAGATGGCATGGGTTGTTCATCCGGTATCTGGCTCGCTCCCGGCTGCTTACATAAGTTCAAGAGAGTGTTTGGTGAATGGGCAACAAAAGTTCTCGTGATCCTAGCGACAAACCTGGACATCGCTTATGTACTGCTACGATATGGAAAGAGCACTCAATTGGAAAGGGAACTCAAACGCGGAGCTTACCTCATGTCCGGGAGGATCAATGTGGTATATGCAGAAGTTGTGTAGAAGGAGTGAAGAAGCTTCCGGACAGGAAAAGAAGCCCTCAAAACACGAGGCACCTGCGCAAGAGGCCCAATAAGCCCGTCAACAAGACAGAAAGGTTGCTCTGCACGACGCGCACCATAAATTGACGACTTTGAAGACTAGAAGGTTGCGCAACGTAGACCGTCGCCAACGCGTATCTCTCACTCTTAATTCAAGCAGATAAACACTTGCTGGACACTGGGAACTTACTATTGAGCGCGACGTCGGGGTAGGAGATAAGCGCAGGCTTGTCTTGGTCGCCAAAAATTTGAACCGAAATAAGACCGAATGACGTTGGAACCATGTGCTCCTGTAGTTGCAAACAAGGCGTGCGATTCAGTACATAAGCGCTGCTCGAATTCTAATGCCACCCACCGTTTCACAACAAGAACTTAAAGACCATGCTTTAGAGCCATGACTGCTCTGACTCCAGTTCCCAGACTATGTTCGGACAAACTCCTCAAGAGTGAGCACTTTCCATTGACCGCTTGTGCACCGTGTCTTCCCTTGATCTCAGAAGGCGAGGGTATCCGCTACCGAAGTCGAGTCGCCCTAAATAATTGACGGAATTCTACTCGAGCGTCGCTGATTTGCTACTTGATAAATGGGCTGGCTATGAGAGCAATGCAAGCCTCATTCTCAGCCTCGACGCCTCTCCGTTGAGGGAGACGGGAGTTGAGTCCACTTTCTGACAAATTGACACTGAATTGCAGACGCCTTGGTCATAAATGTAGGGCAACTTCGACTGCGCCTCTAATCCTGTGTACTTCATCCGCATTTTGCTGACGGCTTACGTGAAGTCGCCGAAAGCCAAATGCGTAAACTATTAAGAGATGTCTGCAGCCCACACATTCTCCGTGAAGAGCTGTGGTGAGGTAGGCTGATCAGTGTATGTAATGTGAATTGACTAGGACATCAAGTCAAGTCAGTCAGACTGGCAGACAACCTGCTACTCTACAAAGACTGGAGGATGATAACCCTTCAGTCAATATGGTACTGAGTGGAGAACCCCCCTCAGATGCCTGCCCCGTGCGCTGGTGATAGCTGCAATCAATCACGGTTTCAACGTAAAGACTATACCAGGCTTCCGATGCGTGAACTAGCAGAAAGATCACATGTTCCTGCGTCCGCTAACAGGTTTAGAGCACAGAAATTGTGCTCGCTCGCCGAAAATCCGGACGTACGAAGAATGATGATGCCATTAGACGGAGGAAATCGCCTGCTGTTATTATAATGTCCCTTCACCAGCCACCTGAACAATGCTCTGACCTGACCGTAAACCCAATGCCTCTCGATCTTGCAGTCAACCACGAGACCCCAGAAGCCACGGATAGGCAAATTATCATACCTGACCACCCCAAGGCGAGGAATCCATGTCCAGAGAGATTGATACGTTGCCTTCTTCCATATCCTCCAAGCGCTAAATTCAGGAAAATATAGTAGTGAGAGAGTTTGATTTCCTTCGATTTAATTTGTTGACGCAATCGCCGATCTCATCGTATGCTCACCAAATTCGGATTGCAAATTAAGACCACACTTCTTAATGGGTTGTGCGTCCGTCTGTCTGCCTGTCTGCTTGTCCTTCCTTTCCTCTCTCTCACGGGGAAAGCTAGAAACTCGCTCAGTCACTCACCACTCCAGAAAGCGGAAAGGAACAACACTAAACACTAAACAAACGACAAAATCCAGTAAGAAGAAGGTGCCGTCCGCTTCAGACTTGAGATCTCGGTTGGACAGGCACATAAAACTAAGAAGAGCAGCGCTCTGTTTCCAATATTTCTGACCCTCAGAGTAAGGAAATAGATGCAGTAGCAGAAGTTGACAAGAAATGTCGATGAAGAATGGAAGAAGCGGCGACAGACAGAAGAGAGAGATAGGAAGGAAGGAGAAGAAGAGAGTAGAGATTCAATCAATCAGTGAGCAGTCCTCCTCGTCTCTCGTTCTTTCCTTTTTTTTCTTTCTTACTCCCACCCCTGTCCCCGCTCGCAAGTTCACTACTCCCAGACTGGCCCCCTCACCCTCTCTTCCCTTCCTCTTCTTCTTGTCTTGTGTCTCGGGACTTCTGCTACTGATGAATCTGCTGATGATTGATGATGTTGTGCGTGCTGTCTAGCTGTCTAGCTTGCTTGCTCGCTCACTCGCTTTCTCTTGCCTGCTTGCTTGCTTGGCCGCTCGCTTGCTCGCTCAGTTTGCAAGCTGTGCTGCTAGCTAAGCGAAGCCAAGGAAGGGTAGGGAAGGGAAGGTAAGGGTGAGGAAAAAGGAACAAAGCGGAGCAACAAAGGAACGAAGTAGAAGGAGAAACTCCTACCTTACCTTGCCCGCGCTCGCCCTTGACCGACAACGCTAAGCGCACGATAGAGGAGGACAGGTGTCAATCCAGACAAAGAAAAGCAAACAAAAAACAGCTCTCACGCGCTCAAACTGAAAAGTCCACCAGTTTACGTACTCAGTTTACGAGTTCGTTACAGTGCCAGGCAGTTACTTTCGCTTCATCTCTTTTTTACTATATCCCTCACTCGTCCTCCTCCTAAACGGGACGGGTTCGATTCCGACGTCGTGCGTCATCACTGATTACAGTAGAATGTTCTCCACCTGTGCGTAATTAGACTGCATTATAATCCAATTGACCGCCTCTCGAGAGCGTGAGTCGTTTTTGGCGTGCCTGGTATCCTGTTGCTCGTGACCAACATTCACGACAGATTACCAGTCGGTTACTGTACTAGGCACACAAGCATCCATGTACAGTAGTAGTAGGTCTCATTCCTGGACAAGGACTTGGAGCAGCAAGCAAACGTCTCGTGCCGAATTGGCTGGATATGTTCGTTGGCATAATCATTGAAAACCAGTTTGACTCTTCTTCTCTGTTCGAGTCTCCTCATCGTGTGCGTATGAATGATTCTACTCCCTGCGTGCTTGAGAGCGAGAAAAGCATTTAATAAATTAGAGGGAGAGATGCATATGGATTTGCATTCGTCAAAATGAGCGTATCTTCACCACATGCGGAGTAGTAGTAGACATAGATTGCAATGATACTTCAGATTAATTCAAACCTGATGCCATAACAACCTGGCTCCCTGGTTTGCTACCACTTCCTCTGTAAAGTATCCGTATGTGCCCTCGAGTTTAGGGTCTGCCCACGAGTCTGCCAACGAGTTGATTAAGTTGTGTTTTGGCTGACCTGAGTGCAAAACTAACAAATCAAGATGATTTCTAAATCTAAAACTTCAAAGACTGCTTTATCCAGGGTGGGCATATTTTCTTGGCCCTCCTCTCGCTCACATGAGCTTTCATACAACCAGCGAATAAGCGAAGTGAAGCCAAACTTCACTTTCACAAACTCACACCCATGCAGTAAATAGCATGCCGATGCCATACTCCCATCAAGTACCGGGCAACTATGAACGAATTCGAGTGTTTCTTCTTCGAGTAGCTCTTAGTGCTAAGAACGTAGTACACATTCTTCATGCTCCTTCATGCAGTGAAGCTTTTCCCTTTCAGTTGGTTTTGGTTTTGTACACGATAAATGCTCGCTGTGAAGACGAGCTAGTCATCAACAATTGAAGTCAATTCAATCATCCGTCATGAGTAA
Source organism: Lunularia cruciata (assembly GCA_948567375.1). Taxonomy (NCBI): domain Eukaryota; kingdom Viridiplantae; phylum Streptophyta; class Marchantiopsida; order Lunulariales; family Lunulariaceae; genus Lunularia; species Lunularia cruciata. Next base: position 70,732,552 of record OX419755.1, on the reverse strand, counting down.
CATATGTTTAAAATGGTTCAGGAAGATTTCAAGTGTGGGGCCTTCTTCTTTCGAGGCTCAGGACCACAACAGCGTGTGAGGGCTGCAAATTTCAAAGCGTGACTTTCTAAAAAGCGTTCCTTTATCGCAGTGTTGATCCTTCCGCAGCTTTCTCTCTTTGTTTATAAACGGTAGTAGGAATAATTTAGATGATGAATTCACTCATCAGTGGTTTTCCAAGCAAAGAAGTGAAGAACTACATGTATGAGATATGGTTTGAACTTTTAACATGCATTTCAAAAGGAAAGATATTTGTGTTTATCTACCTCTTATTAAAGAAACATAGATTGACAAGAGTCCATAAGTTGAATGTCTGTTGGAAGATTTGTGTTTTTCCGGGTTGTAAATATCATCTATAGATTTGATTAGATGTGTAGTAGATTCTAATACTATAAGGCCTCTTGGCTGCTAGTTCTTCTCTTTCTTATCTAGGCGTTTCAACAGTATCTCGTTACCTTGCAGTGTCACCAAACCTTAACACATTATCTAGGCATCGCTTTTTTTTTTTTGTTTAAGTTACACCTTACCTTCAATCATTGCATAAACTTTGAATAGATCAACTGAAAATAGAGTATACTAAACGGAAAATGAGCAATTCAGATTTGTAGCGAATTGACAATGTGGCATATCAGTTCATATCTGGAAACAATATATGAATTATGAACAACCACATAGACTACAAAAGTGTATCTCGTAACCATACACCAGAACCATTTAATCACCTGAAAAGATATAGAATATTAAAAGTCGAAATGAAATAAGTTGAAGAATGGTAGACTTCTCCACATAACACATTTCAGTACTCCAAAGACCAACAATAAATCTTCAAAGAGTCATAAGGTATACCAGTGATATTGCAGTCTATGGACTGAAGTCACTGTGGAGGATAAATCAGACATACGATCAAATAATTAGAGATTCGTAGGGCAGCTCGAATTTTGAAAAAAGAGGCCCTCGAATCGCTGGTAGCACTATCTTCTAACAAAAGACAGAGAAAGGTTGGGGTAAGACTTGGAATAAAGCCCACTTTTGCTGCTCTGTACTGCGGGCCCCACAATGTGACAAGCGTCAAGGGGAAAGGCAATAATCACTGGACACTGTTTCTTCATCAGTAGAAGGCAGGAAGAAGCTCCCCGACGTATTACCAGCTGGAATCCATAGAGCGTAACTTAACTTCATTCCACAGTAAGTACTCGAGAGCCAGAAACGACAAAAGAGGAATGTCTTCAGAATCTTTAGCTGCACCACCGACCAGTCGACATCGCCTGTAGTTGACATGTGAAGATTTCGCCAATTTAAACCTTTTTATTATTATGCGAGGGTATCTCTTTTGTATGTCTCGTCATTGCGGTGAGCTTTTTGCAATATATCATATGTCGGCGGGACTGCAAATTGCGAATTGGAACACCACCATGAGGAGCATGTTTTCTAATCAATCACGAGATCATCCCAGGAGAGGGGTGGTGATAATTCGCTTGTAAAGTTCTTTCCTATTCACGGAAAGTGTGAACTATTCATTTTTGAAGCTGCAAATGGACAAGACATGGCACTGGAGGAATACTATGAAATTATGGTTGTTGTAGTGGTGCTGTATGCGGCTTTGAGGGCTAATGCAATGCAATGTGAAACAAGGGTGGTTCACTAGAGAGCAGATGCAACTGGAAAAGGGGATGCATGAATAGATATAATAGGGAAGTATGGTTGTCGATTACCCGGGATTCATAGACGAATTCTGTTGCCACATTTCAGTGCATTTAGGATGTAGTAAGAACCGGTTATTATTATGTTTTAACCATTAGCAACGTTGTCCGCAAAGTCCCTAAACACACCTTAAACTCGCGGTAAGGGGTGAATATTCTGCACTGTGAGGTGGTTATAACGCGAGTATCCCAAATCTCACAGACAGACCGAAATGACCCTTTTGTGAGTATATGGCGAGTTTGCACAGGAAACTCCTTAACGCCAGAGGGTGGCACTTCCGATCGGGAGAAAATGATCTGTTCCGTCCGTACTTTATAATCTATCACTAAAAATCGTCATTTTCGCTAAACATACCCATCGCAGTCGCGAGTTTAACGGCCTTTTTCGTTTTTTTTTCCCCCTTTTTTCTTTGCGTCACGTCACTTATTACCGAGTTCGAGAAAATCTCGTTGTTACTTTGGGAACAACGTTGTATGAGTTGGTCTGTTTAAGGATCACTGACGCTAGGGGGTCGAGGATATCTTTCCAAACCTTAGTGCTTGAGGCAAGACGGTGAGCATGGACACCTCCTCTACAGTGGAGATTCGACTCGAGATATGGCTAAAGGGGAAAAAGGCGACCGCGGAGGAAAAATGAAGGATGGGAAGACCCCATCAAGCCCGTACAAGGGAGAGACAAAAAAGGTAACATGGGACTAAGCCCCAATAGAGTCTGTATGAGAAATCTGCCCTACCGCACCTAAGATATCCGAGCTATGCAAGTCGTACGGTCTACACACAACTGGAGCATCCGAAGAAACATCACCTAATGTGATTGTTCTCCTATGGATTGCACCAGCCACTGCCCTCTGTAGAGCAATGGACACACGCTGTCTAAAATATGCTACAAAGTATGAGAGTGAGAGTGGTACCCCCTATGCCTAACATGATAAGCTCTCGCGCACTCCTTGACAAATGTGTCAAATGCCGTGTCCATCGCTCCATATAACTCCAAGGCTAGAGGAACAAAGAGGTGACCTCGCTCCATGCCCCTATACTTGGAGACCTTGCGACCTGCCGCTGCACTCGCCGCCCATCCAGGGGGATGGGTAATCACTCCCTCCGAAACTGTATCCCGCGTAGGGTGTGTGACCACGACATCCGCTACTATCACCTGATCATCTCGGACCAAGTATAAGTCTGCCTTGACATGTGTCGTCTGCAATGCATACGAACACTCCTTCCAAGCCAAGTATCCACTCTCTCGCGCCATAGCAAACACTATGTCTCTAATGGCATCATGGGTAGCTATCTTCTGTCCTCCAAAAGGACACCGTGTCATGTGGACCGCCGCTGAATCTAGTGTAGAACCACACTCACAAGTGAGTAGTGAAGATGCAGATGGGTGAACCACACCTAGGCCAAACCTCATCGCTGTAGAGAAAGTAGCCGGTGCAAGTTGAAAAGCCCTAATGCATGGTCGAGCTAGGATCCACGAGCTTGCACCCTTGCCGGAGCAAGAGCGTAGACGTGCTCTAGTAGCCTAAGGAATGGACGAGTCAACTAAGAGAGAATGTAGCGTATGCTCACACTGTCGCTCCATCAAGGAAGACTGTAGACCTCTAGTCCAATCTGACGATAATGAAGCAAACGGTGGAAAACCCTCTCGTGCTCGTGGAGATAGACTATCTCTCGTCTGCCGCAATAACACCTGGAGAGAAAAGGATCCTCCCTCCACTTCTGTCACATAAGTCTCCAAAACCGGCCTATCAGCAACCACAAAACGAGAGGAAAGTAGGGGTGCCGAGAGAGCCCAACTACCCAAAAACGCTATAAGTGTCATCTCCTCCATAGAAAGCAAGCCAACCCCACCACATGAGATCGGTAGAGCCGTCTATCTATGTGCCAAATCCCCTATCACACACTCAAAAGTCCCTGGTCCAATAATATCACCAAAGACTCCCATAATCCTCCTATCGAATGCTCTCAAACGTGATAGGAAGGACGGTGAGGGGGGAACTGTACAAATGAGGTAGGATGGTCCACAAGCAATACTTGAAGAGAGTATACCAAATGCCACCTGCGGATCTCTTAGTAATAGAAGGTCATCCACATGGAGAACATCCTCTGCAAGGGCAGCGTCCAAGAAGCGTGTGACAAAATCCTCCGATCCTACTGGCACTCCAAGAACACAAAGTCCATCTATGGATGTGATATACCCCTCTGGAAGCTCAAGGTGTGGAGGGATACCTAAAGGGGACCATGCCCTACACTTTGACGCCTTGACTCTCAAGCCTATTAGGTGTAGCTTGGTAGTCAAGTAGTCAAAGGCCTGCCTAATCTGATTTACAGTGCCTACGATGTGTGTATCATCTGCCAAGGAGGGAAATACACAACCCGGCATGGCCAAAGTAGTAGATAGGAGAGCTCTAAAGTGAGCCATGGCAAATAAGGGCCCCCCCAAAGGATCTCCCTAACGTGTACCAACAGCTGACTCCAAGACGGTGACTCCCTCCTGTGAACCACCATGCTGGTAGTAAAGGGAAGCAGGAGAGCCATAAAAAGACCACACAAAAGGAATGAGACTCGCCAAGGATCCACCAGCCTCCCTAAGCTCTCTAAAGATGGATGCACGTGAGACGTTATTAAAAGCGTTCTCAACATCTACCTGTAGGATGACCCACTCCGGATGGATATCTAGGAGTGCTCTAATGCCTAGAGATATAGCCTCATATCCTCCAGGTGTAGCTACTCCAAACTGATGTGGACTAAGGTGCTGTCAAAAGTGAGAACGATGCTGAAGGACAATGGTATGACTGACCAACACAAAAATATCTCTCCAATAGCAATCGGTCTAATGCCTCTCATGTCCTTCTCAATCGCGAGAAGTCGACTAGCACCTAAGATCCAACTAACAGACATAGGAATGTCTCCTCTCGCTACTGCTACAGCCACCTGAAACAACTCGGTAAAACCACTAGAAGGATCATCTGCCTGGAAGCAATTTCTAAGGTGCTCATAAACCATCCCTGACAAGCCTCTTGAGGAAAGGCGAGGGGCAATGCACAATGCTTGTGCAAATAGCGACCTATCAAGACATAAAGGCTACTCAGGCTGATAATCTAAGACCTCTGGTGGTAATCCCTCTATTGCTATAGGATGCAATGAGCATAGGGAAGAGATGGTCTCATCAGTAGGACTCGCTATAGACAAAGGGTGTAGCGCTCGTGCTGCTCTACTAAACTCTCCCACCTGACCCAATGTCCTACATCGTCATAATCGAGTGGAATCTGTGGTATCCTATAGCGATGCTTGTCTCCTAAATCGTGTAGCCCTAACGGACTCCTCCTGAAGGGCTGCCCAATCCCCCGCTCGGAATTGACAAAATGTAGCCGCCACCTCTCTATGCCCCACACGTCCCCTTCTAGCATATCAAAGACACCATCGAGGGAGTAGGAGGAATAGGAACCACGCTAACTCGTCCAAGGGATCACGTGCCAAACGATCCAGTGGTAGGCAAAAAGGTTGTCTAGCCTCATCATGGAGTGTGCGGGGTAGCCTATGGAATAGATGTGGACATGGAAAACTAGTCTCAAATAACCCCAAAATGCAACCCGCCTGAGAAGCTAACCACTCTCACGACTAGATCGGTATCCTTGGAACGATCAACAAAGATATAGAAGAAGCGTGCGTAATCCCGAGTGTCATTGTTGCCGATGTGGTTTCTCGTCTCACGTGGGCATCCCAAGTGGTCCAATCATAGTCCTTGTGCATCCTTCCCACATGGGTCTTTACCCCTTGCGAGGTAAAGCGTCGGTGACACACCGGGCATGGTGTATCCCGACCCGCTCTAGGCGACCCCACATGAGAAGGTGTAGCCATGGCTAGCACAAGAATAGTGATAGTAACACATGATACTCCTCTCCATATCTTTCCATATCTGCAAAACCACAACCCTTCACATCCCAACTCACATAAGAAAATAATCTCTCCAAACCCTAAAATCTATAAACTCTCATAATTTTCAATTTCAATCTACAAAATTTTTAAATTAAATTCCCATGGAACTTAATCATGAAAACAAAGAGATTGGAAATGAAAATTCACAACCCATCACTCTCAACCCTAAAAAAATGATCACTCTCAACCCTAAAAAAACTAAAAATCTTCATAACTTTCTACTCCATTCTCAACTTTCTACTCCATTCTCCATAGTCTTCAATCTAGGTGCCAATGGAACTGAAATTGAAAAACAAAGAGAATCTACTATTCGCTCGAATGTTACATGCTAGAGAGCACTCAGAAATTATCAAAATTGTTTCACGTCTCTCCCTCTCCTCTCCCGTCTCCACACTCTCCCGCAGCTCCCCCGCGTGGTCTACCTATGCTGTAATTGACATTTTTGATATGGCTAAAGCGGACCCAACTAATAGGTCAAGTTCCATAAGAAGTACAGTGCTTGCTTTCGGGGCAGCATAGTTTACTGCTATCTCAAAAACAAGCGCAAAACTCTTTAAGAACTTGGAAGTTGGAGCTGCTGATGGAAGCAAATTCCGTACAGTACTTACTGCAGTCGAAGAGGCTCATTGTCCGACCACGTCCACTGCTAACCAGATCAAGACATTCTTAACCACTCGCCAGCAGTTCTGTTCACCACTGACGAGAGTGCTACGACTTGGGTGCTGTTCTATCATTCTAATTCTATCATTCTGTAGAATGATAGAATTTATGCAGTCTAAGATTGGTCATACCTGGAGACAGCAGATGCAAGCTTTCCTCGCATGAGTATAGATGTTTCTTCCCAATTCAACCAAGTGGAGATAAAACTTTCACTTCTATGAATCACCATGGTAGTTTACAATAGATGATTGTGAGAAGAAGATATCATTGTGGGAGAAAACAGAAAGGTATAGTAAAAGAGGATGGATGTTCTTATCCGATTATGCAAGAGAAACGAGAACGACCCATCCAGATCTACAATGAGAGCTGGTTGAATCAACTATTATAGTCCAAACTCCAGACTAACTTGTATTATGATCTTTTGTGATGATTGATGTAGTAACATCAACGTTTATGCATAATACCATTTGTGTAGAAGTGTCTGAAAGGCAGGACTACACTTCCAACCAGGCTTACAACTTACTGTACTGTACATAGTGTCATCCCGAGTTTAAATCACCAGAAACTTCATAACCTCCATCCACCCAACTCACTTGAGAGGTGGAAGGAGTAGGGTACCTTGGCTTGTAGAGCTAGACTGCAGTTTGCAATTATTTATTCTTCAGTTAGTTGTCTATATTGTGGGCAGTAAACGTAGAATAGCACGTTCGAATTTCGGAGATCCACTCCGAAGAGGCGGAAACGAGCTTGTACACGAAGTCTAGGACTTGTAATAGCCGGTGGAATGAATACCGTGACAGGTTGGAGCCACCCAACAAGGCTGCTGGTGGTTGAGAATTTGCACCACCGTAGTAACTGTCGTGTGCTGCTTCATTGACCAGACCGTGCTCCTCCTTATGATCCTCTTTTGAGGCCTCGCACGGATCTTAATACGAGGTGAGGTGGTGTACGTACCGAGAAGTACACAAAGAGTACCATGAGAGTACCATGAGATCAGATGAAACGAGATGAGACGAGAAGTTGAACCTCGGGGTAAAGCACATATATGTACTTTTCCATGTGTAAAATTTAGTCTGGATAGTTGAAACTAATATGACTCGAGATTGAAATAGTATAAGACGAAAAGAATTGTCTTGTTTGAAGACCAGTGAACGGTTATAATACTTCACGGACGATCTCTGTGCTACAGTTTGCAGTTCATTCGCCTTTACCTTGAGTGGACCCAAGGGCAAACGTCGAACGAAAGCTTCTCGGTAGCCTAGGACAAGCGCAACTGGTCTCCATGTGGGAACATAATGGTGGGTTCGTCTTGTAGGCGAGAGAGCGAGAGGCCATAAGGGGAAAAGGGCGACCACGTAGAAAACACGAAGGATGGGAAGACCCTTATCAAGCCGTACAAGGGTGGTACAAAATAGGTAAAATGAGACTAAACTCCATTAGGCGAGAGGCCATGAGGGAGAATAATAACCCATTATTCTCCCACTTCTGATCTGGTTTGTGAGATCCACGTGCCAGGTTCAGCAGCTCTTAGCAGGAGATAGCCCAGGGGATTCTTCCACTAGTTTACTGTTGGTGGCTTGTTCGGTAACTCGAATGATGAAGATGCAGTACTGCAACCTGCGAAAAGAGCCGACCAGGTAAGGTAAAGTAACCCATGCGATCGGCTCAATCAGCTCTCGTACAGTCCGGATGCTCGGAGGGATGTTCGATCAGAACATGCAGTCGCATCATGCTTGCCTCTTGTCTCTTCAGCCGGCCCCAGTCTCCTCTCTTTTTCCGGTCACAGTTTGAAATCTTGAAGGTGGTTGATTTTCATCCATTCAACTCAGCTTATTTTTGGTTCTTTTGGAAAATTCAATAGGTTTTGCCAAATGAGACTAAATAAGACTAACTGCAGAAGAGGCAGAATTAGTCGATCTATGATTCTGTGAAGGATGAAAAAAGCAAGTGTCTGGTATTGTAGCTGATTTGCAGGTGGAGTCACGAATTGTGCCGTTTCATGGAGTCCTGGAAGTTCTGCATATGTGGTAACGTTGTGTACTGGTCATAGAAAACTCTGTACAAACTCACTCGAGCAGACGAGAGATCTAATTATAGATTTGGCCGGATGGTGTCGTTTGATGTACCCAACACGGTTCCTGAGGAATCAGAGAGATTACCCTGACGTGTACTGGTGCTTGAACTGATGTTGAAATGACGGCCAAGTTTGTCCACAAACAGTACCCTGAATCATATGTCAGCCCTGCAAATGTGTGCGGGAAAGGGTGTAAAATTACCAATCAACTGTTGAACGTTCGATCTTAGCTGCATGCCCTGATGCCACCGTTGGTAAAGCACTTTACCGGCTATCCAGATTATTCGTTTACCTCCTTCTCCGATTCAAGTTTTACCGCGACTAAAATCGGATCGCTGTCAAAATCGATCGTGGACGAGCTCAAGTTCACCGGGATGAGCTCACTTCCTTCTTTCAAGTACAGAACTACCTTTTCCCACTGAGCTTGTGTTCTCGCGCTCATGCGCCTCCCCTACTACCGTACGTGGCCATTTCTTCCTCAGGTGGTCCATATGAGGTCTCCGCTGGTGTTGTCTAATGTTTCAATTGCCCTCTCAACAAGGTCATCCGAGTCGCGATCAGGAGGGAGATAGTAATGGTAGAATGTTTACTTTTTCCCGCCGTAATTAACTGAGATCACGTCAATTAAGTTTATTGACTTTTTTTGTCCCAGGAATATATTTTATATTATTCCTTTAATCATACAATATAAACCAAGTTAAAAAAAATTTCACTTTAACTATATATATATATAAATTTTCTTATTTTTAAATTGTTGCTTTCTAAAACTTTAAGAACAGATTTTCGAATAGAAAATTTCAATTATATTTAAAATTGATTACTATATATCATTGAGTGTATCTAAGAACCTCAATCGATGGGGTCTTCCCATCCTTCATGTGTTCTACGTGGTCGCCTTTCTGCTCAATCGATGGGGATAATACTCATTAATCACTCCCGCTAATTTCTGATAAGAGTGTGAGCGGTGTTTACCTTCTTCATGTCTCGGGAGGAAGAGTTGACTCATGTATATATAACACAAAAGTCCCAGTCGTCCGCAAAGAGGATACTGTCAGTAATTGTTTCCGCATTAGATGTGGAAGTTCTGCCTCCTGCACCTCATTCTTACAGTGGGTCTCATGTACCATTGAAGCGACACTCAAGGAAAATCTGCTTTGGGGGCCAAAGAGATTCGTTTTGCGTCGTGTACATCGCATGTGTAGCTAAGGACGAGCAAACGAATATCTTGAAAGGTAATGAACAGGAATACTGGGTTTTCCAGGAGCGTTAAAACCGTCTTAGGGATTCTTCCAGTGACCTTCTCAAGACGACCGATAAGCTGAAGGTTGTGCACAAAATGCAACACAAGTTGGCCGTTGGAAGCCGGAGACTGCTGTGTAGGTCCTGGTGCCAGCCGTTTGAGAGGTAGGCTATGACCTTGTAGGTAGATATGCGGGCGATGCACTAGCCTACGAGCGGTCACAGGTCTGTCTTGCTACAGTATCAGGTTGGCACATGAACTCCTGAAGCAGAAAGAAAAGCAATTTGTCAAGGTAGACGTTTTTGGTTGTGTGTCTGGTCGGCGCGAGTCCCATGCCACTTCAGTGGTTGTGACATTGGTGAGGACCGCTGAACAAGTCACCGGTCAACGATTAGAAAATCTTACATCAGAGGCAAAGAAGCTGATCACTGTACAGTCGTATCTGATTCTCCCAAAGCTGCTCTCAAATTGGGGAGAAGAAGGGGCGGGAGGCCGTAGCTTGCGCTAGGAATCCAGGATCAGTGAAAGCGACGGCCTCTTCTTCACTCCGTTCAACTCCGTGTTTCCGCTACTGTACAGCCCGTCCGTAAAATATCCAATGTTGTCCTCTAAGTTCGAAGAATCCAGCAGTCAATCTCATTATGAGCTCAGCTCTAGCCAGCTCGTCCCCATCGTAAGTGAAAAGGTTCTACTAGTGAGATACTCCAAGCTGTGCCAACTGGGAGATATGGGCTAGTAAATTGTACGAGTTTCAAATCTGCCAATTCTGCCTCGCTTGTCTGCAGCATTCATGGATCCTCTCTCCTGCGGGACCCGCTGCTCCAGAAGGCCAGAAGCCAAGCATGCTCTGACACCACCGCTTTCATGGCGGAACGTCTCCTCGTTGTGCTGTCCTTGCAATGTGTTCGTGCTCCTGCCCTCTCCTCCATACCATTAGCCAGTTGTTTCTGCCATTTCTTATGAGCAATGTTACTTCATCGACGTCGATTTTCCACCATGAGCGATGCTGCAGGTCCCACTCGTGACAGAGTTGTGTCGCTCCCTCTCCATCAATATTCCTCTGGCTGGGGCCTCTTGCGTGGTCTCATATCGTCGGACTTCCCCACTGGTCCAAAAGCATCCTTTCCTCATTGGACGAAACTCAACTCCGACGTGACTTGTCCCTCATGTTTATCCCAGATTCTCTGCGACGCTGCGCCAGCTGTTACCTCCCGGCAAGCACAAATGCCTGCCTGCAGGACGCGAACCACCATGCAAGCATTCCCGAGGTGCCTTCATAAACGACGTGACTGCTACCACAGTCAACTTCTACCGCGTCCTCCATAAGTAAAGGACGCCTAGCGCTCCGGCAACGTCCTCCTTCCCACCTATTGTTTGCTCTCGTGACTCGGCAGCACTCACCATCGTTACCATGGTATGCTTGGGTCTTCGGCGTCAGTTTACCCCCCATCCGGCCTCTAAGTGTTAACACGTGGACAGTAATACACATGTAATTTTGTGCAAACCTTTCACACAAACAGTTTCAGTCTTACTCGATATTGGAATAAATTTTTGTATTCATAATTGATTATTTACCGTTACACTTGATGCATAGATTAAACTATGTCAAAAGAGCTCGTTTTATGAATCTTATATTTATATTACATGTATAATGGAATAAGATACAGGAGTATCCAAGGCTAAACGAAGAATTGGAGTTATATCTCTTGCTTGCTTTAGCATAACTGAATATATATTTCTATAATCAATTCAAATTTTGATTTATCGAAAGAATCAATTTTCTTTCATCTAGTATATGTTTAATATGTTTATCTGTTTTAATAATTTTACCCAAGAATGATTAAATAGAAAATCATTTTTAATAATAAATTATAGGTGGTCTTAATAAGCAAAGCTTTTATAAAGCAAAGATTAAGTTCTACTGCAACTAATAAATCAAACTTCAAAGAGAAGAATCGGTTCATATCCTAAAATTATATATTCATTATTAATTGTAATTCTTTATGTATAATATCAGAAATATGATGTTTATTTTATAAATTATAAGATTATCAGCTACCAATTTCCCTTATACTTTGTCTAATAGATATGATTATTTTTTAATTTTTTTAATTATGAATTCCACAAATTATATATTTTTATTTTACATGATCATGTTAAATTTTCGGCCCAGAAGTGGCTTAAAGGAGAACACTAGTTTACATCTATGTTATTACTTTGTTTGTTGTTGTAGAGTGCTATAGATGTTGTATTTTAATTATCCTGCTCATAATGTTGGTAGCTTCTAAATTCCAGTACCACACAACAATCTTTCACCCTGTATTATTCGAAGATTCTCTCCGTGGATTCCCTTTCATCCTTCCTTGTGTATGAAGAATTGATTGAATGATAGTACCACTTCTGCAACATGAATCTGAGAATACGTCCACAATGCCCGTGGGGCCAAAGACCGGATTGGAAGATAAAGGAAGTGGGAGATCAATAGCCTCAAAACTGGTGAAGTTGCAATTTTGGGGATGTGTTTGTGGGTCTGAAGGCCCCACTTTTCTTTTAGTGTTGTTGACAAAGGGCTTTGATGCACTAGTGCTGATCCCAAAGCAGAGCCTCAGTACAGCAGACAAGTGTGTACAGTCGATGCTATACAGGCAGGCAGGCAGGCAGACAAGAGAATAGGAGCTTTTGAACCCGGTTAACTCGTTGCTCGAGAGGATGAACGTGGTGTGAAGTGGAGTGATGCCCCACTTGCTGATGTTCTGCTTTCTTCGTAGGAGGTAAGCAATTTCTTCCGTAGTAACTCAATCAGTGGACGAGAAGACAGAAACAGCAGCACGTGAAATTTGATGGCGAAACTTCGTTCACCAGAGGAGAGAGAAGAATTACTGCGGAATCGGAATGGAATTGGAATGGAATGGAGGTTGTGTGCATGGATGCTGTATGCATACGTGAGAGCCAAGCGAGTAACCAAGAGCAGAGCAGGTTTTGCTGCCTATGATGAGGAGAAAAGATTTTGATCACGCTATCTCCTGTAACGTCTTAGGCTCCTCCGTGGCATCGCAGGAATCAACTTTCCAATACCATCAGTCAATGGATCAGTCAATCGAGCGATCAATCAAAGGACAATTCTTTCCATCTTTTCTCCGCAAAAAGCAAAAGGGGCTTCACCACCACACGTGGATGGTGGTAAGGGACGAGCAATTTATTCCAAAGCAAAGTGGTCATAGAAAACATGGTGGGGCCTTTTGGCTCCTTGATCCTGTGTTTACTTTTCTTCAGTAAAGGGAAAAACTGATTGCAATGTCGATTTGAATGGATGTATGCCCACTTAAAGGAAGTATAGAGAGCCGTAGTCTACGAGAAAGTAGAATAGGCTTAACTTAGCTTCCCTCGCAACTTTTATGGGCATTATCATCTGTCGGTTGCAGTGTCCTTTGTCCAGATATTATTTTCAAAACGTGCTCTTATAAACACAGGGAACTCGAGGATCAATAATTCAGACGGATCCAAATATTTGGAACGCCGCAGTTTCCCGAGTTAGTCGCTCGCTTTCCTGTTGCTATGCTTGCTATTCAAGCTGCCATCAAGTCGGAGATAAAGTGGATCTGTGGGTAGAAATTAGCAGATACGGTCGGGTTTCTTAGAATTTTCGTTACTGAACTGAATCACCGGCCCAGGCATAAGGAGGAAAAGTCGCGGGTAAGACAAGGGATAGAAAGAGAAGTACTATTTTGCATCTCGATCCATGATCTTGTGTGAATTACGGTTCAGTTTCGAGAAAAGTAATCGATTCTCCTGATAGATTTTGGATCTTGCCAGCATATAGAGAGGATGTACACATGTACACATAAAACAAACTGATCACAGCATCTGTGGACACTACAAGCTTTTCTCTTCTTGCTTATGAAAGTAGTGTACAGTGTGCTACGTTGCCTTCGTTCCGTAATCATCAACCGGTTGAACAGGAGCTCCATCTATGGAAAGAGACGCCTGCGCAGTGTCCAAAACTGGTGCCTCCTCACTTTTCTGAAGTTCTATCTCATCATCGTCATCTTCAACGATGACCTTGTTGCCTTTTCCTTTACAAATGAATGAAGGCTCTTCTAAAACTTCACTTTCTACTGCCTTCGCTCTACTTTCGTCTTCTATAACATCAACTACTTTTGCAAATGCTACCAACGGAGGCTCAGGATTGTTCTCACCCACTGGAAAATCCTCCTCCCTTGGACGCCGCCAAAGAAATTGTGCAGCCTCTACCCAGGCCGGATGTACCAGGTGTCTTCCATGTTTCTTGGCCCAGCGCGCCTTGTCTGTCCCACGATCCAAAGCAACGATATGTGTGGCGCCTGGGTGCAAAGTGTTGGAGCAAGAGGCTCCCAGCTCTTCGTTCAAGCGCCAGAACGGGTGATTTTGCATGTCTGGCATCCCTGTAGGAAAAATACGGCTAAATACTACTCGACACCCCTGTAACGTTCTCTTCTTCAGAGTTTGTAATACCTACACCACGAGACCCTTCCACCCATCAGCAAAGCAGATCAAGCAGCTCTAGTAGAAACAGAAGCGACAACCATCACCCCGCCGAGATCTAGTCGGAGAGTTATATGAGGAGTGGGACAGACATTGAGAACCAAAGGAAGTACATAGACACATCAATGCCATCCACACCATGCCCGTCAGAGCTGCTATACATAACTTCTTTAATCAACTGCGCAATCTCAAGAGAGTAAATTTTCCAAGATGCGACTAAAAGAAAATCCGTGTATCACAACGGGGTACTTTTATATCGTGCTTTGACGCAGCGTGACAAGCCATCTCATTCACGCGACGCAAAGTCGACTCCATACGATCGAAAACAAAGCTCGACAAGGGATATGAGTCAGGACACTATGTCCTGCCACATGTTTTGTTTATGCGTAATTTGATTCTCTTAAAAGTAATCTTATACCCTAAAAGAAGAAGAATACGCCTAAACTACTGTGATTATAAGATAGTAGTGCAAACAACTTCATGTAACCAGTTGGTGATAGCAATTGACTCTTATGATTTTTCTGAAGAACGACTGAAATGTTATGCTCTTATCAGTGTTGAACGTTCCGAGTGAGGAACTGACATCCCTCATTTACACAATGAGGGCACCAAGAATTGTCGACTTCAGCAAGCTTGTCACGAAGGCAACATTAGGAAGCTCAAAAATTTACAACCGAAGATACTCAGGAGTAGACCGTCTTGTAATTTCTCACAGCTTTTGCAGTTCTAAACAGCACTTGAGAAGCACTTCTGAGGTGTGAAGGTCCAGACTGCCTAGAAGCAACGCAAGTACAAGAGCTAACAGGGTGCGAAACCCCTGAACGAGTTGCAATTACACTATTGGGATAATTAAGACCAGAGGCAACGGTCGCCATGCAAACGACAGGAAGTAGGATACCAGTAGAACCTCCCATGGCTTTATGGTCTTCCAAGAGGGAGGGGAGGCCAGGAAGTTGTTGCCATAACCAATATATCCTGAAATTTCTGAACGTAGTCGGTGATAGTAATGACCAGAAGCCAATCACATTGAAGTTCAAATGGAGAAGGATACGCACAGAACCGTGGTAAATTGCCAATAGAAGAGGGACATCTGGATATAAAATCTGAAAGGCAAGTCGGAAGGGGAAAACGTAAAAACGAAAGCCAATAAAAACGTAATTGAAAATGGATGCTTATCATTCACACCGTAGACGACCGTCAACATCAAAAGTATGCAGATCCATCGACTTCTTGCGAGTATTTACTATCAACTTCTTCGAGTACTGACAGGGGCCGGCAGGTACATAATCACCGCCAGCTGACTTGAGTTCCATAAAACGGATCTTCAGCAATAAAGAGCCCTGGGCGGGCTACCAAGAGAAAGGCTAAAATCAAGTGACGAAATGAAAATTGAAAGAGGGAAAATGGGAAACAAGTGATATATAAGACCTCCCCGGAAATTCAACAGGTATAGTAGGTAAAGAGATGTCCATGAGGGGCTGCAGCGTTTATCTGAAGCAAAATATGCTACTGAGAAGGACTCTAAAGGTAGTTTACCTTAGCGGACAACTTGTGAGTGAAGGACACAAAACTAGCCAATTGTCTGATCAACAAGGATGAAGCACAAAAGGGCAAAGTGTTCGTTTGTGTATATTGCCATGAGCACTAAACGCAACCTAACAATCCAACAGAATTGCTCCCAGACTATGGGAAAAGCCAACCCGAACAATGCAATGGAAATTCAGTATCAGACAGTGTAAAAGAACCCCAAGAACGGATAGATAGGAGACCTCGACAATTTGGACATGATCATCGGTGCTGGAGAAGTCATTCCGCTTTAAGAAATATAGAGTTTGTCAACATCCCCACAGATGCTAGGACGCTGAAGGTTAAGCCTCCTGTCATGCGAGAGTCACTAGTCTCCAACCATTAAAAAACCTTCAAGTACCAACATTACATCGAGACTTTGATTGGGAACTAGCCGACCAGATCATGATGATGGAAACGTTTGAGGCTGTCGACTCGTTATGTTCGAACTTCTACGTCAACAGGACAATAGCCGTGAATGGAGAAAGCTCCAAATGCAAGAGGAGACAACAAAATTTATTTCACCAATACCTTTCTGACATCTTCCACACCAGTAGGAGTCCTTTTCGAGCTCCCTCGTTCAGCCTGCACGTTCAATACTCAAGAGTGGAATAATCGAAGCATGCTGAAGGTTCAGCACATGCTTTGAATCGGCAATCTAATCCGTCTACCGAAACAGGTAAGTAGCAACTGCTGTAAGAAAGAAATGACACAATGCAGAAGTGAGTTCTACATTTGAATATTCGAATTCGGATTATATAATATCGAGCCACTAACCGGTTCACTGAAGACGGCATGGTGAAGACTTCTAAGAGTGACCAGCGCAGTAGCGAGAGTCCCCTCTTCCTTGCTTTCGTCCTTCTTCTTCTCTGTCAGCGATAAGCTTTCCAGCCCGAACTGTCTGCAGCTCGATCTGAAGAAATGGTATCTTTCCATCAACAGTAGATTTGATCTATGCTTGGGCCACACCTGGACGAGTCGGAAAAACGTATGTTTAGAGAACTTGTGATGTTGCTTCTTCTCACCTTAACTGACGGTTCATGCTAGCCATGTGCCTTCTCATCTACAGAATGATTTCCGTACAGTCATATGTTTCTCAAGAGCTCCAAGCTAAGCATGCCTGCCAGTCAGCTGTCACTGTCGAACAGCTCCAAAAGAACTCGAAGGAGAGAAGAACGGGATTCTCACCCCTTCTGTATCATCGAGAATCACAACTGCTGACTCGGCACCAAGAACAACGTCAAGGTCCTTTGTAGTGCGCCGTGTGCTGTCTCCCTGGGATATAACCCGGTCACCAAAGAACCGCCCCGTTGGATCTAGCAGCCGTGCCATGGCAACCGCGTAGGTGCGTTCTCCCATTGTGTAAACATACATCTCGAACATTTTGCTGGCAGCCTCCAAGAATTCGTGCACGAAAGGCCTTAATTTGGTCCACATCTGCAAGTGATTCAGCCTATTCAGACCATTCTTAAATCCATATTCTCCATCCGGTTGCGGCCCTGCACAAGCATGCACTCGCAGTAAGTCACTCATTGACGAGCTTGCAAAGAACTTTCTCGACCAGCATAGAAATATGATTCGGTATCCATTAAAGTTAAAGACTAGTCATAGATGAAAATCCCTAAGCATGAAGATATAAATGTCATGCAAAAGACGACTCCCTCTCAGTCTTTGACTGAAACAACAACTGAGCTTCGTGGAGAAATGGTTAGCCAGACAATCAGATGGCTAATATATGGTACTGCTCAGATAGAATGTCAAAACCTGAAGACAGAAGCATGGCTGTTGACACAATCGCATCAGTAAGAAGTCCTCCTAATTAATCACTTCTTGCATGATGCCATGGTTACAGATGCTTTTACCTCTTGCATTGGTCTCACATCTGAGTCTCTCAGCGCCACACCTGAGCATCCAAAGTGCTTGGTGATGGCAAGTAAATCAGAACACAGGAATTCCGCATTAAGGCTGAGTGTTAAAGAACTAGATGCGAATTGGACACAAAGATGTGCAGCTTAGATAGTTATCGCTTCACATGTTATGTACCTAGACGTCCAGCAGTGCCAGAGAGATTTGATAGGCGCGTGTTGTTAACCATGATGCGAAATTTCGTATCATTCCAACTAAGGTCTACCCGAAATTAGATTGCATGAAAATGAAACCCGTCCCCTAGAACACTAAGGTCTACCCGATAGATGCACATCGGTGGCGGAGACAGTAAACGTCTCATGTAGGAAGTATTCAGAAGCAGAACTACCTCGCACCCGAAGACAGCCAAAGAGGATGTAAAACATGTTACATGTCCTGTCAGTTGATCTCAGCAGGGGACAACTGGCTACCTGCAGAATCTGGTCTTCAACTTACAAGTAGGTAATAATCCGTATCATTTGTGTTTAGTTTGTTCAGATATGGCGTCAAACACAAACCTATTGATAAAAGAACAGGGGTAGCCATCACTATGAGGTCTTTCGTCTTGTGAAGGGGTGCGTTTCAAAAGTTGGACACTCTATGAGTAACAACGAAATTTGTGTCGTCAAAACTGCAGATCCGGGCCCTTTCCTCGGATTTGAAGTAATTGGGGAGCATGAAAATCACCGTCGTGTAAGACCTCTCGATCTAGAAATGTGGCAAGCAAGCACATGATATACGTCTGACGACCGTCTGGGTAAATTCTAGACGTTACTACTCTTTTTCCGCAACAAATACAGCTAAAGAAGGAGTTAGTCAATCACTTCTTCGCACCTTTAGCACCTCGATAAGATACGGACACTTGATGTGGATCTCCTGACCTCGAGTAGCACGAAGAAAGATATGCTTCTTCATCTGGAGGCACCTCTATGAATCGAGCAGAGTTTAGAAGGGTGTGGTCCAGATCGAGAACCAAGTAGAGCTTCTTCCGGGAAATTACATGCTTCAGCTCATCACGTTTCATTCTTGCTGCTTCTCTTTCGGTAACCTCCAGCCCCTGCCAAGAAAACGTAAAACTCGGTAAAATGCGAATTCGCAAATCAACGATATATTACTCAGTATACACAACACTGAGCTGCGTATCGCATGGCTAAGGAGAGATAGAAGAAGTTACAGGACAAATACTTGTTCACCAACTGAGGCAAACACCACAAAAGAAGCAGTCCATAAGACCTATGCAGAGCTACGGTAAAAAGCTTCACGGTAAAGATTTGAATCAATAAGAGGCATTATAGTCATAGACCTAATCAAATCATAAGCTGGCAATTTATCCAGTCTTCTGCAGTTCCATGATTCTAACAGAAAGGTTAGTTGCCATGCAACAAACAATTCTGAACCCCTAATTGTAATCATGAGGAGAAGAGATCATAGTCTTCAGCTTAGCTTGACAAGACGTCTGAGGGAAAGTAAAGGTGATAAGCGTCCAATAATTCCAAGACGAACTCTCTCGCTGTCGTACATTTGTGTATAACATAAATATCAGAAAGGGGAGCAGAAGCCGTTCGCAGAACGGGGAATCCAAACCCACTTAGGACTGAACCGAGTTCTACAAACCGAAGACAAGTAGATGGAAGCAAAGAAATGCATGCAGGAACGGATGCAAACTAAGTCAAACTGATCTAAGCAAGTGAATACAAAGCAAAACATAACCGAAAGCGGAAGCAAAAACTGACACATTCCATGAGCAGCATCTACGGCAAAGCAGTATACATAATGTGAGAAAGGAAGCGAGCCTTCTCCGGCAGAAAAAGAGGATGCAGCTGAAAGTAGAGGAAAATCCTCGAGCGAGTATGAAGACACATTCGAAAGCGAAGGTAAATCAATGAACAAGGAGGAAAACCTAGTGTTAGTGGATGATGGCTGGGTTGAAGCGAAGTGTGACAGGACTGGAGAGTGTACATCACAGCATCCTCTATGAGCGCATGAGTCCCAATACTCTATACACTAGAAGGAAGCAGGCAGACTGTCATAGTAAGCCTGCACGGAAGCACGAAAGACTTCAAAAGTCCCCATCGTACCGATCTTCTGTTCGAAAGGTCATGAGTGCAAAGGCACTTCTGACCTTGTGTATCGATTATATATAGGAAATGAGAGCAGAAGTCGCTCGAAGGACGGGAACTTTAGAACCCATACGTGCAGATGAATGTAAGCATGAATGTGTGCAAATCAAAGTGAATAGCAACTAAGGAAATGGAAATTAAGTGAAAGCAACAATCCGAAGGTAAGCCGAAGTGAAGACATAATTGAAACATCTCATGAGTAACATCTGTAGAGAACTAGTATATATCATGTAACAACAACCAGGACACACGACCGATTAAGCATCTGAAATAGAAAGTCGGGTACGACCATGAAACAGAGAAACATCGAGCTAGAGCAATGTACAAAGTATTAGTTGAGGATGGGTGGAGTGGAGGGAGCGAAGTGGGAGAAAGTGAATGGTATCTTGGCTGGGTCGTAGTGAAGCGTGAGAGGACTGGATATGAGGAGATGAGAGCAGAAGCTGTTCGGAGAACGGGAGATCCAGAACTCATTAAATGCATATGAAGTGCAGATGGAATGGCAATAAGATGAAAGCAAAACTGAATGAAAAGTACATGCGAAAAGGAGATGAAATGTAATTCATAAATCGCATGTAAGACCAAGCAC
Source organism: Lunularia cruciata (assembly GCA_948567375.1). NCBI lineage: Eukaryota > Viridiplantae > Streptophyta > Marchantiopsida > Lunulariales > Lunulariaceae > Lunularia > Lunularia cruciata. The sequence continues at coordinate 70,712,199 of OX419755.1, read as the reverse complement.
CGACATCATATAATTATCAGAAGGTAACAACATGTAGAGAAACTGTGAACCAATGAGCAATCGGACAAGCGTACAGTAACTCATGTAAAGAAATCGCGAAGTAAACGCATGTGAATAAATCAAGAACAACGTGTAATCAAAGACTAATACAGAAATGTACAGCCATGTATAAACCCTAATCGCAAGCAGTACATGTAAAGAAGTAGTAAACCACGTGTAAACGACAACCGATGAGCCGGACATTAACTTAAGCAGTTTCCGAACGGAAGTCGGATACGGAACCAAGAAGTCAGAAACGGCTAGGAACCATGAAGCAAACCACATTAGGAGTTTTGGTTGAGGATATTTGGAGTGGGGCATGGGAGAGGAGAGTAAGATGTGATGGCTGAGTCGGATCGAAACTATGATGGGGTTGGGTGTGACAAAAAGGAGAGTGGAAACCGTTCAGAGAACGGGGGAAGCAGAGCGAAGCGTTAGAGGACTGGAGTCGGGTAAGAACACTGGAGATCAAAAGTCAGGTAAGAACCATGAAGCTGTCAAAGAGCGAGTGAAAAATAAGAGGGAGGGATATATCTGAGGAAGGGAGCAGTGGAGCAATGCGGGAGCAGAGTAGGTGGTGTTTTGTCAGAGACATATCGAAGTGTAACAGTGTAACGAGAGCGAAGCGAAAGAGGACTGGATAGAGTATATCGCAGCATGCTCTATGAACACATGAGTCCCGAAACACTAAACTACTGAAGGAAGCAGAAGGCGGTCATAGTAAGCCTCCCCGAAAGCACAAACTACTTCATCAGTGCTTAGCGCAGTGCCCAATTAGGGGGCGAATGCCAGTACTGCTCATACCGAGTTTCTGGTAAAAAGGTCATGAGTGCTAAGGCAAACCCGGTTGCTCCCAAAAAGTGCCGCTCAAGAAACTGTAGCAATGCGAAGTAAGGAAGCGCTGGAACTTATGTGGAAACCAGCAAGGGAATGTAGGATTGTCTATAAAGCCAATCGTAATTTGATGGAAATTGGAAGGAAATGGGCACAGAACTGCAAAATAGAAACCATGTACAAGGAAACGATGCATAATCGTGAGCACGAGCAAGGGAAGAATTCCAGAAGCACCTTGGTAATACCTGAAAGAAAACATCGATTGTAGAGGAGCAAGCAAACAGAGCAGAATTACCAGATGGTAATGAGAAAAATAGCCTGAGTGAGAGAGATCCACACAGAAGAAAAAGCTCGTGAAGAGTGCGAAGACAGGAGAAAGATCGTTGAAGTACAGGAAGATACAAAGATGAGAGATTCGAGGGCTGTTAAATATCAAATATATAGGTATATGAGAGCAGAAGCTGTTCTGGGAACGGGTTATCCAGAACTCATGAAATGCAAATGATCGGTAAGCAATATGTACATGATTCACAATGCTAGAATAGTGATAAATCCATAAGGTAGAATGCATCGATGTAACCTGAAGCAAAGGCATAATTGAAACAAATTGAGAATAACATATGGCTAATGGACTAGTAAACAACGTGAAATCGAGAACATCTGTGCAAACGACTGCGAGAAATAGGAAACATTATGTAATAGATCGCCAGTAAGCAGTACATGAACAATAAAAGTTAAAAACGTGGCTGGAGTCAGGTAGGCACAATGTAGACACGAGAGGTCGAACCAGGAATCAGGCAAAGAGCGAAGGAAAAATACTAGGGAGGGAATTAGCTGGGGAAAGGAGGAGTGGAACAATGCAAGAGCTACTCGATGGTGTGGCTGCAGAAACGGGTCGAAGTGTAACAGGATAACAAGAGCAAAGCGAAAGAGGACAGATATAAAGTATATTGCAACATGCGCTATGGATGCTTGAGTCCTGAGACACTAAACAGCAAAGGGAAGCAGATGGCGGCTATAGTAAACCTCCACGAAAACACCTGCGACTTCATCAGAGCTCACGCATATATATCAAATATATATAGGTATACGAGAACAGATGCTGTTCTGGGAACGGGTTATCCAAAATAGACAAGAAACTATATATCGAATATATAGTTTCTTGTCTATTTTTTATGCAGACAAGGCTGATCTCAATGTAACTCATTAATAACGTGGAGGAAGAAAAGCTATGAGAAGGACTGAAATTTATACTGCAACATATCTGGAAGATGGTAGCACTAAAAACGCGAGTGCAAACTTGTTTACAGAATACGACATACGACAATCAATACATGCAGGTGTCCCAGATAGTGTTAAAACCAGGCATTTGATATTATCTATTTCTCACCAGTCCAGTTCTTCACTTGAAACTTTGACGAGGACTTCCAATTTTGTTTGATGGAAATCCCAGTGCGTACCATTATCATCGTCCAGTAAACAAGTATTTTCAAACAAAGTCAGAGTAGGAAAACCGGAAGATGATTACAAATCAGGACATATCAAGTTTCAGGACATCTATGAAGGCAATAGAACTGAATTATATGGCTGGCATGGACTGGTACAGGAACCTTACCAAACAACAGAGCACGCTACTGACTAAACTATGGCCAATTAAAAATTCACCAGCTCCCACGTCCTTAATTAAATGGCCGCCTAAAAATCTTCAAAATACTATCGCCCTCTGCTTTAGAGTAAGAGGTAAAACTAAGACAGGTACATGCAAATATCAGGTTATTTTACATCAGATCATTAAGAACGCTGAGGGGGTAAAGAAAATATTTCAAACCACGGGTACAATATATGAAGCATTACGTAGCCTACACGAGGTCTAATAGTATTTGATATTTGGAACCGAAAGAACCCTCGAAATTCCTGCACAATAAAACTTTGAGTGTGATGTATAAGACAAGAAGGTCCAATTCTTGAAACAAGAAGGTCTAGTAATTATGGATATTGAAACCAAAAGAAACCCTAGAATTACCGTACAACTTTGAGATTGATGAATGACACTGTTGGCATTGTCAAGCATCCTTCCTGTTCAGTGTTAGTCCTGTTAACACGGGTCATGGAGACAGACAAATAAAGCACCTCATGAATGTAGCGGAGCGCGACACCAATTTCTGCCGGTTCACTATTGCTCGTTTGCCTATTTTCACCACAACGTATGCAGACACCCCACATGAAGCCTGGATGAGGGGGGCATAGTCCTGCAAGGAGGAGATCGCAGGCTTTTCTGTGAGAAACCTCCCTGACTTAGAAATTCTGTACACGCAACGAGATACCATAACGAGACAAAAAAGAACTGGGCTGTCGGTAATTTTAGCCAATGCCTGACATATTCTACTGTGAAAGATAGAGTAAGTTATGGACTGGAACAATTTGTTTTGACGAACTCGCCTTTAGCACTTTTTGAATCGCGCTTGTCATCATGTTCATCTCTCTTTCGCTTACGCCCTTCCATCTCCTCTCTTACTTCATAATCCTCTTTCTCTGCTAATCTCCTGTATGCCAATGCAATAATGAGTCATAAGCTTGAAGGTAGTGAGAATGACCTTGGCACGTTCAACATGATTCTCTGACAAAGTGGACAAGCTATTCAGTACTCAGCCTTCCTCTGAGTTGCTCGCAATACCAACTTAACTGCCTCTAGCTCTCTGACCTGTACGAAACCTTAGCAGAGAAGTACTTCTCGTTTGAAAGAGATTCCAAATCTTTCATGGCAAGCTCACAACTAATCAGTCCATTTTTCTCGCCGAATGTAGTTCTAAGCTTGACTCGGTTGACATGGTTGTCATCACAACTTGCACAAGCTAATCAGTAATCAGCGTTTGTTCGCAGTTCATAACAATGTCAACTTATCTGTCCCTGGCTCTGTGACCTGTACTAACTCTAACCATTGAAAAGCAGGCCGAGAACACAAAGTTCCCATCGTTCTCTTTTATTGCTCGAGATAACATCTTAATCTTTTTCACAAATCTCCTCAAAACTTGAAATTGAAATAAAGGTTTAAAGAATACTCGCGTTTTCAAATCTTGAAGATTCCCGGTCATAAAATAAGCAAGTGTAAGTTTAAGACCACACGACATGTTTTTAATGTGATATTAATTACCACATACCCTGAACTTCCGCCGTTTTCGACCCCCATATCGTCCGATTTTTCATCATCGTCCCCCATTTCCTCGACATCAACCTCATCATAGTCATCCTCCTCGTCCTCCTCGATATCATCATCATCCACTAGGGATTCATCACCTGGATCGACTTCCTGCTCATATTCTTTCTCCCCTACATCAAACTCCAGTTCTACGACTTCCCCGTCTCCTGCTGCTTCTTCTGTCGATGTTTGTAGCTCCTCGTCCAGCATTGCTACGAAATCATCGCTTCCGGATGCTGATGACGCTCCAGGCGACGATGGGGAACTCATTCTGTCTCACCCTCCCTCCCTCTTTGTTTGTCTCCCTACCAGCCAACGTTGAAGTCATATATTTCCTTGGCCCTGCTTCATACTAATTCTTCTTCCCCCTCCAAAAGTTCTCCAATGTTATCAGGATAGTATTATGCATTACTCCAACGCGTCCTCCAACCTGACGAATTTCCTTTCCACACCAATGCTGCATAATTGGAAGTCTTCCTGCTCTCGATGGTCCCAAACCCTTTCATCCATTCTCAATTCTTCAAAACCCTTCCGCTGTTCCAATCGCTGTCCTCACGATTTCGTAAAGTCGCCCGGCCCAAACCATTCGCTAGATTCCATTCTCATTAAACTGGCAGGATGCATGCTTCCCAATCACTCGTCAATCATATTCCTCCTCTTCCTCCTCCACAGGTACAACTCAAGTCCAACATAGCAATATATTATAAATAAAACCAAGTCGGGGTTCGAACATCAGATCCGCAAAAGCAACAACGACGCGTCCTTCAAATCTGTCTCTCTTCGGCCCGCATCCTTACATGATCCATCACTGCTCTGCCACAATCACGTGCGAATGCCAGTTAACACCAATACTACCACAGTACAGTGAGAAGATTTCAACGACCCCGCTTCTAATGTGCATTAGTATTGCCTGTCACCGGTTCTCTCCTCTGTCACCGGCTCTCTGTTCTGCTACTGTATCTACATTCTCATTATATCGTAACGTAGAAGGCCAAAACGCCTGTTCCCCGGTTATCCCTTCTGCTACTGTATCAACATTTCATCCCGTAACGTAGTAGGCCAAACTGTAGTTCAGTCGACTCTTGGTATGTGCAACATGGTAGGTGAAAACGGGTTAATATACTCTTACTTAATTATACTTACTGCTCATACTTAGGGTCCGTGCTTACTAATACGTTATTTCATAGGTTTTTATACTTCAAATGTTTTTCTCGGTTCATAGCTAGTGGTCCCATTGAAGGAGTAGTAATTTGTTGACATTCAAGAGTGTCTTCTTAGGATTTCTCTTCAAATTTAGTGCCATAGTTCTCCATTTCATTATTTTTTTCTAGTATAGTAGAAAACATGTTTCACCGATGGGATGACATTTCATTTAGGTAATGTTTGATGATTAATATTAATAAAAACAGCAAACCTTTCACCCCTACAACTGTAAAACTGTTGTGTACTATGAACCTTCATCATATTATCTTTAATTTTCATATGTGAATAATTCATCATGACTAGTTTAAATGTATTGATAAAATTTAATAATAAAATTTTCCAAACATGGGTAGTATTAGGAGACGAGAGCGGAAGCCGTTCAATGGAAAGACGATCCCGAACCCATTAAATGCATGTAAAATACAAATGAAACAGGGGGTGTCAATTATAGATTTATGGGTAAAGGCATGGGCATTCGCGATAAAGTTCGGTTCTTTTTACGGTAAAGGCCCCGTAGCCGTAAAACTCTAAGGAACCCATAAACCTTTACTGCTACAAGTCCCCACCCGTAGCAGGAAAGGGTGTCCAGAATTCCTATAAATTCTAATTCTAATATATTATGGATAGTCGTAAATTTATAAATTCAAACTCTAATATGTTATTGATACCCGTAAATTTATAATTGAAAGCGTGATATTTAGGACATGAGAGTAGAAGCTCTTAGAAGAATGGGGATTCTAAGCTCAATAAAACTCAATATGGGGTTTCAAAACTGTTTCTATGGGATATTTAGAGGGTAGGTTGTAACTCATAACAATTTTGAAGATCACGTGTAATAATTATTTACCCCAAAAATGAAACATACGTAAAATATTATATGGGAACTTTTATAATATACGGGCCGTGTCATTTTCTATGTGTCCAATTACGGGAATGAGAGATTAAGCGGTTATTTGCACGAGAGATTAGGCAGGGTAGGTGAATTTTGAATGAATATGATTAATATTTAGTAATAAATATGACTAGAGGTCAAGGCATAATAAAATGAGCAAAGGTGACATGGCAATTGCACCAGTATTTTGATGGATTTTGAATTTGGAATTTGGAAATTCTACTTTGATTCAAATAGATGTGTAATTTAATTTTCTGGCCCACTCCCTTGACTCTCACTTGATTGAACTCCCTCCAAAACCCAATGATTCTATCTTTTTCACCCCAAAATCTCACTTTTGCAAGCCAAGTAGAGATTGCTTTAGCATGGGTTTGTTAGTTCTTAGTTCTTTGAGATTGGAAGTTTCAATAAAATTTTGTTAGTGTGCGGCATCAATTTTGGCATAGCACATTCATGGGTGTGAGTGAAGAAAAGAAGTAATTGTGCCGGCCTAGGAAATGAAAATTCAAGATACGAGATTGGCAACTATAGAATGCACTCAAACTCCAAACACTTGACATGGCAATTTGTAGTACCAATAGCTAGACACATGATCTATAGATGAAATTTGGTTTGGTAATATTTGGGAGGATCTTATACATGATGGACCAAGTAGAACAGACAGAGGTATTGCTGAAAGAGTACTTCTACTAATAGGCCATAAAGTAAAACATGCTTGAAGACTTTAGAATTAATAGCTAGACATATGATCTAAAGGTGAAACTTGGGGTGGTGACATCTAGAAGGATGTTACACATGATGGGAATGTAGATTAGATAGAAGTATCACCAAAAGAGCACTTCTACAAATAGGGTAGAAGCCAAAAATAGCTTGAAAACTTTAAAGCCATTTTTGGAGGCCTAAATGGATGAATTAGGCCTCAAAATAGAAAGATTCCCTCCCCCTTACAAGTAAAAAGGCTTGCCTTCTCCCCCATGATTTGTCTCATTGAGAGCTTTCCAATGGTACCTTACTCATGCAATTTTGAGCTTCCTACAAGAATATTCTCTAAAGATTTCCTTCAGTCAGTTAGATAAGACAAGGATTGACATGTCACCCATCCAAATAACTAATCCAAGGATAGAGCTCACTGACAAGTCACCAATCCATGTATCTAATCCAAGGGTGGAGCTTCCTTTGAGGGGATACTCTTTGCTATATAATAAAGAGAAGGTGCTCCTTTGGGGCATTAGAGGATTGAGTAGGAAATCTATGTTTTCTCTCTTGAAGAGTTCTCTTGTCCTCAAAGTATTACAATGGCATCAGAGCAAGTGTTTTAATCCAAGAGAGTGGATCACCCCTCATGGAGGAGCACGAGCAATTGAAACTAAGTAATTCGAGGTGGAGAACATAGTGCAATTGCTAGACTTGGGAAGGGCTTAGAGAACTGATGGGATGGATGCACCGGGAGGACAATTTCTTGCACCTAGTTTCCCATTCTTGAATCTATTCCACATGAATATTATGTACATCCAACGTGAGCAAATGAAAGTATCACTAGTTTATCACTTTTGGAGCAGAATTCATGGACAAAGTGATGAATTCACCAAACTCCGTGATTCTACCTATGGTGGTATACAATAGAGAGTGGGATTTGACAATCTACATTCTATTACAATGTTATGGATCTGAATGTATCGAATCCTCACTCTTTCAGCACGCAAGTAGAATCCGTTATGAAGTTTGACCAAAAGTGATGTTTAGGGATTTTGTAGTCCACAATTTTGGTGAGGAATATTATCAACAAGTGATGGTCTCTAAGGTCCTAATGGTAGTTCCCATAGTTTTTGCACCCTCCCAAGTGATCATTCTAACCCTTAATTGAAGTAGGAAGTTTGCAAGTGAACATCAATTGTATGTAGGAATCATGGATCCGCAATTGCGAGAGGTGATGCAAGGAATGCAAGGGATGTTGAACTAGTTTTGAAAAATCAAGATAACCATGGAGGAATTACAAAATCAAGTACAAATCCTCAAGAATGATCAAACAATGCAAGAAGGGGAATTGTCTCAAAGCCTATAACATCAAACCCGACCAATGATGAAGCCATATTGTTACTATGGATGAAGAAGACCTACAATATTGAGCCTTACAAGGTATAAAGGACCCAATCCAAGGAAAGAAATAGGAGAATGGAAACTCACATAGGGACACTTGAATGAGGGAAAAACTCCAAATGCCTAGCATGAGCTTTGGCTTTGGTATTTATAGGTAGCATGCAAGGCCATTGACAAGCTTCTCAAGAAGCTTCCTCAAGCCGCTTTCTTAGAGTGCAAGCCAAGTTAACTAGGAAGCTTCTTGAGAAGCTTCCTTCTAGAAGCCTCCTACTTGGCGTCCAAGCTGAGCTAGTTGGAAGCTTCTAGAAGCTACTTACTTGAGGTGCAAGCTAAGCTAGCCAAGAAGCTTCCCAAGAAGCTTCCTAGATACTTCTAGAATATTCTAGGCTAATTTGTCTTATTGCTACTTCGTAAGCCCAACTAACTTCATTGCTAAACTCCATATTGTTACATATTCCCCCGCCGCTAGTTGGTGACGTCCTCGTCGCCAATGAAGCTTTGAATTCCTAGATGGCCATCTATGCATTCTGGAGGTGAGAAAGAGGTTCCTATGAGGCATCATGAAGGAGATACCCTTTCCAAAGGACCTTGTACTCCGTATGTTGGCAACGGCCTTGTTGAATATGGCGACGCACAAGGATACAATCAACTTTGTACTCCTCATGATCATTGATAGGGATAGGAAGAGATGGAGGTTGGACTCAAGAGGAAAAGGAAGAGGGGTTAGGAACAAAGGGTTTCAACTTGGAAACATGAAATATAGGATGGATACGCATGTGACAAGGCAAGGCAAGTTGATAAGCAACAAGAGAGACAATTTGGGTGATATCAAAGGGTCCTATCCAATTAAGGGCAAGTTTACAAATGTAGGTATCAAGTGGGAGAAGGAGGTTACTAGAGGATAGCATGACTGTATCATTGACTTCAAAGGTTATATCACAACGATGGTGGTCCGCATATTGTTTTTGGCAATTCTGAGCAACAAGGAGGTGAGACTTGGCTTGTTGGAGAGAATGGAATATAGTGGTCAAGAATGTGGAAGTATGAGGAACCTAAGATGGAGGGGGAGCAAGAAGAGAATTTGGAACAAGCGGATCTTGGCCAAAATTGAGAAAGAAAGGAGAAAAGCTAATGCTTGCCTGTTTGGAATTGTTGTAGGCAAATTCTGCAACTACAAGACATTCATCCCAATTGGTATGGTGGACATTGACAAAGGCACGCAACATATCCTCCAATGTATGATTTGCACGTTCGGTTTGTCCATCAGTTTGAGGATGATAGGCCGTGGACAAAGCAAGCTTGGTGTCGAGTATCTAGAAGAGTGCTTGCCAAAACTTCCCGATAAATCAAGGATCACGATTGGAGATGAGTACATGTGGCATCGCATGATGCTTGAAGACATTGTCAAAGTAGATTTGAGCTAAGGTTGGAGCATCCACGGTATCATAGGTTGGTGCCAAGTGGATTTGCTTACTAAGCTTATCTACAAACACCACGATTGCGGTGTGTCCTTGTTTTGTCTTTGGCAAGGATGTGATGAGATCCAAGCTCACATGCTCCCAATGAGTGGATGGAACGGCGAGTGGTTGAAGGAGTCCACTTGGCTTCTAGTTGTTGGCCTTGTTATGTTGGTAGCTCTCATACAATCAGACAAATTCTCAAACATCTCGTGTCATGTTGGGCCACCACCATTGACGTTGGAGGGTACCCAAGGTCTTGTCCACCCCCATGTGACCAATGATGGGTAAATCATGGCTTCTGAAGGTGCACAAGTCAAAGATCACCTTTAGCTGGGACATAGATCCGGTCCTCATGGAATAAAAGGCCTTCCTTATGGAGAAAGTGTTGTACTCCTTATTGCATGCTGTAAGGTGACCATGTACTATTTGGAAGAAGGGATCTTGGTGTAGAGCTGACTGAAACTCGTTTTTGACCTTAGAGTCAACTGATACCGTTGAAATTGCCATTGTGATGAGAAGAAGAGACTTCAAATTAGGTCATCGTGATAAAGCATCAAGGATGACATGGAACTGACCTAGTTTGTACTCAAGTTTTGATATCATACAGTTGGATTTGTTCATCCCATTGATGATGTTGACTCTTCATGTGTTCCAAGTGTAAGGTTTGTAACAATGGCTTGTGATTAGTTCGCATGAGACTTGTTTCCCCAAGAGATAATGCCTCCATACCTTGGTGGCATATACCATTGCAAGTTGTTCCCAATCTCAAGTAGAGTAATTTCTTTCAGTTGTATTTAGTCGGCGAGACACAAATGCAATAGGATGTAGTCCATTTGGCAATTCCTATTGCAACATTGCTCCAATTGCAAAGTTAGAAGCATCAAAATCAACCACACAAGGTAGTTGAGGATCATAAGGTTGAAGAATGGGTCTTGAAGACACCATATGCTTTAACTTCTTGAATGCTTCTTCATGCTTGGTGGCCTACTAGAAGCTCAAGTTCTTTCCCAAGAGGTCAGTCAATGGTGCAGCCACATGAGCATAATAGTGGATGAACCGTCGGTAAAAACTGGCCAATCCATTGAATGCTTGTACTTCTGTAGCATCCTTTGGGGTAGGCCAATCAATAATGGCCTTGATCTTCTCTTCTTCTATCTTGATCCCCTCTGATGAGATCTTATGACCCAAGAAGGTAACTTCCTTCTGCCAAAAGGTACACTTTGACTTCTTGTAGTAATTTTCACTGTTGTAGTCGTCTTAGGACTTCTTGCACATGATTCACGTGTTCTACCTCTATCTTGCTATAGATTAAGATATCATCCAAGAACACCACCATGGACCAATCCAATAGTCCATCCAACACCCAATGCATCTGATCCATGAAGACTGTTGGAGCATTAGTGAGTCCAAAAGGTAGAACTCTCCACTCAAAATGCCCATACCTTGTGCGAAAGGTAGTCTTTTGCACATCCTCTCTATCAATAGGAATTTGCCAATAGCCGCTACAAAGATCCAACTTGGAAAAGTAGCGTGCTCCACTTAGTTGATCAAGCAAGTCATCAATCCAAGGCAAGGGATATGCATTCTTCACGGTTTGCTTATTGAGCCCAAAATAATCAATGTAGAAACAAAGTCCTCCATCCTTTTTTGGAACAAATAGTATCGGTGCTCCCCAAGGAGAGGTACTATGTCGTATGAAGTCCTTCTCTAACAACTCTATAAGTGTTGTTTGCAACTCTTCCAAATCCTTTGGTGGGAGCCGATAGATTGGTCTACTCACTAGAGTACTCCCTGGCAATAACTCAATCTTGAAGGGCATACCTTGATCGAAGGGTAATCCCTTTGGCAGATCATCCGGAAACACGTCCACAAACTCCTTAACTATCCAATCAGCCATTGCTTGATGAGGCTCTTGGTCCTCCGCAGATTGTTCTTGTGCAATCTGCTTGATCCACACTACGAATACAGATTTATCTTCCTCCAAAGCTTGCTCTATGGTTGCTTTACTAACAAACTTCCCTTCTAGGGACTCATCTCTCTTCCAAGCTTGCTCCATGGTTGCCTTCTTGGCAAACTTCTCATCTTGTGACTCATCTCCCTTCCAAGTTTGCTTTATGGCTACCTTCTTGACAAACTTCCCATCTTGGGACCGACTATTCTTAGGTGTCTTACTTAGAGGTGCCAGACAACTTAATTGGAAATTCCTACCTTGGTGTTGTACTTAAATTTGGCGTCGGGTCCAATCAAATTGAACCTTATGATGTTCAAGCCAAGGTAGGCCCCAAATGATATCATAGTGTAGAGGTGCCACTACAAACCTCATACACTCCAAATACTCTTTCCCAATCTTGTTAGGTAACAAGATGCAAGGTGCGGAATGCAAAACCCTTTCTACCATCTGCCATCATCAAACTACTTCTAATCACTAGCTTGATAGGAATACTCAATTCCTTTGCTACTTGCATAGACATGCAATTCTTTGAACTTCTTGAATCAATCAAAATCCTATAACCCCGATTAGATATCGTACCTTGCAAGTGAAGCAAACTTGCATAGGTCGAGCCTTCAATCCCATTGGAACTAATCAAGCTCCCAGTAGGCGGCTCAAAATCTCCTACTGGGATTCCTCGTTTCCTTGATCATTCCACTCCACAACCTCTACTTGGGCAACTTGTCAAGGTCGTCCATTCTTGAGTGGACATTCAGCAATGTGATGCCTCAATTGGCGATAATAAAAACACCCACAATTTTGTTGCAATTTCTCTCTATCTGCCGTGCCAAGTGGTCTTTGTTGAATGGCATCAATCTCCATTGGTGCTGGCTCCTCTACTTGTGTGTAGTGTATTGGTAGGCTCTCTGGAGGTCAAGGTCAAGACCAAGTTGTTGCCAACAAGGAATCAAAATGTTCAACCAACCGTATGGCTTCCTCCAAGTGTTGTGGCTCTTGCATGGTTACCTCTAATTTGGTCCTCGCCTTCAAGCCCCTCACAAATTGATCCAGAGCTTCACCTTCCAATATATCTGGAATTTACATGATGGTGTTTTAGAACTGCATGATGTAACTTCTTACAAAGCCAATTTATTTCAACTCTGCCAACTTATCCCGTGCAGCTCGTGTGGCATTTATAGCTTGGAACCGACTAATTGTTGCATTTTTTAATTCTACCCATGTCAAGATTGGTGCAAAAATTTGTCATTCCACTCGCTCTACTTGGAATTTCCACCGTAGCTTTGCTACTCTATCCAATTGGCTAGAAACCAAGAGAATCTGTTTTTGCTTGTCTTGTAGATTGGTAGTTGCAAAATAATATTCATAATCAAATACAAAATTCTCCACTATACCTGGAAGATTCTTGCTTTCAAATACCTTGGGTTTAGAGAATCTGATCCAATCTTCTCCTTCTTGAATTGGTACTCTCTCTACCTACTCTTGTCGTCAAAGATCTTGTTCATCCAACAATTGAGTAAGGTGCTCGATTTGTTGCTGCATAGCAAGGATAACATTGGGTATTGCTGCCATGGTTGCTACTCTATCACACCACTCCCAATTTATCTAATTTATTAACACATAGAAATAGCACTTCCATCATTCTCCATAAGTTACAACCAGAAGCACCAAGAGTTCCTCAAATATGGTGATCATATGCATAAAATCTTGTCCAAAGTGTGAGGTGATGAATTGTGTGAAACGATGCTTGGGTAGTACTTGGATGCACAAATCCCAATGGTTTGGTGGAAGTGGATTTAGTGGTCCATAAATTCCATCCATCCCATTCTTGCTTTGATACTAATGTAAAAGACCAAATCCGAGGAGAGAAATAGGAGAATGGAAACTCACATGGGGACACTTGAATGAGGGAAAAACTCCAAATGCCTAGCATGAGCTTTGGCTTTGGTATTTATAGGTAGCATACAAGGCCCTTGAGAAGCTTTCTCAAGCTGCTTTCTTAGAGTGCAAGCCAAGTTAACTAGGAAACTTCTCAAGAAGCTTTCTTTTAGAAGCCGCCTACTTGGCGTGCAAGCTAAGCTAGTTAGAAGCTTCTAGAAGCTTCCTTCTAGAAGCTACTTACTTGAGGTGCAAGCCAGGAAGCTTTGCAAGAAGCTTCCTAGATAACTCTGGAATATTCTAGGCTAATGTGTCTTATGTGCTACTTTGTAAGCCCAACTAACCTTGTCGCTAAACTCCATATTGTTATACAAGGAGTAGCATGCTATAGAAGTAGTGGAGAATTGGATCTCGAGAATAAATAGATACTTTTGATTGTTCTTGACAGAGATCATTGAGCATGCCGAGGCGTGTTTGCATATGGGTGCCTAACCAATAAATCCCTCACATGGTATGATGCTTGGGAACTATCAATGTTGGCAGAAAGAAGGGAGGTCACATGGATAACAATGCAAGAAGGACTTTTAAAGAACTTCCAATCTGTGGATTTTGTGCAGATGGCCCAAGTCCAACTATGGGGATTGAAACAAAAGAATAACATACAAGAGTGCATGGAAGTATTTTTGGATCTACAAGTTGCAATAACCAACATGAGTTGAACAAAGGCTCTAGACAATTGCAAACAATAGTTGAAGGACCGGATTTGCCAAGAAGTCATGGTACAAAAATCCTTGCTCTATATTTGAAGCCATTACTTGTGCTAAGAGTATAGCAGAGACACTTGGAGCAAGTGAAGGAGTAGTTTTGTCTCAACACTATTGGGCGGAAATGCCACACATGGGTAGACTAACACCTATGGAATTAGGCAACCTTCTATTTTGAGATAGAGGAGCATGACCACTTCAAGGAGAGCGGGGACGGGTGGAAGAATAGAGAGATGGAGTTCTATGAGGGGAAGGAACTCAAGGAGAACAACATTGTTGCTATAATTGTGGCCATATTGTACACATCTCCATCAATTTTTGTGCTTGTCTCCCTAGAAGCCCTTGGCCTCCATACAGGCAATCTTTGAACAACATGGAGCAATGCACGGAGGAAGAGAAGGTAGAAATCACCTTAGAAAATAAAGATCACCAGTAAAGGTACCTTGCGGCCTTATTGGCTCAATAGGGAAGTAGACAAGCAAGGGGAGGAAGAAGATGAGTACGCAAAGATCTGAAAAGGCAAACTCACAATTGATTGTCATGAATGGGGTCCTAGAAGGCAATCAGGTGAGAGTATTAATAGATCCTAGAGCAACAAAGAATTTCTTATCTTGCTCTGTTGCAATAATATTGAGGATGGATCTAGAGAAAGATGAGAGCAAAGAAGTAGAGTTACCTAATGAGCAAACAGAGAAGATTGAGTCATTATCCAAAAAGGTAACACTCTTTATAGGAGAATATCAAGAAGCAATTGAGTGGCAAGTGATACAATTAGCTCGCTATGATGCAATCTTAGGCATGCCTTGGATGGAGCAATACAACACTATGGTAGATTGGAGGAAGAATCAATGAGCACACACCAATGGAAAACCATTGGGGTTAGAGAAAAAAAACATAGGCAAAAATTGACTCTCTATGTCACAGGAACAACAACTATTTGTAAGACATATAGATGTTTCATGGGTTTAATAAGAAAAGTCCAAAGTGCACAACTTGATGGACAAATTCTTGAGAAATTGAAGGATGTGGTAATTGAGTTTCAAGATGTCTTCCCAAATGATCTACCCTTAGGATTACCACCAAAAAGGAGAGTATATCATAAAATTGAGATACTTTTAGGGAAGATACCTCCTTGTAAGGCCCCATATTGTCTATCACCTCAAGAGTTGGAGGAATGTAAGGCTCAAATGAAGGATATGCTGGAAAAGGGGTTTATCTAACCCAATGTATCACCATACGGGGCTCCTATCTTGTTTGTAAAGAAGAAGGACAATACAATGTGCATGTGCATTAACTATCGAGGCCTCAATCAACAAATAGTGAAGAATAAATATCTTTTACACCACATAGACAACTTGTTTGATCAACTCAATGGAGCAAGACACTTCACCAAACTGGACTTGCAAAGCAGTTACAATCAAATCCAAATTGCAAAGGAAGATGTATACAAAATTGCCTTTCAAACCAAGTATGGCCACTTTGAGTACCTTGTGATGCCATTCAGCCTCACCAATGCACTTACCACTTTCATGAGTCTAATGAATGACATATTTTGGCTATATTTGGCTAAGTTTGTTCTTGTTTTCCTAGATGATATCTTAGTATATAGTAGGATGATGATAGAACACAAACAACATCTACAAGAAGTCCTCTAGATTCTAAGACAGAATCACTTGTATGCCAAAATCTCAAAGTGAGAGTTTGGCAAGTCTTAAATAGACTACTTGGAGCATAGAGTAAGTGCAAAGGCCATCCAAATATTAATAGATAAAATAGAGGTCATTAACAAATAAAGTGCTCCAAAAGATCAGACTCAACTCAAGAGCTTCTTGGGGTTGACGAGGTTCTATTGTTGGTTTGTCAAGGACTTCTCCAAGGTGGCACATCCTTTAACAACACTAATTGGCAAGGGGAAGAAGTGGACATGGAGAACCGCACAAGAGTTGGCCTTTCAAGAATTGAAAGACACCTTGCTACATGCACCAATCTTGAAATAGTATGACCCAAAACGTCCAATCAAATTGGCTATCGATGCATCAAGCATAGCAATAGGAGCAGTCTTACAACAAGAGTGGCATGATGGGTGGCATCCAATTGCATACTTCTCTCAAAAGCTATTATTGGAAAAAAGAAATTATCACACCACATAGCAAGAAGAGTTGACCATTGTCCTTGCAACCAAGCATTGTAAGCACTATCTTGGCAAGAAGGCATTTGTAGTGGAGATAGACCATAAACCTCTAGTCTACTTTAAGACATAGAAAGATCTATCTCATCACCAGATTTGATAGGCATAGTGGTCCACCACAATGACTGAACATGACAATCACCTATGTAGAAGGCAAGAAGCAACTTGCAGATGCATTCACCAGAATGCCAATGGCAATTAATTTGGTGGCATAGATCAAGATGAAACTTGAATTTTGGCCAAAGATTCTAGCTGCTACAAAAATAGATCCCCAAATCGTAGGAGCTCAATCATCCAAAGGCATCACCAACAACCAAGGACTCACTTTTTGTGATGGTAAATTATGGATCTCAAATGCCCCAGAATTATGCACCACCATCTAAAAAAAATGTCATGATTCTACCATTGTAGGTCATGTCAGAGTGGACAAGACCTTGGATGCAATCCAACACCATTACTATTGGCCCAAGATGAGCAACAATGTGATAAAATATGTTTGGAGCTACCTACTTTGTCATAAAAAAGCCTCTAACCAAGCTCCTACAAGACTCTTGCAACCTCTCCCTACTCCTATGCAACATTTGGAACATGTGAATATGGATCTAGTTTGCAAATTGCCCAAAATCACCTTAGGGTTTGACTCCATTGTAGTATTTGTTGACCGACTCAGCAGAATGATTCATGTATGCCCTACCACCAAGGAGGTGACGGCTCCACAACTAGCTTAGTTGTACTTACATGCAGTCTTCTCTCACCATGGCTTGTCTTGAATGCTCATCACCAATAGAGGAACTCAATTCACTAGTCTATTTTGAAGAACACTCTTTGGTGTCTTCAAAACCAAATTGGCCATGTCTATGGCTTACCATCCATAGATTGATGGCCAAACAGAGCGGGCCAATTGCATTATTGAAGATATGCTTTGGGACTTCATCTTAGATGAGCAAGAGAGGTGGGACACTTTACTTCCATTGGTGGAATTCACATACAACAATTCAATAAATGCCTCCACCCAAGTCACACCATTCTTCCTCATGTATGGCAAGCATCCTTTCATAGTTGTGAGCTTGATGAAGATCTGTCAGGTGACTACCAAGGTTGATATTGTCAACTCTTTTGTTTCGAGAATCTAACAAGGCATGGAGAATGCCAAAAATAGGTTATAAATTGCCAAAAATTGACAGAAGTAGTATGCTAATGCACACTGTAGACACATGAAGTTCTAGGTGGGAGATCAGGTTTGGCTATCAACAACCAACCTCACATTAGTTGGCCCTCGCAAGCTCAAACCTTGCTTTATTGAGCCTTTTCCCATTCTTTGTCAAATCGGTGTTGTGGGCTATCACCTCAAGCTACCACTACACATGAAGATCCATCCAGTTTTCCATGTCTTCTTCTTATGCAGATATGCATCCCAATCAGACCTCCCTCCATACAAGACATTTGACCTTGCTCGATACTCATTGATGGTATGGAGGAATACAAAGTTGAACGCATTCTCCAAAAATGCATCCATGGGACTCCTTACCCGTGTGTGGAATATCTCATACAATGGAAAGGTTACCTATTGTATGAGGCAACATGGGAGCCAATAGCCAACTTGACCCACGCACTAGTGTTAGTAAAATCTTTTTGAGTAGCAACATCGCAATGAGGACATTGCGACTTAAAAGGAAGAAGGTTTGTAATACCAATCGCTAGACACATGATCTAAAGATGAAATTTGGTTTGGTAATATCTAGGAAGATGTTATACATGATGGACTAAATAGATCAGACAAAGGTATCACTGAAAGAGTACTTCTACTAATAGGACAGAAATTGAAACATGCATGAAGACTTTAGAATCAATAACTAGACATATGATCTAGAGGTGAAACTTGGGGTGGTGACATCTAGAAGGATGTTACATATGATAGGGAACGTAGATAAGATAGAGGTATCACCAAAAGAGCACCTGTACTAATAGGGAAAAGCCAAAAATAGCTTGAAAACTTTAAAGCTATTTTCAAAGGCCTAAAGTGATGAATTAGGCCTTGAAAATGTAAAGTGTCCTCCCTCCTTGGTGGTAGGGCGCATATGAATCATTTTGTTCAACTGGTCCACAAAGATCATGATGGAGTTGAATCCTGATGTGGTCTTGGGTAATTCACAGACAAGATCCATACACACCTATTCCCAACGTTGTGTAAGAGTAGGAAGAGGTTGTAGGAGCCCTACAGGAGCTTGATTAGAAGCTTTGTTCTATTGACAAAGTAAGCAATTGCGCATGTAGTCCATCACATCATTGCACATCTTGGGCCAATAGTAATGGCATTGGACTGCATCCAAGGTCTTGTCCACTCCAACATGACTTGCAATGGCCGAATCATGACATTTTGCTAGAATGGTGGTGCACAATTCTGGGACATTTGGAATCCATAATTTGCCATCACAAAAAGTGAGTCCTTGGGTGCTCGTGATGCCTTTTGATGATTGCCCTTCTACAATTTGTGGATCAGTTTTTGTAGCCACCAGAATTTCTAACCAAAATTTAAGGTTAATTTGAACCTCTACCACCAAGTTGTTTGCCATTGGCATGCGGGTGAATGCATCTGCAAGTTGCTTTTTACCTTCAATGTAGGTGATTGTCATGTTGAAGCATTGTTGCCACTCTGCCCATTGAATTTGGCAACGAGATAGATCCTTTTGCATCTCAAGGTAGAGTAGAGGTTTGTGGTCTATCTCTACCACAAATGCCTTCTCGCCCAAATAGTGCTTCCAATGCTTGGTTGCCAAGATGATGGCCAACTCTTCTCATTCTATGGTGTGATAGTTGTGCTCTACAAGTAACAACTTTTGAGAGAAATATGCAATGTGATGCCATCCGTCATGCCACTCTTGTTGTAGGATTGCTCTGATTGCTACTCTTGATGCATCTGTAGCCAACTTGATTAGACGTTTTGGGTCATACCACTTCAAGATTGGTGCATGTAGCAAGGTAACTTTCAATTCTTGAAAGGCCAACTTTTGTGCGGTTCTCCATGTCCACTTCTTCTACTTGCCAAGTAGTGTTGTTAAAGGTTGTGCAACCTTGGAGAAGTCCTTGACAAATTGACAAATGAATCCCGTCAAACCCAAGAAGCTCTTGAGTTGAGTCTGATCTTCTAGGGCACTCCATTTTTGAATGACCTCTATTTTATCTGTCAATACTTGAATACCCTCTGCACTTACCCTATGCCCCAAGTAGTCTACTTCAGACTTGCCAAACTCACACTTTGAGATTTTGGCATACAATCGATTTTGTCTTAGAATCTGGAGGACTTCTTGTAGATGTTGTTTGTGTTCCGTCATTGTGCTACTATAAACTAAGATGTCATCTAGGAAGACAATGACAGACTTATCCAAGTATGGACAAAATATGTCATTCATTAGACTCATGAAAGTGGTAGGTGCGTTGGTGAGACCAAAAGGCATCACAAGATACTCGAAGTGTCCATACCTGGTTCAAAAGGCAGTCTTGTACACATCCTCCTCTACAATTCTGATTTGATTGTAACCGCTCCGCAAATCTAGTTTGGTGAAGTGTCTTGCTCTATTGAGTTGATCGAATAGATCATCTATGCGAGGTAAGGGGTATTTGTTCTTCACTGTTTGCTGATTGAGACCCTGATAGTCAATGCACATGCGCATTGTACTATCTTTCTTCTTCATAAACAAGACAGGAGCCCCATATGGTGATATGCTGGGTTGGATGAACCCTTTTTGTAGCATATCCTCAATTTGATTCTTGCCCTCCTCCAACTCATGAGGTGATAGGCGATATGGGACCTTACAGAGAGGTGTCTTTCTTGGGAGTGTCTCAATTTTATGATCTACTCTCCTTTTTGGTGGTAATCCTGAGGGTAGATCATCAGGAAAGACATCTTGAAACTCATTTACGACATCCTTCAATTTCTCAAGAATTTGTCTTTGAGTTGTGCACTCTGGACTTCTCTTATTAGACCCATGAAACACCTATCAATCTTACAGATAGCTGTTGTCCCTATGACATACAGAGGCAATTCTTGCCTATGTGGTTTTTCTTTAACCCCAATGATTGACCATTGGTGGGTTCTCACTACTTTCTTCCTCCAATCTACCATAGGGTTGTAATGCTCCATCCATGGCATACCTAAGATTGCATCATAACGAGCTAATTGTATCACTTGCCACTCAATTGCTTCTTGATATTTTCCTACATAGAGTGTTATCCGCCTGGGTAATGATTCAATCCTCTTTGTTTGTCCGTTAGGTAACTCTACTTCTTCACTCTCATCTCTCTATAGATCCATTCCCAATCTTATTGCAATAGAGCGAGACAGGAAATTCTCTGTGCTCCCGGATCTATTAACACTCTCACTTGATTGCCTTCTAGGACCCCATTCACTACAATCAATTGTGAGGTTGCCTTTTGGTACCTTGGTGCGCTCATCTTCTTCCTTCTCTTGCTTTCTGCTTCCTTATTGAGCTAGTAAGGCCATGAGGTACATTTATTGGTGATCTTTGTTTTCCAAAGTGATTTCCACCTCCTCCTCTTTAGTGCATCTCTCCATGTTGTTCAAAGATCATCTGTATGAAGGTCGAGGGCCTCTGGGAAGTCAAGCACAACAGTTGGTAGATATATGCCCAATACGACCACAATTGTAACAACGGCGTTGTTCTTCTCGAGTTCCTCCACCTCGTGGGACTCCATCTCTTTGTTCTTCTACCTGTCCCCGTTCTCCTTGAAGCGGTCGTGCTCCTCGGTCTCGAAACCAAAGGTTGCCCAGTTCCATCGGTACCAGTCTACCCATGGGTGGCATTTCTGCCCAATAATATTGAAGTGGAACTACTCCTTCACCTCCACCTAATGCTCTTGCTATTCTTTGCGTACAAGCAATGGCTTCAAATATTGTGCCAGGATTTTGTACCATGACTTCTTGGCGAATCCGCTCTTTCAACCCTTGTTCGAAATTGTTGAGAGCCTCTGTTGGACTCATGTTGGTTATTGCAACTTGTAGATCTAGAAATGCCTCCACATACTCTTGTATGCAATTCTTCTATTTCAATCCCTATAGTCGGATCTGGGCCATCTGCACAGAATCCACCAATTGGAAATTCTTTAGCAATCCTTCTTGCATTGTTGTCCATGTGACCTCACTTCTCTTGGCCAACATGGATCGTTCCCAAGCGTTGTACCATGTGAGGGCTTTATCAATCTAGTACCCACATGCAAACACGCATGCAACATGCTTGGTGATCTCGGTTAAGAACAACCAAAAATATCAATTCATTCTTGAGATCCAGTTCTCCACTACTCCCATCGTATGTTGCCCCTTGTAAAGCTTGATGTTGCAAGTCTTCTTCATTTAGAGTAGTAATGTGGCTTCATCATTGATAGGGTTTGTAGGCATGGGTGCCTCTCCAAGTACTTCAGTCGTAGGTATTGGATTTTGAGACGGCTCTTCTTCTTGCATTGCTTGATCATTCCTGAGGGTCTTCACTTGACTTTGTAACACCTCCATGGTCATCTTAATCTCTCAAAATTTGTTCAACATCCCCTGGATTCCTTGCACCAAATCCTGCAACTACAGATCCGTGGTTCATGTAACACTCAATTGCTATACCCTAAACTTCAATAGAGAGTTAATATGATCACTCTGGAGGGTGCACAAACTATTGGAACTACCATTGGGACCTCAGAAGCTACCACTAGTCGGTAATATTCCTCACCAAAATTCTTGACCACTAAATCCCTAAACATCACTTTCGGTCTCACAACATAACTAATTTCTACTTGAATGTTAAAAGGGAAAGGATTTGGGATATTCAAATCCATCACAAAAAATGTAAATTGTCAAATCTCACTCTTTATTATAAATCACTACAGGCAAAATCACTAGGTTTTGCAAATTCATTATTGTATCCATGAACTCTTCTCCAAAGTGAAAAACCAAATACACTTTCACTTGCTCATGCTGAATGTACATAATCTTGATGTTCAATGAATTCAAGAATGGAAAGCAAGGCACTGGATATTGTCCTCTCAGAACATCCATTCTATCCTCCTAATCTACCAATTACACCAGAATGTCTCTCCTCAAAATTACTCAGTCTCAATAGCCCATGTTCTTCTAAAAGTGATGTTTAGAGATTTCATGGTTAGAAATTTTGGTGAGGAGTATTATCAACGAGTGATAGCTTCTGAGGTCCTAATGGTAGTCCCAATATAGTTTGTGCACCTTCGAGAGTGATCATATTAACTCTCTATTGAAGTAGACAATAACGGTTGAGTATTGGAGGAACCATGGATATGTAGTTGCAAGAGCTGGTGCAAGGAATGCAGGGGATGTTGAACAAATTTTGAGAGATTAAGATGACCATGGAGACATTACAAAGTCAAGTGCAAATCCTCAATCAGTCAATGATCAAGCAATACAAGAAGAAGAGCCGTCTCAAAACCCGGTACCTACGACTAAAGTACTTGGAGAGGCATCTGTGCCTACAAACCTGGCCAACAATGAAGCCATATTGCTACTCTTGATGAAGAAGGCCTGCAACATCAAGCCTTACAAGGTGTAGCGTATGATGGGAGTAGTGGAAAACTAGATCTCAAGAATGAATCAATATTTCTGATTGTTCTCAATAGAGATCACTAGGCATACTATAGGCATGTTTGCATGTAAGTACTTGACCGATAAAGCCCTCACATGGTATGATGCTTGGGAACGATCCATGTTTATAGAGAGAAGGGAGGTCATGTAGACAGCAATGCAAGAAGGATTGTTGAAGAATTTCAAATTGGTAGATTTTGTGCAAATGGCCCAAATCCGACTATGAGGATTGAGATAGAAGAACAACATACAAGAGTATGTGGAGGCATTTTTGGATCTACAAGTTGCAATAACCAACATGAGTCTAGCAGAGGCTCTAAAAAATTTCAAACAAGGGTTGAAGGAGTGGATTTGCCAAGAAGTCATGGTGCAAAATCCTCGCACAATATTTGAAGTTTATTGCAGAGAATAGCAAGAGCATTGGGTGGAGGTGAAGGAGTAGTTCCACCTCAACATTATTAGGCAGAAATGCCACACATGGGTGCACCAATACCAATAGAATTAGGCAACCTTCAGTTTTGAGACCAAGGAGCATGACCGCTTCAAGGAGAGCGTGGATGGGTAGAAGAATAAAGAGATGGAGTCCCACGAGGAGCAGGAACTTGAGGAGAACAACGCCATTGTTACAATTATGGCCATATTGGGCACATATCTACAAATTGATGTGCTCGTCTCCCTAGAGGCCCTTGGACTTCATACAAGCTATCTTTGAAAAACATGGAAAGAAACACTAAAGAGAAGGAGGTGGAAATCACTTCCAAAAACAAAGATCACCAATAAATGTACCTTGTGGCCTTACTAGCTCAATAAGGAAGCAAAGAAGCAAGGGAAGGAAGAAGACAAGCGTGCAAAGGTCCCAAAAGGCAACCTCACAATTGATTTTCATGAATGGAGTCCTAGAAGGTAATCAAGTGAGAGTATTAATAGATCCGAGAGCAACAAAGAATTTCTTGTCTCACTTTGTTGCAATAAGATTGGGAATGGATCTAGAGAGAGATGAGAGCAAAGAAGTAGAATTACTTAATGAGCAAACAAAGAGGATTGAATCATTACCTCAACCGATAACACTTTGTGTAGGAGAATATCAAGAAGTAATTGAGTGGCAAGTGATACAATTAGCTCATTATGATGTAATCTTATGCATGCCATGGATGGAGCATTACAACCCTATGGTAGATTGGAGGAAGAAAGTAGTGATAACCCACTAATGGTCAATCATTGGGGTTAAAGAAAAATCACACAAGCAAAGAAAACTACCTCTCTATGTCATAAGGATGACAATTATCTGTAAGATCAATAGATGTTTCATGGGTCTAATAAGAGAGTCCAAAGTGCACAACTTGATGGACAAATTCTTGAGAAATTGAAGGATGTAGTGGGTGAGTTTCAAGATGTCTTTCTTGATGACCTACCCTTAGGATTACCACCAAAAAGGAGAGTAGATCATAAAATTGAGACACTCCCGGGGAAGACACCTCCTTGTAAGGCCCCATATTGCATGTTTACTCATGAGTTGGAGGAGTGTAAGACTCAAATTGAGGAGATGCTACAAAAAGGGTTCATCCAACCCAACATATCACCATATGTAGCTCCTATCTTGTTTGTGAAGAAGGATGGTACAATGCGCATGTGCATTGACTATTGGGGTCTCAATCAATAAAAGATGAAAAAAAATACCCCTTACCTTGCATGGATGACCTATTTGATCAACTACAAGGAGCAAGATACTTCACCAAATTGGACTTGCGGAGTGGTTACAATCAAATCCAAATTGTAGAGGAAGATATATACAAAACTGCCTTTTGAACCAAGTATGGTCACTTTGAGTATCTTGTGATGCCTTTTGGCCTCACCAATGCACCTGGCACTTTCATGAGTCTAATGAATGACATATCTCATCCATACTTGGATAAGTCTATTATTGTCTTCTTGGACAACATCTTAGTATACAATAGCACAATGACAGAACACAAACAACATCTACTAGAAGTCCTCCAAATTCTAAGACAAAATTGATTGTATGCCAAACTCTCAAAGTGCGAGTTTTGCAAGTCTGAAGTAGACTACTTGGGGCATATAGTAAGTGCAGAGGGCATTCCAATATTGATAGATAAAATAAAGATCATCCAAAAATAGAGTGCCTCAAAAGATCAAACTCAACTCAAGAGCTTCTTGGGATTGATAGTCAATTTGTCAAGGACTTCTCCAAGGTTGCACAACCTTTAACGATACTACTTGGCAAGGGGAAGAAGTGGACGTGGAGAACCGCACAAGAGTTGGCCTTTCAAGAATTGAAACCTGCCTTGCTAGATGCACCAATCTTGAAGTGGTATGACCCAAAACGTCCAATCAAGTTGGCTATAGATGCATCAAGTATAGCAATAGGAGCAATCCTACAACAAGAATGGCATGATGGATGACATCCAATTGCATATTTCTCTTGAAAGTTGTTACTGGAAGAGCGCAACTATCACACCATAGAATGAGAAGAGCTGGCTATTGTCCTTGTAACCAAGCATTGGAAGCACTATCTAGGCAAGAAGGCATTTGTAGTAGAGATAGACCACAAACCTATCGTCTACCTGGAGACATAGAAAGATCTATCTTGTTGCTAGATTTGGTGGGTAGAGTGGTGACCATGCTTCAACATGACAATCGCATATGTGAAAGGTAAGAAGCAACTTGTAGATGCATTCACCCGCATGCTGATGGCAAACAATTTGGTGGTAGAGGTTAAGATTAGCCCTAAAATTCTGGCTAAAGATTTTGGCTACTACAAAAATTGATCCACAACTTGTAGGAGTGCAATCATCAAAAGGCATCACCAATACCCAAGGACTTACCTTTTGGGATGGTAGATTATGGATCCCAAATGTACCAGAATTATGCACCACCATTCTAGCGGAATGTCATGATTTGGCCATTGTAGATCATGTCAAAGTGGACAAGACCTTGGAAGCTGTCCAACACCATTACTATTGGCCCAAGATGAGCAACGATGTGATGGACTACATACACAACTACCTACTCTATCAACAGAAAAAAGCTTTTAATCAAGCTCCTGCATGGCTCGTTCAA
The DNA here is from genome assembly GCA_948567375.1 of Lunularia cruciata. Taxonomy (NCBI): domain Eukaryota; kingdom Viridiplantae; phylum Streptophyta; class Marchantiopsida; order Lunulariales; family Lunulariaceae; genus Lunularia; species Lunularia cruciata. Next base: position 70,686,009 of record OX419755.1, on the reverse strand, counting down.
CCTCTCCCCACTCCTACACAATGTTGGGAACAGGTGAGTATGGATCTCATTTGTGAATTACCCAAGACCACCTCAAGGTTTGACTCCATTGTGGTCTTTGTGGACTGGCTCAACAAAATGATTTATGTATGCCTTGCCACCAAGGATGTGATCACTCCACACTAGCTCAATTATACTTAGATGCAGTCTTCTCTCACTATGGCTTGTCTTGAGTATTCATCATTGATAGAGGCACTCACTCAATTCACCAGTTTGTTTTGGCGAACACGTTTTGGTTTCTTCAAAACCAAGTTGGTCATGTCCACAACTTACCACCCACAAACAGATGGAAAAAAAGTGGGTTAATTGCACTATTGAAGACATGTTGGGCGGCTTTACCTTAGAAGAGCAAGAGAGGTGGGATACCCTACTCCACTTGGTAGAATTCATTGATAACAATTTAGTGAATGCATCCACCTATATCACTCCATTCTTCCTATGTATAATGAGCATCCCTTCACACCTTCTAGCTTGATGAAGATCTGTCCGGTGGCTACCAAGGTAGATGCAATCAACACATTTGTTTCTTGAATCCAACAAGGTGTGAAGAGCGCCAAGCATAGATTGCAGATTGCACAAAATTGACAAAAGTAGTATGCCAATGCACACAGTAGGCACATGGGGTTCAATGTTGGTGATCAAGTGTGGTTGTCTACAACCCACCTCACATTATTTGGCCCTCATAAGCTCAAATCTCATTTTATTGGGCCTTTTTCTATTCTTTGTTGAGTCGGTGTTGTGGCCTATCATTTCAAGTTACCACCACACATGAAGATCCATCCAATGTTCTATGTTTCCCTACTACGCAAATATGCTCTCCAATCAGACCATTGTCATGCCACGCATGACCTCTGACCTTGCCCGACACTCATTGATGGCACAGAGGAATATGAAGTAGAGCGTAACCTCCAAAAATGCATGCGTGGTACTCGCCATCCATGGGTGGAATATTTGGTACAATGGAAAGGTTACCCCCTCTATGAGGCAACCTAGGATCCCGCTGCCAATTTGACACATGCCCTGGCGTTGGTACAAGCATTTGAGCAATAGCTACACAACAAGGACATTGTGTCTTAAAAGGAGGGAGGTTTGTAATACCAAGAGTTAGCCATATGATCTCAATGTGAAATTTGGTTTAGTAACATCTGGAATGATTGTTATACATGATGGAGAAAATAGATCAGATAGAAGTATCACCAAAAGAGTATTTCTACTATTAGGGCAGAAACCAAAATAGACTTAAAAACCTTAGAACCAATAGCTAGACATATGATTTAAAGATGAGAATTGGTTCAATAACATCTAAAAGGATGTTACACATGATGGACTAAATAGATCAGAAAGAGGTATCACCAAAATGGTACTTCTACTAATAGAGTAGGAACCAAAATATGCCTGAAATCTTTGAAGGCAATTTTGGAGGCCTAAATGGATGAATTAGGCCTCAAAAATGTGCATAGTGTGTACCATCAAGTTGGATGATTTCATCCAAGAGTTTGATAGTTGGTGTGATCTGCAAAAGATGCAAAACCTAACTTTATTCACACCTTTCATGGCATGGAAGGGGTTGTTTCACCACTTGGAGGGTCCACCAATAGACAACTACCATGAGTATAAGAGAGCTCACTTGGAGGAGATTTAGCTTTGGAGACAATAGTGGTCTCCAGACTATATCTCTATCACTTCAAGCTTGGTTTTTAGGAGTAGATCAATAGTACTCACAAGTTCTAGCTCTAGTGGCATTCATGGATCTCTTGGAGATGGTGCTACTACAAGTGGAGGTACTACTACAAGAGATGGTGTAATATTGGGATTTAACCCCATCGTGGAGTTCTTCCAATGTTTGAGGTAGAACAACCAATGAGTATGGACTAACAAGCTAAGAGTCTCCTATTCGAACAAGAGTTCCAATGGAAGGCTAGAGAGAGCCTACCCAAGACATACAATTGCATGAGATGGCTGGTCAATTCTACTTAGGGAGATATTGAGGCCCAAGCACTCTTGTAACACCCATTTGTACATGTTTGTGCTATTGTGATATTTAGTTTGGTATTATAAGCACTTGACAAACATTATTTATTTACAAGTAAAGGATGGCTCTACATTAGTCATGATTAGCTAAAGTTAATCATAGCTAAGAAAAAGGAGACCTTACTTTAAAATAAGTGGAAAAGATGAGTACCATTATTTTGGATTCTAATGTGTTGACTTGACATTATTCCTAGGTGTTTGGCTTTGAGGAAAGAGTTGAGAAATCTTGGTCCATGAGCCTTTTTGTTTTGGATTCTTCTAAAGTCCAAGGATAGCCATTGTGAAGGAATCCTTGACTTAGTGGTTGGGTCAAGATAAGACTATATGCTTAGGAGAATATTCCCACAAGTATAGATATTCCTTTAGCTTTTTGACTTTATTTGACTTTAAGCCTAGTAACTTGAGTTACTACAATAATTAGTAACTTTGATGCATAATTATTTCACAAGTATATAAATTAGGGATGATGAGATACTCATTATTTTTTTATTTGCAACTTTCTCTCTCTCATTGAGTTCTCTAGTGAGTAATGGCTTGAGTCTTGGAGTGTTAACCTCGGAGGAGTATGATGGAGTTAGGGTTCTTTGCCTTCTTAGTCCATGATGCATTACCATAATAGCCATCAGAGGTTCATCTTGAGTGAGAAACAGGCCGACTCACCGTCTGGTTTTGGTATGGATTCTAAACAAGGAGTTGTAACATAAAGGCCATATAACTTAATGGTTGGGTCAAGATAAAATCACATGCTAGTGGAATATGCCCATGTAAATGGATATTCTTTTCTACTTTTTGACTTGACTTGACTTTTAGCCTAGTAACTTGAGTTACTCCAGTAATTAGTAACTTTGGTGCATAATTATTTTACATGTATATAAACTAGGGGTGAGGAGGTACTCAACATCCTTTCATTTGTAACTATCTTTCTCTCATTGAGTCTCTAGTGAGCAATGTCTTGAGTCTTGGAGTGTTAGCCTTGGAGGAGTATGATGGAGTTGGGGTTCCTTGCCTTCTTGGTCCATGGTGTATTACCATAATAGCCATCAGAGGTTCATCTTGAGTGAAAGACAAGCCAACTCACATTTTTGGTTCTATTCTCCCAGGACCTCTCTAGAAGGCAAGATAATGTTCCGCATACAATTCTATATTAGAAAGAAGGAGGCTATGAGAGTTCACTTGGAGAGAAATTTAGGGGAGGAGAGGGTTAAACCTATGTTAGAGAACTTGGACCCATTTTTATACCTTGTAGTTCACTATGAAGTCATTGAGGTGATTTTGTACATCTTGTACACTTGAGAGGATTTGGAGAGATTGTGTGAGGTGGATTGCAGAGTTTGGGAATTAAGGTGATTTTGGGCAAAATCTCAAGTTTTAGATCTGGATTTGAAATTTACACATATTATTTTGGGTTATTCTTCAATTATCACACTTGAAATTATTGTGAGTGCTACTATGCGCATTGGGTTAGAATTTTTGAAAGTTGATAGGGTAAACTGCTCCCGTAATTGCATGCTCTCTAGAAAATTGTACAAAGTCTGCCATTTCTTCAAAATTTTAGTGGATTATCTTGAAAATTTCTGAGAAAATTTAGTGCATTGTATCCTACCTATTGACACAGAAATTAGAGAGAGATCATTCTTACGCACAGAGTTATGAGTTTTTAAAGTTAGGGGGTGGTTTTTAGAATAAATCTGAAATATATGTGCTGAATAGAAAGATGTCTAGGCCAAATGGCTTAATGAAAAGATCTGAAATTTTGCAGAGAAGGACACCCTAGAGTTGTGATGATGTAGAAAAAATTTCAGAGTACTGTCACATACTAGTTGAGAGATCCAAGTGAAATTGTGAGGAAGGGTCAATTTTGTAGAGTTGAGATCTCATGCATGAGGAGTTTGAGAGCAACAAAAGCATGTTTGAGTGTTTAGATTCATCTTGGGAACATGAAGGGTCACCAAGAGTGAAAATTGAGACTATGCAAGGTTCTCCAAGGGTTTGAGGTGATTGTAGGGGTGGATTTGAGGAAAAGAGAGTTTACAATAGAATTTGAAGAGAGTGTTGAGAGGATTCAAAAACCTACACCACTTGGAGGAAAGAGTGAGTCTAAGTGTTTTCTATGTGGAGAGAAGGAACGCAAAGCAAGATCATATCCATTGACCTTTGAGAGCAAGAGATTGAGGGAAAAGAGAGGCTTACTTGACTTGGGTTTGCATGTTGGACCTTCTTCACCAAGATTGGGAGAGAGAGGATCTAAGACCAAGGAGTTGTGTGAGGTTTGTGGAGTTCAAGGACTTCCAAAAGGACATGAGTGTAGTGGAGTAAAAGCATTTTGGAGACTTTGGTGAAGGATCTTGGAGAGAATCTTAGTATAGCTACAGAAATACTACCACCTTCATCAATTAGTTCTTAAGATTAGTGATGGAGATAATCTTTCAACTTATGGATAAACTATCCATGAGAGTTTGATTTATATGCACTCTAGGATTTGATATTGCTATAGAAATCTTGGAGTAACCTGAGCCTTTTGTGTTCCCTAGGGTGGATTAATCTCAAATAGTGTTAGTCATGTACATACTCTATTAGTTATAGAGTGAGAGAAAAGAAAAAAGAAAAAGAAAAATTGAGAGAAAAGAAAGATAATGATGAGTTAAGATGGAGAAACTTCCGGTTTTCTTTTGCAAGGATGGAGAAGGGCACGGGATGTGGATTACAAGAAGCTCAATGTTGTTACTAAGAAGGACTACTACTCATTGCTATTCATTGATGAGATGTTGGAGGAGGTTGCAGGTCATGAGAGGTACAATTTTGGAGATGGTTATAGTGGATATAACCAAATCAAGATTGCACCATAGCATCAAAAACTCACCACATTCACCACACTTTGGGGAAATAGTGCTTTCAAGGTCATGACTTTTGGGCTTTGCAATGCTCCAACCACATTCCAATGGTTCATGAACAAGGTATTTGAACCTTTCATTGGGAAATTTGCAAGAGACTTCATTGATGACTTTTGTATCTATGGGAGCAAGGAGGAGCACTTTGAGCACCTAATCAAGGTCTTGCAATGCTTGGATGAGGCAAATGCATCACTCAACCCAGAGAAGTGCATTTTTGGATGTGGAGAAAGTCTACTTATGGGGCACATCATCTCCAAGGATGGAATAGCAATTGATCCTAAGGAGGTGAGGAAAATCTCAGACCTTCCATTCCCTTCAAGCTTGACAAAGTTACGCCAATTCTTGGGGATGGTTGGGTACTATAAGAGGTTCATCTTCTCATTTTACAACAAGGCTTATGCATTGACCATCTACATGAAGAAGGGTGACATGGTGATTTTGGAGGACAAGGAGACTTTCAAAGCTTTTGAGGAGCTCAAGTAATTGCTTATTGTAGCTCCGATTCTTGCTAAACCTGATTGGAGTAAGCCTTTCATCCTCTACATTGATGCTTCTAATGTAGCTATTGGATGCATTCTTAGTCAACTAGACCAAGATTGGCATGATCATCCAATAGCTTATGCTAGTAGGCAAATGGTTTTAGCAGAAAAGAACTACTCTGTCACAAAGAGAGAAGGGTTGGCAGTGATCTTTGGTCTCAAGAAATTTAGACACTACTTGATTGGAGTGAAATCCACCATTGCCACAAATCACAAGGCTTTAAAGTACATCTTTAACAAGCCTAATGTTGAAGGGAGACTAGCAAGGTGGATGATACTCTTGTCTGAGTATGACTACACCATTGAGGATAGGCCTGGAAAGAAACATGCAAATGCTTATTTGTTATCTAGGGCCTATGATCATGATAGAGATCAGCTAGTGGATGATTCCTTCCCTGATGAGGAGCTCATGACAATCTCAATGACTCAAGAGGTTCCAATGGAGTACAAGGAGATTGTGGATTTTATGACAAGAGGTAACTATCCAAAAGGGATGCATGCTAGGGAGAGGAAGGCCCTTGTAGCAAGATCTAGACCATATAAAATGGTGGAGGATATTCTTTTTCACCAAGGAGCAAATGGTCCATTTCAAGAAGCAATGGGTAAGGAAGAGTCTATCCTACTCATAAAGGAGTTTCATGAAGGTTTAGTGGATGACACTTTGCAAGAAAGGTGACTGATTTCAAGATTCTAGATGTAGGTTACCATTGGAGAGGGATTTTCAAGGATTGTCTTGATTTGCAAAACTTGCCATGTTTGTCAAGATTTTGATAGAAAGTCTACTTCCACTCCACCACTTAGATCAATTCCATTGCTAGGACCTTCTAAGAAGTGGAGAATTGATTTTGTAGGTCTTCTCAATAGAACACCAAGGAATAATTAGTATTTTTTGTTAGTTATTGATTATCTTACCAAGAGACCAGGCTAGACCATTAAGGGACAAGGATGAAGATGAATTTGGGAGATTTCTTTATGAATGCATTATCACTAGGTTTGGGTGTGTAAAAGTCCAAGATTGAGGAGAGAAATAGGAAAATGGAAGCTCACATTGGGACACTTGAATAGGAGAAAACTTTGAATACCTAGCATGAGCTTCAACTTTGGTATTTATAGGTAGCATACAAAGCCCTTGAGAAGCTTCTCAAGAAGCTTCTTTGAGCCGCTTTCTTAGAGTGCAAGCCAAGTTAACTAGGAAGCTTCTCAAAAAGCTTCCTTCTAGAAGCCGTCTACTTGGCATGCAAGCTAAGCTAGTTGGAAGCTTCTAGAAGCTTCCTTCTAGAAGCTACTTACTTGAGGTGCAAGCTAAGCTAGCCGGGAAGCTTCCCAAGAAGCTTCCTAGATACTTCCAGAATATTCTAGGTTAATTGGTCTTTTTTGCTACTTTGTTAGCCCTACTAACTTCATTGCTAAACTCCATATTGTTACATGTTCCCCCACCGCTAGTTGGTGATGTTCTTGTTGCCTGTGAAGCTTCAAACTCTTGGATGGCCATCTGTGCATTTTGGAGTTGAGAAAGAGGTTCTCATGTGGCTATCATGAAGGAGATACCCTTTCCAAAGGACCTTGTACTCCGTATGTTGTCGATAGCCTCATTGAATATGGTGACACGCAAGGATACAATCAACTTTTTACTCCTCATGATCATTGATAGGGACAAGAGGAGGGGGAAGTTGGACTTGAGAAGAAAAGGAAGAGTGATTAGAAACAAAGGGTTTCAACTTGGAAACATGAAAGACAAGATAGATATGCATATGACAAGATAAGGCAAGTCGATAAGCAACAAGAGAGACAATTTGGGTGACATCAAAGGGTCCTATCCAATTAGGGGCAAGTTTACAAACTTGGGTATCAAGTGGGAGAAGGAGGTTACTAGAAGATAGCATGACTTTATCACCGACTTCAAAGGTGAGATCACAATGATGGTGGTCCGCATATTGTTATTGCTGAGCAACAAGAGGTGAGATTTGGCTTGTTGGAGAGATTGGGATATAGTGGTCAAGAATGTTGAAGTATGAGGAACTTGAGATGGAGGAGGAGCAAGACAAGAATCAAGAACAAGCAAATCTTAGCCAATATTGCGAAAGGAAGGAGAAAATCTGGTGCTCGCTTGTTTAGAATTGTTGTAGGCAAATTCTACAACTGCAAGACATTCATCCCAATTGATATGGTAGACATTGACAAAGGTATGTAGTATATCCTCCAATGTATGATTTGCATGTTTGGTTTGTCCATCAATTTGAGTATGATAGGCTATGGACAAAGCAAGCTTGGTGCCAAGTATCTGGAAGAGTGTTAGCCAAAACTTCTTGATAAATCAAGGATCATGGTCGAAGATGAGTACATGTGGCATCCCATGATGCTTGAAGACATTGTTGAAGTAGATTTATGCTAAGGTTGGAGCATCCATAGTATCACAAGTGCCAAGTGGATTTGCTTACTAAGCTTATCCACAAACACCACAATTTTTGTGTGTCCTTGCTTTGTCTTGAGCAAGGATGTGATGAGATCTAAGCTCACATGCTCCCATTGAGTGCATGGAATGGTGAATGGTTGAAGGAGTCTACTCAGCTTCTTGTTGCTGGTCTTGTTACGTTGGCAACTCTCACACAATTGAGTAAATTCTTGAACATCTCACATCATGTTGGGCAACCACCATTGGCGTTGGAGGGTATCCAAGGTCTTATCCACACCCATGTGACCAACTATGGGTAAATCATGGGCTTCTTGAAGGCACACAAGTCAAAGATCACCTTTGGCTAGAACATAGATCTGATCCTCATGGAATAGAAGGCCCTTCTTGATGGAGAAGGTGTTGTACTCCTTGTTGCATGCTATACGGTGACCATGTACCATCTGGAAGAAGGGATCTTATTGTAGAGCTATCTGAAACTCATTTGGACCTTGGAGTCAATTGACACCGTTGTAATTACCACTATGATGAGAAGAAGAGACTTCAAATCAGGTCGTCATGATAAAGCATCAAGGATGATGTGGAACCGACCTGGTTTGTACTCAACTTTGATGTCAAACAATTGGAGTTGCTCCTCCTATTGATGATGTTGACTCTTCATGTGTTCCAAGTGTAAGGTCTACAACAATGGTTTGTGATCAGTTTGCATGATCACTTGTTTCCCCAAGAGGTAATGCCTCCATACCTTGGTGGCATAACCATTGCAAGTTGTTCTTGATCTCAAGAAAAGTAGTTTCTTTCAGCCATATTGAGTTTGCAAGACATAAAGGCAATGGCATGTAGTACATCTGGGAATTCTTGCTACAACACGACTCTAATTGCAAAGTTAGAAGCATCAAAATCAACCACGTAGGGTAGTTGAGGATCATATGATTGAAGAATGGGCCTTGAAGACACCATATTTTTCAACTTTTGGAATGCTTCTTTGTGCTTGATGGTCCACTAGAAGCTCAAGTCCTTCCCCAAGAGGTCAGTCAATGGTGCAGCCATATGAGTATAATAATGGATGAACCGTCGGTAAAAACTGGCCAATCCATTAAATGCCCATACTTCTATAGCATCCTTTGGAGTAGGCCAATCAGTAATGGCTTTGATTTTCTCCTCCATCATCTTGATCCCCTTTGATGAGATCTTGTGCCCCAAGAAGGTAACTTCCTTTTGCCAAAAGGCACACTTTGACTTCTTGCAATAAAAGTTCCATTATCATAGTCATCTAAGGACTTCTCGCATGTGATTCATGTGTTTTGCCTCTATCTTGCTATAGATTAAGATATCATCCAAGAACACCACCATGTACTGATCCAATAGCCCATCCAACACCCAATGCATCTAATCCATGAAGACTATTGGAGCATTAGTGAGCACAAAAGGTAGTACTCTCCACTCAAAATGCCCATACCTTGTACAAAAGGCCATCTTTTTCACATCCTCCCTATCAATGGGGATTTGCCAATAGCCACTGCAAGATCCAGCTTGGAAAAGTATCATGCTCCACTCAATTGATCAAGCAAGTCATCAATCCAAGGCAAGAGATATGCATTCTTCACTATTTTCTAATTGAGCCCATGATAATCAATATAGAAACAAAGTACTCCATCCTTCTTTGGAACAAATAGTACCAGTGCTCCCCAAAGAAAGGTACTATGTTATATGAAGTCCTTCTCCAACAACTCCATAAGTGTTATTTGCAACTCTTCCAACTCCTTTGGTGAGAGCCGATAGATTGGTCTACTCACTAGAGTACTCTCTAGTAATAACTCAATCTTGAAGGGCATACCACAATCGGAGGGTAATCCCTTTGGTAGATCATCTAAAAACATGTCCAAAAACTCCTGGACTATTATATCAACCATTGCTTGATGAGGCTCTCAGCTCTCCTCAGATTTTCCTTGTGCAATTGGCTTGATCCACACCACAAAAAATAGACTTATCTTCCTCTAAAGCTTGTTCTATGGTTGCTTCACTAACAAACTTCCTATCTAGGGACTCATCTCTCTTCAAAGCTTACTCCATGGTTGCCTTCTTGGCAAACTTCCCATCTTGGGTCTCCTCTCTCTTCAAGGCATGCTCTATGGCTACCTTCTTGACAAACTTCCCATCTTGGGACTGATTATTTTTAGATGTCTTACTTGGAGGTGCTAGACAACCTAATAAAAAATTCCTACCTTGGTGTTGTACTTGAATTTTTTGTCAAGTCCAATCAAATTGAACCTTATGATGTTCAAGCCAAGGTAATCATAGAATGATATCATAGTGTAAAGGTGCCACTACAAACCTCATACATTCTAAATACTCTTTCACAATCTTAAAAGTAATAGGATGTGAGTTACGGAGTGCAAAACTTTTTCTACCATCCGCCATCAACAATCTACTTCCAGTCACTTGCTTGATAGGAATACCCAATTCCTTTCCTACTTGCATAAACATGAAATTCTCTGAAATTCCAAAATCAACCAAAATCCTACAACCCCGATTAGATATTATACCTTGCAAGTGAAGCAAACTTGCATAAGTCAAGCCTTCAATCCCATTAGAACTAATCAAGCTCTCAATAGGTGGCTCAAAATATCCTATTGGGATTCCTCATTTCCCTAATCATTTTTTTCCACAAACTCCATCTGGGCAACTTGTTGAGGTTGCCCATTCCTAGGTGGACATTTAGCAATGTGATGTCCAACTTGGTGACAAAAAAAACAACCTCCATTTTATTGTAATCTTTCTCTATTCATTGTACCAAGTGGTCTCCGTTGGATAGCTCTCCATTGGTGCCGGTTCTTCCACCCGTGCATAGTGTACTGGTAAGCTTTATGTAGGTTGAGATCAAGACCAAGTTGTCACAACCAAGGAATCAAAGCGCTCAGCCAATTGCATGACTTCTTCTATGTTTGTGGTTCCCGTATGGTAACCTCCAATTTGGTCTGTGACTTCAATCCTTACACAAATCAATTTAGAATTTCACCTTCTTATATATCTAGAATTTGCATGATGATGTTATGAATTTGTGCGATGTAGCTCCTTATTGAGCCAATCTGCTTCAACTCTGCTAATTTATCTCATGCATCTTTGGCATTTATAGTTTGAAATCAACCAAGTATTACATCCTTGAATTCTACCCATGTCAAAATTGGTGCAACAATCTATCATTCAGCTCCCTCCACTCAAAATTTCCACCAAATTTTTGCCACACCATCCAATTGGCTAGAAGCCAAGAGAATCTGTTTTTGTTCATCTTGAAGATTGGTGACCTCAAAGTAATGTTCGGAATCATTTGCAAAATTCTCCAATGTGCTTAGAAGATTCTTGCCTTCAAACACCTTGGGTTTTGGAAATCAAATGCAATCTTCTCTGTCTTGAACTAGCACTCTCTCTATATGTTCTTGTCGTTGTTGGTCTTGTTCATCCAACAATCAAGTAAGGTGCTCGATTTGTTGTTGCATTGCAAGGATAACGTCCGGTATTTCTACCATAGCTACTACTCTATCCCACTACTCCTAATTTATCTAATTGATTAACACATAGATGCAACACCATTCTCCATAAGTTACAACCAGAACCCTTGAAGAACCCTTGATAACAAGTATCAAGGGTTCTTCAAACAGGTTGATCATATGCAAAAAATCTTATCCAAAACACAAGGTGATGAATTGTGTGAAATGATGCTTGGGTAATATTTAGACATGAAAATCTTGATGGTTTGGCGGAAGTAGATTTGGTGGTCCATAAATTCCATTCATCCCATTCCTACTCTAATACCAATGTAAAGTCCAAGACCAAGGAGAGAAATAAGAGAATGGAAGCTCACATTGGGACACTTGAATGAAAGAAAACTCCAAATGCCTAGCATGAGCTTCGGCTTTGGTATTTACAGGTAGCATATGCTACTTGTAACCCCTTTGATCAGGTAAATCATAGGTGTAATTGCTCCACACAAGGAGTTGGGAGGAAGACACTTTGATAGGATTAACCATGATAAGTTGAAGATATATCATAGTGAGTAGAGAGACGTTCATTTTGAGGACAAAGTGAAAACTTAGTCCATGGGTAAATGTAATAGCCATTTGTGCATGTGTGTGATATTATGATATTTAGCTTAGTATTACAAATACTTGAGAGATATTATTTATATAGAGATAAAGGATGGTTCTACATTAGTCATGATTAGCTAAATTTAGTCATAGCTAAGATAGTGTAGACCTTACTTTAAAAGAAGTGGAAAAGATGAGCACCACTATTTTGGATTCTAATGTGTTGACTTGGTATTATTCTTAGGTGTTTGGCTTTGAGGAAAGAGTTGAGATCTCTTGGGCCCGCAAGCCTTTTTGTTTTGGATTCTTTTATAGTCCAAGGATAGCTCATATGAAGGAATCCTTTGACTTAGTGGTTGGGTCAAGATAAGATCACATGCTAGGTGAATATGCTCATGTAAATGGATATTCTTTTCTACTTTTTGACTTTACTTGAATTTTTGCTTAGTAACTTGAGTTACTCTAGTAATTAGTAACTTTGTGCATAACTATTTCACAAGTATATAAAACTAGGGGTGAGGATGTACTCAATATCCTTTCATTTACAACTATCTCTCTCTCATTGAGTTCTCTAGTGAGCAATGTCTTGAGTCTTGGAATGTTAGCATTGGAGGAGTATGATGGAGTTGGGGTTCTTTGCCTTCTTAGTCCATGGTGCACTACCATAATAGCCATCAGAGGTTCATTTTGAGTGAGAGACAAGTTGGCTCATAGGTTTGGCTAAGCATATTGAGATCAACATGGTGGAGGAGAGAGTGGTGACATCTTGATTCGGTAGGGAGACCTCATCCATAACTATTACTTCTTCCAAAGTGCAATAGAGTGCACCATACCATGTTGGTTTCTAAGGACAAGATGGACAACCCAGATCCTATGCAGCGAGTGGAGTGCCTAGTGTAGTTAGACCCTTACTTTCATTTTTGGGTCTATAGCAACCAATGACTGATGATGTTGCTTGTTGGACTTGTGGTGGACCTCACCACAAGAGAGACCTCAAGAGAATGCACTCAAGGCAGCAGAATTGATACCTTTGGTGCATCTTAGTCGGTACAAAGACAGTGTGAGCATTGCCATAGATTTGGTCATCCCAATGACCAGTGCTTTGACCTACACCCAAAGTTAGGAGTGGTAGGGTTGTTATAGCAGGTAGTAGAGGAGCTCTAAGTCATGGAGGACAAGGTGGTAAAGGATCCACACCTAGTAGGAGTGTAGTGTCTACCCTTACTTTTGATATAATCATGGCTACTCAAATTGAGCAGTTGGAGCAGAGATTGGCTAATATGGCTATAGCTCAAAGGAGATCAGATTTAGGTGCTGAGGTTTCCACTTCCTATGCTAGTGATAGAGATGTCTTGGATTTCATGTGCGGAAAATCATAAGTAGATGCATTTACCACGGTGACTATGAGTGCATTACATGCTCCAAAGCCTAGAGGAGCATCAATGGAGTTGGACCCACAAAGAAGAGAGGTTGGTAGACAGGCCAAACTTCCCCAATCTTTTACACTCTCTAAGGTACTACAGACGATGTCCATGGCTCCTAGATATCCTAGTGCAGGTGTGGTAGGTGGTGATGGGGTGCATGATAGACTACATACTAATCAGCTACTTGCTACTATATAGACTGAGTCTAGTACAATGTTGGATGTGACTCAACTGATTATGCACTTTCCATTATTCTTAGCCAATGACATGTTTACTATGACAACCCAATAAGTATCACTTTTGTGGTAATCAGTAAGTAAAGTTCATTCTCACAAAGATACAAGTAAAGAATGGTCAAATACAAAGTAAATAGTATCAAATTAGTTCTTCTTGAGTTTTTCTTTAGTTTCTTAGGTAGAAACCACACCTAAACGAGAGTAACAAGCACTAATTCATAGTCTTGTCACCAATTACACTCTCATAATCACAATAGTTCCAGTTCTTTCCAAAAAAACTTCTATTGTGATGATTCAATTCTTCCTAAAGAAGGATACTTCACTATAAAATGACTTCACCTCAGAATTGAGTTCCATCCCTCCATTGAAGGTAAACTTCCTTCATCAAAATTGCTTTGCATAAACCTCATATTGCGCTCACCAATGTAGAATACTACCAACACTACAATTCCTCTTAGATCTATCAAGACATTGTTTCAATTGCTATCCACTCAAGATTAGACACACAAAATGAAATTAGAGTTGTGGAATCCAACATCCAGCAAGCTCATTGACTTGCACTTCAAAATTTTCCAAACACTCACAAACACACACAAGATTGATACTCAAAATTAAGTTGAAATGACGAGCACTGAATTACAACACTTAGCTTTACTCAACTTCAAAAATATAAATACTAAACAACAACACACTATGAATGCTTCCTTTAAATAGGTAGATCATTTGATAGTTACTAAAAAAATACCATTCTATAACAACTTTACCAATATATAGATCCAAAATGACAAACCACTTCTTCATAGCTGCCTCTTCCTATCTTAAATCTGTTATTACTCTGATCCAATGTCAACCTCAACTTTGGCTTCCAAACCCAATGTTCCTTCCATTACTTCCCTTTCTTTGGGTCTATCTAATGCTACTACACCATCAACTATTTCTACTATCTCTTCACTCTGAACTACAATTGCAAGCATGGGTAATCTACCTACTTCTTTATCAACTAACCCATTCTTCTCTAACGTCTCAGGCAACTCACCTAAAGATACTTGCACTCCTACTTCTATAACTTTGGATTTTGCATTCACTTTCATCTCACTATAAAGTTTATCTAAATCTGTTTTAACAAAATCTAATCTGAGATATACATTTTTTCCTACCTGTAACATTTTCCCATCTACTTGATCTCTCAAGCAAATCAACAAATTATTCAAGTCCACCTCCTTTGCTTTCCTTCTTCTCATCTCTTGCACCAACAACTCAACTTGTGCAGCCTTGGTTCTTCTAACTTAACCTTGGCTTCAATACTTAGCATCACTTTCAACTCCTTCACAATTGCTCCTACTACATCCAAATCCACACCTGGAACTACCTTTTCTTTACTTCTTTCTACTTCCAATTTTTTCTACTACATTGTCAACTTGTCCTTGAATTTGGCCTTCATTGCTTCCTTCTCTTGCACATATTGGACCAATTGACCTTTGACACCTTGGAGCAACCCTACAACTGTTCTTCTTTCAATTATGCTCTATCAACTCATGTTGCAAAGCTTGATCCTTCTTTGTTGCACTCTTCTTTAGACTCTCCAACTCTTGCTCCATCACTGCTGCAATTGCCTTTGAATGTATCACCTCCACCTGAGCATCAACAACTTCATGTTTCATCTTCTTGACCAATGCTTTCTACTCCTTCAGTTGTTCATTCCACTTTTTGAAGTTCTCCTGCAAGGTATTTAAGCTTTTCCTCCAAAGAACTACTTCAGCCCAAATTTCTTTGGCTTCCTTCTCCTCTCGGGCTAGCTTACTTCTTAACTTCAAGGTCTCCTCACTCCATTTCTTTGCTACCTCCAACTCACCCTTCACTCAAATGATTCTTCTTCAACTCTGCTATCTTTTGCTATAGATGCACCAACAGAAGACAAACAATCTTTGATAGATACTCAATTCTATTGTATCTTCCTTCATCATCTCTTATGTCCTTTTCTTTTGCAAATGCTTCTTTGTCTGGTGCCTTACCCCAAAGACATGATATTTGTATCTTCAATGTTTTGTGATCCAAGCTCCCCACTTTGTCTTCAACTTTGCTTGGTCCTGCAACTACAACTTGAGCGCTTCTCTTTGATCTTGCTGCTCTTGGGAATACCAATGCAACTTCTCCTACTTTTTCATCTTCCAACTTGACTGCTGGTAACTCTAGACACTACTCATCTCTTCCTTCCATGTGGTCAATTGCCTCATGAAACTCCCACTCTTCTTCTTCAGTAATCACTTCTCTTGATTGCTGAACTTTGGCCTCTCCTTCACTACCATTGCTTGACTCTCCATGTTGCAATGTAAATTTTTCTTTTGCTTCCAAGGCTTTACCCTTTGACTATATTTCTCCTTCCAAGTCTTCCTCTTAAGACAATTCCTTCACTTCTATCATTGCGGGCTTTGGATTTAGTCTTCATATCTTATGAAGCTATACCAATATTATTTTTCCTTCAAGTCTACTTCTCTTCCTTGGCATGGGGATGTCCACTCCCACTATCCTCTTCTTAATAGTCTTCAAGTAGTGGTCATTGCCTTCATGTACTCTCTTGATGTGATATTGTTCATCCCTATTTGCTTCTCTTTGTAAGTTGGGGTGAAAGTGGGACACCATTCATCCTCTCTCCTCCAAGCTAAGTGTAACAATATGGAGTTTAGTGATGAAGTTAGTAGGGCTAAAAAAGTAGCAAATAAGACAAATTAGCCTAGAATATTCTAGAAGCATATAGGAAACTTCTTGGGAAGCTTCCCAGCTAGCTTAGCTTGCACTCCAAGTAAATAGCCTGTAGAAGGAAGCTTCTAGAAGGTTTCAAAATCTTAGCTTGCATACCAAGTAAGCAACTTCTAGAAGGAAGCTTCTTGAGAAGCTTCCCAATTGACTTGGCTTGCACTCCAAGAAAGCGGCTCAAGGAAGCTTCTTGAGAAGCTTCTCAAGAGCCTTGTATGGTCCCTATAAATATAAGATCCAAAGCTCATGCTAGGCATTTAGAGTTTTCTCTCATTCAATTGTCCCAATGTAAGCTTCCATTCTCATATTTCTCTCCTTGGTATTGGACTTTTACACTAAGTAGGTTTAGTCCAAAGTAGAAGTGGGTTGCAAAGGGTATGAAATAGTGAGGCAGCATATCCATTCTCCAACTGGTAATCATCTGCCCAACTTGTTGGTGCAAACACTTTGCCAATCTATCACCTCTCCTACAAAAATCAGGTGGAAGAATATTGCCTATTACATTGTTACATAAATGGTTTGCTTTGGCTTAAACATAGCCATCATCATGCTGACAATCCCTTCTTGTATTGGGTCTTTATAACTATCCACCTTGTACCTGTTCTGTAAAACCCATTTGTGCATGTGTGTGGTATTGTGATATTTAGCTTGGTATTACAAGTACTTAAGAGATATTATTTATATAGAGATAAAGCATGGTTCTACATTAGTCATGATTAGCTAAAGTTAGTCATAGCTACAATAGATTGGACCTTACTTTAGAGGAAGTGGAAAAGATGAGCACCACTATTTTGGATTCTAGTGTGTTGACTTGGTATTATTCCTAGGTGTTTGGCTTTAAGGAAAGAATTTAGAACTCTTGGGCCCGCAACTTTTTTGTTTTGAATTCTTCTATAGTCCAAGGATAGCTCATGTGAAGGAATCCTTGACTTAGTGGTTGGGTCAAGATAAGATCACATGTTTAGGGGAATATGCCCATATGAATGGATATTCCTTTCTACTTTTTGACTTTATTTGACTTTTAGCCTAGTAACTTGAGTTACTATGGTAATTAGTAACTTTGGTACGTAACTATTTCACAAGTATATAAACAAGGGGTGAGGAGGTAGTCATCATCCTTTCATTTGCAACTATCTCTCTCTCATTGAGTTCTCTAGTGAGCAATGTCTTGAGTCTTGGAGTGTTAGCCTTGGAGAAGTATGAAGGAGTTGGGGTTCCTTGCCTTCTTAGTCCATAGAGCGCTACCGTAATAGCCATCAGAGGTTCATCTTGAGTGAGAGACAGGATGGCTCACATTTTTGGTTCCGTTGTTGGGACCTCTCTAGGAGGCAAGATAATGTTTCGTGTTCAATTCTACATTAGGCAAAGGAGGCTATGAGAACTTACTTGGAGAGAACATTAAAGGAGGAGAGGGCTGAACTTATGTTAGAGAACCAAGATCCATTTTTATACCATGTAGTTCATTATGATATCTTTTAAGTGATTTTGTACATCTTGTACACATGAGAGGATTTGAAGAGATTGTGTGAGGGGGATTGCAGATTTTGGGGATTAAGGTGATTTTGGGCAAAATCTCAAGTTTGAGATCTGGACTTGAAATTTCTACACATAATAGCTTGGGTTATTTTTCAGTTATTATACTTGAAATTATTATAAGAGCTACTATGCTCACTGGGTTAGAATTTTTGAAAGTTGATAGGGTAAACTACTCCCGCAAATGCATGCTCTCTAGAAAACTGTACAGAGTCTGCAATTTCTTCAATTTTCAGTGAATTGTCTTGAAACTTTCCAAGAAAATTTAGTGCATTGTATTCTACTTTCTGCCACAAGAATTAGAGAGAGATAATTTGTGCGCAAGGAGTTATGAGTTTTTGAACTGAGGGGGGTGGTTTTTAGACCAAATTTGAAATATGTGTGCTGAATAGAAAGGTGTCTAGGCCAAATGGCTTGATGAAAAGATCTGAAATTTTGCAGGGAGGGACATCCTAGAGTTATGATGACGTAGGAAAAATTTCAGAGTACTGTCACATACTAGTTGAGAGATCTGAGTGAAATTGTTGGGAAGGGTTAATTTTGCAAAGTGGAGATCTCATACATGAGGAGTTTGAGAGCAACAAAAGCATGTTTGAGTGTTTAGATTCATCTTGGGAACATGAAGGGTCACCAAGAGTGAAAATTGAGACTATGCAAGGTTCCCCAAGGGTTTGAGGTGATTGTAGGGGTGGATTTAAGGAAAAGAGAGTTTACAATAGAATTTGAAGAGAGTGTTGAGAGGATCCAAAAACCTACACCACTTGGAGGAAAGAGTGAGTCTAAGTGCTTTCTATGTGGAGAGAAGGGACATATGGCAAGTTCATGTCCATTGACCTTTGAGAGCAAGAGATTGAGGGAAAAGAGAAGCTTACTTGACTTGGGTTTGCATGTTGGACCTTCTTCACCAAGATTGGGAGGGAGAAGATCTAAGACCAAGGAGTTGTGTGAGGTCTGTGGAGTGGAAGGACTTCCAAAAGGATATGAGTGTAGTGGAGTAAAAGCACTTTTGGAGACTTTGGTGAAGGATCTTGGAGAGAATCTTAGTACAGCTATAGAAATACTACCACCTTCATTAGCTAGTTCTCAAGATTAGTGATGGAGATAATCTTTCAACTTATGGATAAACTATCCATGAGGGTTCAATTAATATGCACTCTAGAATTTGATGTTGCTATAGAAATCTTGGAGCAACCTAAGCCTTTTGTGTTCCCTAGGGTGGATTACTCTCAAATGGTGTTAGTTATGTACATACTCTATTAGTTATAGAGTGAGAAAAAAGAAAAGAGAAAAAGAAAAATTGAGAGAAAAGAAAGATAGTGAGAGGTTAAGATGGAGAAACTTCCGATTTTCTTTGGCAAGGATAGAGAAGATGTGGAGGCCTTTGTGAGAGACTTCAAGAGAGCTTGCAGAGGAAAAAATGAGAGGAGGAAGAGTGAGTGGGCCTTTTCATTACCAGATTTCTTTGAGGATGCAGCAATTACATGGTATGAGTCAGAATACCAAAAGAGAGAGAGGAGAGATGTGCAAGAAGAGTCTTGGGAGACTTTGACTTCAACTCTCATTGAGAACTTTCTTTCTGATGAGAGTTATGAGAGATTGATGAGTGAGGTTACATTTCTCAAGCAAGGAGATGGAGAGAAAGTGAGGGTCTATGTGGAAAGAGTGGAAAAGTTAAAGTCCACATTTCACATAGTGTTGAGGAAGGGTGGGGATGATGTGGAGACTACTATGATCGGCATCGGGGCCATGCTCACCAAGAATTTTGTGGGAGGATTGAGACCACAAATTAGAAGCAAAGTGAGATATGAGAAACCTTCTTCCAAGGTTGAAGCTATCAAGATCGCAATTTGTATAGAGGAGAGTTTGGAAGGAGATGAGAGTGATTTGGTGGTGAAGGAGGTTGTGCATCCTCCTCAAGGCTACAAGTATGGTGGAACTTCTGATACTTTGGTGGCAAGGGTTGCACCACAAGTAGTAGTTGCTCTAGTTCTTGCACCTCCACCAAAGGATCCACTTCAAACCATCACAAAACAACTTGTGGATCTCAAGATCAATGTGGTACAATTATAGGAGAAGAGAGAGGTGGATTAAAATGTAGGGAGAGGGCTTAGGAGTTATGGAAACTATCCATTTAGAGGTGGCGGAAATTTTCTTTTGAAACATCATCTCCCAATATGGGTGTCCTCTTGAATTGGTCAGTGACCAAGGGACACATTTTTTGAACTTTGTGATGGAGGCATTAACCAAGTACTTTCAGATTAAACATTGGAAGACTACTCCTTATAACCCAAAAGCAAATGGCTTAACAGAAAAGGCAAATGCGTTACTTTGCAAAATTTTGAATAAGGTGACTATTAATTATGCCTATGACTGGGATACAAAATTATCAGCCGCGTTGTGGGCATATCAAACGACAAAAAAGATTACAACCAAACAAACTCCATACTTCTTGACATATGACTTGCATCCCATACTACCAGTTGCATTTGAAGTACCAACATATTGGATTCTTTGCGAAGAACGACTGTCAGAAGAAGAAAGCCAGGATCTTTGGATCCATCAATTAATGTGGTTAGAAGAGAAAAGAGACAATGCAATGCAAACCACAAAGGAAGTACAAGAGCAAAGGAAAGTCAAGCACAATAAGCATTATCAAGCCTGTGGTTATGCACAAAGGAGATTTGGTTTAGTTATATGACAATCACCAAATATTTTTTCCAAGCAAGTTGCATTTGAGATGGATGGGGCCTTATCAAGTTCTTCATCTTTATGAAAATGGGTCCATTCAACTTGTAGACCTGGAAGGCAATCCTTTTGCTACTTGAGTAAATGGGTGGAGAGTTTGGAGGTATTGGACCATAGACTCGGAAGTTTCTAAGACACTCAAAGTCTATGTTTGTGGAGATGCTCACATTTGAGGGAGGGGGTATGTGGTACCCACATTTTTTCTTTTTTTTTCAAAATGGAGAAGAAGAAGTGCATAGAGAAGTCAGATTGTGCTTGTATGAACAAAGAAGACAAAGAAAAGAGTCTTTGGGATGAAACCTAAGGTAATGTGGCTTTGGGTCATAAGGCAAAGTACTCGGACTTGCCCTGTCAGCATACAACCCAAAGTCGACCTTGGGTCAAGACGTGAAGAAGAACCCGAAGACAAAGACGGAGAGAGAGAGACTTTGTATCGGGTGGCACAAGCGGATCCAAAGAACCTATAACAAACTTCTTTGGAGTTGGCACAATCAAGAAAGTATGGGGGAAGAAAGTAATGACCTCGGGATCAAGAACTTCTTGATGGTGACAGGCAACAACTTCACCGAATTGGAAATTTGAGAGGAGGAGCAATTGAAGAGTGACTGATTGGCGCAAAACTATAAAATTACACGATGCGCAAGAAGAAGGAGCAATGTCCAATCGCTACCTGGTGCCTATTTAGAGTTGACCCAAAGTAATGGAAATTGCAAATCCGTAGGAAGAGGAGTGGGTTAGGATTTTGGGGATGATCTTCCACAAGAGAAAAGTGAGGAAGCACATGATGGCACCAAAAGTAAGCAAGCAGAGTGTGGTGAGCGGGCTTGCAATTTGTTGATTAGAAGTAATAGCGCGGATCAAAGTCTTGATGAGACTTTGTATCACGTTCCTGGCCTGGAACTGGAATTTCAGTTTTCTAGGTTTCATGGTAGAAATTGCAACAAGCAATTGCAAGGATGGGCCAAAGCATGAGGGGAAAAGAGGGAATCCCGCTTGATAGACGGAGGCGGATTGGAGAGTAGTGTTGGGAAGGGAAGCCAAAGAGGTAGGAGGTACCACCTTCTATCAGAAGTGTGATGCTTCGGAAGAGACTGCCAAAGTAAGGAAGTCGTTCAATCGACCCCGCACTAAGAATGGGTATAAGGTGGATAGTTATAGAGACCCTGAGGCGGAGAGGAATTGTAAGTGCAATGATGGCCATGTTCAAACTAGAGCAAACCACCTATGTTACTATGCAACAGGTAGTGTTCTTTCACCAAATGTTTGCAAGAGAGGCAGTAGATTGGGCAAAATGCTTGCATCAGAGAGTGGGGCAGATGATTTCAGGATGAAGAATGGATATGCCACCACATTATTTTGTGCCATTTGCAACGCACTTTTATTTTGGGTTGAACTTGCTGACTTTGGAAGAGCAAAGTCAAATGCGGTTGCACTTACATCCAGATTTGCGCAAGGAAGCTGATGCAGATGAGCGATACTATATGGAGAGAGTGCAAGAGGGGGATATGTACTACAAAGAGAGTGGGAGGGAAAAGATCATAGCAATTGACCTTCCAAGGGCACAAAAGAGGACCATGCTTGAGAGTCGTATTGCGATAATACAACCCCAAAAAATTCCAAAGCTTAACCCAATGGCGGTGATAGTGAAGACGAAGGAAGTCATGGAAGAAGAAGAAGAAGAATCGGAAGGAGAAACCAGATCAAAAGAAGGAGTGTCAAGCAAAGAAGAGGAGTTTATGCTACAAAGCAAAGAATCAAGTAGTGACAGCAAAGGTGAAGCGGAGGTTCAACAAGTGATACAGCCGATGAAAGAGGTCAGAAAGCCGAGTCCCAAAGTTACCATGATGGAACGGTGCAATGAGAAGAAAGAAGGGAGAAGAAGGCAAAGCACAACCCCAAGCTGCCAAGCATGAGAATGCACTAAGTGTATCTACAGTGGCCTAGTAACCTTACTCAAAAAGAAGGAGAAAGTTCTAAGGAGGAAACCTTGAAGGTACAAAGATCTCAACTCTGGGGCAAGGTACCAAATGTAGAAGAGTCGGAACCCAAAGTCCGAGCCAAGGATGCAAGGTGGAAGGAGTGGACTATTTGTCCAAGGTATGCCCATTGTTGACAATGTTGCAGTAGAAGAAGATGGAGATGATAAGTGCCAAGCTCGACGTACCAGATGAATTAGCAGTGGTAAAAACCTGGAGTGCCGAAACCTTGTTGTTACAAAGTAAGCTTACAAGAGTGGAGATGGAGGTCGAGGAACTTTGGGTTGAGGAGGTTCTTCAGAGTAAGCACTTTGAGGCGACAAGGGAAGAGTTAGTAAAGAACCATGTGAAGAAGTGAACGAGATGATTGCGATGACTGCGAGATTGAAAGGAGAACTTGCAGCGGTGTGTGTCGAGTTGATACACTCCAAGGCAATCACTGCGGGGATTGAGCAAGAGTTGGAGAGCCTTAAGAAGAGGGCAGCAGAGAAAGATCAGGCCTGGCAACAAGAGTTGATGGAGCGTAGAAGAGAACAAGATTGGTTGAGAGGGTTGATGCAAGAAGCAAAGGAACAACTCTTTGTACATCGGAGGGAGAAGGAAGCATTAAAAGCTGAATTTGAAGATGAGCTTCAGATGTATTGTAGTGAATTGGATGAAAAGAGGAAGAAGGAGAAGTTTATGGTGATGGAAGAAACTAGTGAAGTAGAAGGTGTCGTCAATGAAATTAAGGCCATGCTGAGTACAAAAATGGAATGTAAACTCGAAGAGGCGAGGTTGCATGAGCTAAAGTTGCTAATGCAAGAGACGTGCAAGAGGAAGGCAAAGGATACAGAATTAAACAATCTCTTACTCCGGCTGCAAGATCGTGTAGATAGGAAGATGCTAGAGGTGGGAGACAATGTGTGTCTCAGACTAGACCGTATTAGGACGGAGTTAGCTAAAATTTGTAGTGAGGTAGAAGAAGTACAAAGACCCGAAGTAAGAGAAGTAGGAGTGCAGGTGTCTTTGGATTTGACATTTGACATTTAAGAGAAGAGTGGGTTGGAAGATAAAGTAGTAGAAAGGTTACGCATGACCTCAATTGTAGATGAGAGTGAAGAAGTAGTAGAATTGATAGAACAATTAGGAGTTATGAAACCCGAGGATAGAGTAGTAGTGTAATACCAAGAGCTAGCCATATGATCTAGATGTGAAATTCGGTTTGGTAACATCTAGAATGATGTTATACATGATGGTCAAAATAGATAAGATAGAAGTATCACCAAAAGAGTACTTCTACTAATAGGGCAGAAACTAAAATAGACTTGAGAACTTTGGAATCAATAGCTAGACATATGATTTAAAGGTGAGAATTGGTTTGGTAACATCTGGAAGGATGTTACACATGATGGAATAAACAGATCAGAAAGAGATATCACCAAAAGGGGACTTCTACTAATAGAGCAGGAACCAAAATATGCCTGAAATCTTTGAAGGCAATTTTGGAGGCCTAAACGGATGAATTAGGCCTCAAAAATGTACATATGCTCTCCCCTCCAAATTGAGGATAGCCTGGCCTTCCCTCCTCTTGCTTTGTCTCATTGAGAGCTTTCCAATGGTACCTTACGTGATTTTGAGATTCCTATAGGAAGATTCCCTAAAAGATTCCCTCCGGTCAAAGCTTGTTTGACCAACCAGATAGGACCTAGACCAGCCATGTCATCCATCCAAGTAAGTAATCCAAGGGTGGAGCTTTCTGACATGTCACCTATCTTTGTCCCTAATCCTATGGTGGAGCTTCCTTGGAGGAGATCCTTTTTGTCTATATAATAAAGAGAAGGTGCTCCTTTGGGGCATCGAATGTTTGAGTGTGCAATCTGTGTTTTCTCTCTTCTCTTGTCCTTGGAGTATTACAATGGTATCAGAGCAAGTGTTTTAGTCCAAGAGAGTGGATCACCCCTCTTGGAATAACACGAACTACTGAAATTGAGTAATTGAGGTGGAGAACATAGAGTAATTGCTAGACTTAGGAAGGACTTTAGAGAGCAGATGGGATGGATGCGTCGGGAGGACAATTTCCTGCACCTAGCTTTCCATTCTCAAACCCATTCCACATCAAGGTTATGTACATCCAGCGTGAGCAGATGAGGGTATCGCTAGTTCATCACTTTGGTGCAGAATTCATGGACAAAGTGATGAACTCACCAAACCTAGTGATTCTACCTGTAGTGATATATGACAAAGAGTGGGATTTGACAATCTACATTCTATTATGATAAAATGGATATGAATGTCCCAAATCCTCTCCCTTTCAACACTCAAGTAGAAATCCATTATGTAGTGAGACCGAAAGTGATGTTTAGAGATTTTGTGGTTAGGAATTTTGGTGAGAAGTATTATCAACAAGTGATAGCTTCTGAGGTCCCAATGGTAGTTCAGATAGTTTTTGTGCCTTCCAAAGTGATTATATTGACTTTGTATTGAACTAGACATTAACAATTGAGTGTTGCAGGAACCATGGATCCGCAATTGCAAGAGTTGGTGCAAGGGATGTTGAATGAATTTTGAGAGATTAAGATGACCATGGAGACATTACAAAGTCAAGTGTAGATCCTAAGGAACAATCAAGCCATGCAAGAAGAAGAGCCATTGTCGCGGGGTTTTGTCCTCGAGAGTGCACCGGGTACCTGGTTGCTAGTGCTTAGTTGCGATTGGTGCAAATGACTTAAGTCTTCCTGAGGTTTGTCATTCTCTTCTTTGTTCGGTATGGCTGGCAGCTCTTCCCAATAGGTCAGGTTGTTCTAATTGTCCCCAGGGCAGGTTTCTCCCAAGGTTTGTATGTTGAATATTGTAACCTAAAGTTGATCTATAGCATTCAATTGTGTTTGACTGTGTTTGGCCTTGTAGCTCTAATTGTATATAGTATCACTTCCAGTTCTCTTTTATGTTCGGGTCTGTGGGTTTGGCTCTTGGCTCAGACAGATTCCTAAAATGGCTCTGGTGAGACTTTATGAAATAACCGCAAGCAACTAATGGTGGTCAAACCCGGCTGTATTGATCACTAAACTGGGCAATCATATAGACTGGACCAAGAGCTCCTAAATGCAGCCCTTCCCTTGACAACATCCACAATTCAGAGTACATTTATCCGTTCATGAATCATCCTCTTCAACCAGTCATACAACTGTAAGTCAAACAAGACAAACAATTCTTCCCTATGGAGTGTCCATTCCTACTTTAACACCTGGGCAACCAAGTCATTCCAGATGAACATCCAAACTCGCCCAATCACATGCAGACAATCTTCTCAACTCCTTCTCTTTTATCAAACTGTCACTCACCGCTCAGCATTCGAAGCCTCTCCTTCTCTTCTCTTTGCCTGTCACTTCAGCATCAGACCTCCAAATCTCCTTTGAGAAAATGGCCTCTCTATCTTCTGCCTAGCATCAGCCATTCCCCAACCTTTGAGAACTGCTATGTTGTCTCCAGCTCTCTTGGCCCTCACTGTAAAGCTAAAAAATTCCTCTCTGTCTGTCTCTCGTAGTTCACTCTCAAATCTTCACAACTAAATTCTGAAACTCCTCTTTTCTGTCTCTCTTGGTTCACTCTCAAACCTTCACAACAACTCGAGAGTTTCTCCTGGGTGTCTCCTGATCAGTCACAGTTCTTCCTTTGAAGCACAATCCTTGTCTTGTACAATCCTATTCTCTCAAAGTTCATCTCATTCTCTCCTGACTAAACTTCTGAAACCCAAACTCCTTTCCCTCTGTCCCAGTGCAAAATCTCTCAAAATTTCCTTCACTTCTCACTTCTCTGTCCAGCTACTGTACAGCCAGGTCTCTTCCTTCAAAATTTCTCCTTTTCAGCCCTTCTCTCAACGTCCTTCCTTTCAATTTCCTCTGCCCATAATCTCCAGCTTCTGTACAGCCAGGTCTATTGTCCAACTCAAAATTTCACTCCTCCTGTCCAAGCTAGCACTCCTTCATTCCTCTCCTTTTCATGTCCAAATCCCTCTAGAGTTCCTTCTCTCTCTCTTCAGGCCTTTCCATTTCCTGCAAAATTTCCTTCATGAACACCTTCTGCCCTGAAATCTCAAGCCCCAACAGACCTGCGAAAATTGCCTTCATGCACCTCCAAAAGCCTTCAGCCCTTAAAGACTCCCTTCACATTTCGAAAATTTCTGTCCTGGTCCAAAACACATCCCTCATGCATCTCCAAAAGCCTTCAGCCCTTCAAGACTCCCTTCACATTTCGAAAATTTCTGTCCCGGTCCAAAACACAGCCCTCATGCATCTCCAAAAGCCTTCAGCCCTTCAAGACTCCTTTCACATTTCAAAAATTTCTGTCCTGGTCCAAACACAGCCCTCATGCGTCTCCAAAAGCCTTCAGCCCTTCAAGACTCCCTTCACATTTCAAAAATTTCTGTCCTGGTCCAAAACACAGCCTCATGCATCTCCAAAAGCCTTCAGCCCTTCAAGACTCCCTTCACATTTCGAAAATTTCTGTCCCGGTCCAAAACACAGCCCTCATGCATCTCCAAAAGCCTTCAGCCCTTCAAGACTCCTTTCACATTTTGAAAATTTCTGCTCTGGTCCAAAACACAGCCCTCATGCATCTCCAAAAGCCTTCAGCCCTTCAAGACCCCTTTCACATTTCAAAAATTTCTGTCCTGGTCCAAAACATAGCCTCATGCATCTCCAAAAGCCTTCAGCCCTTCAAGACTCCCTTCACATTTCAAAAATTTCTGTCCTGGTCCAAAACACACCCCTCATGCATCTCCAAAAGCCTTCAGCCCTTCAAGACTCCTTTCACATTTCAAAAATTTCTGTCTTGGTCCAAAACACAGCCCTCATGCATCTCCAAAAGCCTTCAGCCCTTCAACACTCCCTTCACATTTCAAAAATTTCTGTGCTGGTCCAAAACACAGCCTCATGCATCTCCAAAAGCCTTCAGCCCTTCAAGACTCCTTTCACATTTCAAAAATTTCTGTCCTGGTCCAAAACATAGCCTCATGCATCTCCAAAAGCCTTCAGCCCTTCAAGACTCCCTTCACATTTCAAAAATTTCTGTCCTGGTCCAAAACACACCCCTCATGCATCTCCAAAAGCCTTCAGCCCTTCAAGACTCCTTTCACATTTCGAAAATTTCTGTCCTGGTCCAAAACACAGCCCTCATGCATCTCCAAAAGCCTTCAGCCCTTCAAGACTCCTTTCACATTTCAAAAATTTCTGTCCGAGTCCGAAACACAGCCCTCATGCATCTCCAAAAGCCTTCAGCCCTTCAAGACTCCTTTCACATTTCGAAAATTTATGTCTTGGTCCAAAACACAGCCCTCATGCATCTCCAAAAGCCTTCAGCCCTTCAAGACTCCCTTCACATTTCAAAAATTTCTGTCCTGGTCCAAAACATAGCCCTCATGCATCTCCAAAAGCCTTCAGCCCTTCAAGACTCCTTTCACATTTTGAAAATTTCTGCCCTGGTCCAAAACACATCCCTCATGCATCTCCAAAAGCCTTCAGCCCTTCAAGATTGCTTTCACATTTCGAAAATATCTGTCCTGGTCCAAAACACATCCCTCATGCATCTCCAAAAGCCTTCAGCCCTTCAAGACTCCCTTCACATTTCAAAAATTTCTGTCCTGGTCCAAAACACACCCCTCATGCATCTCCAAAAGCCTTCAGCCCTTCAAGACTCCCTTCACATTTCAAAAATTTCTGTCCTGGTCCAAAACACAGCCCTCATGCATCTCCAAAAGCCTTCAGCCCTTCAAGACTCCTTTCACATTTCAAAAATTTCTGTCCTGGTCCAAAACACAGCCCTCATGCATCTCCAAAAGCCTTCAGCCCTTCAAGACTGCTTTCACATTTCAAAAATTTCTGTCCTGGTCCAAAACACAGCCCTCATGCATCTCCAAAAGCCTTCAGCCCTTCAAGACTCCCTTCACATTTCGAAAATTTCTGTCCTGGTCCAAAACACAGCCTTGCACTATTCACATTTCGAAATCCCTCTCCTGGTCCAAGCACAACCCTGCACTCTCACATTTCAAAATTCCTCTCCTGGTCCAAGCACAACCTGCACTCTCACATTTTGAAATCCCTCTCCTGGTCCAAGCACAGCCCTGCACTCTCACATTTCGAAATCCCTCTCCTGGTCCAAGCACAGCCTTGCACTCTCACATTTCAAAATTCCTCTCCTGGTCCAAGCACAGCCCTGCACTCTCACATTTCGAAATTCCTCTCCTGGTCCAAGCACAGCACTGCACTCTCACATTTCAAAATTCCCTTCCTGGTCCAAGCACAGCCCTGCACTCTCACATTTCAAAATTCCTCTCCTGGTCCAAGCACAACCCTGCACTCTCACATTCCTGTCCAACTCGAAAAATCCTTCTCCTGATTGTTCCTCTGTCCAAACCCTTCAGTTCTCAAGAATTTCTCTCCCCTGCACTCTCAAGCACTCCTATCCAACTCAAAAATTCCTTCTCCTGATTGTTCCTCTGTCCAAACCCTTCAGTTCTCGAGAATTTCTCTCCCCTGCACTCTCAAGCACTCCTGTCCAACTCGAAAATTCCTTCTCCTGATTGTTCCTCTGTCCAAACCCTTCAGTTCTCGAGAATTTCTCTCCCCTGCACTCTCAAGCACTCGTGTCCAACTCAAAAATTCCTTCTCCTGATTGTTCCTTTGTCCAAACCCTTCAGTTCTCGAGAATTTCTCTCCCCTGCACTCTCAAGCACTCCTGTCCAACTCAAAAATTCCTTCTCCTGATTGTTCCTCTGTCCAAACCCTTCAGTTCTCGAGAATTTCTCCCCCTTGCACTCTCAAGCACTCTTGTCCAACTCAAAAATTCCTTCTCCTGATTGTTCCTCTGTCCAAACCCTTCAGTTCTCGAGAATTTCTCTCACCTGCACTCTCAAGCACTCCTGTCCAACTCGAAAATTCCTTCTCTTGATTGTTCCTCTGTCCAAACCCTTCAGTTCTCAAGAATTTCTCCCCCTTGCACTCTCAAGCACTCTTGTCCAACTCAAATTTTTTTTCCGCTCCCCTGGCTTTCCAAAAACCCTACTCCTCTCTTCTCCCAAAAATTTCTGCCACTTCTCTCGAAATCCTTTGCAAACCTTTTTCTCGAAATCTTTTGGCATTTTTTGAAAAACCCTTAGCCCTTCTCTGTCTCCTCACTTTCTCCCAAAACAAGGTAGCAAAACCACACCCCGAGACATATTATCATAAATCCGTGTTCCTTACAACTACTAGAAGAAAAAAAGAAAATCTATCACACCAAAAGCCTCAAGGGTACACGTGGGGTATTTTCTCAACGACACCGTCTCAAAACCCAGTACTTGCGCCTGAAGTACTTGGAGAGCCACCCGTGCCTACAAACCCTATTAACGATGAAGCCACATTGCTACTCCCGATGAAGAAGACCTGCAACATCAAGCCTTACAAGGGGTAGCGTATGATGGGAGTAGTGGAAAATTGGATCTCAAGAATGAATCGATATTTCCAATTATTCTCAATAGAGATCACAAAGCATGCTGCAAGCGTGTTTGCATGTGGGTATTTGACCGATAAAGCACTCACATGGTATGATGCTTGGGAACGATCCATGCTGGCAAAGAGAAGGGAGATCACATGGACATCAATGCAAGAAGGACTGCTGAAGAATTTCCAATCGGTGGATTTTGTGCAAATGGCTCAAACCCAATTATGGGGATTGAGACAAAAGAATAGCGTACAAGAGTATGTGGAGGCATTTCTAGATCTACAAGTTGCAATTATCGACATGAGTCCAATAGAGGCTCTAAAAAATTTTTAAACGAGGTGAAAGAGCGGATTTGCCAAGAAGTCATGGTGCAAAATCCTTGCACTGTATTTGAAGCCATTGCTTGTGCACAGAGAATAGCCAAAGCATTAGGTGGAGGTGAAGGAATAGTTCCACCTCAACATTATTGGGCAGAAATGCCACACATGGGTGGACCAGTACTGATGGAATTGTGCAACCTTTGATTCCGGGATCGAGGAGCACGACCGCTTCAAGAAGAGCGGGGACGGGTAGAAGAACAAAGAGATGGAGTCCCACAAGCAGAAGGGACTTGAGGAGGACAATGCCGTTGTTACAATTGTGGCTGTATTGGGCACATATCTAACAACTATCGCACTCATTTCCCTAGAGGCCCTCGGTCTTTGTACAAGTGATCTTTGAACAACATGGAGAAGCACATTGAAGAGGAGGAGGTGGAAATCACTTTGGAAAACAAAGATCACCAGTAAATGTACCTCACGGCCTTACTAGCTCAACAAGGAAGCAGAGAAGCAAGGGAAGGAAGAAGAATAATGCGCAAAGATCCTGAAAGGCAACCTCACAATTGATTGTCGTGAATGGAATCCTAGAAGGTAATCAAGTGAGAGTATTAATAGATCCGGGAGCAACAGAGAATTTCTTGTCTTGCTCTGTTGCAATAAGATTGGGAATGGATCTAGAGAGAGATGGGAGTGAAGAAGTAGAGTTACCAAATGGGCAAACAGAGAGGATTGAATCATTACCTAGACGGGTAACCCTCTCTATAGGAGAATATCAAGAAGCAATTGAGTGGCAAGTGATATAGTTAGCTCGTTATGATGCAATTTTAGGCATGCCATGGATGGAGCAGTACAACCCAATGGTGGATTGGAGGAAGAAAGTAGTGAGAACCCATCAATGGTCAATCATTAGGGTTAAAGAAAAATCACACAGGTAGAAACTGCCTCTATATGTCATAGGGACGACAACTGTCTGTAAGACCGATAGATGTTTTATGGGTCTAATAAGAGAAGTCTAGAGTGCACAACTTGATGGACAAATTCCTGAGAAATTGAAAGATGTGGTAGATGAGTTTCAAGATATCTCATTGCCAAATTTGGTGGGCAAAGTGGTGATAATGCTTCAACATGACAATCACCTATGTGGAAGGTAAGAAGCAACTTGCAGATGCATTCACCCACATGCCAATGGCAAACAACTTGGTGGTAGAGGTTAAGATTAACCCTGAATTTTGGCAAGAGATTCTGGCTACTACAAAAACTGATCCATAGATTGTAGAAGCACAATCATCCAAAGGTGTCATCAACACCCAAGGACTCACCTTTTGGGATGGCAGATTATGGATCCCAAATGTCCCAAAATTACGCACCACCATTCTAGCGGAATGTCATGATTGGGCCATTGCAGCTCATGTCGGAGTGGACAAGACCTTGGATGCAGTCAAGCGCCATTACTATTGGCCCAAGATGAGCAACGATGTGATGGACTATGTGTGTAGCTGCCTACTTTGTCAACAGAACAAAGCCTCTAATCAAGCTCCTGCAGGGCTCCTTCAACCTCTCCCCACTCCTACTATAATACTCCGAGAACAAGAGAAGAGAGAAAACACAGATTGCACACTCAAACATTCGATGCCCCAAGGGAGCTCCACCATAGGATTAGAGACACAGATAGGTGACATGTCAACAAGCTCCACCCTTGGATTACTTACTTGGATGGGTGACCTGTCTGGTCTAGGTCCTATTTGGTTGGTCAAACAAGCTTTGACCGGAGGGAATCTTTTAGGGAATCTTCCTATAGGAATCTCAAAATCACGTAAGGTACTATTGGAAAGCTCTCAATGAGACAAAGCACAGGGGAGGGAAGGCCAGCCCTTCCTTTGTTGAGGGAGGGATTCTACACATTTTTGAGGCCTAATTCATCGGTTTAGGCCTCCAAAATTGCCTTCAAAGATTTCAGGCATATTTTGGTTTCTACTCTATTAGTAGAAGTCCCCTTTTGGTGATACTTCTTTCTGATCTGTTTACTCCATCATGTGTAACATCCTTCTAGATGTTACCAAACCAATTCTCACCTTTAAATCATATGTCTAGCTATTGGTTCTAAGGTTCTCAAGTCTATTTTGGTTTTTGCACTATTAGTAGAAGTACTCTTTTGGTGATGCTTCTATCTGATCTATTTTGACCATCATGTATAACATCATTCTAGAAGTTACCAAACCGAATTTCACATCTAGATCATATGGCTAACCCTTGGTATTATAGACCTCCCTCCTTTTAAGACGCAACGTCCTCGTTGCGCAATTGTTGCTCAAATGCTTGCACCAACACCGGTGCATGTGCCAAATTGGCAACGGGTTACCAAGTTGCTTCATAGAGGGGGTAAAATTTCCATTGTACTAGATATTCCACCCGCGGATGGCGAGTACCACGCATGCATTTTTGGAGAATCCGGTCCACTTCATATTCCTCTGTGCCATCAATGAGTGTCGGACAAGGTCAAATGTCCTGTGTGGAAGGACCTTGGCCTGATCGGGGAGCATATATGTGTAGTAGGGAGACATGGAACACTAGATGGATCTTCATGAGTGGTGGTAGCTCAAGGTGATAGGCCACAGTGCCGATGCGACAAAGAATCGAGAAAGGCCCAATAAAACAAGGTCTGTAACACCCATATTTGCATGTGTGTGGTATTGTGATATTTAGCTTGGTATTACAAGTACTTAAGAGATATTATTTATATAGAGATAAAGGATGGTTCTATATTAGTCGTGGTTAGCTAAAGTTAGTCATAGCTAAGATAGAGGGGACCTTACTTTAGAGGAAGTAGAAAAGATGAGCACCACTATTTTGGACTTTAGTGTGTTGACTTGGTATTATTCCTAGGTGTTTGGCTTTGAGGAAAGAGTTGAGAACTCTTGGGCTCGCAAGCCTTTTTGTTTTGGATTCTTCTTAAGTCCAAGGAGAGCCCATGTGAAGGAATCCTTGACTTAGTGGTTGGGTCAAGATAAGACCACATGCTTAGGGGAATATGCCCATGTGAATGGATATTCCATTCTACTTTTTGACTTTACTTGACTTTTAGTCTAGTAACTTGAGTTACTACGGTAATTAGTAACTTTGGTATGTAACTATTTCACAAGTATATAAACAAGGAGTGAGGAGGTACTCATTATCCTTTCATTTGCAACTATCTCTCTCTCATTGAGTTCTCTAATGAGCAATGTCTTGAGTCTTGGAGTGTTAGCCTTGGAGGAGTATGATGGAGTTGAGGTTCCTTACCTTCTTAGTCCATGGTGCTCTACCATAATAGCCATCAGAGGTTCATCCTGAGTGAGAGACAGGCCGGCTCACATTTTTGGTTCCATTGCCGGGTCCTCTCTAGAAGGCAAGATAATGTTCCGCGTTCAATTCTACATTAGGCAAAAAGAGGCTATGAGAGCTCACTTGGAGAGAACATTAGGAGAGGAGAGGGCTGAACTTATGTTAAAGAACCAAGATCCATTTGTATACCATGTAGTTCATTATGATATCTTTGAGGTGATTTTGTATATCTTGTACACATGAGAGGAATTGGAGAGATTGTGTGAGGTGGATTGCAGATTTTGAGGATTAAGGTGATTTTGGGCAAAATCTCAAGTTTGAGATCTGGACTTGAGATTTCTACACATGATAGATTGGGTTATCTTTCAGTTAGAACACTTGAAAGTATTGTGATAGCTTTTATGCGCACTGGGCTAGAATTTTTGAAAGTTGATAGGGTAAAGTGCTCCCGCAACTACATGCTCTTTAGAAAATTGTACAGAGTTTGCCATTTCTTCAATTTTCAGTGAATTGTCTTGAAAATTTCTAAGAAAATTCACTGCATTGTATCCTACCTATTGCTACAAAAATTAGAGAGAGATTGTTTTTGCGCACAGGGAGTAATGAGTTTTTGAAGTGAAGGGGGTGGTTTTCAGCCCAAATCTGAAAAATGGGTGCTGAATAGAAAGGTGTCTAGGCCAAATGGCTTGATGAAAAGATCTAAAATTTTGCAAGGAGGGATGCCCTAGAGTTGTGATCAAGTGTGCCAAATTTCAGAGGACTATGACATACAGGTTTGGAGATTTGAGTGACATTGTGAGGAAGAGTCAATTATGCAGAGTGGAGATCTCATGCATGAGGAGTTTGAGATCAACAAAAAGCATGTTTGAGTGTTTAGATTCATCTTGGGAACATGGAGGGTCATCAAGAGTGGAAATTGAGATTATGCAAGGTTCCTCAAGGGTTTGAGGTGATTGTAGGGGTGGATTCAAGGAAAAGAGAATTTACAATAGAATTTGAAGAGAGTGTTGAGAGGATCCAAAAACCTACACCACTTGGAGGAAAGAGTGAGTCTAAGTGCTTTTTGTGTGGAGAGAAGGGACACAAGGCAAGTTCATGTCCATTGACCTTTAAGAGCAAGAGATTGAGAGAAAGGAGAGGCTTATTGGACTTGGGTTTACATGTTGGAACTTCTTCACCAAGATTGGGAGGAAGAAGATCTAAGACCAAGGAGTTGTGTGAGGTTTGTGGAGTTGAAGGACTTCCAAAAGGACATGAGTGTAGTGGAGTAAAATCACTTTTGGAGACTTTGGTGAAGGATCTTGGAGAGAATCTTAGTACAACTACAGAAATACTACCACCTTCATCAGCTAGTTCTCAAGATTAGTGATGGAGATAATCTTTCAACTTATGGATAAACTATCCATAAGAATTAGATTAATATGCACTCTAGGATTTGATGTTGCTATAGAAATCTTGGAGCAACCTGAACCTTTTGTGTTCCCAAGACTGGATTATTCTCAGATGGCTTTAGTCATGTATATACTCTATTAGCAATAGAGTGAGAGAAAAAAAAAGAGAAAAAAAAATTTGAGAGAAAAGAAAGATAGTGAGGAGTTAAGATGGGGAAACTTCCGGTTTTCTTTGGCAATGATGGAGAAGATGTGGAGGCCTTTGTGAGAGACTTCAAGAGAGCTTGCATAGGAAACAATGAGAGGAGGAAGAGTGAGTGGGCCTCATTATTACCAGATTTCTTTGAGGATGCAACACTTACATGGTATGAGTCAGAATACCAAAAGAGAGAGAGGAGAGATGGGGAAGAAGAGTCTTGGAAGACTTTGACTTCAGCACTCATTGAAAACTTTCTTCCTGATGAGAGTTATGAGATATTGATGAGTGAGGTTACATTTCTCAAGCAAGGAGATGGAGAGAAAGTGAGAGTCTATGTGGAAAGAGTGGAAAAGTTAGAGTCCAGATTTTGCATAGTGTTGAGGAAGGGTGGGGATGATGTGGAGACTACAATGATTGGCATAGGGGCCATGCTCACCAAGAATTTTGTGGGAAAGTTGAGACCAAAAATTAGAAGCAAGGTGAGATATGAGAAACCTTCTTCCAAGGTTGAAGCTATCAAGATTGCAATTCGTATGGAGGAGAGTTTGGAAGGGGATGAGAGTGATTTGGTGGTGAAGGAGGTTGTGCATCCTCCTCAAGGCTACAAGTATGGTAGAACTTCTGATACTTTGGTGGCAAGGGTTGCACCACAAGTAGTGGTTGCTCCAGTTCTTGCATCTCTACCAAAAGATCCACTTCAAACCATCACAGAACAACTTGCGGATCTCAAGATCAATATGGTGCAACTATGGGAGAAGAGAGAGGTGGATCAGAATGTGGGAGAGGGCCTAGGAGTTATGGAAACTATCCATATAGAGAAGGCCAACTAGCCAACAATTTCAATGATAGAAATTGTTTTGGTTGTGGAGGAAGAGGCCATATCCAAAGGAATTGCCCAAATTCTACTTACCATGGAGGAAGGGGTTATGAGGGAGCCAATAGAGGGAAAGAGGGAGGTAGTGAAACCCAAGAGGCTCCTTGTCCTAACAAAGGTAAGGGGATAGCATCCATAGATGTGGTTGAGAGCAAGTATGAGAAGGGAGAGTGCTCAAACTCCAAGTGTATTAACTTGGAGCTTTTGGCACAAGAGAAGAAGAGAGCTTGTTTTGTAGAGGATGTTCACTCTTCTCAAGGATTTACTTCAAGCAAAGATACTCCTATGTCTACTAGGAGCACTCGCACCTCAACACCATCAGCAACAAAGACTCCAAGGAAGAAGTTGGGGATGGAGGATTTCTTGATTTCAAAGCAACAATGGAACTACAATGTGTTGGAGGATGTTGGTAGTCACAAGGCTAACATCACAGTGGGCCAATTGATTGCTTTGAACCCTACCTTGAGAAAGGAGCTTAGAGGTGGTTTAAGTTCTACAAGGAGCAAGAAGAAGAAGAAGGCAAAAGTTCCAGTATCAATGGGGGTGGTGGATGCCAAGCCAGCACCATGGGAGGCTTGTGAATATGCCTCCAAGATTGATGTGAGAGTGAATGATCACAACATCAAGGATGCATTGGTTGATGGAGGATCAGCAATGAATGCCATGTCAGAAAGGTTGATGAAGAAGTTGGGTATGATACCCTCAAGACCTTCAACATTTGTGGTGAGCATGGCAAACAAGCAACAAGTTCGACCAATAGGGGTGATGGATAAGGTGGTAGTTTCAATTATGGGAGTTCAAAATCTCATGACTTTCCAAGTCTTGAAAGATTCAAGCTATGACTTACT
Source organism: Lunularia cruciata (assembly GCA_948567375.1). Taxonomy (NCBI): domain Eukaryota; kingdom Viridiplantae; phylum Streptophyta; class Marchantiopsida; order Lunulariales; family Lunulariaceae; genus Lunularia; species Lunularia cruciata. The sequence goes on along the minus strand of OX419755.1, from coordinate 70,648,935 downwards.
TCTTGGGAGGCCATGGTTGAGAGCAGCATGCACATTTGATCGATGGCACAAAGGGTACTTGAGGATTGGGCCATCAAACCATAGAGTCACAGTTCTTATGACTAACACCACCAACGCTTCACACTCAGATACACCATCTTTTGATTATTGGGAATCAGATTCTGAAGAGGGAGCTTCAGGTGTGGACACAAGCATAGAGGAGGAAACTTCCACGAAGGAGGATGAATCTGAATCTAATTCAGATGTGTATCCTTTGTGTGCTATGAATTTTGCACCTAAGCCAGAGGTTTTGAAGGACCCAAACAAATCACCATTGACACTTGAGAAGGTATAGAGAAGGTTAGCTACCCTCAAGTATGGTCCAAATGTTACCAAGGAAGAGAAGGTGAGATTTGAGGAGATTTTCCGCAAGTTCATCCATGTGTTTGCTTTCAGTTACAAGGATTTGAAGGAAGTCACCTTGGAGGAGCACAAGATAGAAGTGGAGTCACATGCAAGACCAATCCGCCAAAAGCAACATTGCATTAGCCCACCAATATCTTTGGTTGTGAAGGAGGAGATTGATAAGCTCAAGGAAGCTGGATTTATATTTGAGGTGGAGAATTCAGAATGGGTGTCTCCAATTGTCATTGTGAAGAAAAAGAATGGCAAGCTTCGGGTATGTGTGGATTACAAGAAGCTCAATGCTGTTACCAAGAAGGACTACTACCCATTGCCATTCATTGATGAGATCTTGGAGGAGGTTGCAGGTCATGAGAGGTATAGTTTTGGAGATGGTTATAGTGGATATAACCAAATAAAGATTGCACCAGAGCATCAACAACTCACCACATTCACCACACCTTGGGGAACTTACGCTTTCAAGGTCATGCCTTTTGGGCTTTGCAATGCTCCAGCCACATTCCAACGGTTCATGAATAAGGTATTTGAACCTTTCATTAGAAAATTTGTGAGAGACTTCATTGATGACTTTTGTGTCTATGGAAGAAAGGAAGAGCACTTTGAGCACCTAATCAAAGTCTTGCAATGCTTGGATGAGGCAAATGCATCACTCAACCCAGAGAAGTGCATTTTTGGATGTGAAGAAGGTCTACTTTTGAGTCACATCATCTCCAAGGATGGAATAGCAATTGATCCTGAGAAGATGAGGAAAATCTCAAACCTTCCATTCCCTTCAAGCTTGACAAAGTTACGCCAATTCTTGGGGATGGTTAGATACTATAGGAGGTTCATCTTCTCATTTTCCAACAAGGCTTATGCATTGACCATCTACATGAAGGAGGGTGTAGATTACATGGTGATTTTGGAGGACAAGGAGGCTCTCAAAGCTTTTGAGGAGCTCAAGCAATCCCTTGTTGTAGCTCCAATTCTTGCTAAACCTGATTGGAGTAAGCCTTTCATCCTCTACACTGATGCTTCTAATGTAGCTATAGGATGCACTCTTAGTCAATTAGACAAAGATGGGCATGATCATCCAATAGCTTATGCTAGTAGGCAGATGGTTTCAGCAGAGAAGAACTACTCTATCACGGAGAGAGAAGGGTTGGCAATGATCTTTGGTCTCAAGAAGTTTAGACACTACTTGATTGGAGGGAAAGCCACCATTGTCACGGATCACAAGGCTTTGAAGTACATCTTCAACAAGCCTAATGTTGAAGGGAGACTAGCAAGATGGATGATACTCTTGTATGAGTATGACTACACCATTGAGGATAGGCCAGGAAAGAAACATGCAAATGCTGATTTGTTATCTAGAGCCTATGATCATGATGGAGATGAGCCAGTGGATGATTCCTTCCCAGATGAGGAGCTCATGACAATCTCAATCACTCAAGAGGTTCCAATGGAGTACAAGGAGATTGTGGATTTTGTGACAAGAGGTAACTATCCAGAAGGGATGCATGCTAGGGAGAGGAAGGCCCTTGCAGCAAGATCTAGACCTTACACAATGGTGGAGGATATTCTTTTCACCAAGGAGCATATGGTCTACTTCAAAGAGCAGTGGGTAAGGAAGAGTCTATCCTACTCATAAAGGAGTTTCATGAAGGTTTAGTATGTGGAGGACACTTTGCAGGAAAGGTGACTGCTTTCAAGATTCTAGATGCAGGTTACCATTGGAGAGGGATTTTCAAGGATTGTCTTGATTATTGCAAAACTTGTCATGTTTGTCAAGCTTTTGCTAGAAAGTCTACATCCACTCCACCACTTAGATCAATTCCATTACTAGGACCTTTTGAGAAGTGGGGAATTGATTTTGTAGGTCCTCTCAATAGAACCCCAAGGAACAATTGGTACATTGTGGTAGTTACTGATTACCTTACCAAGTGGGTTGAGGCTAGACCATTGAGGGACAAGAATGAAGATGAAGAGGGTAGATTTCTTGATGAACGCATTATCACTAGGTTTGGATGCCCTTTGGAGTTGGTTTTTGATAGAGGAGGAGAGTTTACAGGAAGCATTACTACAGCCATGCTACGACATTTCTCTATCACACATAGAGTAACTACATCCTATAAGCCAAATTCCAATGGCTTGGCAGAGAGAACCAATCAGACCTTGTGCATGATGTTGGCCAAAGATGTAGAAATGGAGGGGGCTAAACATCATTGGGACAAGAGGATTCATGCAGTTTTGTGGGAGTATAGGACAACCATGAAGACTTCCACCGGATATTCTCCATTTCAATTGGTGTATGGTATTGAGTCTACCTTACCTATTCACTTTGATCTTCCTACCTTCCAAAGCATTCATAGGAGATTGAAGAAGTCAAGGAAGGAACAACTCATGGAGTTGGAAGAGGCAAGAGGAGTTGCTATGATTTGAGTGGAGCAAGCCCAAAGGAAACAAAAGGAGAGTTATGACAAGAGGCAAGGCAAGAAGAAGGTGGAGCCTTTCAAAGAAGGTGATTGGGTAATGTTGTTTGATTCCATTCGATTCAAGAGAGTGCAAAAGAAGTTTTTGCCTAAGTACTTTGGACCTTTCATAGTGGAGAAGGTGTGGGGCAATTACACCTATGATCTCAAGGAGTTGGGAGGAAGACACTTTGATAGGATTAACCATGATAAGTTGAAGATGTACCATAGAAGGTAGAGAGACCTTCACTTTGAGGACAAAGTGAAAACTTAGTCCGGGGGTAAATGTAACACCCATTTGTGCATGTGTGTGGTATTGTGATATTTAGCTTGGTATTACAAGTACTTAAGAGATATTATTTATATAGAGATAAAGTATGGTTCTATATTAGTCATGGTTAGCTAAAGTTAGTCATAGCTAAGATAGATGGGACCTTACTTTAGAGGAAGTAGAAAAGATGAGCACCACTATTTTGGACTTTAGTGTGTTGACTTGGTATTATTCCTAGGTGTTTGGCTTTGAGGAATGAGTCGAGAACACTTGGGCCCGTAAGCCTTTTTGTTTTGGATTCTTCTTTAGTCCAAGGATAGCCCATGTGAAGGAATCCTTGACTTAGTGGTTGGGTCAAGATAAGACCACACGCTTAGGGGAATATGCCCATATGAATGGATATTCCTTTCTACTTTTTGACTTTACTTGACTTTTAGTCTAGTAACTTGAGTTCCTACGGTAATTAGTAACTTTGGTATGTAGCTATTTCACAAGTATATAAACAAGGAGTGAGGAGGTACTCATTATCTTTTCATTTGCAACTATCTCTCTCATTGAGTTCTCTAGTGAGCAATGTCTTGAGTCTTGGAGTGTTAGCCTTGGAAGAGTACAATGGAATTGGGGTTCCTTGCCTTCTTAGTCCATGGTGCGCTACCATAATAGCCATCAGAGGTTCATCCTGAGTGAGAGACAAGCCGGCTCACAGGTCTGAGCTTACGAGATCCAACTAATGTGAGGTTGGTTTTTGATAGCCACACTTGATCCCCAACATTGAACTCCATGTGCCTACGGTGTGCATCAGCATACTACTTTTGTTGATTTTGCGCAATCTGTAACCTGTGCTTGGCGCTCTCCACACCTTGTTGGATTCTAGAAACAAATGTGTTGACTGCATCAACCTTGATAGTCACTGGACGGATTTTCATCAAGCTAGAAGGTGTGAAGGAATGCTCACCATACATGAGGAAGAACAGAGTGACCTGAGTAGAGGCATTCACTGAATTGTTGTAAGAAAATTCCACTAATGGGAGTAGGGTGTCCCACCTCTCTTGCTCTTCTAAGGTGAAGCCGTGTAACATGTCTTCAATCGTGCGATTAGCCTGCTCTATTTGGCCATTTGTTTGTGGGTGGTAAGCTGTAGACATGGCCAACTTGGTTTTGAAGAAACCAAAGAGTGTTTGCCAAAACAAACTGGTGAATTGGGTGCCTCTATCGGTGATGAGTACTCTAGACAAGCCATGGTGAGCAAAGACTGCATCTAAGTATAGTTGAGCTAGTTGTCGAGCGGTCACCTCCTTGGTGGTAGGGTGTACATGAATCATTTTGCTGAGCCAGTCCACAAAGACCACAATGGAGTCAAACCCTGAGGTGGTCTTGGGTAATTCGTAGACGAGATCCATACTCACTTGTTCCCAACGTTGGGTAGGAGTGGAGAGAGGTTGAAGGAGCCATGTAGGAGCTTGATTAGAAGCTTTGTTCTGTTGACAAAGTAGGCAGCTACGCACATAGTCCATCACGCCATTGCTCATCTTGGGCCAATAGTAATGGCGCTTGACTGCATCCAAGGTCTTGTCTACTCCGACATGAGCTACAATGGCCAAATCATGACATTCTGATAGAATGGTGGTGCGTAAGTCTGGGACATTTGGGATCCATAATCTACCATCCTGAAAGGTGAGTACTTGGGTGCTGGTGACACCTTTGGACGATTGCGCTTCTACAATCTGTGCATCAATTTTTGTAGCAGCTAGAATCTCTTGCCAGAATTCAGGGTTAATCTTAACCTCTGCCACCAAGTTGTTGGCCATTGGCATACGGGTGAATGCATTTGCCAGTTGTTTCTTACCTTCCACATAGGTGATTGTCATGTTGAAGCGTTGTCGTCACTCTGCCCACCAAATTTGGCAATGAGATAGATCCTTCTGTGTCTCAAGGTAGACTAGAGGTTTGTGGTCTGTCGCTACAACAAATGCCTTCTCGCCTAGGTAGTGCTTCCAATGCTTGGTTGCTAGAACGATGGCCATCTCTTCTTGTTTTGTGGTGTGGTAGTTGCGCTCTGCCGGTAACAACTTTTGAGAGAAATATGCAATTGGATGCCATCCGTCATGCCACTCTTGTTGTAGGACTGCTCCTATTGCTATGCTTGATGCATCTATAGCCAACTTGATTGGACGTTTTGGGTCATACCACTTCAAGATTGGTGCATGTAGCAAGGCGGCCTTCAATTCTTGAAAGGCCAACTCTTGTGAAGTTCCCCATGTCCACTTCTTCCCCTTGCCAAGTAGTGCCGTTAAAGGCTATGCAACCTTGGAGAAGTCCTTGACAAATCTACGATAGAATCCCGTCAACCCCAAGAAGCTCTTAAGTTGAGTCTGATCTTTTGGGGCACTCCATTTTTGAATGACCTCTATTTTATCTGTCAATACTTGAATGCCCTCTGCACTCTTGAATGCCGTCTGCACTCTTATTCTTAGACTTATCCAAGTATGGACAAAATATGTCATTCATTAGGCTCATGAAAGTGGCAGGTGCATTGGTGAGGCCAAAAGGCATCACAAGATACTCAAAGTGGTCATACCTGGTTTGAAAGGCAATTTTGTACACATCCTCCTCTGCAATTTGGATTTGATTATAACCACTCCGCAAGTCCAATTTGGTGAAGTATCTTGCTCCATAGAGTTGATCAAACAGGTCATCCATGCGAGGTAAGGGGTATTTGTTCTTCACTGTTTGCTGATTGAGACCCCGATAGTCAATGCACATGCGCATTGTACCATCCTTCTTCTTCACAAACAAGACAAGTGCCCCATATGGTGATACACTAGGTTGGATGAACCCTTTTTGTAGCATCTCCTCAATTTGAGTCTTACACTCCTCCAACTCATGAGGTGATAGGCGATATGGGGCCTTACAAGGAGGTGTCTTCCTTGGGAATGTCTCAATTTTGTGATCTACTCGCCTTTTTGGTGGTAATCCGAAGGGTAGATCATCAAGAAAGACATCTTGAAACTCATCCACCACATCTTTCAATTTCTCAAGAATTTGTCCATTGAGTTGTGCACTCTGGACTTCTCTTATTAGACCCATAAAACATCTATCGGTCTTATAGACAATTGTCGTCCCTACGACATATAGAGGCAGTTTCTGCCTGTGTGATTTTTCTTTAACCCCAATGATTGACCATTGGTGGGTTCTCACTACTCTCTTCCTCCAATCCACCATTGGGTTGTATTGCTCCATCCATGGCATGCCTAAAATTGCATCATAACGAGCTAATTGTATCACTCGCCACTCAATTGCTTCCTGATATTCTCCTACAGAGAGGGTTACCCATCTAGGTAATGATTCAATCCTCTCTGTTTGCCCATTTGGTAACTCTACTTCTTTACTCCCATCTCTTTCTAGATCCATTCCCAATCTTATTGCAACAGAGCAAGACAAGAAATTCTCTATTGCTCCCGGATCTATTAATACTCTCACTTGATTACCTTCTAGGATTCCATTCACAAAAATCAATTGTGAGGTTGCCTTTCGGGATCTTTGCACATTATTCTTCTTCCTTCCCTCGCTTCTCTGCTTCCTTGTTGAGCTAGTAAGGCTGCAAGGTACATTTATTGGTGATCTTATAGTCCTTCACTAAGTGGTCATTCTTTAGTCGATTCCCCATTACCCACCAATTCTATGGGTTGGTTTCTTGTCACTTTCAAGGTTATCATGATCCCAAGATAGTCACTTTCTTCCCACATACTTTCTTGATTGGCTGAACCTAAGGAAAAGTTGTTACATGTTCTTTGGATTGGGTTGTGCATCATGATACAAAGTCCTCTATCTTTGGCTTGATACTTCCATCTACTTGACCCGAGTCCTTTTGACTCTGACCCAAGGTTGACTTTGGTTTATGCCAAGCACATGATTCTTTGTGTTTCTTCCTCGTTTAGCCTTCCTTTGGCTTTACCAATGCACTTCTTCTTTAAAACTTGTTAAGAACAAAAAAATGTGGGTACTACATTTACATTGGGAGTTGATCCATCCTCAGTGTTTTGGTTGGTTACCATGCTTTGTTAGAGTAGGAATGATGTGGTTCTTGCTTCTAGAGTAGAGGTAGTTGATAGTGGAGTTGACTTGGTTAAGGAACATAGGACACGCTCAACAACCAATGGTTTATAGCAGGCAGCAATGGCTAGATTGGAAGAATTACCAACTAGACCGGACTTTGAGCAAACATGATTTACACAAAAATTTGTCCTATTGGATAACCAGAGGGGGATTTTTTGTTTGGTGGGACCTTTAGAAAAGGTCTATACACCAAAGAGTGTCTTACTATACTCTAGTGTTTAGTCCCTTATGTTTGAGAAGGTTGTAGTTGTCGGTCTAGAGTTATGGAAGACCGATATAGAGAGGTGTCCATTTTAAATCTAGACATCTCTAGGAGGTGGTTCTACATAATACATCACATGTGGAGATTTTGTTGTTAAGATTCAGCTTGGTCATCTGATTGATAGCTCTTTGGTGAGAGCTCAGGCCATTGCAACAATTGCTAAGTCATATGATGTGTTAGTTGAGGGAGTAATATTATACTCCATGGGTTTCAATATTGATAATTAGGAGGAGACAACCTCCTATAGACCAGGTTGGCAATCAAGTGAAGGAAGGGTATGTCGTCTACTAGTATGCTTAAGTAGTGAAAATCTTGGCTCATTATACTCCAAGACCATGGAGGCATCAATTTAAGCTTGTAGTGGTTGTATTACTTGGCTTGATGTGGTACCTAGATTTTTCATTTTGGACGAGTTTAGAAGAAGAAATGCACTATTGAAAGCAAATGGCGAAGAAATGAGTGCAAACTTGTGATTTGATCAGACCCAAGGAAGTCAACTTCATGTAAGAGGAAGAATTGCTCGGTTTGGATCAGACCCAAAGAAGCTTACTTTGTGTCAGAGGAGGGAAAAACTCGGATCAGACGTTAAGGAGGGCAGACGCCAAAGGAGAAATATAAGTTGCAGGTCAGGATTCTTGCAAGGGCCATATCTCAGTGAATACAACTCCAAATCAAGCGTGCTATATCTCGTTGGAAGCGTCTCGTTCAGGGCTTTCCATTACCACCAAAATCACAAATTTTAGAGGTCTGTAGAAGAAGTTACAAGCATTTGAAGTTTCTGGAGTAGATGTACTTCGGGTCAAAGTGTCTTCGGGTCAATGTGACTTTGTACTTCGTACTTTGGGTTTACATGACTTTGGGTCATGAGACTTTGCCTCAAGATGAAGATGACTAAATCAAAGGTAGCCGGACCTCAGAGTGCAGTGAAAGTGACTTTGGGAGTTTTTCCAGAGGGATCAGAGGAACTTAGAATATGGAAAGAAGATAGTTAGGATACCCATGACTTCAATTTCAGTTCTGATTGAAGATGGAATAGAAATTAAAGGAGAATTAATAGTAGTGAATAAACCCAAAGTGCAGGATCCGACACTAAGTGTCTTTGGGTTAGTAACATGAGTGATTAGGGGAAAGTGGGTTACAAATTGAAGGTGTAGATAGTGTACCCATGCTTTCAATTACAATTCTTGATGAGGATATAGTAGAATTAGCAAAAGAATTGATAATAGTTAGACCCGAGGTAAGAGAGATAGGAGTGCAAGTGTCTTCGGATTTGACATTTGACACTTTAGAGAAGAGTGGGTCGGGAGATAGAGATTTAGAAGGCTTAACTATGATAGGAATTTCATATCAAGAAGGAGAAATGTTAGAATTAGTGGAGGAATTAGGAGTTGTGAAACTCGAGGATAGAGTAGTAGGAAGTAAGATTACTTTGGGTTTGGGTTTGAAAGCCGAAGAAGAAGTAGACATCGAATTGCATTAGTAACAGATTTGAGATTTGAAGGGGCAGATATGAAGAGGTGCATTGTCATTTCGGATCTGCAGGTTAGAACAGTTGTGGTAGAACGGTGTAGTTGTTAGAACTGTCGATTGCTTCACTATTTAAGAGTGGCATTCGCAGTCAAATATTGTTCAGTGCTCATTATTTTTGAGAATAGATAAAGCAAAGTGCTGTGAAGCTGTGCTCGTCGCTTGAGCTTGATTCCAAGTATCAACTTTGCAATTGTGTTTGTGAGTGTTTGGAGAAATTTGAAGTGCAAATCATAGTGCTTGTTGGATGTTGGATTCCATAGCCTTGATCTTCATTCTGTGTGTTTGATCTTGAGTGAAGTGCAATTGAAGCAATGCCTTGACAGATCTGAGAGGAATTGTAGTGTTGGTAGTATTCTACTTTTGTGAGTGCAGTACGAAGTTGATGTGAAGCAATTTTGATCGAGGAAGTTGTGCCTTCAGTGGAGGGGTGGAACACAATTCTAAGGCGAAGTTGTTTTGCAGTGAAGTGCCATTTTCGGGAGAGCCTGAATCATCACAATCAAGATTGTTTGGAAAGAATTGAAGGATTTGTGATTAAGGAGTGTGAATTTGTGACAAGACTGCTAGTCAGTGCTTGTTACTCTCTTCTGGGTGTGGTTTCTACCTGAGAGATTAAAGACGCAACCAAGAAGAACTACATGTTACTATTTGACTTTGGATTTGGACATTTCTGACTTGTATCTCTACGAGAACGAACTTTACTTACCCGATTACCGCAAAAGTGATATTTGCCGGGTTGTCACACTTGATGACTTATTGGAGGGGAATGCCCATGCAATGGATACTCTAATACTAGAGGAGATCACTCAAATTTGGAGTATGAGTGAGATCATTCCATCTACCTTGGATGTTCCATTGTGGAGTTTAGAGGAGGCATTGCAGCAACATGCAGATCAACTTGTGCAATAGGCTTGGAGCAAAGCCTTTGTACCACTTTGTGAGGATGAGCCTCTAGAGTCAATTACCTTGACACCTCTAGATATCACACTCATTGCTTGGCAGTATCCAATAGAGGGAGTATATCTATTGGAGTTGTTTGATGGGATTAACATTAGACTAGTTGTGGTACCACAAGTGGGTATATGAGTACAAAGGTACTTGTATGTGGAGAGAGATGAGACTACTAGGCAAATCTCTCAACATCATAGGGCACATTTGGCCTATTGTTATCTTGAGTTATTACGTATGTCAATAGTCAATGGTTACCAAAAGACCCTACCAACAACATTTCCTTGTTTGGGGTACAAGATCTGGAGAGACACAATCCTATTCATTTGGTGATGTTTGGATAGCCATGTCAAGGACATACACATAATGGCTGAGGTTTTGGTCTTCAAGATCCCCATTTTGATGTGTTTTAGGAAATGTTATATATACTACAACATCTCCAAGTTCATCAATTCATTTCTCCATCTTACATTTTGGAGAACGTCCCTTTGATGAGTGATTCTTGCACTTGGGTGGTGGTAAGTACACATCAGGTCTATTCTTGGATGGGACCTGTTGTGTTGTTGGATGCAGCCAGAGTGAGATCATGTGCTCATCATCTTTGTCTTTTGTGGATAAACCTCTTACATAGAGAGGTTCTACAATGCACTTATGATGAGATTCAATGACTTGACTAACTTATTATTGATGAGATTTTGGATGTTGGGCGCCAGTCTCAGTTGGTAGTAGTGGTTGATAGGTCACCTATGGTAGTGGTGAACCTAGTTGGACAGCCCCAAGCTGCTCTTCCCACACTTATGAGTTTCCCATGCTCTCATGCTTTTTGAGAGAGTGGACTTGGACTTGTTTGAGAATCATAGTTACAACAATTGATGGAGCTCAACGTCAATTAAAGAGAGTGAGTGATAAGGTTTTGCACTGATATTACCACTTTTGTAGTAGTGTAAGAGGCATCCGAGCATTTGGTGTTAGGTCAAGCTATGGACCTAAACTATTTGACCTAGATTGTGAGCCTTGGCTTGGTAGAGCAACATAGGACAGGCTTGATAGGCATCACTCCTTGGACACTTGTGAGCTTTGTGCCTATCAAGATGATTCAAGCACATGCTAGAGGTGATGGACCAAGTGGATAGGGTATTCTTGGGACACAACCAGTGGCTACTAGGGAGAGTGGTCTACTTGGAGTCCATCCAAGTGAGCGTGGTCTACTTGGATTACACCCTTGGTCTACTTGGGATGTAGTTAGAGGATGTATGGAGTTTGCAACCATAGTCAAAGGAGTTTTTCACATGGAGGTTGGGACCTCTAGTGGTGTGGAGCATGACACTATTGCTCCCAAGGGCCCAATGTAGCCACCAGCCAGTACATCTTCCACTATTACATTAGTTACATAGGATACTTGGGAGCCAAATCTAGGATCCAAGGTTACAAAAGGGGAAAGACGGAGAGTTTGGAGGTTCTTGAGGAGCTACACAAGTTTTTTTGATTTCAATATGAAGGATTTGGGTGCTCTAAAAGGACTTGGTATTCAAATTGAGTTAACTAGCAATATATAAATTTTTTGATATCCCTATTGATATAGTGACATGGAGAGAGTATTGATTTAGAGCCAAAGTAGAGACCTTTTTGAGGCTGGTTTGGTGGAGATTTCACATGGAGAGTATGCATTAGCTGCATTGATGCCAACCAAGGAAGATATGCATGGCAACTACAAAAATAGGCAAATGTGTAGAGATTACCATCTTATCAATTGATAGACTAGGGCTGATCGATATGCCATGCCTACACCAAAGGAGATCTTTGATGCAATTGGGTAAGCAAAGGTCTCTAATGCTTTGGATCTTTGTGCAAGATATCATCAATTGCCAATCAAGGAGGAGGATAAGTCCAAGATAGCATTTTGAGCTATTGATCCTCACAATAAGGATGTGTTATATTAGTGGAGGTTCTTATCATTTGGGTTAAAGAATGCTCTTGCTGAGTTCTAGAGTGTCATGGACAAGATCCTAGCTAGATTGGATTTTGCTCGGTGCCATATTGATGAAATTTTGGTCTATTGCACTACTATAGAGGAGCATGACAAACATTTGTTGGAGGTGTTTGAGAGATTGAGATCTCATGGACTCATCACATCTTGGGAAGTGTAGATTCTTCCATGAGTATGTGCTATAACACCCATTTGTGCATGTGTGTGGTATTGTGATATTTAGCTTGGTATAACAAATACTTAAGAGATATTATTTATATAGAGATAAATGATGGTTCTATATAAGTCATGATTAGCTAAAGTTAGTCATAGCTAAGATAGAGAGGACCTTACTTTAGAAGAAGTGGAAAAGATGAGCACCGTTATTTTTGGATTCTAGTGTGTTGACTTGGTATTATTCCTAGGTGTTTGGCTTTGAGGAAAGGGTTGAGAACTCTTGGGCATGCAAGCCTTTTTGGTTTGGATTCTTCTATAGTTAAGGATAGCCCATGTGAAAGAATCCTTGACTTAGTGGTTGGGTCAAGATTAAACCACATGCTTAGGAGATATTCCTATGAGTATAGATATTCCTTTAGCTTTGTCGTGTGTATATATATCGCTACACAACATACATCGCTGTCAACATCATACACTATAGAAGCACAACTCACACATAAGTCATACATAGACTCTAAAGTGCCATAATAATCAGATTGCTCACCACTCTCAACTCAACTCAACTCAGATCAATACTTGATCTGTCACTCTATAAACTGCCAACAACTGGCCATTGATTACAGTCAAGCCACACCCACTCAAGCATAGAGAATCCTAGTGACACTTGCTAGCCCCTATCTACTATAGCCAGGAACTCAAAGGCTCAACCTCAGAGAAGTGAGCTCTATGGAGCTCACTTCAAAACTATACCCTCTAGACTCGAGCTAGCTCTGAAACCCTAATGGTCTCACTGACGGCACACTTGACGGTGCGGACGGTGCAAAGTGACGGTGGGCCCCACCGTGAAGTCAGTACTCCAAACATGAAATCTAACCGTCGGAAAGTAGTCTATGAGAAACTGCTGAAATAACTCTAACTACTATCATTGGAACTCCAGTGTCCGAGCATCTAAATGTGGCACTACAAATGGCGTGACAATTGTCGTGCGTATATACATTGCTACACAACATACATCATTGTCAACATCATACACTATAGAAGCACAACTCACACATAAGTCATACATAGACTCTAAAGTGCCACAATCACCCCCGGGTGATTGTGGCACTCCTAGCTGGCGGTTAGGCCCCTCTAACTCCAGATTGCCATCTACTCTAAGTATATGGTATACTCTCTAATGGGCAAAGATCAGGAGGCCGGGTGCTATGGAGCCCCATCATTAGTTGCTTGTTTGCAATCTATACCATATAAAGAATGTGTCGTGTGTATATACATCGCTACACAACATACATTGCTATCAACATCATATACTATAGAAGCACAACTCACACATAAGTCATACATAGACTCTAAAGTGCCACAATAATCAGATTGCTTAACACTCTCAACTCAACTCAACTCAGATCAATACTTGATCTGTCACTCTATAAACTGCCAACAACTGGGCATTGATTATAGTCAAGCCACACCCACTCAAGCATAGAGAATCCAAGTGACACTTGCCAGCCTCTATCTACTATAGCCAAGAACTCAAAGGCTCAACATCAGAGAAGTGAGCTCTCTAGAGCTCACTTTGAAACTATACCCCCTGAACTCGAGCTAGCACTGAAACCCTAACGGTCCCGCTGACAGCACACTTGACAGTGCAAATGGTGCAAAGTGATGGTGGGCCCTACCGTGAAGTCAGTAGCCCAAACACCAAATCTGACCGTCAAAAAGTAGTCTCTAAGATACTGCTGAAATAACTCTAATTACTATCATTGGATCTCCAGTGTCCAAGCATCTAGACGTGGCACTACAAATGGCGTGACAACTGTTGTGCGTATATACATCGCTACACAACATACATCGCTGTCAACATCATACACTATAGAAGCACAACTCACACATAAGTCATACATAGACTCTAAAGTGCCACAATTGCCCCCCCTAGCTAGCGGTTAGGTCCCTCTAACTCCAGATAGCCATCTACTCTAAGTATATGGTATACCCTCTAATGGGCAAAGATCAGGAGGCCGGGTGCTATGGAGCCCCATCGTTAGTCGCCTGTCTGCAATCTATACCATATAAAGAATGAATTAGCTATAGGTCAAGTACATCTAGGACATAACCACTGTCCCTGAGGAACCACCGTGAGGGGAGGAGTCATACATGCCATATGCCATCCTCTCGAACAGCTATCACACACTAACATAGTAGCAGCTCCACCAAAAGAGCCACATAACATACACCTCAAGCCTGCACGTACAAGTGCCAAGCTTGGGTCCATAGTACCATCAATGTTTGGGAGGTGGCATGGCGCACAATTGCGCACATGATCCTTCCAAACAACACCATCATGTCCTTCTAACACAAGGACTCTAGATGGCAAAACCTCACGCACTCTCAAGATAGTGCGGCTTGTAGAAACATCAAGTGTCGTTGGTGCTGTCTCCTATAGATATACATAGTCGCCTGGATGAAATTGATGGATCAAGGGTCTATAACCTCCTCCTCAAATGGTAGCATAGCGTATCTTTATGCTGAGCAATCGCCAAGTTCTCAAAGGCCATCGGCATCACTCTTCAAAAGATCTCTGCCCGCTAAGAACATGCGCTCATCCATACATCAGGGTCATCCAAGTCCAAAACTACAGTAGCATCTCGACAAATGGCTGCAAGTAAATCTGGATCTCGTCCATAGAGTAGAAAGTATGGAGAGAAGGATGTTAAGGAGGCTTGCCGGCTGAATCGATAGCCCATGGCCAACCAAGGTAATTAGAGATCCCAATCTCCCAAGTGGCCTCTCTGCAAACCATACTTTTGCAATCCTCTCTTCACCGTCTGAACCACTCTCTCTGCTAAGCCATTGTGGTGCCCACATTTTTTGTTTTTTTCAAAATAAAGGAGAAGAAGTGTATAGAGAAGTCGGATTGCGCCTATATGGCCGAAGAAGGCGAAGAAAATTGTCTTCGGGATGAAACCCAAAGTAAAGTGACTTCGGGTCATAAGGTGAAGTACTCGGAAATGCCGTGTCAGCATACAATACAAAGTAACTTGTCTTCGGATCAGGAGGAGCTCAACCCGAGGCGAAGATAGTCTAACAACCTTTCATCGGGGCGAGAAATTCAAGAAGGGGCCATTTCAAAACTGGCGGCTCATACGCGCGAAGGTTGATTGACAATGATAGGTGCATGCCGGAGGTGTGATTTCTTGGTAGAAACTCGAAGTGACGGAAGACAAAGAAGTGCAACTCTATAAAAATCAAAACTACAATGACAAAATGTCGAGCAATTTTCCTTTGCCGTTGAGGAGTCATCTTGCAGGTGATTGGGGAAAGGGAAATAGAGTTGAACTCGTGTTAGTGCGCAAGGGAGAAGTCGCGAGAGAGAAATCGAGAGTCAGTAAGAAAGCAGAAGAGATGGGAGGAGGGAAGAAGAACTCCGAATTAATAGTGAGAAATCATGCAATTCGGAGATTAGATGTAGTAGCGAGGATTGAAGTCTTGAGCCAACTTTGGATCACTTTTCTGGCATGGAACTGGAACGTAAGTTTTCTAGGATTCATGACAAAAATCATCAAGAGTAAATGTCTCAATGGTCCCGAGGAAGAAGGGATCAGATTTCAGATCAGGAAAGAGAAGAAGTAGGAGATGTGAAACCCGAGGACAGAGTAGTAGGAAGTAAGGTTACTTCGGGTTTGGGTTTGAAAGCCAAGGAAGAAGTAGACATCGGATCGGAGTAGTAACAGATTTGAAGGGGCAGATATGAAGAGGTGCATTGTCATTTTGGATCTACAGGTTAGAACAATTGTTGTAGAACGGTGTCGTGGGGATCGTATGGTCTCGAGATTGCGCTGGGCACCTGGCTGCCTGCGCTTAGGCTTTTGGAGTGTTTTGTCCTTCTTGTACCGTCTATTATTAGTCTCGGCTCATTATTCTTGATCTCTTGGTTGGTCTATTATCCTCGGCTTTAATATGTTTTGGGTCTGGTGTGTTTTGCAGTTCTGGCCCATACTGATCTTCCAGAGAGAATGATCTGTCCCAAGCAGCAGCAGTCAATCACCGTCACTCCCATCTCTCCCCTTCATACGATAAGATCACTCATTTTCCAGGTCTGGCCTCAGTAAGACGAGGCCCCAGGAAGTACAACAACACAAGGATCTGCTCTCGCTTGCGAGTTTGTGCTTGCTTCTATTGGTTTTCCGATAAAATCCGCTTCAGTTCTTGCTTCAGTCCCATTGGAGAAACTCAAGCCGCAGCAGCACACCTGCTGCTCCTCCTCATTCTAGTGCTCCCAATAAATCCAAGCCAATGCACTGATCAAATTTGCTCAAACACATTTCCCATGATATATACTGTATGAAACCGCAAATAACACTCCAAGAACTCAATCTGGTTTGATGACAATAAGACAAGAGAACGCACTACGACAACGGCAAATGACAATACACTGCAACAAAAAACTAAGAAACTCCTCTCACTGGTCCTCCAGTCCCACAATTCACTCGATCCAGAAATAATCCAACTTAAGCTATTGCAGGTCCATCGATCGGTCCTCCCGGTCTCACCATCACCAAATTAATCTTTCTTACCCCCTGGATTGGCGGGTCAAACCTAAAGTCGCTTCCAAATCTTCTACAAGGAACTGCCCACCGCGCCAAAAGACAAGAAGATCCGGCACTTGTATGCACCGTGTTCTCAAACTAACTCAGCATCATCAATAGATAGCCATTTTGAAACCTATTGCTTTCATCTCATCCTCTGCTCTGCTCCCAATTTGCCTGCAGAAATCCATCTCTTCAACATACATGTTCCAGAAACTAACTCACAAGGCCTCCGCTGACTAAATCACCGATACATAGTGCTTCCTCCCAACTTGAACCTTACTGCACTTTGTCAAACTCGAAATGCCTTCTCTTGATTCTTTGCCTTTTCTTGCCTCCACAATCTTTCACTTCTTTCTGTATTTTCTGTAATTCTCCTCCTTTCTTCTGACTCCACGATACCTCACTCCTTCCTGTCTCCACGATCCTCTACTCCCTACTCTCTGGACCTTTTTGTTTATTCCCTTGTCATTCCAATTCCGTTTCCTTTCTATCCTTCTTCTCCCGTCGCTACTTACTGCTCTCTGCCAAAATTCAAAACCCTCTGTCTCCTTCTTCTCGAAAATTTCTGCAACCTTTTATGCAACTTTCTCTCTTGAAACTCTCTGGGATTTTCTGAAAACCCTCAGTCTTTCCTCTCACTAATATTTCTGCCACTTCTCTCGAAAATCCTCTGCAAACTTCCTGAAACTCTACTGTTCTTTTCTCAAAATCTTTTGCAACTTCCTCTCTCTGAAACTCCTCTCTTGATTTCCGGAAAACTGGCACCCCTTCTTACCTTTCGATAATTCTCAATACTTCCCTACTGTCTTCTCTCAAAATCCTTTGCATTTTCCTGAAACTCTCCTCCTCATTTCCCGAAATTTGGCAGATCTTTTCACTTTCAATATTTCTCCCTCACTTCCCTACTGTTTCTCTCGAGATCCCCTGCACTTTCCCGAAACTCTCTTCCTCATTTCCCGAAATTTGGCAGATCTTTTCACTTTCGATATTTCTCCCTCACTTCCCTACTGTTTCTCTCGAAATCCCCTGCACTTTCCAGAAACTCTTCTCCTCATTTCCCAAAACTGGCAGTCCTTCTCACTGTGAAAACTCAACTCCTGACCAACCTTGCCAACTTCCCTTTCGGCCCAGGAGAGAAACGCGGGATCTTCCTGCATGACCCTAGAATCTAAGACCCAACGATACCCAGTTCCTGTCTACTTCCTCCACATTCATCAACCATAGGGACCCAAACTGGCCTGTTCCACAATCTCGTTGTAGCAAAATCCTTCTTAGCCGACATATGTCGAGAACAAGTCAACTAGACGGTGAGCAATTTGACTTCCGTGTGTTCAAACACAGCAGAGCATCTGAACCCGCATTTGCTATGGACGGGGAGAGGATTTGAACACAACCGGTACATCCACATACAGAAGCTGAAACTTCTGCACAGTCCAATTATCCTTCACCATGAAGATGGAGAGCCAAGAATACACGCAAAGCCCCTTCGTAATCAACCCAGTCCCTTCCACCTCCTTCCTTCCCCTGCGTTTCCTTGTTCCTATTAGATCCTTCTATCTCTTTCCTGCTTCCTCCTTCGAAACCTGAACTCTGCAAAAAAAAGTCTCAAAACCCTCCATGCGATTTGTGAACTCTTTATTTTTCCCAGTCCTGTCACAACACTCCTTCGATTCGTCAAAACTCTCTCCTCTATTCCCTTGTTCCAAATCTGAACTCTGTTTTTCCCTTCCTTCTCTTTCTTTTTCTTTTCTATTCCCAGTTCTCTCTTTGATCACTCTCCGTCAATGACCTTATCTCCCCTGCGTTTCCTTGTTCCTATTTGATCCCTCTCTCTCTTTCCTGCTTCCTCCTTCGAAACCTGAACTCCGTTGTAACACGCTCTCCCTCTGTTCTCTCGATCGATCGTCCGTCTGTCTCTTGCCCTTCCCTTTTTTTTTCTCTCTCGATTCCTCCTACCTCACCTCCAATTCCCAAAAAAAAACCCCTTTTGAACTGTTCCTGTCCCTCCCCAAAACCCCTCGACTTCCTTGTCTCCTTGCTTTTCCCTTCTTCATTCCTCCTTTGCAGGAAAAAAACCTTTTTCTGTTCCTGTCCTTCGCAAAACCTTTTTCTGTTCTTGTCCTTTGCAAAAAACCTTTTCCTGTTCCTGTCCTTTGCAAAACCTTTTTCTGTTCCTTTCACAAAATTTCCAACTACCACTCCTTACCAAGCTCATCTGACATTCTTTTTTTTTGAAAACTCTCTGCTGTCCAGTCCTCATCACTCTCATCTGGCCTTTTCCCGACGACATCCACCCCCACCAATCCTGTGCAGCCACCGGTCTGCACCAGCAAGTCCGGAGTGATCAATATTAGCTTCCTTCAGTGGCATCTTTGAGATCACCTCCAGAGTCGGACTCATGAACTCTTTCCTCCTCGGCTCCCGATCGCCTCTTGAAAAGTTTAACCCTTTTCCCTGCATATGGCAGACGATGTTCAGTACCATCTAGCTCTCGCACACTGTAGGTGGCATTCCCGTGGACTTTGGTAACAACAAATGGTCCATGCCAACAGCGGGCAAACTTCTTGAGGGTCGAATGTTGCACGTCTAGGCTGTTATCAGAAATCAGCACCCAGTCCCCTTCATTGATAGGTATTGGTCGCAATCGGTGATTCTTGTCAAAGTATAATTTGTTCCTTAGCCGCGCTTCCTTCACCTTCTCGCGTGCCACTTGTATTCTCTGTGGTGTCAGGTTAAAGTGCTCAATCCTGCGCGTTATCAACTCCTCTGTAGACACATTATCCTTCCACTGAACAGTTCTCCAACTAATGATGTCCTCTTCCACAGGCATAATAGGTAAGTGCCCTGATACTAACTCAGCAGGGGGCATCCTTGTTACCAAGCTGCAAGTTAACCTATCAGCAATAAGTGCTAAGGGCAGCAAATCAGGCCATCTGTATGTCTCACCTTGGCAAGCCTTCACTAAAGCATTCACTATCGGCGGATGACCTCGTTCACTCTTACCATTGGCTTCTAGATTGTAGGCAGTAGTTAGGCTCAGCTTGATATTGAACTTAGCAAAGAAGTCAGCTGCTTCCCTTGCATCCAATTCACCTTGATCTGCCCTCATCCGGTAGAAGCACCCGTGCCTGGCAATGATATCCTCTAAGACAAACCGACACACCTGTTGGGTATGTGTAGACGACAATGCTCTTCCTTCCACATAATTAGACAGGTCTTCCCTAGCTAGTACTAGATATTTAGCTCCTCGGACTCCTAAAGGCATATGAACCAAGTCCAAAACCCACTGAAAATGGAGATTTAGCGGATAAGTAGGTTTCAACCCATCTCTGTGCCTTACCTTGGAGTAGATTTGACAGATTTCACAAGTTTCCACATACCGTCGTACCTCTGTATAAATACCTGGCCACCAGTACAAACCCCGGATGCGCTCGTATGTACCCTGAACCCCACGGTGTCCGGCAGCATCCGCGTCGTGTGACTCCCGTAGCACTCTTTGCTTCGTCTCCTCATCTCCCAACACTCTTAGTGGAACTCCAGAGCTGCCCTTGGGCCTTCCCCAGAGATACCCATCCTTCCACAAGAATTTTCCCGCTCTCCTTCTGATCTTCTCAAATTCTTCCCTGGTCCATTCGGAGTTCTTCTCTAGAGAACTAAGATACTGTCACGCCATTTGTAGTTCCGCATCTAGATGCTCGGACACTGGAGTTCCAGTGATGGTAGTTAGAGTTATTCTAGCTGTTTCTCAGGGACTACTTTCCGACGGTTAGATTTTGTGTTCGGGGTACTGATTTCACGGTGGGGCCCACCGTCACTTTGCACCGTTTGCACCGTCGAGTGTGCCGTCAGCGGGACCGTTAGGGTTTTAGGGCTAGCTCGAGTCCAGGGGGTATAGTTTCAAAGTGAGCTCCAGAGAGCTCACTTCTCTGATGTTGAGCCTTCGAGTTCCTGGCTATGGTGGACAGAGGCCGGCGAGCGTCACCTGGATTCTCTATGCTTGAGTGGGTGTGGCTTGACTGTAATCAGTGCCCAGTTGTTGGCAGTTTATAGAGTGACAGATCAAGTACTGATCTGAGTTGAGTTGAGTTGAGAGTGTTAAGCAATCTGATTACATTAGAGAAGTGAAGTCAGGGGGAAATCGGGTGCAGGAACGTTGAGTGTTGGTGGTATCTCCAAGCTCGGTGGATCGTGGTAGCTCAATTCAGGTTCTGTGTTTCCCTAGTGTGCAGAAGCTCGTGTAGTTGATGCAAATTTGGCAGTTAGGCGGACGGTGTGCGGAAGCGCTGGCCAAATTTCGAGCAAAGAAGGAGCAATTTTTGAGCAATGTTGTGATTTTGAGCTCAAGAGGTGAAAGCAGGACCAATTTGCTGCGAGTTGGGCTCAGAAAGTGAAATTGAAGGTGGAGTTGGAAAGCTCTTCTCATGAAATTGTGATTTGGAAAAACCCATTTTGTCAATTTGGCTCGAGTGGAAAGTTAACGGGGGATTTGGCGGACATCCATCTTTAGGGTTTACGTCAGATTTTACGTCAGATTTACGTCAGATTTTGGGCCAGAATTGGAGGAGTTTCACTGTTTGACCAGATTTGGAGAAGTTTCGCTAGTTTGGAGGAGTTTTGCAGATTTGGAGAAGTTTCGCCAATTTTGGAGGAGGTTCGAAGTGGCAACAAGAAAGGCCTCATTTGGCTGAATTTTGGCATTTCAAGGCATAGGGCTGTGGGCTATGAGAGGCTACGAAGGCCTAGAAGGGCCAGAAAGGCCAGCAAGCCAGCTTGCTGGCGTGAGGCTAGCTAGTTTAGTGTAGATCTTGGTCATTGGTTGGCAAAATCTGCCTTTCTTGCTAGATTGTGCGCCACAAGGTTTGACCCCTAGATCTCTTGTTCCTAGACTGGTGCCCTAGCCAACTGGTCCACCCTCACTTGTTGTCATAGTGACGGTGCCACTGTTATCTATACACATGTAGCTTTGGCTAGGAGAGGCAATTTGATCCCATTCTTGGTGATCCTGGTAGCTTAGGACTTAGATACGAACTACTCTTATGTCAAATGCCAAATGGTGGCAGAGTCAGTCCCGTGTTGTGTTATGAGATGGAGGGTTTTCGTTTAGATTTCTTGTGATTGGATCCCCTCCATTCTCTGCTTCCTGTTTGTGCACCACGTTTGTGTGAGGTGCCTTGACTTTTGAGCGTTGGTGCTCTGGTGTGCTCTCGGTGGTGAGGCTGGAGTGATGACCAATCAGACTACCTTTGTTTCTCTCCGGTGAGGCAGGAAGTGATGACCTGCAGACCGTGAGAGTGCGTGTTATGATGGCAGGTTACAGGTTGCCCTTCCCCTAGTGTAGTTATCTCGGTTAGAGTTACATTAGTGGGTGGTGTCTAGTTGGTGTTGGTTGGCACTTGGTGGGGCACTTGCAGTTGCGACTTGCGGTTGCAGTTGGTGGTTCGGGTTTGCTGTTGCAGTTACGTGGTCACGACGGAGTTCTTTGGAGATTCCAGAGGAGTTAGCCCTGCAATACGCAGTGGGTTTACTCGGAGTGGTGCTTGGTATCAGCCTGTATCTCAGGTCCCAGTGAGGGAGGAGATTGACTCTGAGTTGGAGTTTGACACAGGAGCTGATTCAGTTGAGAGTGCACTTGGTGTGTCCGCACCGTTGTTGTGGGACATGGACGAGATTTATGGGGCCTCCAAAGGGCCTAGGCGTTACTCTGGTACAGTGGGTACTATTGAGTTGGATGATTTCATCCAGGAGTTCGATAGTTGGTGTGATCTGCAGCAGATGCGGAACCCGACTTTGTTCACACCCTTCATGGCATGGAAGGGGTTGTTTCAGCACTTGGAGGGTCCACCGATGGACGACTACCATGAGTTCAGGAGAGCTCATTTGGAGGAGATTGAGTTATGGAGACAGTATTGGTCTCCACACTATGTCTCCATCACTTCAGGTTCGGTGGCCAGGAGTAGGTCGGCTGTACCTACGAGTTCTAGCTCGAGTAGTGTTGGTGGAGCTAGTGGAGGTGCACTAGCTGGAGATAGTGCTACTACGAGTGGAGGTACCGTTGCAGGAGGTGGTGTGGTACCGGGGTTTAACCCCATGGTAGAGTTCTTCCTATGTTTGAGGCAGAACTACCAGGGAGTGCGGACTGACAAGCTGAGGAGCTTGCAGGAGTTCCAGTGGAAGGCTGGAGAGAGCCTACGCGAGGCATACACTCGCATGAGGCGGCTGATCAGTTTCACTCAGGGAGTTATTGAGGCCCAGGCAGTCCAGTTTTGGTATGGGATACTGGACAAGGAGTTGCGATGTAGAGTTCGTGATGCTACATTGTTGCAGGCTACTTCGCCCACTTTGGCAGTAGTCTTTGGTTTGGCTGAGCGTATTGAGCTCAACATGGTGGAGGAGAGAGTGGTGACAGCAGGATTTGGTAGAGAGACCTCATCCACGGTTGTGACTTCTTCTAGAGTGCAGCAGAGTGCACCACGCCCAGTTGGTTTTCGAGGACAGGGTGGACAGCCCAGATCCTATGGAGCGAGTGGAGGGCCTAGTGGAGTTAGACCCTTACCCTCATTTTCGGGTCAGTAGCAGCCAGTGAGTGGTGGTGTTGCTTGTTGGACTTGTGGTGGACCTCACCATAGGAGAGAGTGTACTCAGGGCAGCGGACTTGATACCTCTGGTGCATCACAGCCAGCACAGAGGCAGTGTGAGCACTGCCATAGATTTGGTCATACTAGTGACCGGTGTTTTGACCTACACCCGGAGTTACGGAGTGGTAGGGCTGCTATGACAGGTAGTAGAGGAGCTCCAGTTCATGGAGGACGAGGTGGTAGAGGTGGTGGTAGAGGATCTACACCTAGTAGGGGTGCAGTACCTGCCCTTACTTCTGACACAGCTATGGCTACTCGGATTGAGCAATTGGAGCAGAGATTGGCTAGTATGGCTATTGCTCAGAGGAGATCAGATTCGGGTGCTGAGGCTTCCACCTCATATGCTGGTGATAGAGATGCTTTGGACTTCATGTGCGGAGCAGCACAGGTGGATGCATCTGCAGCAGTGACTAGGAGTGCAGTACGTGCTCTAGAGCCTAGAGGAGCATCAGTGGAGTTGGACCCACAGAGAGGAGAGGTTGGGAGACAGGTCAGACTTCCCCAGTCTTTCATGCTATCTGAGGCATTGCAGACAACATCCATGGTTCTTAGACATCCCAGTGCAGGTGTGGTAGGTGGTGATGGAGTACCTGATGGAGTACCTGCTAGTCAGCCACCTGCTACTACACAGACTGAGTCTAGCATGATGTTGGGGGCGGCTCAGCTGATTATGCGGCATCCTTTATTTTCAGCCAGTGACATGTTTACATTGGGAGTGGACCCAGCCCCAGTGTTCCGGTTGGCTGCCACATTGTGTGAGAGTAGGGATGGTGTAGTTCCTACTACTAGAGCAGAGGTGGTTGGTAGTGGAGCTGACTTGGTTGAGGAGCATGGGATCCGTTCAACGACCAGTGGTTTATGGCAGGCAGCAGCGGCTAGACTGGAGGAGTTGCCAGCTAGACCGGCCTTTGAGAGAGCGCGGTTTACACCTGGTGTTGTCCTATTGGATAACCAGAGGGGGATCTTTCGTTTAGTGGGACCTTCAGGGAAGATCTATACACCACAGAGAGTCTTGTTAGACTCTGGTGTGCAGCCCCTTATGTTGGGGAAGGCTGCAGTTGTTGGTCTGGAGTTACGGAAGACCGATGTGGAGAGGTGTCCATTTCAGATCCAGACATCTCTTGGTGGTGGTTCGACACAGTACATCACACGTGGAGAGCTTGTTGTCCAGGTTCAGCCTGGTCATCCGACTGATAGCTCGGTGGTGAGAGCTCAGGCTATTGCGACGATAGCTGAGTCATATGATGTGCTAGTTGGGGGAGCAGTGTTATACCCTATGGGTTTCAGTATTGACTATTGGGAGGAGACAGCCTCTTATAGACCTGGTTGGCAGTCTGGTGAGGGACGGGTATGTCGCCTACCAGTACGTTTCAGTAGTGGCAGTCTTGGCTCACTACAGTCCGGGACCATGGCAGCATCAGTTTTGGCTTTCAGCGGTGCAGTTACTTGGCCTGGTGACTTGTTGGAGGGGAACGCCCATGTAGAGGATACTCTAGTACCAGAGGAGATCACTCGGCTATGGAGTACGAGTGGGATTGTTCCATCCACCTTGGATGTTCCATTGTGGAGTTCAGAGGAGGCATTGCAGCAGCATGCAGATTAGT
Source organism: Lunularia cruciata (assembly GCA_948567375.1). Lineage (NCBI taxonomy): Eukaryota > Viridiplantae > Streptophyta > Marchantiopsida > Lunulariales > Lunulariaceae > Lunularia > Lunularia cruciata. The sequence goes on along the minus strand of OX419755.1, from coordinate 70,623,988 downwards.
TGGTGCAGCAGGCTTGGAGTGGAGCCTTTGTACCATCAGGGGATGAGTGTGAGGATGAGCCTCCAGAGGCGATTGCTTTGACACCTCTGGATACCACACTCATTGCTTGGCAGTACCCAGTAGAGGGGATATGCCTATTGGAGTTGTTTGGTGGGATCAGCACCGGACTAGCTGCGGTGTTACAGGCGGGTATCCGAGTACAGAGGTACTTGTATGTAGAGAGAGATGAGACTGCTAGGCGAGTCTCTCTACATCATGTGGCACACTTGGCCTATCGGTATCCGGAGTTATTATCGATGTCAGCAGTCAGAGGTTACCAGAAGGCCTTACCAAGAGACATTTCCTTACTGGGGGCGCATGACCTAGATAGACATGGGCCTATTCACTTGGTGATTTCTGGATGGCCATGTCAGGGACATACACGTGCGGGCCGCGGTTTGGGTCTTCAGGATCCTCGTTCTGGTGTGTTTTGGGAGATGTTATAGATACTACGACATCTCCAGGTTCATCAGTCTGTTTCTCCAGCTTACCTTTTGGAGAACGTTCCTTTGATGGGTGATTCTTGCACTAGAGTGGTGGCGAGTACACATCAGGTCCATTCTTGGATGGGACATGCTGTATTGTTAGATGCAGCCAGAGTGGGATCACGGGCTCATCGTCTTCGTCTTTGGTGGACGAACCTCTTACCCAGAGAGGTTCTACAGCGTGCTTATGATGGGATTCAGCGACTGGACCACATTCTTGTTGATGATATCTTGGATGTTGGGCGTCAATCTCAAACAGTGGTAGTGGCTGATAGGTCACCCATGGCAGTGGTGAACCAAGTTGGACAGCCTAGAGCTGCATTTCCCACACTCATGAGTTTCCCAGGCTCTCATGCTTTTCGAGAGGGAGGACCTGGACTTGTTTGGGACTCACAGTTACAGCAGTTGGTGGAGCCCAATGCTGATGAGAGAGAGCGGGCGATGGGTTTTTGCACCGGTATTACCGCTGTTCCAGTAGTGTCAGAGGCATCCAGGCGTCAGGTGTTAGGTCAGGCTATGGACCTGAATTGTTTGACCTGGATTGTGAGCCTTGGTTTGGCCGAGCAGCGTAGGATGCGCTTGATAGGCATCACCACTCGGACACTTGTGAGCCCTGTGCCTATCGAGACGATTCAGGCACATGCTGGGGGCGATGGACCGAGTGGACATGGTATTCTTGGGACACATCCAGTAGCTACTAGGGAGAGTGGTCTACTTGGAGTCCATCCAAGTGAGCGTGGGCTACTTGGATTACACCCTTGGTCCACCTGGGATGCAGCCAGAGGACATATGGAGCTTGCAGCCAGAGTGGAGGGAGTTTTTCACACAGAGGTTGGGACCTCTAGTGGTCGGGAGCATGACACCATTGCTCCCAAGGGCCCAGTGTAGCAGCCAGTCAGTACGTCTTCCACTCCTACTACAGTTACAGAGGATACTTGGGAGCCAGATCTTGGACCCAAGCTTACTGGAGAGGAAAGACGGAGGGTTTGGAGGTTCTTGAGGAGTCACACGAGTTGTTTTGCCTTCAGTATGAAGGATTTGGGTGCTCTGAAGGGACCTGGTATACGGATTGAGCTGACTAGCGACACACCTATTTTCCGACGTCCTTATCGATATAGTGAGATGGAGAGGACATTGATTCAGAGCCGGAGTAGTGACCTTTTTGAGGCTGGTTTGGTGGAGATTTCACATGGAGAGTATGCATTAGCGACAGTGATGCCAGCCAAGAAGGATATGCATGGCAACTATACAGATAGGCGGATGTGTGGAGATTACCGTCCTATCAACCGACAGACCAGGGCTGATCGGTATACCATGCCTACACCGGAGGAGATTTTGATGCGATTGGGCATGCAAAGGTCTTCAGTACTTTGGATCTTTGAGCGGGATATCATCAGTTGCCGATCAGGGAGGAAGATAAGTCCAAGACAACATTTTGGGCTATTGATCCTCACGGCAAGGATGTGTTATATCAGTGGAGATTCTTACCATTTGGGTTGAAGAATGCTCCTGCTGAGTTCCAGAGGGTCATGGATAGGATCCTAGCTGGACTGGATTTTGCTCGGTGCTATATTGATGACATTTTGGTGTATAGCACTACTGTGGAGGAGCATGAGAGACAGTTGTTGGAGGTGTTTGAGAGGTTGAGATCTCATGGACTCAAATTACATCCTGGGAAGTGTAGGTTCTTCCATGAGCAGGTTGAGTATTTGGGTCACACTATCTACCCCGGAGGACTTGGTGTTTAGCAGACCAAGGTGGAGGCTATTGCACGTATTCCTCGGCCTACGGATGTGAGCAGAGTGCGAGCATTCCTTGGGTTGGCGAACTTCTATCGCCGCTATGTTAGAGGATTTAGTGCCATTGCCAAGGCCTTGACGAAGCTGACCAAGCTTACACAGGAGTGGTGTTGGGGAGATGAGCAGGAGAGAGCTTTTGTAGAGCTCAAGGAGAGGTTGACATCTGCTCCTATTTTGAGGAGACCGATCAGGGGACGACCATTTCAGGTTCACACTGATTGGAGTATGTTGGGGCTTGGAGCGGTGCTCACCCAACATGATGATGAGGAGAAGGAGTTTGTGGTGGCCTATGCTAGTCGCTCCAACAATTCAGCGGAGGCAAAGTATAGTTCATATGAGGGAGAGTGCTTGGCAGCAGTTTGGGCAGTAGCACATTTCCGATGTTACCTATTTGGTAACCCCTTCACTCTCATCACTGATCATCAGCCGCTGAAGTGGTTGATGGAGTCCGACAAGCTTTCAGGGAAGCTTGCACGATGGGCTCTGATTTTACAGGAGTATGATTTCACGATTGTTCACAGACCTGGAGTGGTGAACCGTGATGCAGATGGGTTGAGTAGAAACCCATGTCCCAGCCAGCAGGATCAGACCGGAGCACGTTGGCATGGTGAGACAGATGAGGAGATGGTGCCAGGTTGGCATGCATCGGCCTTTCTGTGTATATTTGCAGAGACTTTGGTGGTATCTCTCTTAGCGCATACAAGAGGAGTTATTGAGGTCACAGATCCAGAGAGTGAAGATATTGGTACAGTTCAGCGAGACATTCATGATGATGTCTTAGTGATGGACTATCTTCGCACTGGTGTTGTGGGTGGCACAGTTGGGGCCAAGGAGAGAGACCGTGTTCTTCAGCGAGCCAGACGGTTCAGATTGGAGGGTAGACACCTTTTGCATGTATGGGAGGATGGTAGAGTGCGAGTAGTACCACTTCTATCACAGAGACCACAGTTGGTCCGTCATGCTCATGAGGAGCTAGGACATTTTGGAGTAAAGCGTACATATAGCTTACTCCAGAGTCATTATTGGTGGCGCGGTATGCAGACCTGTAACACCCATTTGTGCATGTGTGTGGTATTGTGATATTTAGCTTGGTATTACAAGTACTTAAGAGATATTATTTATATAGAGATAAAGGATGGTTCTATATTAGTCATGGTTAGCTAAAGTTAGTCATAGCTAAGATAGATGGGACCTTACTTTAGAGGAAGTAGAAAAGATGAGCACCACTATTTTGGATTTTAGTGTGTTGACTTGGTATTATTCCTAGGTGTTTGGCTTTGGGGAAAGAGTTGAGAACTCTTGGGCCCGCAAGCCTTTTTGTTTTGGATTCTTCTTTAGTCCAAGGATAGCCCATGTGAAGGAATCCTTGCTTTAGTGGTTGGGTCAAGATAAGGGGAATATGCCCATGTGAATGGATATTCCTTTCTACTTTTTGACTTTACTTGACTTTTAGTCTAGTAACTTGAGTTACTACGGTAATTAGTAACTTTGGTACGTAACTATTTCACAAGTATATAAACAAGGAGTGAGGAGGTACTCATCATCCTTTCATTTGCAACTATCTCTCTCTCATTGAGTTCTCTAGTGAGCAATGTCTTGAGTCTTGGAGTGTTAGCCTTGGAGGAGTATGATGGAGTTGGGGTTCCTTGCCTTCTTAGTCCATGGTGCGCTACCATAATAGCCATCAGAGGTTCATCCTGAGTGAGAGACAGGCCGGCTCACATTTTTGGTTCCGTTGCCGGGACCTCTCTAGAAGGCAAGATAATGTTCCGCGTCCAATTCTACATTAGGCAGAAGGAGGCTATGAGAGCTCACTTGGAGAGAACATTAGGAGAGGAGAGGGCTGAACTTATGTTAGAGAACCAAGATCCATTTGTATACCCTGTAGTTCATTATGATGTCTTTGAGGTGATTTTGTACATCTTGTACACATGAGAGGAATTGGAGAGATTGTGTGAGGTGGATTGCAGATTTTGGGGATTAAGGTGATTTTGGGCAAAATCTCAAGTTTGAGATCTGGACTTGAGATTTCTACACATGATAGCTTGGGTTATCTTCCAGTTAGCAAACTTGAAATTATTGAGAGAGCTTCTATGAGAACTGGGCTAGAATTTTTGAAAGTTGATAGGGAAAGTGCTCCCGCAACTGCATGCTCTCTGGAAAATTGTACAGAGTCTGCCATTTCTTCAATTTTTAGTGGATTGTCCTGAAAATTTCCAAGAAAATTCAGTGCATTGTATCCTACCTGGTGCCACAAAAATTAGAGAGAGATCATTTTTGCGCAGTGCGTTATGAGTTTTTGAAGTGAGGGGGGTGGTTTTCAGACCAAATCTGAAATATGGGTGCTGAATAGAAAGGTGTCTAGGCCAAATGGCTCGATGAAAAGATCTAAAATTTTGCAGGGAGGGACGCCCTAGAGTTGTGATCAAGTGTGGAAAATTTCAGAGGACTGTGACATATTCGTTGGGAGATTTGAGTGACATTGTGAGGAAGGGTCAATTCTGCAGAGTGGAGATCTCATGCATGAGAAGTTTGAGATCAACAAAAAGCATGTTTGAGTGTTTAGATTCATCTTTGGGAACATGGAGGGTCATCAAGAGTGGAAATTGAGATTATGCAAGGTTCCCCAAGGGTTTGAGGTGATTGTAGGGGTGGATTTGAGGAAAAGAGAGTTTACAATAGAATTTGAAGAGAGTGTTGAGAGGATCCAAAAACCTACACCACTTGGAGGAAAGAGTGAGTCTAAGTGCTTTCTATGTGGAGAGAAGGGACATAAGGCAAGTTCATGTCCATTAACCTTTGAGAGCAAGAGATTGAGGGAAAGGAGAGGCTTACTTGACTTGGGTTTGCATGTTGGACCTTCTTCACCAAGATTGGGAGGGAGAAGATCTAAGACCAAGGAGTTGTGTGAGGTTTGTGGAGTTGAAGGACTTCCAAAAGGACATGAGTGTAGTGGAGTAAAAGCACTTTTGGAAACTTTGGTGAAGGATCTTGGAGAGAGTCTTAGTACAGCTTCAGAAATACTACCACCTTCATCAGCTAGTTCTCAAGATTAGTGATGGAGATAATCTTTCAACTTATGGATAAACTATCCATGAGAGTTAGATTAATATGCACTCTAGGATTTGATGTTGCTATAGAAATCTTGGAGCAACCTGAACCTTTTGTGTTCCCTAGAGTGGATTATTCTCAGATGGTGTTAGTCATGTATATACTCTATTAGTAATAGAGTGAGAGAAAAGAAAAGAGAAAAAAAAAATTAAGAGAAAACAAAGATAGTGAGGGGTTAAGATGGGGAAACTTCCGGTTTTCTTTGGCAAGGATAGAGAAGATGTGGAGGCCTTTGTGAGAGACTTCAAGAGAGCTTGCATAGGAAACAATGAGAGGAGGAAGAATGAGTGGGCCTCATTATTACCAGATTTCTTTGAGGATGCAGCACTTACATGGTATGAGTCAGAATACCAAAAGAGAGAGAGGAGAGAGGGGGAAGAGGAGTCTTGGGAGACTTTGACTTCAGCACTCATTGAGAACTTTCTTCCTGATGAGAGTTATGAGAGATTGATGAGTGAGGTTACATTTCTCAAGCAAGGAGATGGAGAGAAAGTGAGGGTCTATGTGGAAAGAGTGGAAAAGTTGGAGTCCAGATTTCGCATAGTGTTGAGGAAGGGTGGGGATGATGTGGAGACTACAATGATTGGCATAGGAGCCATGCTCACCAAGAATTTTGTGGGAGGATTGAGACCACAAATTAGAAGCAAGGTGAGATATGAGAAACCTTCTTCCAAGGTTGAAGCTATCAAGATCGCAATTCGTATGGAGGAGAGTTTGGAAGGGGATGAGAGTGATTTGGTGGTGAAGGAGGTTGTGCATCCTCCTCAAGGCTACAAGTATGGTGGAACTTCTGATACTTTGGTGACAAGGGTTGCACCACAAGTAGTAGTTGCTCCAATTCTTGCACCTCCACCAAAAGATCCACTCCAAACCATCACAGAACAACTTGCGGATCTCAAGATCAATGTGGTGCAACTATGGGAGAAGAGAGAGGTGGATCAGAATGTAGGGAGAGGACCTAGGAGTTATGGAAACTATCCATATAGAGGAGGCCAACCAGCCAACAATTTCAATGATAGAAATTGTTTTGGTTGTGGAGGAAGAGGCCATATCCAAAGGAATTGCCCAAATTCCACTTACCATGGAGGAAGGGGTTATGAGGGAGCCAATAGAGGGAAAGAGGGAGGTAGTGAAACCCAAGTGGCTCCTAATCCCAACAAAGGTAAGGGGATAGCATCCATAGATGTGGTTGAGAGCAAGTATGAGAAGGGAGAGTACTCAAACTCCAAGGGTCTTAATTTGGAGCTTTTGGCACAAGAGAAGAAGAGAGCTCGTTTTGCAGAGGATGTTCACTCTTCTCAAGGATTTACTTCAAGCAAGGATACTCCTATGTCTACTAGGAGCACTCGCACCTCAACACCATCAACAACAAAGACTCCAAGGAAGAAGTTGGGGATGGAGGACTTCTTGATCTCAAAGCAACAATGGAACTACAATGTGTTGGAGGATGTTGGTAGTCACAAGGCTAACATCACAGTGGGCCAATTAATTGCTTTGAACCCTACCTTGAGAAAGGAGCTTAGAGGTGGTTTGAGTTCTACAAGGAGCAAAAAGAAGAAGAAGCCAAAAGTTCCAGTATCAATGGGGGTGGTGGATGCCAAGCCAGCACCATGGGAGGCTTGTGAATATGCCTCCAAGATTGATGTGAGAGTGAATGGTCACAACATCAAGGATGCATTGGTTGATGGAGGATCAGCAGTGAATGCCATGTCAGAAAGGTTGATGAAGAAGTTGGGTATGATACCCTCAAGACCTTCAACATTTGTGGTGAGCATGGCAAACAAGCAACAAGTTCGACCAGTAGGGGTGATGGATAAGGTGGTAGTTTCAGTTATGGGAGTTCAAAATCTCATGACTTTCCAAGTCTTGAAGGATTCAAGCTATGACTTACTTCTTAGGAGGCCATGGTTGAGAGTAGCACGCACAACTGATCGATGGCACAAAGGGTACTTGAGGATTGGGCCATCAAACCATAGAGTCACTGTTCTTGTGACTAACACCACCAACACTTCACATTCAGATACCCCATCTTCTAATTATTGGGAATCAGATTCTAAAGAAGGAGCTTCAGGTGTGGACACAAGCATGGAAGAGGAGACTTCCACGGAGGAAGATGAATCTGAATCTGATTCAGATGTGTATCCCTTGTGTGCTATGGACTTTGCACCTAAGCTAGAGGTTTTGAAGGACCCAGATAAATCACCATTGACACTTGAGGAGGTAGAGAGAAGGTTATCTACCCTCAAGTATGGCCCAAATGTTACCAAGGAGGAGAAGGTGAGATTTGAGGAGATTTTCCGCAAGTTCATCCATGTGTTTGCTTTTAGTTACAAGGATTTGAAGGAAGTCACCTTGGAGGAGCACAAGATAGAGGTGGAGTCACATGCAAGACCAATCCGCCAAAAGCAACGTCGCATTAGCCCACCAATATCTTTGGTTGTGAAGGAGGAGATTGATAAGCTCAAGGAGGCTGGATTTATCTTTGAGGTGGAGAATTCAGAATGGGTGTCTCCAATTGTCATTGTGAAGAAAAAGAATGGCAAGCTTCGGGTATGTGTGGATTACAAGAAGTTTAATGCTGTTACCAAGAAGGACTACTACCCATTGCCATTCATTGATGAGATCTTGGAGGAGGTTGCAGGTCATGAGAGGTACAGTTTTGGAGATGGTTATAGTGGATATAACCAAATAAAGATTGCACCAGAGCATCAACAACTCACCACATTCACCACACCTTGGGGAACTTACGCTTTCAAGGTCATGCCTTTTGGGCTTTGCAATGCTCCAGCCACATTCCAACGGTTCATGAACAAGGTATTTGAACCTTTCATTGGGAAATTTGTGAGAGATTTCATTGATGACTTTTGTGTCTATGGGAGCAAGGAGGAGCACTTTGAGCACCTAATCAAAGTCTTGCAACGCTTGGATGAGGCAAATGCATCACTCAACCCAGAGAAGTGCATTTTTGGATGTGAAGAAGGTCTACTTTTGGGGCACATCATCTCCAAGGATGGAATAGCAGTTGATCCTGAGAAGGTGAGGAAAATCTCAGACCTTCCATTCCCTTCAAGCTTGACAAAGTTACGCCAATTCTTGGGAATGGTTGGGTACTATAGGAGGTTCATCTTCTCATTTTCCAACAAGGCTTATGCATTGACCATCTACATGAAGAAGGGTGTAGATTACATGGTGATTTTGGAAGACAAGGAGGCTCTCAAAGCTTTTGAGGAGCTCAAGCAATCCCTTGTTGTAGCTCCAATTCTTGCTAAACCTGATTGGAGTAAGCCTTTCATCCTCTACACTGATGCTTCTAATGTAGCTATAGGATGCACTCTTAGTCAATTAGACCAAGATGGGCATGATCATCCAATAGCTTATGCTAGTAGGCAGATGGTTTCAGCAGAGAAGAACTACTCTGTCACAGAGAGAGAAGGGTTGGCAGTGATCTTTGGTCTCAAGAAGTTTAGACACTACTTGATTGGAGGGAAAGCCACAATTGTCACGGATCACAAGGCTTTGAAGTACATCTTCAACAAGCCTAATGTTGAAGGGAGACTAGCAAGGTGGATGATACTCTTGTCTGAGTATGACTACACAATTGAGGATAGGCCAGGAAAGAAACATGCAAATGCTGATTTGTTATCTAGAGCCTATGATCATGATGGAGATGAGCCAGTAGATGATTCCTTCCCGGATGAGGAGCTCATGACAATCTCAGTCACTCAAGAGATTCCAATGGAGTACAAGGAGATTGTGGATTTTGTGACAAGAGGTAACTATCCAGAAGGGATGCATGCTAGGGAGAGGAAGGCCCTTGCAGCAAGATCTAGACCTTACACAATGGTGGAGGATATTCTTTTTCACCAAGGAGCAGATGGTCTATTTCGAAGAGCAGTGGGTAAGGAAGAGTCTATCCTACTCATAAAGGAGTTTCATGAAGGTTTAGTATGTGGAGGACACTTTGCAGGAAAGGTGACTGCTTTCAAGATTCTAGATGCAGGTTACCATTGGAGAGGGATTTTCAAGGATTGTCTTGATTATTGCAAAACTTGTCATGTTTGTCAAGCTTTTGCTAGAAAGTCTACATCCACTCCACCACTTAGATCAATTCCATTGCTAGGACCTTTTGAGAAGTGGGGAATTGATTTTGTAGGACCTCTCAATAGAACCCCAAGGAACAATCGGTACATTGTGGTAGTTACTGATTACCTTACCAAGTGGGTTGAGGCTAGACCATTGAGGGACAAGAATGAAGATGAAGTGGGTAGATTTCTTTATGAACGCATTATCACTAGGTTTGGATGCCCTTTGGAGTTGGTTTCTGATAGAGGAGGAGAGTTTACAGGAAGCATTACTACAGCCATGCTACGACATTTCTCTATCACACATAGAGTAACTACATCCTATAAGCCAAATTCCAATGGCTTGGCAGAGAGAACCAATCAGACCTTGTGCATGATGTTGGCCAAAGATGCAGAAATGGAGGGGGCTAAACATCATTGGGACAAGAGGATTCATGCAGTTTTGTGGGAGTATAGGACAACCATGAAGACTTCCACTGGATATTCTCCATTCCAATTGGTGTATGGTATTGAGTCTACCTTACCTATTCACTTTGATCTTCCTACCTTCCAAAGCATTCATAGGAGATTGAAGAAAGCACAAGGAAGTGATGCAAGGAAGTCAAGGAAGGATCAACTCATGGAGTTGGAAGAGGCAAGAGCCGTTGCTATGGTTCGAGTGGAGCAAGCCCAAAGGAAACAAAAGGAGAGCTATGACAAGAGGCAAGGCAAGAAGAAGGTGGAGCCTTTCAAAGAAGGTGATTGGGTAATGTTGTTTGATTCCATTCGATTCAAGAGAGTGCAAAAGAAGTTTTTGCCTAAGTACTTTGGACCTTTCATAGTAGAGAAGGTGTGGGGCAATTACACCTATGATCTCAAGGAGTTGGGAGGAAGACACTTTGATAGGATTAACCATGATAAGTTGAAGATGTACCATAGAAGGTAGAGAGACCTTCACTTTGAGGACAAAGTGAAAACTTAGTCCGGGGGTAAATGTAACACCCATTTGTGCATGTGTGTGGTATTGTGATATTTAGCTTGGTATTACAAGTACTTAAGAGATATTATTTATATAGAGATAAAGGATGGTTCTATATTAGTCATGGTTAGCTAAAGTTAGTCATAGCTAAGATAGATGGGACCTTACTTTAGAGGAAGTAGAAAAGATGAGCACCACTATTTTGGATTTTAGTGTGTTGACTTGGTATTATTCCTAGGTGTTTGGCTTTGGGGAAAGAGTTGAGAACTCTTGGGCCCGCAAGCCTTTTTGTTTTGGATTCTTCTTTAGTCCAAGGATAGCCCATGTGAAGGAATCCTTGCTTTAGTGGTTGGGTCAAGATAAGGGGAATATGCCCATGTGAATGGATATTCCTTTCTACTTTTTGACTTTACTTGACTTTTAGTCTAGTAACTTGAGTTACTACGGTAATTAGTAACTTTGGTACGTAACTATTTCACAAGTATATAAACAAGGAGTGAGGAGGTACTCATCATCCTTTCATTTGCAACTATCTCTCTCTCATTGAGTTCTCTAGTGAGCAATGTCTTGAGTCTTGGAGTGTTAGCCTTGGAGGAGTATGATGGAGTTGGGGTTCCTTGCCTTCTTAGTCCATGGTGCGCTACCATAATAGCCATCAGAGGTTCATCCTGAGTGAGAGACAGGCCGGCTCACAGACCGAGGTACAGCAGTTTGTTATGTCTTTAGAGTCTATGTATGACTTATGTGTGAGTTGTGCTTTTATAGTGTATGATGTTGACAGCGATGTATGTTGTGTAGCGATGTATATACGCACGACAATACTTCCCAACAGCCAGAAGATCATCCTTGTACAGTTCTTCTCTAAAGGGTAAGTTCGAGTCCAGCTCATGCACATCCACCATACAGTCATTTTCAACTCCTTCATAACATGCTCTAGACAACATATCAGCTACCGGATTGTCCTTCCCAGCTATGTACCTTAGCTCTGGATTGAACATCCGAATGAATGCTATCCAACGCAACATGGCAATGTCTGGGGTGTCACAATTGGCAACCATTCCAAGCAGCGGCAAGCAATCTGTCTCTAGGATGACATAGGTCCCTATTAGGCAGTTTCTATCCTGTCTTAGTGCTATCTTGGCACCCCACAATTCCCGTTTGATCTGAGGGTACCTCCGTTGCCGTTCCGTGAAGATCCTTGCTCCAAACCTTGCTGCAAACCTGTTGCCGTTCTCGTCGTCTTGGCCCACAGCCCAACCAGCAGCGTAGGGACTTGAGTCAACCGTAACTATAATTGGTTGTCCACAGCGGTAGTCAAGCGGGTGGAGCACAGGCGGGTTTTGCAGCGCTTTCTTCATTTTTGCCATAGCAACTGAATGTTCCAGCCTCCAAACAAACCTGATCCTTTTCCTCAAAAGCTGGTAGAGCGGCTCTGCAACATGACCAAAGTGCAGAATCCATATATGGTAGAAAACACATGCCCCTAAGAACCTTCTTACCTCCTGAACTGAGGAACAGTCCTTGATCTTCCCTATTATGTCCACCTTTTCCGGATTCAGCTTCCTTCCATACGAGCCACATAGGTGTCCCACCACAAGGATTTCTCCAAGTCCAATATGATCTATGACAAACCTCCTAATACCTCCATCCACCAAAGTTTCATCTTTTTCGCTCTCTATGCAGCCCTTGACAGGTATATCATCCAAGAATGGACGGGTCTTCTCAGGGATAAAAGACTGCAGAATTCGATTCATAGCGCTTTGCATATGTGCTACAGAGTTAGTAGCCCCCATTGGGAGAGTGCACATACGCATCAGCCCTAACGGTGTTCGCATCGTGGTTATGTCCCGGCTCCCTTCAGCAAGCTGAAACTGATCATAACCCGAATACAAATCTCCTATAGAATAGATTGCCCTCCCTGCAAACTCCTCAGCAAACTCATCCACAGCCGGTCCAACACCAGAATTCCGGATTGTTACCTTATTTGGCGGTTGCATATCCTGTATGAACCGCAACTTACCATTTTTCTTTTGGACAGTGAACCAACGATTTGAGTATGGCGCTTCTGATGGTTCTAAAATCTTTGCCTGAACTTTCTCCTTCAATAGTTCTGTCAGCTGGGGCAAAAGTGCCTTTGGCACTGGTATTGGTCTCAGATCCCACGGTACATGCGGAACCGTGAAAATTATCATTGGTGTGATTTCCTGCGGGTTCACACACCCAATCTCCTCGATCTTGAAAGCAAAAGCCTTCCCGCACCTCCCAATCATTTCCTTAAATGCACGACGCTCAACTTCTGTGAGCAATCCATCCCCTCCGACCGTAAGCTCATCCAAGGTCTCTTTAGTAAAGGAATGACCAATACCCTTTTCCTGCCTCAGTCTCGGTTCCTCTCTAGTCCTATGCATCAAATCAGAAGCATCCAATGGCAATGGGACAGCAATAGGACGAACCTTTTTGTCCACTGTTTTATACTTAGTGTCACATCTCACTTCATGAACCAACTTTGAAAGTGTTTCATGAAGCTCCCTTCCTATTTCAATCACAGGTTCTCCTTTCTCCATTGCCCCGATCACCTTCTGGACTGCCCTACCTTCTCCCCAATCCTCCAACAGTCCAATGATAGTCTCGCTATCATCCATTTCCCTTGTTGTTTTCAGTACTCTCTCTTTCCCTTTCATTCTCTTTTGCAAAATTCCCGTGGTACTCCCTACATGTGCAAAGCAAACAGTTCTACCACTCTGGATTCCCACATAGGTCCTATCAAAACAGTCCTCCTCACTGATCTCTTGCGGTGGAATGTAGCATAGGGCGCCTTGTCCCCCCACCTTCTTTGACAAGACGCCTAGTGGAAACCCCACCTTCCAGTAGGCTTTTCTGGATCCCTTAACTCTCTCCTGTTCCTGTTGCTGCCCGGCAACACAGTAGGGAATTGCACTATTTTGGTCCCGTTCTGACTTCTAACCTTTGCCACATGAGTCCCATCATTCAGAACTTTGCTCTCCATTCTAAACTGAGTAATGAAGGGCTGTCCTAGGATCACCGGGTAGGGCAAGGTATCATGCACGAACACATTAATAGGCTCTACCACATTCCCTATCTTGATTTTGACCTCCGGACAAGCTCCCCACAATGCATTTCTGGTCCTATTCACTGAGTTTACCTTCCAATCGATGTCACGGTCCACCTTCCATTGCCCTTCATTGTAGACCGCCTTTGACACGAGATTGACCTCAGATCCTGAATCAATCAGTGCTCTCACCGGTGCTTTCACTCCTTGCATCTCGATCTCGCACTCGCTGCAACTTCTCGCCCAAAAAGAGTCTTGAACCTCCTCTGACAAGGGCACAAAAGACTTCTCATCCTCAAGAGCAGCATCATAGACATGTGCTTCTTGGGTCTCATCCTCTGGTCTTTCCTGTTCAAGCTCAAGCCCAAAAGTTCCCACCTCTCCTTCAGCCTCACTCCCGTCCTCGTACAGCAAGGATGTGTGTGGTCCTTCCTTGTAGAATCGTTTCTTCTTTGCCTTGACAAGGATAAGGTCCTGCACATCCTTCCTCAAACTACCAAAGAACTCTTCGTTTGTGAAACCCCTCACCTCTTGCTTCCAGAACTTTTTGGCAATCTCTTGCGGATCCAGTTCCATTTCTATGTCCCGGCTCAACAGCCAACCCGGCCCCTTCCTAGGAGATCTCTCTCCCGGCTTTTGGTTCACTGCCCCTTCCGTGTCCATTTGTGACTCTTCTCCAACACCCAAATTCTGATCCCTGCTCTTTTGCGCATCGCTGAACTGCACCTCTTTCCTTCTAACCTGTCTCCTCTCCGGTTCCACTCGCTGTTGTTTTTCCCTTGGCTGCCCTTCATTATCTGCCCGTTGATCAGATTTTCGTTTCTCTTCCACCATAGCATCCCAAGTGGCACCAACTTCAGCAGTGATGGCAGTTATTACCACAGGCACATCCCACCCTGATTTCCTCGGGACCTGCTCTGCTAGTCTCTTCTTCTCAACCTCTCCTAGATCTGCACATTGCTTCACTTCACTCATTGCACTATACACACTAGGCTCAAATGCAGCAACTGCCATACTTACTTCACGTTTGCCCATGTGTCTTTCCAGCAGAGCCTTCATCCCTCCCTTGTTACCGTTCAGCGGTATTGGCTCCCCAGTATCATAGAAGGCTATCTTCTTCATCCCGGGCTCTCCAACAAACTTCACCCACTGTTTGCGTACTGCTTCTGATAGTTCTTGGCAGTCCCTTTTGGCATGACTCTTACCGTCACACCACATGCACCCATAGGGTTGCCTCCTCTCTCCATCCATCCTCGCATTGCTACTCCCACTCTGCAACTGGTCGACCTTGGTGGTCAGAATCTTCAACCCCTCCATCAGTCGTGAGATCTCATCCACTGCTCCTTCTTTGGGCATCTCACTCACTCGCTGTCCCTCCTTCCCTCTCCCGGACCCAATCACATTACTCCGAATAGGCGCTTTGGCTATTGCTTCTTCATCCAGTTCTCTCTGCCTCCGCCTACGACTTACCCAGACAACCGCCTCCTCAATCTTTCCCCACTCTACCGCTCCCAACCGATCAGGTTGGAGCAAATCGAGTGCATACTCCAACTCATCCCGCAAACGACTATCCGCAGCTCGCAGAAAATAGTTAGACCTTTGTAGTCTAATGGCCTCAGCTTCACAAGCTGACAGATGCCCCAGTCTCTTGTTAAACTCTCTTAGGAGATCTTGAGGCCCCAAGTTTTTACTCCTATCATTCACCCAATCCAAGAACATGGCCTGGGTGACCCGATCTGCATCCTGCAGCAAGAATTCCTCCTTCATCATCTGGGAGAACTCCTCCCATGTCTCCGCCCCTCGCACCAAGCCCTCAACCACCCTCCTGATTTCGAGCTCAGCCAACGTAGGAAACCTAGCAATGGCAATGTTCTCATCCAGATCATGAAGCTTAACCTCTCTCCAGTAGACCTTCAAGTACTTGGTCACGTCCTTACCATCAAATTCCCCTTGCTGATCTACCACAGCGCGCAGACACTTTGTGACTTGTGAAGACTGCGCTCTTACCTTGTCTCTTTCTTCGTCTTGATCCTTCATGGCTCTCATGGTTGCCATGACAATCAGTGAGATCTCTTGTTCCCTTGTCATAGCTGAAGATGAAGCCTCTGGGCCCATCGCTACCTCAGCACAGCTCACTACTGTCCACTTAGATCAGTCCAATCTGTCCTTGTTCCCTTCCCCAACTCCAACTAGTCGTAACCTCTAAGCACAAGCCTCGAGAATCCCCAGCATGGTCGCCACTTATGTCGTGGGGATCGTATGGTCTCGAGATTGTGCTGGGCACCTGGCTGCCTGCGCTTAGGCTTTTGGAGTGTTTTGTCCTTCTTGTACCGTCTATTATTAGTCTTGGCTCATTATTCTTGATCTCTTGGTTGGTCTATTATCCTCGGCTTTAATATGTTTTGGGTCTGGTGTGTTTTGCAGTTCTGGCCCAGACTGATCTTCCAGAGAGAATGATCTGTCCCAAGCAGCAGCAGTCAATCACCGTCACTCCCATCTCTCCCCTTCATACGATAAGATCACTCATTTTCCAGGTCTGGCCTCAGTAAGACGAGGCCCCAGGAAGTACAACAACACAAGGATCTGCTCTCGCTTGCGAGTTTGTGCTTGCTTCTATTGGTTTTCCGATAAAATCTGCTTCAGTTCTTGCTTCAGTCCCATTGGAGAAACTCAAGCCGTAGCAGCACACCTGCTGCTCCTCCTCATTCTAGTGCTCCCAATAAATCCAAGCCAATGCACTGATCAAATTTGCTCAAACACATTTCCCATGATATATACTATATGAAACCGCAAATAACACTCCAAGAACTCAATCTGGTTTGATGACAGTAAGACAAGAGAACGCACTACGACAACGGCAAATGACAATACACTGCAACAAAAAACTAAGAAACTCCTCTCATTGGTCCTCCAGTCCCACAATTCACTCGATCCAGAAATAATCCAACTTAAGCTATTGCAGGTCCATCGATCGGTCCTCCCGGTCTCACCATCACCAAATTAATCTTTCTTACCCCCTAGATTGGCGGGTCAAACCTAAAGTCGCTTCCAAATCTTCTACAAGGAACTGCCCACCGCGCCAAAAGACAAGAAGATCCGGCACTTGTATGCACCGTGTTCTCAAACTAACTTAGCATCATCAATAGATAGCCATTTTGAAACCTATTGCTTTCATCTCATCCTCTGCTCTGCTCCCAATTTGCCTGCAGAAATCCATCTCTTCAACATACATGTTCCAAAAACTAACTCACAAGGCCTCCGCTGACTAAATCACCGATACACAGTGCTTCCTCCCAACTTGAACCTTACTGCACTTTGTCAAACTCGAAATGCCTTCTCTTGATTCTTTGCCTTTTCTTGCCTCCACAATCTTTCACTTCTTTCTGTATTTTCTGTAATTCTCCTCCTTTCTTCTGACTCCACGATACCTCACTCCTTCCTGTCTCCACGATCCTCTACTCCCTACTCTCTGGACCTTTTTGTTTATTCCCTTGTCATTCCAATTCCGTTTCCTTTCTATCCTTCTTCTCCCGTCGCTACTTACTGCTCTCTGCCAAAATTCAAAACCCTCTGTCTCCTTCTTCTCGAAAATTTCTGCAACCTTTTATGCAACTTTCTCTCTTGAAACTCTCTGGGATTTTCTGAAAACCCTCAGTCTTTCCTCTCACTAATATTTCTGCCACTTCTCTCGAAAATCCTCTGCAAACTTCCTGAAACTCTACTGTTCTTTTCTCAAAATCTTTTGCAACTTCCTCTCTCTGAAACTCCTCTCTTGATTTCCGGAAAACTGGCACCCCTTCTTACCTTTCGATAATTCTCAATACTTCCCTACTGTCTTCTCTCGAAATCCTTTGCATTTTCCTGAAACTCTCCTCCTCATTTCCCGAAATTTGGCAGATCTTTTCACTTTCGATATTTCTCCCTCACTTCCCTACTGTTTCTCTCGAGATCCCCTGCACTTTCCCGAAACTCTCTTCCTCATTTCCCGAAATTTGGCAGATCTTTTCACTTTCGATATTTCTCCCTCACTTCCCTACTGTTTCTCTCGAAATCCCTTGCACTTTCCAGAAACTCTTCTCCTCATTTCCCAAAACTGGCAGTCCTTCTCACTGTGAAAACTCAACTCCTGACCAACCTTGCCAACTTCCCTTTCGGCCCAGGAGAGAAACGCGGGATCTTCCTGCATGACCCTAGAATCTAAGACCCAACGATACCCAGTTCCTGTCTACTTCCTCCACATTCATCAACCACAGGGACCCAAACTGGCCTGTTCCACAATCTCGTTGTAGCAAAATCCTTCTTAGCCGACATATGTCGAGAACAAGTCAACTAGACGGTGAGCAATTTGACTTCCGTGTGTTCAAACACAGCAGAGCATCTGAACCCGCATTTGCTATGGACGGGGAGAGGATTTGAACACAACCGGTACATCCACATACAGAAGCTGAAACTTCTGCACAGTCCAATTATCCTTCACCATGAAGATGGAGAGCCAAGAATACACGCAAAGCCCCTTCGTAATCAACCCAGTCCCTTCCACCTCCTTCCTTCCCCTGCGTTTCCTTGTTCCTATTAGATCCTTCTATCTCTTTCCTGCTTCCTCCTTCGAAACCTGAACTCTGCAAAAAAAAGTCTCAAAACCCTCCATGCGATTTGTGAACTCTTTATTTTTCCCAATCCTGTCACAACACTCCTTTGATTCGTCAAAACTCTCTCCTCTATTCCCTTGTTCCAAATCTGAACTCTGTTTTTCCCTTCCTTCTCTTTCTTTTTCTTTTCTATTCCCAGTTCTCTCTTTGATCACTCTCCGTCAATGACCTTATCTCCCCGGCGTTTCCTTGTTCCTATTTGATCCCTCTCTCTCTTTCCTGCTTCCTCCTTCAAAACCTGAACTCCGCTGTAACACGCTCTCCCTCTGTTCTCTCGATCGATCGTCCGTCTGTCTCTTGCCCTTCCCTTTTTTTTTCTCTCTCGATTCCTCCTACCTCACCTCCAATTCCCAAAAAAAAACCCCTTTTGAACTGTTCCTGTCCCTCCCCAAAACCCCTCGACTTCCTTGTCTCCTTGCTTTTCCCTTCTTCATTCCTCCTTTGCAGGAAAAAAACCTTTTTCTGTTCCTGTCCTTCGCAAAACCTTTTTCTGTTCTTGTCCTTTGCAAAAAACCTTTTCCTGTTCCTGTCCTTTGCAAAACCTTTTTCTGTTCCTTTCACAAAATTTCCAACTACCACTCCTTACCAAGCTCATCTGACATTCTTTTTTTTTGAAAACTCTCTGCTGTCCAGTCCTCATCACTCTCATCTGGCCTTTTCACGACGACAACGGTATAGTTGTTAGAACTGTTGATTGCTTCACTATTTAAGATTGGCATTCGCAGGAAATTGTTGTTCAGTGCTCATTATTTCTGAGAATAGATAAAGCGAAGTGCTGTAAAGCAGTGCTCGTCGCTTGAGCTTGATTCCGAGTATCAACTTTGCAATTGTGTTTGTGAGTGTGTGAAGAATTTTAAAGTGCTTGTTGGATGTTGGATTCCACAGCCTTGATCTTCATTCTGTGTGTTTGATCTTGAGTGAAGTGCAATCAAAGCAATGCCTTGACAGATCTGAGAGGAATTGTAGTGTTGGTAGTATTCTGCATTTGGGAGTGCAATGCAAAGTTGATGTGAAGCAATTTTCGATTGAGGAAGTTGTGCTTTCAGTGGAGGGGTGGAACACAATTCTGAGGCGAAGTCGTTTTGCAGTGAAGTGTTGTTTTTGGGAGAGCCTGAATCATCACAATCAAGATTGTTTGGAAAGATTTGATTGAGTTGTGATTATGGAGTGTTAATTTGTGACAAGACTGCGAGTTAGTGCTTGTTACTCTCTTCTGGGTGTGGTTTCTACCTAAGAGACTAAAGAAGAACTCAAGAAGAACTGAAATTGTTACTTTGCTTTGTATTTGGACATTTCTGACTCGTATCTCTGCGGGAACGAACTTTACTTACCCGATTACCGCAAAAGTGATATTTGCCGGGTTGTCACATGATTTTTAGCGCCGCTGCCGGGGATACAAATCTTGGAAGTGGAAGAATGCGAAGCCAAATTGGAAAATGGGTATCAATGCAATATGAATGTCTACATTGAAAGAACAACGGGAAGAAGTTTAGGGTTTAGGGTCTAGGGAACAACATTGAAGTCAACACCCTCACAGCAGAAATTGTTGAAGAAGACCCTACCTTGAATTTGACGAATTGGAATCCTTGGGCTGACAACACGGCGTCAATTCCAGCCAATTCTTCCGTTCCGTCAAGTTCCACATTACCTCAGCCGATCCCAGTGCATCGAATGATGACCTCACTCCCTGTCACCCGACACGCCTATCAGAAGTATAAGGGGACAGAACAAGATGAAGACCCCGATGAATTCATTGAAGAATTCGAAGTCATCTCCTTTGCTAACAAGGAGCATGACTCGGCGGATCGACTAAGAATTTTTCCAAGTCTGCTTTGCAAGAAAGCACGGAGCTGGTACACCCATGTGACTCAGAAGGGGTTTGTACCATCGGACTGGGCAGACTTGAGAAACAACTTCCTGGAACGATTCTGGGAAGTTGACTACAATACAAGTGTCTTCGCGGCACTCAATGATTTGGACCGGGGCAAGAAGGAGAAGTTGAGAGACTACTCTAAGCGGTTCATGGCACTACTGAACCGAGTTCCCAAGCAATCGGGGGTGGTGGGATACTCCGATGCCCAAGCCATTACCTGGTTCCTCAGGGGCCTTTCACCAGAGATACGAATCTTTGCCAGGGAGAGGAACGTAACTTCCCTGGACAAAGTACTCAAACATGTCGCTCATTATGAAGCGGCCCACTCTCACTCTGCTGGTAACCGGAGAAATCGGGAGAAGAAGGGCAAGAAGCCCAGAAGGAGAGCTTCGTGTAGCACCTCCCCTTCTTTGGACGAATCCTCTACGTCTTTGAGCTCTTCTTTGGAATCCAAAGAAGAATCAAAGCCAAGACAAGTCAGAAGACGTGGAGGCAAGAAACCAGTGACTCCTCTAGCCAAGAGTGTACATAAGGCGGATACGAAGCTGGATGCCCTCATCAAGGAGTTTTCGGATTTCAAGATCCAGATGATTGGGGCTAAGGACCGAAGAAAGGCCCCAGCATTTGGACGATCTAATGTGTGGTGCACCGCATGTGGCAAATCCGGCCACGCCAACACAGAATGCAATACTCATAATGCATTCCCGGTGTAGCAAATTGATTGGGTTCCGGGATGGAACCAAGACGAGGACAAAGAGGCAGTGTACTAAACTCAGGAGGTATAGCCTCAACCAAGCACATTGTATCAAGGTCCGAGGTTTGGACCCACGGAGTATAACCCCAATGCTCCTTCACGAAGACCACCAATGAGCAACCAAAATTGCCCTCAGAATGTTGCGCTTGGAGCCTGTTATAATTGTGGCTCAATGGGACATTGGTCTCCAAATTGTCCCGAGCCAAGAAGGCAAATTAGGTACGTTCCCTTGTGTAGAAATTGTAAAGGATCGGGGCATACGGGCAACCAATGCCCTCACCCGCCAAACCCGAAGCCTCCTATAAAATATGTACAGACCCCCGCTGAGCGTGCAGCACTTCAGCCAAAGGGAGATAAAAATGTAAATTGCATTACTCTTGAGGAAGAAAGACCTCAAGAAGGGAGTCCGGCCTCAGAAGAAGAATGGCCAGACCTTGAAATTTTGAAAGTTGAGACACGCTCCAGCAAGAAGAAGCGTGATCCCAAAGAACTGAGTACGACCTCGTCGTCTTTCCGAAAGGCAAAGAGACAGTGCCCAAAAGCCATTCTTTCGGCCAAGGAGGAAAAGATCCTCGCAAAAGCTAAAGCTAAAGCCTTGCAGAAAGAATTAACGGAAGCCTTACTCATGACTCGGGAACTGAGTTTGGAAGAAGAGAAGAAGACGAAGTCTTTAATTTTTCCGGCGGACATCCGATTCAAAGTAAAGGATCTGATCCAAGCCGAGGTAGGCCAACCCGAGGAAGCTCGGGTTAAGGCCATCAGCAAGCCCGTCACCATTTTGAAGCGTCCCGAAGTCAAGAGGGAGCATGGAGAGTCCTCGGACCCAAAGCCAAAGACGAAGATGGTCAAATTGGGAGGAGTTCCCCAATATGATATTGTAGCCGATCTGTGAGCCGGCCTGTCTCTCACTCAGGATGAACCTCTGATGGCTATTATGGTAGCGCACCATGGACTAAGAAGGCAAGGAACCCCAACTCCATCATACTCCTCCAAGGCTAACACTCCAAGACTCAAGACATTGCTCACTAGAGAACTCAATGAGAGAGAGATAGTTGCAAATGAAAGGATGATGAGTACCTCCTCACCCCTTGTTTATATACTTGTGAAATAGTTACGTACCAAAGTTACTAATTACCGTAGTAACTCAAGTTACTAGACTAAAAGTCAAGTAAAGTCAAAAAGTAGAAAGGAATATCCATTCACATGGGCATATTCCCCTTATCTTGACCCAACCACTAAAGCAAAGATTCCTTCACATGGGCTATCCGTGGACTAAAGAAGAATCCAAAACAAAAAGGCTTGCGGGCCCAAGAGTTCTCAACTCTTTCCCCAAAGCCAAACACCTAGGAATAATACCAAGTCAACACACTAAAATCCAAAATAGTGGTGCTCATCTTTTCTACTTCCTCTAAAGTAAGGTCCCATCTATCTTAGCTATGACTAACTTTAGCTAACCATGACTAATATGGAACCATCCTTTATCTCTATATAAATAATATCTCTTAAGTACTTGTAATACCAAGCTAAATATCACAATACCACACACATGCACAAATGGGTGTTACATTTACCCCCGGACTAAGTTTTCACTTTGTCCTCAAAGTGAAGGTCTCTCTACCTTCTATGGTACATCTTCAACTTATCATGGTTAATCCTATCAAAGTATCTTCCTCCCAACTCCTTGAGATCATAGGTGTAATTGCCCCACACCTTCTCCACTATGAAAGGTCCAAAGTACTTAGGCAAAAACTTCTTTTGCACTCTCTTGAATCGAATGGAATCAAACAACATTACCCAATCACCTCTTTGAAAGGCTACACCTTCTTCTTGTCATGCCTCTTATCATAGCTTTCCTTTTGTTTCCTTTGGGCTTGCTCCACTCGAACCATAGCAACTGCTCTTGCCTCTTCCAACTCCATGAGTTGATCCTTCCTTGACTTCTCTGCATCACCTCCTTGTGCTTTCTTCAATCTCCTATGAATGCTTTGGAAGGTAGGAAGATCAAAGTGAATAGGTAAGGTAGACTCAATACCATACACCAATTGAAATGGAGAATATCCTGTGGAAGTTTTCATGGTTGTCCTATACTCCCACAAAACTGCATGAATCCTCTTGTCCCAATGATGTTTAGCCCCCTCCATTTCTGCATCTTTGGCCAACATCATGCACAAGGTCTGATTGGTTCTCTCTGCCAAGCCATTGGAATTTGGCTTATAGGATGTAGTTACTCTATGTGTGATAGAGAAATGTCGTAGCATGGCTGTAGTAATGCTTCCTATAAACTCTCCTCCTCTATCAGAAACCAACTCCAAAGGGCATCCAAACCTAGTGATAATGCGTTCATAAAGAAATCTACCCACTTCATCTTCATTCTTGTCCCTCAATGGTCTAACCTCAACCCACTTGGTAAGGTAATCAGTAACTACCACAATGTACCGATTGTTCCTTGGGGTTCTATTGAGAGGACCTACAAAATCAATTCCCCACTTCTCAAAAGGTCCTAGCAATGGAATTGATCTAAGTGGTGGAGTGGATGTAGACTTTCTAGCAAAAGCTTGACAAACATGACAAGTTTTGCAATAATCAAGACAATCCTTGAAAATCCCTCTCCAATGGTAACCTGCATCTAGAATCTTGAAAGCAGTCACCTTTCTTGCAAAGTGTCCTCCACATACTAAACCTTCATGAAACTCCTTTATGAGTAAGATAGACTCTTCCTTACCCACTGCTCTTTGAAGTAGACCATCTGCTCCTTGGTGAAAAAGAATATCCTCCACCATTGTGTAAGGTCTAGATCTTGCTGCAAGGGCCTTCCTCTCCCTAGCATGCATCCCTTCTGGATAGTTACCTTTTGTCACAAAATCCACAATCTCCTTGTACTCCATTGGAACCTCTTGAGTGACTGAGATTGTCATGAGCTCCTCATCCGGGAAGGAATCATCCACTGGCTCATCTCCATCATGATCATAGGCTCTAGATAATAAATCAGCATTTGCATGTTTCTTTCCTAGCCTATCTTTAATGGTGTAGTCATACTCAGACAAGAGTATCATCCACCTTGCTAGTCTCCCTTCAACATTAGGCTTGTTGAAGATGTACTTCAAAGCCTTGTGATCCGTGACAATGGTGGCTTTCCCTCCAATCAAGTAGTGTCTAAACTTCTTGAGACCAAAGATCACTGCCAACCCTTCTCTCTCCGTGACAGAGTAGTTCTTCTCTGTTGAAACCATCTGCCTACTAGCATAAGCTATTGGATGATCATGCCCATCTTGGTCTAATTGACTAAGAGTGCATCCTATAGCTACATTAGAAGCATCAGTGTAGAGGATGAAAGGCTTACTCCAATCAGGTTTAGCAAGAATTGGAGCTACAACAAGGGATTGCTTGAGCTCCTCAAAAGCTTTGAGAGCCTCCTTGTCTTCCAAAATCACCATGTAATCTACACCCTTCTTCATGTAGATGGTCAATGCATAAGCCTTGTTGGAAAATGAGAAGATGAACCTCCTATAGTACCCAACCATCCCCAAGAATTGGCGTAACTTTGTCAAGCTTAAAGGGAATGGAAGGTCTGAGATTTTCCTCACCTTCTCAGGATCAACTGCTATTCCATCCTTGGAGATGATATGCCCCAAAAGTAGACCTTCTTCACATCCAAAAATGCACTTCTTTGGGTTGAGTGATGCATTTGCCTCATCCAAGCGTTGCAAGACTTTGATTAGGTGCTCAAAGTGCTCCTCCTTGCTCCCATAGACACAAAAGTCATCAATGAAATCTCTCACAAATTTCCCAATGAAAGGTTCAAATACCTTGTTCATGAACCATTGGAATGTGGCTGGAGCATTGCAAAGCCCAAAAGGCATGACCTTGAAAGCGTAAGTTCCCCAAGGTGTGGTGAATGTGGTGAGTTGTTGATGCTCTGGTGCAATCTTGATTTGGTTATATCCACTATAACCATCTCCAAAACTGTACCTCTCATGACCTGCAACCTCCTCCAAGATCTCATCAATGAATGGCAATGGGTAGTAGTCCTTCTTGGTAACAACATTGAGCTTCTTGTAATCCACACATACCCGAAGCTTGCCATTCTTTTTCTTCACAATGACAATTGGAGACACCCATTCTGAATTCTCCACCTCAAAGATAAATCCAACCTCCTTGAGCTTATCAATCTCCTCCTTCACAACCAAAGATATTGGTGGGCTAATGCGACGTTGATTTTGGCGGATTGGTCTTGCATGTGACTCCACCTCTATCTTGTGCTCCTCCAAGGTGACTTCCTTCAAATCCTTGAAACTAAAAGCAAACACATGGATGAACCTTCACTTTGAGGACAAAGTGAAAACTTAGTCCGGGGGTAAATGTAACACCCATTTGTGCATGTGTGTGGTATTGTGATATTTAGCTTGGTATTACAAGTACTTAAGAGATATTATTTATATAGAGATAAAGGATGGTTCTATATTAGTCATGGTTAGCTAAAGTTAGTCATAGCTAAGATAGATGGGACCTTACTTTAGAGGAAGTAGAAAAGATGAGCACCACTATTTTGGATTTTAGTGTGTTGACTTGGTATTATTCCTATGTGTTTGGCTTTGGGGAAAGAGTTGAGAACTCTTGGGCCCGCAAGCCTTTTTGTTTTGGATTCTTCTTTAGTCCAAGGATAGCCCATGTGAAGGAATCTTTGCTTTAGTGGTTGGGTCAAGATAAGGGGAATATGCCCATGTGAATGGATATTCCTTTCTACTTTTTGACTTTACTTGACTTTTAGTCTAGTAACTTGAGTTACTACGGTAATTAGTAACTTTGGTACGTTACTATTTCACAAGTATATGAACAAGGGGTGAAGAGGTACTCATCATCCTTTCATTTGCAACTATCTCTCTTTCATTGAGTTCTCTAGTGAGCAATGTCTTGAGTCTTGGAGTGTTAGCCTTGGAGGAGTATGATGGAGTTGGGGTTCCTTGCCTTCTTAGTCCATGGTGCGCTACCATAATAGCCATCAGAGGTTCATCCTGAGTGAGAGACAAGCCGGCTCACATTTTTGGTTCCGTTGCCGGGACCTCTCTAGAAGGCAAGATAATGTTCTGCGTCCAATTCTACATTAGGCAGAAGGAGGCTATGAGAGCTCACTTGGAGAGAACATTAGGAGAGGAGAGGGCTGAACTTATGTTAGAGAACCAAGATCCATTTGTATACCCTGTAGTTCATTATGATGTCTTTGAGGTGATTTTGTACATCTTGTACACATGAGAGGAATTGGAGAGATTGTGTGAGGTGGATTGCAGATTTTGGGGATTAAGGTGATTTTGGGCAAAATCTCAAGTTTGAGATCTGGATTTGAGATTTCTACACATGATAGCTTGGGTTATCTTTCAGTTAGCACACTTGAAATTATTGAGAGAGCTTCTATGCGCACTGGGCTAGAATTTTTGAAAGTTGATAGGGTAAAGTGCTCCCGCAACTGCATGCTCTCTGGAAAATTGTACAGAGTCTGCCATTTCTTCAATTTTCAGTGAATTGTCCTGAAAATTTCCAAGAAAATTCAGTGCATTGTATTCTACCTGTTGCCACAAAAACTAGAGAGAGATCAATTTTTCGCAGGGCGTTATGAGTTTTTGAAGTGAGGGGGGTGGTTTTCAGACCAAATCTGAAATATGGGTACTGAATAGAAAGATGTCTAGGCCAAATGGCTCGATGAAAAGATCTGAAATTTTGCAAGGAGGGACGCCCTGGAGTAGTGATCAAGTGTGGAAAATTTCAAAGGACTGTGACATATTGGTTGGGAGATTTGAGTGACATTGTGAGGAAGGGTCAATTCTGCAGAGTGGAGATCTCATGCATGAGAAGTTTGAGATCAACAAAAAGCATGTGTGAGTGTTTAGATTCATCTTGGGGAACATGGAGGGTCATCAAGAGTGGAAATTGAGATTATGCAAGGTTCCCCAAGGGTTTGAGGTGATTGTAGGGGTGGATTTGAGGAAAAGAGAGTTTACAATAGAATTTGAAGAGAGTGTTGAGAGGATCCAAAAACCTACACCACTTGGAGGAAAGAGTGAGTCTAAGTGCTTTCTATCTGGAGAGAAGGGACATAAGGCAAGTTCATGTCCATTGACCTTTGAGAGCAAGAGATTGAGGGAAAGGAGAGGCTTACTTGACTTGGGTTTGCATGTTGGACCTTCTTCACCAAGATTGGGAGGGAGAAGATCTAAGACCAAGGAGTTGTGTGAGGTTTGTGGAGTTGAAGGACTTCCAAAAGGACATGAGTGTAGTGGAGTAAAAGCACTTTTGGAAACTTTGGTGAAGGATCTTGGAGAGAGTCTTAGTACAGCTACAGAAATACTACCACCTTCATCAGCAAGTTCTCAAGATTAGTGATGGAGATAATCTTTCAACTTATGGATAAACTATCCATGAGAGTTAGATTAATATGCACTCTAGGATTTTATGTTGCTATAGAAATCTTGGAGCAACCTGAACCTTTTGTGTTCCCTAGAGTGGATTATTCTCAAATGGTGTTAGTCATGTATATACTCTATTAGTAATAGAGTGAGGGAAAAGAAAAGAGAAAAAAAAATTGAGAGAAAAGAAAGATAGTGAGGGGTTAAGATGGGAAACTTCCGGTTTTCTTTGGCAAGGGTGGAGAAGATGTGGAGGCCTTTGTGAGAGACTTCAAGAGAGCTTGCATAGGAAAAAATGAGAGGAGGAAGAATGAGTGGGCCTCATTATTACCAGATTTCTTTGAGGATGCAACACTTACATGGTATGAGTCAGAATACCAAAAGAGAGAGAGGAGAGAGGGGGAAGAGGAGTCTTGGGAGACTTTGACTTCAGCACTCATTGAGAACTTTCTTCCTGATGAGAGTTATGAGAGATTGATGAGTGAGGTTACATTTCTCAAGCAAGGAGATGGAGAGAAAATGAGAGTCTTTGTGGAAAGAGTGGAAAAGTTGGAGTCCAGATTTTGCATAATGTTGAGGAAGGGTGGGGATGATGTGGAGACTACAATGATTGGCATAGGGGCCATGCTCACCAAGAATTTTGTGGGAGGATTGAGACCACAAATTAGAAGCAAGGTGAGATATGAGAAACTTTCTTCCAAGGTTGAAGCTATCAAGATCGCAATTCGTATGGAGGAGAGTTTGGAAGGGGATGAGAGTGATTTGGTGGTGAAGGAGGTTGTGCATCCTCCTCAAGGCTACAAGTATGGTGGAACTTCTGATACTTTGGTGACAAGGGTTGCACCACAAGTAGTAGTTGCTCCAGTTCTTGCACCTCCACCAAAAGATCCACTCCAAACCATCACATAACAACTTGCGGATCTCAAGATCAATGTGGTGCAACTATGGGAGAAGAGAGATGTGGATCAGAATGTAGGGAGAGGCCCTAGGAGTTATGGAAACTATCCATATAGAGGAGGTCAACCAGCCAACAATTTCAATGATAGAAATTGTTTTGGTTGTGGAGGAAGAGGCCATATCCAAAGGAATTGCCCAAATTCCACTTACCATGGAGGAAGGGGTTATGAGGGAGCCAATAGAGGGAAAGAGGGAGGTAGTGAAACCCAAGTGGCTCCTAATCCCAACAAAGGTAAGGGGGTAGTATCCATAGATGTGGTTGAGAGCAAGTATGAGAAGGGAGAGTGCTCAAACTCCAAGGGTCTTAATTTGGAGCTTTTGGCACAAGAGAAGAAGAGAGCTCGTTTTGCAGAGGATGTTCACTCTTCTCAAGGATTTACTTCAAGCAAGGATACTCCTATGTCTACTAGGAGCACTCGCACCTCAACACCATCAACAACAAAGACTCCAAGGAAGAAGTTGGGGATGGAGGACTTCTTGATCTCAAAGCAACAATGGAACTACAATGTGTTGGAGGATGTTGGTAGTCACAAGGCTAACATCACAGTGGGCCAATTAATTGCTTTGAACCCTACCTTGAGAAAGGAGCTTAGAGGTGGTTTGAGTTCTACAAGGAGCAAGAAGAAGAAGAAGGCAAAAGTTCCAGTATCAATGGGGGGGTGGATGCCAAGCCAGCACCATGGGAAGCTTGTGAATATGCCTCCAAGATTGATGTGAGAGTGAATGGTCACAACATCAAGGATGCATTGGTTGATGGAGGATCAGTAGTGAATGCCATGTCAGAAAGGTTGATGAAGAAGTTGGGTATGATACCCTCAAGACCTTCAACATTTGTGGTGAGCATGGCAAACAAGCAACAAGTTCGACCAGTAGGGGTGATGGATAAGGTGGTAGTTTCAGTTATGGGAGTTCAAAATCTCATGACTTTCCAAGTCTTGAAGGATTCAAGCTATGACTAACTTCTTGGGAGGCCATGGTTGAGAGCAGCACGCACAACTGATTGATGGCACAAAGGGTACTTGAGGATTGGGCCATCAAACCATAGAGTCATTGTTCATGTGACTAACACCACCAACATTTCACATTCAGATAAACCATCTTCTGATTATTGGGAATCAGATTCTGAAGAAGGAGCTTCAGGTGTGGACACAAGCATGGAAGAGGAGACTTCCACGGAGGAGGATGAATCTGAATCTGATTCAGATGTGTATCCTTTGTGTGCTATGGATTTTGCACCTAAGACAGAGGTTTTGAAGGACCCAGATAAATCACCATTGACACTTGAGGAGGTAGAGAGAAGGTTATCTACCCTCAAGTATGGCCCAAATGTTACCAAGGAGGAGAAGGTGAGATTTGAGGAGATTTTCCGCAAGTTCATCCATGTGTTTGCTTTTAGTTTCAAGGATTTGAAGGAAGTCACCTTGGAGGAGCACAAGATAGAGGTGGAGTCACATGCAAGACCAATCCGCCAAAATCAACGTCGCATTAGCCCACCAATATCTTTGGTTGTGAAGGAGGAGATTGATAAGCTCAAGGAGGTTGGATTTATCTTTGAGGTGGAGAATTCAGAATGGGTGTCTCCAATTGTCATTGTGAAGAAAAAGAATGGCAAGCTTCGGGTATGTGTGGATTACAAGAAGCTCAATGTTGTTACCAAGAAGGACTACTACCCATTGCCATTCATTGATGAGATCTTGGAGGAGGTTGCAGGTCATGAGAGGTACAGTTTTGGAGATGGTTATAGTGGATATAACCAAATCAAGATTGCACCAGAGCATCAACAACTCACCACATTCACCACACCTTGGGGAACTTACGCTTTCAAGGTCATGCCTTTTGGGCTTTGCAATGCTCCAGCCACATTCCAATGGTTCATGAACAAGGTATTTGAACCTTTCATTGGGAAATTTGTGAGAGATTTCATTGATGACTTTTGTGTCTATGGGAGCAAGGAGGAGCACTTTGAGCACCTAATCAAAGTCTTGCAACGCTTGGATGAGGCAAATGCATCACTCAACCCAGATAAGTGCATTTTTGGATGTGAAGAAGGTCTACTTTTGGGGCACATCATCTCCAAGGATGGAATAGCAGTTGATCCTGAGAAGGTGAGGAAAATCTCAGACCTTCCATTCCCTTCAAGCTTGACAAAGTTACGCCAATTCTTGGGAATGGTTGGGTACTATAGGAGGTTCATCTTCTCATTTTCCAACAAGGCTTATGCATTGACCATCTACATGAAGGAGGGTGTAGATTACATGGTGATTTTGGAAGACAAGGAGGCTCTCAAAGCTTTTGAGGAGCTCAAGCAATCCCTTGTTGTAGCTCCAATTCTTGCTAAACCTGATTGGAGTAAGCCTTTCATCCTCTACACTGATGCTTCTAATGTAGCTATAGGATGCACTCTTAGTCAATTAGACCAAGATGGGCATGATCATCCAATAGCTTATGCTAGTAGGCAGATGGTTTCAGCGGAGAAGAACTACTCTGTCACAGAGAGAGAAGGGTTGGCAGTGATCTTTGGTCTCAAGAAGTTTAGACACTACTTGATTGGTGGGAAAGCCACCATTGTCACGGATCACAAGGCTTTGAAGTACATCTTCAACAAGCCTAATGTTGAAGGGAGACTAGCAAGGTGGATGATACTCTTGTCTGAGTATGACTACACAATTGAGGATAGGCCAGGAAAGAAACATGCAAATGCTGATTTGTTATCTAGAGCCTATGATCATGATGGAGATGAGCCAGTAGATGATTCCTTCCCGCATGAGGAGCTCATGACAATCTCAGTCACTCAAGAGGTTCCAATGGAGTACAAGGAGATTGTGGATTTTGTGACAAGAGGTAACTATCCAGAAGGGATGCATGCTAGGGAGAGGAAGGCCCTTGCAGCAAGATCTAGACCTTACACAATGGTGGAGGATATTCTTTTTCACCAAGGAGCAGATGGTCTACTTTGAAGAGCAGTGGGTAAGGAAGAGTCTATCCTACTCATAAAGGAGTTTCATGAAGGTTTAGTATGTGGAGGACACTTTGTAGGAAAGGTGACTGCTTTCAAGATTCTAGATGCAGGTTACCATTGGAGAGGGATTTTCAAGGATTGTCTTGATTATTGCAAAACTTGTCATGTTTGTCAAGCTTTTGCTAGAAAGTCTACATCCACTCCACCACTTAGATCAATTCCATTGCTAGGACCCTTTGAGAAGTGGGGAATTGATTTTGTAGGTCCTCTCAATAGAACCCCAAGGAACAATCGGTACATTGTGGTAGTTACTGATTACCTTACCAAGTGGGTTGAGGCTAGACCATTGAGGGACAAGAATGAAGATGAAGTGGGTAGATTTCTTTATGAACGCATTATCACTAGGTTTGGATGCCCTTTGGAGTTGGTTTCTGATAGAGGAGGAGAGTTTACAAGAAGCATTACTACAGCCATGCTACGACATTTCTCTATCACACATAGAGTAACTACATCCTATAAGCCAAATTCCAATGGCTTGGCAGAGAGAACCAATCAGACCTTGTGCATGATGTTGGCCAAAGATGCAGAAATGGAGGGGGCTAAACATCATTGGGACAAGAGGATTCATGCAGTTTTGTGGGAGTATAGGACAACCATGAAGACTTCCACTGGATATTCTCCATTCCAATTGGTGTATGGTATTGAGTCTACCTTACCTATTCACTTTGATCTTCCTACCTTCCAAAGCATTCATAGGAGATTGAAGAAAGCACAAGGAAGTGATGCAGAGAAGTCAAGGAAGGATCAACTCATGGAGTTGGAAGAGGCAAGAGCAGTTGCTATGGTTCGAGTGGAGCAAGCCCAAAGGAAACAAAAGGAGAGCTATGACAAGAGGCAAGGCAAGAAGAAGGTGGAGCCTTTCAAAGAAGGTGATTGGGTAATGTTGTTTGATTCCATTCGATTCAAGAGAGTGCAAAAGAAGTTTTTGCCTAAGTACTTTGGACCTTTCATAGTAGAGAAGGTGTGGGGAAATTACACTTATGATCTCAAGGAGTTGGGAGGAAGACACTTTGATAGGATTAACCATGATAAGTTGAAGATGTACCATAGAAGGTAGAGAGACCTTCACTTTGAGGACAAAGTGAAAACTTAGTCCGGGGGTAAATGTAACCCCCATTTGTGCATGTGTGTGGTATTGTGATATTTAGCTTGGTATTACAAGTACTTAAGAGATATTATTTATATAGAGATAAAGGATGGTTCTATATTAGTCATGGTTAGCTAAAGTTAG
This sequence comes from Lunularia cruciata, assembly GCA_948567375.1. Lineage (NCBI taxonomy): Eukaryota > Viridiplantae > Streptophyta > Marchantiopsida > Lunulariales > Lunulariaceae > Lunularia > Lunularia cruciata. The sequence goes on along the minus strand of OX419755.1, from coordinate 70,591,563 downwards.
TCATAGCTAAGATAGATGGGACCTTACTTTAGAGGAAGTAGAAAAGATGAGCACCACTATTTTGGATTTTAGTGTGTTGACTTGGTATTATTCCTAGGTGTTTGGCTTTGGGGAAAGAGTTGAGAACTCTTGGGCCCGCAAGCCTTTTTGTTTTGGATTCTTCTTTAGTCCAAGGATAGCCCATGTGAAGGAATCCTTGCTTTAGTGGTTGGGTCAAGATAAGACCACATGCTTAGGGGAATATGCCCATGTGAATGGATATTCCTTTCTAATTTTTGACTTTACTTGACTTTTAGTCTAGTAACTTGAGTTACAATGATAATTAGTAACTTTGGTACGTAACTATTTCACAAGTATATAAACAAGGGGTGAGGAGGTACTCATCATCCTTTCATTTGCAACTATCTCTCTTTCATTGAGTTCTCTAGTGAGCAATGTCTTGAGTCTTGGAGTGTTAGCCTTGGACGAGTATGATGGAGTTGGGGTTCCTTGCCTTCTTAGTCCATGGTGCGCTACCATAATAGCCATCAGAGGTTCATCCTGAGTGAGAGACAGGCCGGCTCACAGTGCGTAGCTGCCTACTTTGTCAACAGAACAAAGTTTCTAATCAAGCTCCTGCAGGGCTCCTTCAACCTGTCCCTACTCCTACCTAACGTTGGGAACAAGTGAGTATGGATCTGGTCTGTGAATTACCCAAGACCACCTTAGGGTTTGACTCCATTGTGGTCTTTGTGGACCGGCTCAACAAAATGATTCATGTACGCCCTACCACCAAGGAGGTGACCATTCCACAACTAGCTCAATTATACTTAGATGTAGTCTTTGCTCACCATGGCTTGTCTAGAGTACTCATCACCGATAGAGGCACCCAATTCACCAACTTGTTTTGGTGAACACTCTTTGGTTTCTTCAAAACCAAGTTGGCCATGTCCACAACTTACCACCCACGAACAGATGGCCAAACAGAGCGGGCTAATTGCACGATTGAAGACATGTTACGCGGCTTCACCTTAGAAGAGCAAGAGAGTTGGGACATCCTACTCCCATTGGTGGAATTTGCTTACAAAAATTCAGTGAATGCATCCACCTAGGTCACTCCATTCTTCCTCATGTATGGTGAGCATCCCTTCACACCTTCTAGCTTGATGAAGATCCGTCCAATGGCTACCAAGGTCGATGCAGTCAACACATTTGTTTCTAGAATCCAACAAGGTGTGGAGAGCACCAAGCACATATTATAGATTGTGCAAAATCGACAAAAGCAATATGCTGATGCATACCGTTGGCACATGGAGTTCAATGTTGGGGATCAAGTGTGGCTATCAACAACCAACCTCACCTTAGTTGGACCTCGTAAGCTCAGACCTCGTTTTATTGGGCCTTTCTTGATTCTTTGTTGTATCAGCACTGTGGCCTATCACCTTGAGCTATCACCACACATGAAGATCCATCCAATGTTCCATGTCTCCCTACTACATAGATATGCTTCCCAATCAGGCCAGGGTCATTCCACACCAGACATTCGACCTTGTCCGACACTCATTGATGGCACAGAGGAATATGAAGTGGAGCGGATTCTCCAAAAATGCATGCGTAGTACTCGCCACCCACGGGTGGACTATATAGTACAATGGAAAGGTTACCCCCTCTATGAAGCAACCTGGGAGCCCGCTGCCAATTTGGCACATGTACCGGTGTTGGTGCAAGCATTTGAGCAACAATTGCACAACAAGGACATTACCTCTTAAAAGGAGGGAGGTCTGTAATACCAAGAGCTAGCCATAGGATCTAGATGTGAAATTTGGTTTGGTAACATCTAGAATGATGTTATACATGATGGTCAAAATAGATAAGATAGAAGTATCACCAAAAGAGTACTTCTACTAATAGAGCAGAAACCAAAATAGACTTGAGAACCTTAGAACCAATAGCTAGACATATGATTTAAAGGTGAGAATTGGTTTGGTAACATCTGGAAGGATGTTACACATGATGGAGTAAACAGATTGGAAAGAGGTATCGGGGACTTCTACTAATAGAGTAGGAACCGAAATATGCTTGAAATCTTTGAAGGCAATTTCAAAGGCCTAAACGGATGAATTAGGCCTCAAAAATGTGCAGATTCCTCCCCAAAATAGGATAGGCTGGCCTTCCCCTTGCTTTGTCTCGTTGAGAGCTTTCCAATGGTACCTTACTCACGTGATTCTAAGATTCCTACAAGAAGATTCCCTAAAAGATTCCCTCTGGTCAAAGCTTGTTTGACCAACTAGATAGGACCTAGACCAGACATGTCACCCATCCAAGTAAGTAATCCAAGGGTGGAGCTTGTTGACATGTCACCTATCTGTGTCCCTAATCCTATGGTGGAGCTTCCTTGGCGGAGATCCTCTTTGTCTATATAATAAAGAGAAGCTGCTCCCTTGGAGCATCAATTGTTTGAGTGTGCAATCTGTGTTTTCTCTCTTCTCTTGTCCTTGGAGTATTCCACAGGATCACCAAGAATGGGATCAAACTGCATCTCCTAGCCAAAGCTACATGTGTATAGATAACAGTGGCACAATCACTAGGACAACAAGTGAGGGTGGACCAGTTGGCTAGGGCACCAGTCTAGGAACAAGAGATCTAGGGGTCAAACCCTGTTGCATACAATCTAGCAGGAAAGGCAAATTTTTCCAACCAATGACCAAGATCTACTCTAAACTAGCTAGCCTCACACCAGCAAGCTGGCTTGCTGGCCCTTATAGGCCTTCGTAGCCTCTCATAGCTCACAGCCCTATGCCTCGAAGTGTGTGTTGACTTGGTATTATTCTTAGGTGTTTGGCTTTGAGGAAAGAATTTAGAACTCTTGGGCCCGCAAGCCTTTTTGTTTTGGATTCTTCTTTAGTCCAAGGATAGCACATGTGAAGGAATCCTTGACTTAGTGGTTGGGTCAAGATAAGACCACATGCTTAGGGGAATATGCCCATGTGAATGGATATTCCTTTCTACTTTTTGACTTTACTTGACTTTTAGTCTAGTAACTTGAGTTACTACAGTAATTAGTAACTTTGGTATGTAACTATTTCACAGTATATAAACAAGGGGTGAAGAGTTACTCATCATCCTTTCATTTGCAACTATCTCTCTCTCATTGAGTTCTCTAGTGAGCAATGTCTTGAGTCTTGGAGTGTTAACCTTGGAGGAGTATGATGGAGTTGGGGTTCCTTGCCTTCTTAGTCCATGGTGCGCTACCATAATAGCCATCAGAGGTTCATCCTGAGTGAGAGACAGGCTGGCTCACAGTCATGCCTTCACCTCCTAAGCTCAAAATCACAACCATTGCTCGAAATTTGTTCCTTCTTTGCTCGAAATTTGGCCAACGCTTCCACACACCGTCCGCCTAACTGCCAAGTCTGCATCAATTGAATGAGCTTTTGCACACTAGGGAAACACTGAACTTGAATCGAGCTACCAACAATCCACCGAGCTTGGAGATACCACCAACACTCAAAGTTCATGCACATGATTTCCCCCTGACTCACTTCTTTGATGTAATCAGATTGCTTACCACTCTCAACTCAACTCAACTCAGATCAGTACTTGATCTATCACTCTATAAACTGCCAACAATTGGGCACTGATTACAGTCAAGCCACACCCACTCAAGCATAGAGAATCTAGGTGACACTCACTGGCCTCTATCCACCATAGCCAGGAACTCGAAGGCTCAACATCAGAGAAGTGAGCTCTTTGGAGCTCACTTTGAAACTATACCTCCTGGACTTGAGCTAGCTCTGAAACCCTAATGGTCCGTTGACGGCACACTTGACGGTGCAAACGGTGCGAATGGTGCAAAGTGGTAGTGGGCCCCACTGTGAAGTCAATACCCCGAACATGACATCTAACCGTCAGAAAGGAGTCTCTGAGAAACTGCTGAAATAACTCTAACTACTATCACTGGAACTCTAGTGTCCAAGCATCTAGATGCGGCACTACAAATGGCGTGATAGCTTTAACTTTATTTGACTTTTAGCCTAGTAACTTGAGTTACACCAATAAGTAGTAACTTTGGTGCGTAACTATTTCACAAGGGTAAGGAGGTACTTATCATTCTTTCATTTGCAACTATCTCTCTCTCATTGAGTTCTCTAGTGAGCAATGTCTTGAGTCTTGGAGTGTTAGCCTTAGCGGAATATGATGGAGTTGGGGTTCTTTGGCTTCTTAGTCTAGGGTGAGTTACCATAATAGCCATCAGAGGTTCATCCTAAGTGAGAGACAGACCAGCTCAAATTTTTGGTTCTATTGTCGGGACCTCTTTAGAAGTTAAGATAATGTCCAACGTGCAATCCTATATAAGACAGAACAAGGCTATGAGAGCTCACTTGGAAAGAACATTAGGAGAAGAGAGTGTTGAACTTATGTTAAAGAACCAAGACCCATTTGTATACCCTATAGTTCATTATGATGTCTTTGAGGTGATTTTGTACATCTTGTACACATGAGAGGATTTGGAGAGATTGTGTGAGGTGGATTGCAGATTTTGGAGATTAGTGTGATTTTGGGCAAAATCTCAAGTTTGAGATCTGGACTTGAAATTTCTACACATGATAGCTTGGGTTATTCTTTAGTTAATACACTTGAAATTATTATGAGAGCTACTATGTGCACTGAGCTAAAAAAATTTTAAGTTGATTGGGTAAACTGCTCTTGCAACTACATGCTCTCTGGAAAATTGTACAGAGTTTAGCATTTCTTCACTTTTCAGTAGATTGTTCTAAAACTTTTCAAGAAAATTCAATGCATTGTATCCTACCTTTTGGCATAAAATTTAGAGAAAGATCATTCTTGCACAAGGAGTTATGAGTTTTTAAAGTGAAGGGGGTGGTTTTTAGATCAACTCTAAAATATGTGTGCTGAATAGAAAGGTGCTTAGGCCAAATGGCTTGATGAAAAGATTGGAATTTTGCAAGGAAGGATGCTTTGGAGTTGTCATTAAGTGTGCCAAATTTTAGAGGACTACGACATATCAGTTGAGAGAGTTGAGTGACATTGTGAGGAAGGGTCAATTATGCAAAGTTGAGATCTCATGCATGAGGAGTGTAAGAGCATCAAAAAGCATGTATGAGTGTTTAGAGTCATTTTGCAAATATGGAGAGTGGAAATTGAGGCTATGCAAGGTTCCCCAAGTTTTTGAGGTGATTGTAGGAGTGAATTTGAGGAAAAGAGAGTTTAGAATAGAATTTGAAGAGAGTGTTGAGAGAATCCAAAAACCTACACCACTTGGAAGAAAGAGTGAGTATAAGTGTTTTTTATGTGGAGACAAGGAACATTATGCAAGTTCATTTCTGTTGACATTTGAGAGCAAGAGATTGAGGGAAAGGAGAGGCTTACTTGACTTGAGTTTGCATGTTGGACCTTCTTCACCAAGATTGGAAGGGAGAAGATCTAAAACCAAGGAGTTGTGTGAGGTTTGTGGAGTGGAAGGACTTCCAAAAGGGCATGAGTGTAGTGGTGTAGAAGGTTTTTTTGGAGACTTTGGTGAAGGATCTTGGAGAGAGTCTTAGTACAACTATAGAAATGCTACCACCTTCATCATCTAGTTCTTGAGATTAGTGATGTAGATAAATTTTCAACTTATGGATAAACTATCCATGAGGATTTGATTAATATGCACTCTAGGATTTGATATTGCTATAGAAATCTTGGAGCAACCTTGAACCTTTTGTGTTTTCTAGAGTGGATTACTCTCAAATGGTGTTAGTCATGTACATACTCTATTAGTTATAAAATGAGAGAAAAGAAAGATAGTGAGGAGCTAAGATGGGCAAACTTCCCGTTTTCTTGGCAATGATGGAGAATATGTGAAGGCCTTTGTGAGAGATTCCAAGAGCTTGCATAGGAAACAATGACAAGAGGAAGAATGAGTGGGCCTCATTATTACCAGATTTCTTTAAGGATACAACACTTACATGGTATGACTCAGAATACCAAAAGAAAGAGAGGAGAGATAGACAATAAGAGTCTTAGGAGAGTTTGACTTCATCACTCATTGAGAAATTTCTTCTAAATGAGAGTTATGAGAGATTGATGAGTGAGGTTACCTTTCTCAAGCAAGGAGATGGAGAGAAAGTGAGAGTCAATGTAGAAAGAGTGGAGAAGTTGGAGTCCAGATTTTGCATAGTGTTGAGGAAAGGTGGGGATGATATAGAGGATACTATGATTGGCATAAGAGCCATGCTCACCAAGAATTTTATGGGAGGTTTGAGACCACAGATTAGAAGTAAGGTGAGATATGAGAAACCTTCTTCCAAGGTTGAAGCTATCAAGATTGCAATTTGTATGGAGGAGAGTTTGGAAGGAGATGAGAGTGATTTGGTGGTGAAGGAGGTTGTGCATCCTTCTCAAGGCTACAAGTATGGTGGAACTTATGATACTTTGGTGACTCCACCAAAAGATCCATTTCAAATCATCATAGAACAACTTGCAGATCTCAAGATCAATGTGATGCAACTATGGGAGAAGAGAAAGGTGGATCAGAATGTAGGAAGAGGGCCTAGGAGTTATGGAAACTATTCATATAGATGAGGCCAACCAACCAACAATTTCAATGATAAAAATAGTTTTGGTTGTGGAGGAAGAGGCCATATCCAAAGGAATTGCCCAAACTCCACTTACCATGGAGGAAGGGGTTATGAGAGAGCCAATAGAGGGAAAGAGGGTAGTAGTGAAACCCAAGTGGCTTCTAATCCAAAATAAAGTAAGGAGATAGCATCCATAGATGTGGTTGAGAGCAAATATGAGAAGGGAGAGTGCTCAAACTCCAAGGGTCTTAATTTGGAGCTTTTGGCACAAGAGAAGAAGAGAGCTCGTTTTGCAAAGGATGTTCACTCTTCTCAAGGATTTACTCCTAGAAAGGATATTCCTATATCTACTAGGAGAACTCACACCTCAACACCATCAATAACAAAGACTCCAAGGAAGAAGTTGAGAATGGAGGATTTATTGACTTCAAAGCAACAATGGAACTACAATGTGTTGGATGATGTTGGTAGTCACAAGGTTAATATCATAGTAGGTCAAATGATTGCTTTGAACCTACCTTGAGAAAGGAGCTTAGAGGTGGTTTGAGTTCTACAAGGAGCAAGAGGAAGGAGAAGGCAAAAGCTCCAATATCAATGGGGGTGTTGGATGGTAAACAAGCACCATGGGAGGCTTATGAATATACCTCCAAGATTGATGTGAGAGTGAATGGTCACAACATCAAGGATGCATTGGTTGATGGAGGATCAGCAATGAATGCCATGTTAGAAAGGTTGATGAAGAAGTTGGGAATGATACCCTCTAGACCTTCAACATTTGTGGTGAGCATGGCAAACAAGTAACAAGTTTGACCAGTAGGGTGATAGATTAGGTGATAGTTTTAGTTATGGGAGTTCAAAATCTCATGAATTTCCAAGTCTTGAAGGATTCAAGCAATGATTTGCTTCTTGGGAGGCCATGGTTGAAAGTAACATGCACAATTGATTGATGGCACAAAGGGTACATGAGGATTGGGCCATCAAAACTTAGAGTCATAGTTCTAAACTAACACCACAAACACTTCACATTCAAATACACTATCTTTTGATTATTGGGAATCAGATTCTGAAGAAGGAGCTTCAAGTGTGGACACAAGCATGGAAGAGGAGATTTCCACGGAGGAGGATGAATTTCAATCTGATTCAAATTTTTATTTCTTGTGTATTGTGGATTTTGCACCTAAGCCAAAGGTTTTGAAGGACCCAAATAAGTCACCATTGACAATTGAGGAGATAGAAAGGAGGTTATCTACTCTCAAGTATGGTCCAAATGTTACCAAGGAAGAGAAGGTGAGATTTGAGTAGAAGGTGAGATTTGAGTAGAAGGTGAGATTTGAGTAGAAGGTGAGATTTGAGTAGAAGGTGAGCAAGTTCATCCATGTGTTTGCTCTCAATCATAAGGATCTAAAGGAAGTCACCTTGGAGGAGCACAAGATTGAGGTAGAGTCATATGCAAGACCAATCTGTCAAAAGCAACGTTGCATTAGCCCCCCAATATCTTTGGTGGTGAAGGAGGAGATTGATAAACTCAAGGAAGCTAGATTTATCTATGAGGTGGAGAATTCAGAATGGGTGTCTCCTATTGTGATTATGAAAAAAAAGAATGGTAAGCTTCCAATATGTGTGGATTATAAGAAGCTCAACACTATTACCAAGAATGACTACTACCCGTTGCCATTCATTGATGAGATTTTAGAGGAGGTTGCAAGTCATGAGAGATATAGTTTTGTAGATATTCATAATGGATATAATCAACTCAAGATTGCACCAGAGCATCAACAACTCACCACATTCACCACACTTTTGTAATAATCCGAGGACAAGAGAAGAGAGAAAACACAGATTGCATACTCAAACATTTGATGCCCCAAGGGAGCACCTTCTCTTTATTATATAGACAAAGAAGATCTCCTCCAAGGAAGCTCCACCATAGGATTAGGGACACAGATAGGTGACATGTCAGCAAGCTCCACCCTTGGATTACTCACGTGGATGGGTGACATGTCTGGTCTAGGTCCTATCTGGTTGGTCAAACAAGCTTTGACCAGAGGGAATCTTCTTGTAGGAATCTCAGAATCACGTAAGGTACCGTTGGAAAGCTCTCAATGAGACAAAGCAGGGGGGAGGGAAGGCCAACCTCTCCTCTATGGAAGGGGATCTGCACATTTTTTAGGCCTAATTCATCGGTTTAGGCCTCCAAAATTGCATTCAAAGATTTCAGGCATATTTTGGTTCCTACCCTATTAGTAGAAGCCCCCTTTTGGTGATACCTCTTTCTGATCTGTTTACTCCATCATGTGTAACATCCTTCTAGATGTTACCAAACCAATTCTCACCTTTAAATCATATGTCTAGCTATTGGTTCTAAGGTTCTCAAGTCTATTTCAGTTTCTACCCTATTAGTAGAAGTACTCTTTTGGTGATACTTCTATTTGATCTATTTTGACCATCATGTATAACATCATTCTAGATGTTACCAAACCAAATTTCACATCTAGATCATATGGCTAGCTCTTGGTATTACAGACCTCCCTCCTTTTAGGACGCAACTTCCTCGTTGTGCAAGTGTTGCTCAAATGCTTGCACCAACACAGGTGCATGTGCCAAATTGGCAGCGGGCTCCCAGGTGGCTTCATAGAGTGGGTAACCTTTCCATTGTACTAGATAGTTCACCCACGGGTGGTGAGTACCACGCATGCATTTTTGGAGAATCCGCTCCACTTCATATTCCTTTGTGCCATCAATGAGTGTTGGACAAGGTCGAATGTCTGGTGTGGAATGACCTTGGCCTGATTAGGGAGCATATCTGCATAGTAGGGAGACATGGAACACTGGATGGATCTTCATGTGTGGTGGTAGCTCAAGGTGATAGGCCACAGCCCTGATGCAACGAAGAATCAACAAAGGCCCAATAAAACGAGGTCTGAGCTTACAAGGTCCAACTAAGGTGAGGTTGGGTGTTGATAGCCACACTTGATCCCCAACATTGAACTCCATGTGCCGACGGTGTGCATTAGCATATTGCTTCTATCGATTTTGCACAATCTGTAATCTGTGCTTGGCGCTCTCCACACCTTGTTGGATTCTAGAAACAAATGTGTTGATTGCATCGACCTTGGTAGCCACTGGACGGATCTTCATCAAGCTAGAAGGTGTGAAGGGATGCTCACCATACATGAAGAAGAACGGAATGACCTGGGTAGATGCATTCACTAAATTGTTGTAAGCAAATTCCACCAACGGGAGTAGGGTGTCCTACCTCTCTTGCTCTTCTAAGGTGAAGCCGCGTAACATGTCTTCAATTGTGCAATTAGCCCGCTCTGTTTGGCCATCTGTTTGTGGATGGTAAGCTGTGGACATGGCCAACTTGGTTTTGAAGAAACCAAAGAGTGTTTGCCAAAACAAGTTGGTGAATTGGGTACCTCTATCGGTGACAAGTACTCTAGACAAGCCATTGTGAGCAAAGACTGCATCTAAGTAAAATTGAGCTAGTTGTGGAGCGGTCACCTCCTTGGTGGTAGGGTGTACATGAATCATTTTGCAGAGCCGGTCCACAAAGACCACAATGGAGTCAAACCCTGAGGTGGTCTTGGGTAATTCACAGACCAGATCCATACTCACTTGTTCCCAACGTTGGGTAGGAGTAGGGACAGGTTGAAGGAGCCTTGCATGAGCTTGATTAGAAGCTTTGTTGTGTTGGCAAAGTAGGCAGCTACGCACGTAGTCCATCATGTTGTTGCTCATCTTGGGCCAATAGTAATGGCGCTTGACTACATCCAAGGTCTTGTCCACTCCGACATGAGCTGCAATGGCCGAATCATGACATTCCGCTAGAATGGTGGTGCGTAATTCTGGGACATTTGGGATCCATAATCTGCCATCCCAAAAGGTGAGTCCTTGGGTGCTGGTGACACCTTTGGATGATTGTGCTTCTACAATCTGTGGGTCAGTTTTTGTAGCAGCCAGAATCTCTTGCCAAAATTCAAGGTTAATCTTAACCTCTGCCACCAAGTTGTTGGCCATTGGCATGCGGGTGAATGCATTTGCAAGTTGCTTCTTACCTTCCACGTAGGTGATTGTCATGTTGAAGCATTGTCGCCACTCTGCCCACCAAATTTGGCAACGAGATAGATCCTTCTGCATCTCGAGGTAGACTAGATGTTTGTGGTCTGTCTTTACTACAAATGCCTTCTCGCCCAAGGAGTGCTTCCAATGTTTGGTTGCTAGAACGATGGCCAACTCTTCTTGTTTTGTGGTGTGGTAGTTGCGTTCTGCTGGTAACAACTTTCAAGAGAAATATGCAATTGGGTGCCACCCGTCATGCCACTCTTGTTGTAGGACTGCTCCTATTGCTACGCTTGATGCATCTGTAGCCAACTTGATTTGACGTTTTGGGTCATACCACTTCAAGATTGGTGCATGTAGCAAGGCGGCCTTCAATTCTTGAAAGGCCAACTCTTGTGCAGTTCCCCATGTCCACTTCTTCTCCTTGCCAAGTAGTGACGTTAAAGGCTATGCAACCTTGGAGAAGTCCTTGACAAATCTACGATAGAATCCCGTCAGCCCCAAGAAGCTCTTAAGTTGAGTTTGATCTTCTGGAGCACTCCATTTTTGAATGACCTCTATTTTATCTGTCAATACTTGAATGCCCTCTACACTTACTCTATGCCCCAAGTAGTCTACTTCAGACTTGCCAAACTCACACTTTGAGATTTTGGCGTACAATTGATTCTATCTTAGAATCTGGAGGACCTCTCGTAGATGTTGTTTGTGTTCTGTCATCGTGCTACTGTATACTAAGATATCATCCAAGAAGACGATAACAGACTTATCCAAGTATGGACAAAATATGTCATTCATTAGACTCATGAAAGTGGTAGGTGCATTGGTGAGGCCGAAAGGCATCACAAGATACTCAAAGTGGCCATACCTGGTTTGAAAGGCAGTTTTGTGCACATCCTCCTCTACAATTTGGATTTGATTATAACCGCTCCGCAAGTCCAGTTTGGTGAAGTATCTTGCTCCATGGATTTGATCAAACAGATCATCCATGCAAGGTAAGGGGTATTTGTTCTTCATTGTTTGCTGGTTGAGACCCCAATAGTCAATGCACATGCACATTGTACCATCCTTCTTCTTCACAAACAAGAGAGGGGCCCCATATGGTGATATGCTAGGTTGGATGAACCCCTTTCTATAGCATCTCCTCAATTTGAGTCTTACACTCCTCCAACTCATGAGGTGATAGGCGATATGGGGCCTTACAAGGAGGCGTCTTCCCCGGAAGTGTCTCAATTTTGTGATCTACTCGCCTTTTTGGTGGTAATCGTGAGGGTAGGTCATCGGGAAAGACATCTTGAAACTCATCTACAACATCCTTCAATTTCTCAGGAATTTGTCTATCGAGTTGTGCACTCTAGACTTCTCTTATTAGACCCATAAAACATCTATCGATCTTACAAACACTTGCCGTCCTTATGACATATAGAGGCAGTTTCTGCCTGTGTGATTTTTCTTTAACTCCAATGATTGACCATTGGTGGGTTCTCACTATTTTCTTCCTCCAATCCACCATAGGGTTGTACTGCTCCATCCATGGCATGCCTAAAATTGCATCATAACGAGCTAATTGTATCACTTGCCACTCAATTGCTTCTTGATATTCTCCTACAAAGAGGGTTACCCGTCTAGGTAATGATTCAATCCTCTCTATTTGCCCATTTGGTAACTCTACTTCTTCACTTCCATCTCTCTCTAGATCCATTCCCAATCTTATTGTAACAGAGTGAGACAAGAAATTCTTTGTTGCTCCCGGATCTATTAATACTCTCACTTGATTACCTTCTAGGATTCCGTTCACGACAATCAATTGTGAGGTTGCCTTTTGGGATTCTTGTGCATTATTCTTCTTCCTTCCCTCGCTTCTCTGCTTCCTTATTGAGCTAGTAAGGCCGCGAGGTACATTAATTGGCAATCTTCATTTTCCAAAGTGATTTCCACCTCCTCCTCGTCAATGTGCCTCTCTATGTTGTTCAAAGATTGCCTGAACAAAGGCCGAGGGCCTCTATGGAAATGAGTGCGATAGTTGGTAGATATGTGCCTTATACGGCCACAATTGTAACAACAGCGTTGTTCTCCTTGAGTCCCTTCTCCTCGTAGGACTCCATCTCTTTGTTCTTTTATCCGTCCCCGCTCTCCTTGAAGCGGTTGTGCTCCTCAATCCTGGAATCAAAGGTTGCCCAATTCCATTGGTACTGGTCCACCCATGTGTGGCATTTCTGCCCAATAATGTTGAGGTGGAGCTACTCCTTCACCTCCACCTAATGCTCCTTCTATTCTCTACGCACAAGCAATGGCTTCAAATACCATGTGAGGATTTTGCACCATGACTTCTTGGCAAATCCACTCTTTCAACCCTCATTTGAAATTGTTGAGAGCCTCTCTTGGACTCATGTCGGTAATTGCAACTTGTAGATCCAGAAAAGCCTCCACATACTCTTGTACTTTATTCTTCTATCTCAATCCCCATAGTCGGGTTCAAGCCATCTGCACAAAATACACCGATTGGAAATTCTTCAACAGTCCTTCTTGAATTGCTATCCATGTGACCTCCCTTCTCTCTGCCAGCATGGATCATTCCCAAGCATCATACCATGTGAGGGCTTTATTGGTCAAGTACCCACATGCAAACACGCCTGCAACATGCTCTGTGATCTCTGTTGAGAACAATCGGAAATATCGATTCAATCTTGAGATCCAATTTTCCACTACTCCCATTGAACGCTGCTCCTTGTAAGGCTCAATGTTGCAGGTCTTCTTCATCTGGAGTAGCAATGTGGCTTCATTGTTGATAGGGTTTGTAGGCACGGGTGCCTCTCCAAGTACTTCAGTCCTAGGTACTGGTTTTTGAGACGGCTCTTCTTCTTGCATGGCTTGATCGTTCCTGAGGATATGCACTTGACTTTGTAATGTCTCCATGGTCATCTTAATCCCTCGAAATTCATTCAACATCCCTTGCATTCCTTGCACCAACTCTTGCAATTGCGGATCCATGGTTCCTGCAACACTCGATTGCTAATGTCTACTTCAATACAAAGTCAACATAATCACTCTGGAAGGCGCACAAACTATCAGAACTACCATTGAGACCTCAGAAGCTATCACTCGTTGATAATACTCCTCACCCAAATTCCTAACCACAAAATCTCTAAACATCACTTTCGGCCTCACTACATAACGGATTTCTACTTGAGTGTTGAAAGGGAGAGGATTTGGGACATTCATATCCATTATATCATAACAAAATGTAGATTGTCAAATCCCACTCTCTGTCATATATCATCACAGGTAAAATCACCGGGTTTGGTGAGTTCATCACTCTGTCCATGAATTCTGCACCAAAGTGATAAACTAGCGATACCCTCATCTGCTCACATTGGATGTACATAACCTTGATGTGGAATGGGTTTGAGAATGGAAAGCTTGGTGCGGGAAATTGTCCTCCCGGCGCATCCATCCTATCCGCTCTCTAAAGTCCTTCCTAAGTCTAGCAACTACTCTATGTTCTCCACCTCAAATTACTCAGTTTCAGTAGTTCATGCTATTCCAAGAGGGGTAATCCACTCTCTTGGACTAAAACACTTGCTCTGATACCATTGTAATACTCCGAGGACAAGAGAAGAGAGAAAACATAGATTGCATACTCAAACATTTGATGCCTCAAGGGAGCACCTTCTCTTTATTATATAGACAAAGAGGATCTCCTCCAAGGAAGCTCCACCATAGGATTAGGGACACAGATAGGTGACATGTCAGCAAGCTCCACCCTTGGAATACTCACGTGGATGGGTGACATGTCTGGTCTAGGTCCTATCTAGTTGGTCAAACAAGCTTTGATCGGAGGGAATCTTTTAAGGAATCTTCTTGTAGGAATCTCATAATCACGTAAGGTACCGTTGGAAAGCTCTCGACAAGACAAAGCAAGGGAGAGGGAAGGCCAGCCTTTCCTCCATTGGGGGGGGAATCTGCACATTTTCGAGGCCTAATTCATCGGTTTAGGCCTCCAAAATTGCCTTCAAAGATTTCAAGCATATTTTGGTTCCTACTCTATTAGTAGAAGTCCACTTTTGGTGATACCTCTTTCTGATCTATTTAGTCCATCATGTGTAACATCCTTCCAGATGTTACCAAACCAATTCTCACCTTTAAATCATATGTCTAGCTATTGGTTCTAAGGTTCTCAAGTCTATTTTGGTTTTTGCCCTATTAGTAGAAGTACTCTTTTGGTGATACTTCTATTTGATCTATTTTGACCATCATGTATAACATTATTCTAGATGTTACCAAACCAAATTTCACATCTAGATCATATGGCTAGCTCTTGGTATTACACTTTGGGGAACTTATGCTTTCAATGTCATGCTTTTGGGCTTTACAATGCTCCAACCACATTCTAATGGTTCAAGAACAAGTTATTTGAACCTTTCATTGGGAAATTTGTGACAAACTTCATTGATGACTTTTGTGTTTATGGGAGCAAGGAGTAGCACTTTGAGCACCTAATTAAGGTCTTGCCATGCTTGGATGAAGCAAATGCATCACTCAACCCAGACAAGTGCATTTTTGGTTGTGAAGAATGTCTACTTTTGGGGCACATCATCTCCAAGGATGGAATAGTAGTTGACCCTAAGAAGGTGAGGAAAATATTGGACCTTCCATTTCCTTCAAGCTTTGCAAAGTTATGCAAATTCTTAGGGATGGTTGGGTACTATAGGAGATTTATCTTCTCATTTTCCATCAAGGCTTATGCATTGACCATCTACATGAAGAAGGATGTAGAATAAATGGTGATTTGGAGGACAAGAAGGCTCTCAAAGCTTTTGAGGAGCTCAAGCAATCCCTTGTTGTAGCTCCAATTCTTGCTAAACCTGATTGGAGTAAGCCTTTCATCCTCTACATTGATGCTTCTAATGTAGTTATAGGATGCACTCTTAGTCAATTAAACCAAGATGGGCATGATCATCCAATAGCTTATGCTAGTAGGTAGATGGTTATAGCACAAAAGAACTACTTTGTCATGGAGAGAGAAGGGTTAGCAATGATCTTTGGTCTGAAGAAGTTTAGACACTACTTGATTGGAGAGAAAGCCACCATTGTCACAGATCAAAAGGCTTTAAAGTACATCTTTAACAAGCCTAATGTGGAAGGGATACTAGCAAGGTAGATGATACTTTTGCTTGAGTATGACTACACCATTGAGGATAGGCCAGAGAAGAAATATGCAAATGCTAATTTGTTATCTAGGGCCTATTATTGTGATGAAGATGATCCAATGGATGATTCCTTCTTGGATGAGGAGCTCATGACAATCTCAGTCACTCAAGAGGTTCCAATGAAGTACAAGGAGATTGTGGATTTTGGGACAAGAAAGAGATTATAGAGTAAATACATCCTATAAGCCAAATTCCAATGGCTCGGCAGAGAGAATTAATCAGACCTTGTGCATGATGTTGGCCAAAGATGCAAAAATGGAGGAGGCTAAACATCATTGGGACAAGAGGATTCATGCAATTTTGTGGGAGTATAGGACAACCATGAAGACTTCCACCGGATATTCTCCATTTCAATTGGTATGTAGTATTGAGTCTACCTTACCTATTTACTTTGATATTCCTACCTTCCAATGCATTCATAGGAGATTGAAGAAAGCATAAGGAAGTGATGTAGAGAAGTCAAGGAAGGATCAACTCATGGATTAGAAGAGGCAAGAGAAGTTGCTATGGTTCAAGTGGAGCAAGCCCAAAGGAAACAAAAGGAGAGCTATGCCAAGAGGCAAGGCAAGAAGGTAGAGCCTTTCAAAGAAGGTGATTGGGTAATGTTGTTTGATTCCATTTGATTCAAAAGAATGCAAAAAAAGTTTTTGCCTAAGTATATTGGACCTTTCATAGTGGAGAAGGTGTGTGGCAATTACACCTATGATCTCAAGGAGTTGGGAGGAAGACACTTTGATAGGATTGACCATGATAAGTTGAAGATGTATCAAAGAAGGTAGAGAGATCTTCACTTTGAGGACAAAGTGAAAACTTAGTCCGGGAGTAAATGTAACACCTATTTGTGCATGTGTGTGGTATTGTGATATTTAGCTTGGTTTGACAAATACTTAAGAGAGATTATTTATATAGAGATAAAGGATGGTTCTACATTAGTCATGATTAGCTAAATTTAGTCATAATTAAGATAGTGGGGACCTTAATTTAGAGGAAGTGGAAAAGATGAGCACCACTATTTTGGATTCTAGTGTGTTTTTATTTATACTTGGTATTATTCCTAGGTGGTTGGCTTTGAGGAAAGAGTTGAGAACTCTTGGGCCCGTAAACCTTTTTGGTTTGGATTCTTCTATAGTTCAAGGATAGCACATGTGAAGGAGTTCTTGATTTAGTGGTTGTGTCAAGATAAGACCACATGCTTAGGAGATATTCCCATGAGTATGGATATTCCTTTAGCTTTTTGACTTTATTTGACTTTTACCCTAGTAACTTGAGTTACTCTTGTAATTAGTAACTTTGGTGCGTAACTATTTCACAAGTATATAAACAAGGAGTGAGGAGGTACTCATCATCCTTTTATTTGCAACTACCTCTCTCTCATTGAATTTTCTAGTGAGCAATATCTTGAGTCTTGGAGTATCAGCCTTAGAGGAGTATGATGGAGTTGGGGTTCTTTGCCTTCTTAGTCCAGGGTGCGTTACCATAATAGCCCTAAGAGGTTCATCTTGAGTGAGAGACATGTCGGCTCATAGTGCATATTTGGGTCACACTATCTACCCTGGAGGACTTGGTGTTCAACAAACGAAGGTAGAGGCTATTATGCATATTCCTTGGCCTATAGATGTGAGCAAAGTGCAAGCATTCCTTGGGTTGGCAAACTTCTATTGGTGTTATTTTATAGAATTTAGTGCTATTGCCAAGGCCTTGACAAAGCTGACCAAGCTTACACAAGAGTGGTGTTGGGGAGATGAGCAAGAGAGAGCTTTGGTAGAGCTCAAGGAGAGGTTGACATCTGCTCCTATTTTGAGGAGATCAATCAGAGGATGGCCATTTCAGGTTCACACTAATTTGGAGTACGTTGGGGCTTGGAGCAATGCTCATCCAACATGATGATGAGGGGAGGGAGTTTGTGGTGGCCTATGCTAGTTGCTCCAACAATTCAGTGGAGGTAAAGTATATAGTTCATGTGAGAGAGAGTGCTTGGCAGAAGTATGGGCAATAACACATTTTTTATGTTACTTATTTAGTAACACCTTCACTCTCATCATTGATCATTAGCCACTAAAGTGGTTGGTGGAGTCCGAAAAAGCTTTCAAAGAAGCGTGCATGATGGGCTCTGATTTTACAAGAGTATGATTTCATGGTTATTCATAGACCTAGAGTGGTGAACCATGATGCAAATGGGTTGAGTAAAAACCTATGTCCTAGCCAATAGGATCAGACCGGAGCATGTTGGCATGGTGAGATAGATGAGGAGATGGTGCCAAGTTGGCATGCATCTACCTTTCTTTGCAAATTTTTTGAGGTTTTGGTGGTATCTCTCTCAATGCATACAAGAGGAGTTATTGAGGTCATAGATCCAAAGAGTGGAGATAGTGGTACAATGCAGTAAGACATTCATGATGATATCTTAGTGATAGACTATCTTTGCATTGGTGTTGTGGGTTGGCACAGTTAGGGCCAAGGAGAGAGACCATGTTCTTCAACAAGCTAGATGGTTTAGATTGGAAGGCAGACACCTTCTTCATGTATGGGAGGATGGTAGAGTGAGACTAGTACCATTTCCATCTTAGAGACCATAATTGATACGTCATGCTCATGAGGAGCTAGGACATTTTGGAATAAAGCAAACATATAGCTACTCTAGAGTCATATTGGTGGCCCAATAACCATACCAATGTGTAGCAATTTGTTGCTAGATGTGTGGTTTGTGACCAAGTTAAAGCATCATTCAATGCTCCTACAGCACAATTACACCTATTACCTATCATAAGGTTGGATTACTGTTGGAGTTTGGACTTTGTTGGACCTTTAGTGTTGACTGTGAGACATCATCAATAAATTTTGGTTAAGGTAGAGCACTTCTCTAAGTGGATTGAGTTGGTGGCACTTCCTCACAAGTCTAGTGCAGGGACGACTTACTCATTCTTAGGTTGAGTTCTCAATCATTTTGGTGCACCAATTGAGGTTTTGACTTATCAAGGTATATAGTTCTTAAAGGAGTTTTAGGTCTTGTGCAACAAGGCTTTGATTGATCATCATACTACTTCTTGAGATCACCTTGAGGCAGATGGCTTAGTAGACAGAGTTGTTAAGACCTTGAAGAGAGGATTGCAGAAATATGGTTTGTAGAGAGGCCACTTGGGAGATTAGGATCTCCAATTACCTTGGTTGGCCATGGGCTATTGGTTCAATTGGAAAGCCTTCTTAGCATCCTCCTCTCCTTACTTTCTACTTTATGGATGAGATCCAGATTTACCTACAACCTTTGTCAAGATGCTATTGTAGGTTTGCACTATGATCTAAATGTATGAATGAGAGCATGTTCTCAATGGGTAGAGATCTTTTGGAGAGTGATGTCAATGGCCTTTGAGAACCTGGCAATTGCTCAACATAGGGATACCTTACGCTATGCTACCATTCAAGGAGGAGGTTATAGACCCTCAATTTGTCAATTTCATCTAGGTGACCATGTATATCTATAGTAGATAACACCGATGATACTTGATCTTACTACGGGAGGCATTATCTTGAGATTGTATGAGGTTTTGCCTTTTAGTGTCCTCATGTTGGAAGGACATGATGGTGTTGTTTGGAAGGATCATGTGCACAATTGTGCGCCATGCTACCTCCCAAAAAAATTTGGTATTATGGACCCAAGCTTAGCACTTGTACGAGCAAGCTTGTGGTGTATGTTATGCGGCTCTTCTAGTGGAGTTGTTATTATGTTAGTGTGTGATAGTTGTTCAAGAGGATGGCATATGGCATGTGGTATGTTTTACTCCTCCACTTATGGTGGTTCCTTAAGGATAATGGTTATGTCCTAGATATACTTTACCTATAGTTAGGTCATCCTTTATATAGTACAAATTGCTAACAAGCAACTTACAATGGAGCTTGATAGCTATACCCGACCTCTTGATCTTTTGCTCACCATAGGTTATAACATATACTTGGAGTAGATGGCTAGCTAGAGATAGAGGGACCTAACTGCCAACTTAGAGGTCAATTGTGGTACTTTAGAGTCCATGTATGACTTATTTGTGAGTTATGCATCTATAGTGTGTGATGTTGATAGTGATGTATATATGCATGGAAACTATCATGCCATTGTAAAGTTGCACCTAGATTGCTTGGACTCTAGAGTGGTAGTGTTAGTAGTCAGAGGTATTTTGGCAATTACTCATAGACTACTTGTCGACAGTCAGATTTCTTATTCAAGATATTGACTGCATGATAGGGCACATTGTCACTTGCACCATTTGCATTGTTGGGTGTGCCATCAGCGGGATCATTAGGTTGAAGATCCAAGTCAAAATCAGAGGTATACCTTGGAAGTGCAACTCTAAAGAGCTCATTTCTTTGATATTGAGCCTCCGAGTTCCTGGCTAGAGTGGATAGAAAGCCAGCAAGCATCACTTGGAGTCTCTTAGCTAGAGAGCATGTGGCTTGAATACAATTAGTGCTCAATTATTGGTAGATTATTAAGTGATAGATCAAGTATGGTTCTGATTGAGTGTGATTTGAGTTGTGAACAAACTGATTATTGTGGCACTTTAAAGTCCATGTATGACTTATGTGTGAGTTGTGCATTTATAGTGTGTGATGCTGACAGCAATGTATGTTGTGTAGCAATGTATATACGCATGACACATGTGAGGGTCTATATAAACGTGCCCTTTCTTGAAAAAGTCACCATTTTGCATATTTCACAAATGAGAAGGCAATTTGGTATTTTGAAGGAGGAGGAAAATTTGGTTTTTGGAAGGAATAATGTGTTATTTGAGAGGGTAGCTTAAAAATAGAAGGAGAGGAGAAGAAGGAGTGCTATTTGGGAGAGGTTTGAGAGGTGTCAAAAGAGAAAGAGAAGGAGAGGGAGGAGAGCAAATGATAAAGTTTTGAGAGGAAAGCAAGTTTTGAAAGAGGGTGCATACAAAAGTTTCCATGGTAGAAATTTAGCATTATGAGAAAATTATTGACTGTGAGGTAATGAACAATACTCATAAAGGAGATTTTTTTTTCAAACAATTCAACACCCAAAAACCTTCATAAAACGGTCTTGGAGGATAAACACCATGTTCAAACTACCATTGCTGGAATCAAGGAGGTTGATCTTGATGGTCTTGTCTTGAAAATAACCCTTGGGTTACACTACCCTACCACCTTACCCAAAGGTGGTTTCCTTCTCCCATTCTCCTTTCTTTCCTATTATTTGTTTGTTTTCTAGCCCCACAATCAATTTTGAGTTTTGATTATGAGTTAAAACATCAAAGCATGTGGGTGTCATCATATGTCAACCTGTTTAGAATAACATTGTTATGCAACAACAGCAAGCATTGCTATGCATTGCTCCATGTCACCTACCCTAAAATCTTAGTTCTTCTAGCATCTTTCCTTATCTTGCAATGTCTTTGAGCATCACCACGCATCTACTTATTCTCTCTAAGCCCTAGAACCTATCTTGCAACATCAATAGGTAGCATCTGGCATTATTGGGCATCATTCTTCTATCTTACAACATTGACAAACGGCTACCAACATCATCTACTTTTGATAGTTAATTTTTCTTGTCCAGCGGCATCTTTGAGCAAAGTTCAATGGCTTCTCTTATGAACTTGGTTGCTTATACTTTTTTGTTGGTTTATTTTCTAGGTACTTGGATGTATGGAGTTTGTGCACTCTTGGGATAACAATTCTTGAATAGGGTTGGTTAAAGGGAGACCATTTTAATTGATAGTAGATGTAATTTGAGATGCACTTGCAATGCCAAGAGGGAGGACACCAAGGAGGATGGTTCATTATACCATTATTTTAGATTGGTTTTCATAAAGAGACAGGGTTGCAAAGAGGTATTTGATAAGGCAATGTATATATCTTACATTTAGGGTCTAGATGATGGGTTCACTTGTGACACCAATGATTTAGCCCAAGATTGTACATGGACATTTGGTTCTTAACACCAAAACAAAGTTGAGGAGATTTGGTGCGGAGGATTACAATTAGGGGAGTTAGCATTTGAGTATCATTATGGAGGTAGGCAGTTTGTAGAGCCAATTGAAAAGACCTAATAGGTGCAAGTTCAAAGTCACCTTCCTTTGCCAAATGCCCAATCACCTCTTTGTGGAGAGAGGTTACATTCATGAGGAGGAAGTGTCCTACATGAATGAGGGAGAGGAGGAGATTATACACAATAAAGAGGATAAGGACAAGGACAAGAGTGTTAATGATGGAGAAGATGAAAGAGAGGATGAGGATAGTGAGTGACTGATTATGAAGTTTTAATGTATTGAGTATTGGCATATTTTGTATGTTTTCTTTTTTAGAAAACATACAAAGTATTTATTATATACACTATTATTGCATGTAATAAATAAGTTAAGTTAACATACCTTAATTAATGAACTTGTATATTTACTTCATTCATAGTAAGTTTTACTTGATGAATGACTATATGTTACCTATTGTGAATAGATGTTCAACAGATTCACATTGAGACACATGCCTTACCAGTAGTGAGGTAAGGGAATGATAGTTATCTTGAGAGAGTTCCTTGTACATCTTCATCCTTTGAGATAGCTCATTCTCCCTTCTCTTTTACACCCAAGAGTCCCTTCACCCTCTTATTTTGTTGACATAGAGTGTGTATTAGATTATTGTGTTTGAGTGGCAAGAGAGTAGATTGGAGAGTTAAGAAGAGAGAGAGATTAATGCTTTAGTGTAAGAATAGATTGAAGAGTGTAGAGGAGTGAGAGATTAGTACTTGAGTGGCAAGAGAGTAGATTGGAGAGTTAAGAAGAGAGAAAGAGAGATTAATGCTTTAGTGTGAGAATAGATTGGAGAGTGTAGAGGAGTGAGAGAGATTAGCACTTGAGCGTGAGAGTAGATTGGAGAGTGTAGAGGAGCAAGAAAGATTAGTGCTTGAGTGTGAGAGTAGATTGGAGAGTGTAGAGGACAAGAGAGATCAATGCTTGAGCATGAGAGTAGATTGGAGAGTGTAGAAGAGCAAGAGAGATTAATGCTTGAGCATGAGAGTAGATTAGGGAGCTTAGAGGAGCAGGATAGACTATTGTTTGAGAGAAAGAGACTCATTTGTGAGTGAGAATATACTCTTCTTGAAAAGGAAGAGATGCATCTGAACTTTACAAGCTCTGAGATGGAAAAGGAGTAGAGGTTGGCTCACTTGGACTTGGATATCATAGGTGCTACTACCATGGTTGAGGATTATAGGATCCAATTATAGAATCATAGAAGAGAGTTAGCATTTGCTATGGAGAGAAACAATAATGCACATGTTCATGTAGAGGAGAGTGAGAGTAGTCTAGCTCAGATGAAGGCTTGTGTGGCTTATCTTGGACCAAGACTCTGTATGATTGCTTGCCAGCCCCGCATTCAGCCCTCACATGAGGAGACACAAATCCAGACAAATGCCATCCATGTGTTACTCTATAGTGTTGTGACTTGAGAGACCTAAACTTTTGTCTCCTATTCCTTACCTTGTAGTGTGGTGACTCAAGAGACTTAGACTAAATTTAAAGAGATGCTTAGTCTTTTGGGAGAGTACATTCTATGTATTTTCTTCCCAAGATTCCTACAAAAGAAGATTATTGTTGGAGGTTACTTATTTGGCATCATTATGGCTTTATGGTAGCATTGGTTATAGTGTGTGAGAGAGCTTGACCATAAGGCATGGTTGGTGCTCTCACACATAGTTGGGGCCCATAGGGTGGGTAGCACATCATGGTGTTAGCAATTTCATTCAATTTTGTTTGTTGCACTTTGAGGTTATCTTGTGGATAGATCTCTCGCTTGATGGAGTTGAGTTGTTGCTACAAAGCACATGGTAATGGTTAGAGCTCATAGAGGAAGTTCATAGTGAGTGTTAGCTCACAGTATGTTTGTGTTTTGTAGATGTCCAACAAGATGAGTTTAGAGGACGTAGAGCTAGATCTTATGAGTATCTCATTTCATTAGGTTTACCTCTTTGTGATCTTTTGATCTTAGATAATTATGCACTCTCTTACTGTTGGAACTATCCACATGGTGTAATCTATCATCCCTAATTCTATCCTTATAGGGCAAAGAGATCATCATATACTTGGTCATTTGACCCCTTGATGATAGCTTTGGATAGATTTGTCCATGATGACCAACCTATTATTGGGCAAAAGAGTGATTGGATGTTTGGTAGATTGAGTTCTTATAGTAGTGATCCATATGATCTTCTAGCTAGCAATATCAAGCACCAACCTACTAGTGGGAAAAAGAGGAGTGGACTTTTGGTAGATTGAGTTCTTATAGTAGTGATCCATATGACTTCTAGCTAACAATATTAGGAACCAACCCTTAGATGAGAGCAAGTGGCACCTTTGGTAGTCATTGAGTCCATTTAGGATTCAACATGATATATATTGATGTAAACTTGGGGATGCAATAGCATGTAGACTCCATGTTGCATCTCCCTCATCTTCTTCACTTCCTTCTCATCGAGCATAGTGACTAGCCTTAGGGACTACACATTTATACACATCATATCAATCATATTTATGATTACACATTTAATTCCTTTCTGACTTTGCCTCACTCCCATACCTCATATCATGGGATTGTATCATTTAGAGTTATTTCTATTTTTCACTTTGCCTTGCTCTCATACCTCAATTCACATGAATGTGAATCCATTAAACCACATGAAATTTATTCACTATGATTGGATGCCAATTGGCACCTATGAGTGCTAGTGGCTTACAATGGGTGCCATTGCATACCTTCCATCTCTAATTGGCATTGCTGGACACTATCAATAAACTTACACATTCTTCAACATGCACCATTGAGTGGCATTGGGTGCCATCCAAAAGCTTACCTGTTATTTGATGGGAATCAACAAGCAGCTCTTCATGAGTGGGCATTGGCAAGCACTAACAAGCACCAACACGTAGCATTTAAAGGATTGGTTGGAAATATGATGCTCTTTTGGGCTCTAATGTGCATCTCCAAGCGGTTATTTTGTTTACCTTTGAGCATGAGAAGTCTTTTTGGAGTGGCTTTTTGGAATTTTGATAAGGGTCCTTGTTTTGGCAATCTCTAGCACTTACACAAAAATATCAAATCTCATAAACATAAGCACAATACACTTATCAAAATCATTACACATTGGATCACAAAGTAGTCAAACATCATCTTTAATTATAAACATACTCTAGTTACATAGAAATGCCTTTAGTGGTGGTATCATATTTTTTATCACTAGAGTATGAATTTGGAACATGACGCTTTGGCTCAAGATTTTAATGTGTAGCCAAAGGCTTGATTTCTTGATGAACTTGAGTTAGGACTGTGTCTATCTTCCCTTGCTTTCCTTTTACCAACACTCAATTTCTTCTCAATCTCAACTTTTATCTTCTCTATCTCTAATCTAACATGCTCAACTTCCATTTTCATCAACATTTTCTCTCTTTTCCTCATGTTAGTGCTTCTAGTTCAGCTAGTGATAACCTCATCCTATATTCTATAGTGTATACCTTCAACATGGTGTTTTTTTGTTAAATCTTGAGATAATTATATACTAGGTAATATTTTGGATACTTTACTTATAGATGTTACACCTTTTCTCCTCTTTGGGTCATGTTTTCCTTCTTTTTCAAGGAAAATGCTTTGATTCATCCCCTATAGAAGCTAGTGGAGGTGGTGTAATGAAAGGTGAGTCCTTGATTGGTGCAAAAAACTATGACTCCTCGTGTGTATCGGTTGGGATTCAATTCTCCAAGCTCTCCATGTAAACACTAAGTAAACATTCCACCCCTTGGGTGTTCAAGATAAATTGGTGCATGAGTCAGGTAGCAACACATGTGGAAGAGATGAGAATTGAGAGCATGTCAAGATGGTTTACTTATATTTAGGAACCTCTTCATGACCAACCTTACATGAATTGGGATGAATCCCAATTCATGTAAGGTCTCCCAAACTTACCATAATAGGTGGAGTAATGTTGGCTATATTCTTGAACATGGTTTCCATTCTAGCAAAATGTGTGCACATTCTATTCAATTTGTCATCTATAATTATCCACACTTTACCATATTTCTTTTCCATGAGTACTTCTCTAGTAGAATTGTTTTTCAACTCCCATGTTTCTTTGTACAATTTCATATACCTCAACCATTTCTTGTAGTCTATCACCTATCATAGAAGTAAGAAATCCTCTCAAACCAAAAATGTGGCCATGAAACTAAAAGTAGTGTATTTTTGAATGGGTTTTTTGCAATTCCTACCATTAATCTAGGCAAAATGATCGATGTCTTCCAAATCATCCAAAATTTGGCCATAATAGATATGCTACCAGATGGAACCATTCAACCTCCTTTTTTTTTCTTGGCATGGAACCATCCTCAACAATTCTCCAAACTTCCTAATGATTGTATTGGTTGTGAATTCTAATGTGAGTCTAAAGGTCTTGGTTCCAAATCCCAATGTGAGCTTGAATGCAATCAAATACTTGCTCTCCCATCGCATAATTTTTGTTGCTCTTTTAGAGTAAAATTTCTCAACCCCTAATCAATTTGTTTGTTGTTGTCGAGCCGCGGTGGATGGTTTTCCATAACTCTCGCTCTCCCTTGCCGCATTAGTCTATTGAAAAGAACCACCACACCAATTCAAAACTACTAAACCCGCCGCTTAGTTTACTAACATGCAACAAGAGCATTCACACCATTAGCACACGTCGGTGTAGATTTCATCGACACCGATGGTGAATTCTAGTTCGAATAGCTAAGGGAGTACAACATGTTATGGAGCATATAGTATCTACCAA
The DNA here is from genome assembly GCA_948567375.1 of Lunularia cruciata. NCBI lineage: Eukaryota > Viridiplantae > Streptophyta > Marchantiopsida > Lunulariales > Lunulariaceae > Lunularia > Lunularia cruciata. The sequence goes on along the minus strand of OX419755.1, from coordinate 70,564,930 downwards.
AATTCTCATAAATCATTACCAAAAAACTTTTGACTTACATTTATTTTGATCCAGGCACACCTAAACATCCATAACATTAATTATTATTTTTATAAAGGAACTCAACTTGCACTAAATATCCATTACACCTAAACTCCATAACATTAATTCTTATTTTTATAAATGAACTCAATTTGCCCTAAATATCCATTACATAACAATTATGAGCACATTATCGTCTACCGAGTTCATTAAAAATTAGTGATGAATTCATAATAATTATTAAGTTTATTATTTATCCCAATGTCAGCGGGCAAAACTATTTCTAAAACCACTTGTATGTAGCAATAGTTCGAAGATGACTCGAGGAAACTGGAAAATACCGTATGTCTAGACAGAACTACGACGAACTCAACCCGGTTTATAAGCCCGTCACTACGAAACTGTACAACGTGCACATCCCATAGAAAGCACAGTCCAGCTCGAAAAGTCTCGAGTGAAGTGCCGCGTGAGGGAAATATGAATTGCTTGTGTACGTACGTGTGCTCGCAGGAAGATAGCATACGTAGCCGAATGAATCTATCGGGGTTTGAGTGAATTCTGCAGACCTTAAAGCGATGGCCCCACGCAAGAAAAAAGTTCGATCGCGGGAAGGTGATTGTTGCTTTCTTGTGGCTAACGTTACAGGATAATTCTCCAATCTTATGAGACCTAATGGCATCTGATGTCGCTTTTGCAGCACTAGTGGCATGAATTTGGGAGTCTTGGAGCGCAAATTTTCTGATTAAATTGGAAGTTTTCATAGACTCCGTTTGTGTCGAAGTGGATTTTGCAATTGCTGATATTTTAAGCATCTTCGTGTTTCAACCTGACGGACAGACCTTGGTCGTCAGGTTAAAGAGCGAAGCGTCTCAGACTGCGTATGTTTATTCTTTTTGTTTAATTTCTGAACTCTCTGACGTCCTGTTTAAAGTCTTCTCTGCGTCAGGGGGCAAAGAGCTATATGAGTACCTTCCATTGCAAGAGGCAATTCTGCGGAAAGGGGAAGAAGTAAACTTTTATGGTGCCATCAGCGAATACGAGCATCCTAAACCAACACGGGGTACTGGTATGTCGTCGCTCACCGCTTAACTTTTATGCTCAAAGTCAAACTCTAAGTGATTGTAATTAGGTTGAGTTGTTGGAAGTACTCAAATAGTTCAATTACGAGTTAGGCGACTATATTGAGCTTCTGGCTTATACAGTTTGGCCCTGCTGGTGTTTCTTGGATCTTCGTCAACAGACGTACTCTGTACAATGACCGTCGTCGACATGGCATACGACAATCCTGGCCTGCGGTTGCTAATATTTGCATCGGCAACGAACTGCCCCATTGTGAAAAACCTCGGGGATATCATTCGCGTCCATCGAGTTGAGGTCAGTTATAAGCTAAGATGTGCTGTAGCGGTTTGAAGATCAGAAAGAATCCATACTGTAATATCTGCTAGATAAGGTTCTACCTGTCGCCTTCTGCGTCTTACCGTCCTGGCTTGGCCACCGCAATATACAGATGGGCGACTACAAGGATTCTCCTCAAGCAATAGCAAAGGTAAATCGGAAGTCATCGTTTATTCTTCTTGACGGCAAAGACGGCAATTGCCATCTTCCTTATCAGAATTCGCACTCGACATTCACATACGAGCGGCATGATGAGCTAGTTGTCGATCATATGCGCAAATGGATCGCAGCGCACCCTTTAGGAACTCGTAAGTATCCTGTCTGCTATTCTTGGATCTATCTGAAGATTAGATAGTTCCATATCATGTTCTTTTAATTTCAACCTTCGTCTTTGTCTTCGAATTCGAGAACAAGTTGGCATTTCCAGGTTTCCTTACTTCACTGGGACATGTTGAACCAAGTTCTAGTACACCCAAGAGAAACCAAAGAGGGGATAGCTTGACACAGAATTAAGAGTTTTAACGTTAAGATAAGGACATGGATGTCAGTCACCACATTCTGAACTGCGAAAGTGAGAGAATCGAGTTTTTCATCTATCTTATGAGTCCTTCATGCGTCGTTGGAAAATTTTCAACTCAGTGCACAGGCTTGACCGAAGTACATGAGTTTACTGTGATCAGGGCTCTTTCTCACTCTTCCCTAAACCGTTCTGTTCGTTCCTCGTTTGCTTGCTTGTTTAGGGATCAGCGATTACCTTGTCTCAATAAGCGGCATTAAAGAGAACACCTACTTTGACTTGTGCTGCAAGGTACTCTATCATTGTCAGTAGTCCGAGCACGTCGATAGTCGACCATGTGTCACTTTCACGTTCATGTAAATATATGACGTGGTCTATGACTATTGTTCACTTCAGGTTGATCAAAGTCTTAAACTGTCAACCATTCTGAATTGTGGAAACAACGGACTGAAGGGCATTCCTTTCTTTGTTGCACAGATTCTCTATGTCGACGATAGACAGCTGCCTCACCGGGTTACAATAATTTATGTTTGGGATGGCACAGATGCTACACCAAGGACCATACCGGTTTTGTACGTTGATTATGTTTCGAGTCCACTGCTGAATTATCCTTACACTTCAAATTTGTTGTCCGGGAACATGGATGGTGAAATCTTGAGTTCTGATGAAGTGAGATCTTCCTTAGGGAGAGCTCCATGTGGGTTTACTCACGAGTAACTTCTCAGAGGCTCGATTCCATAACTGTCGAACCAGCTTTACATTGGATGGAAATTGTATACATAGTGTTATTATCCCTGTCTTTTGACGTCTATACATCTCGTACTAACATGCCTCTCAATTGGCCTGACAATTACAGGCAGGAGAAAGATTTCGGGCCAACGGCATCGGACTTGGAGTCTAAGCATATTCCACTTCCACCTCGAGATGTGCTTTTCGACTTCCCATCTATCGGTACAATGCTTCCAGTTATTCCCGAGGTACAGTTGGACAATTTGCCTGGACAATTACCTCAACGTGGAGACTGGGTAAAATTTCGCAATCTCGCGAGTCGAACCCAGTCAGGCATGGTGGAAGCAGTATTCACTCGGGAGAGCAAAATTAGCCTCCTCTCAACTGACACAGAGTTGGTGAAGAAGTGTGAAACGTAAGCTGTTTGCTAGGAATTCAGGCACTTTGATTCGTCACTGGCATTCAATTTTATACAACACGAATGATGTCGTATCTTGCAACCAACAATCATTGACCCAGCTTGAACACACCCTTTAGTCAATGAACATTGCAGCCTCTACGAAGAACGGACTCTTACTGAATATGGACGCCTGCCACAATCGTCAACAAAACCTCCCCAAACTTTGACCGGTAGGTCTATCTGTAATCTGCATAAGCTTTTGGGGTACAATCTCAAAGCAATTCTTAATATCATGCCTAATTCAGTTTTCGATTTGTTACAGTGACAGATTTTGAGCACGTTGAGTTTTCGACTTTGAGAGAGGTTTTGACACATCCTCAGGTAAGCAGCTAGAACGGAGCACTTCAGAGGTTGTTTGCGGTTGGTGTGCACCACCGTGCTGCTGATGCCTTTCCTCAATTTGCACCTCATGAATTTTATTGACTGAGAACTAAATCTACTCATGACTTTCAGGTCACGTACAAATTCCGATGTTTAGTACGAGTAACATCGACATTTCCTACAGATGTTTGCAACTTTTGTGTTCCCCTTCCTGGAAACGGACCAAAGGATGATGCGGATCAAGGTTCTTGGAATCCGCCATTCGCATATGGAGTGAGGTTAACACTTGAGGACCCGACTGGCAGGATCGATGCATATTGCTTTGGTGAAGATGGGGTAAACAAGACTTTCTACTCATCAAACCTTACTCGTCGTGTACTGTTGCACAATTAATTTGATCCGATGGTATGCCAGGAGTACGTTGTAGTATGCCAGTAACAAACGTTCTCCATAAACATCTCTACTTCATTCAGTAACTGACATGATGGCTAGTAATCTTCATTACCAACTTCCCGGATACCTTCAACATTTAATTGTCAGGTATTCACTTGCTGCTTAACAGGTCAAACAGAGATATCAAGCCCTTGCAATCATACTGCTCATATTTATCTGTTCCGCCGTGCTGAGCTCTGTCAGTACTCGTATGTATGCATGCTCCCGTACATTAGATAGCTAGTACTACATATTAATCTCCGTACCAGTTATGTATGTAACTTGTGGTATTGGTTACCACTCACCACCTACTCCGTACGTGGTACTTAGCACCAATCACCTCTTCCAAACAGGCTGTCAAGTTAGTGCAGTACAGCTCGCAGGTGGAAGTCTGATTTATCATCTAAGGATCTTTTGTCATTGGACTTCAGAACATTCTGATTTGGCTGACTTTGCAATGAGTGGTGTGTGTCATCGTTCCTTTTCTCATGCGTAGCAATGGCTGCCCTGCATAACTAGCTCAGTTTACCCTTCCTGCTTTAGGGTTTGGTTTCTTAGATATAACTCAGGTATCTTCCCATGCTTCCGTAGTTTAATCTGCGTCCTGCCATTCGTCGTTAAAGATAATGTTTAAGTTACAGGTCTTGTCCCCTGCCACCATGCGCTTGCTGCTTGGGTTTTAAACTTTTTCATGAGCGAATCCTTACAGGAAGTAACAGAGTTTGCTCCTGTATACTCATAAGTATGACGCAAACTGGGTACGAGAGGTACTGTTACTCCTACCCAGCTACCTGGGCCCTAATGGGGGTACTGTTGAAGTGATAAATGTGTTCCGTGCAGACTTTCATGAGAGTCTGGCTACTTCCGTTTGGTGTTATGTTGATTGCCTCATTTTGTCATAGAGCATGCAAGGCTATATCATTTGTTCATAGAGCATGCTGCGAGAAGGCATATCCAGTCCTCCCAGAGCGCAGCGTTCGCTCGGAGTGGACTGGATATTGTGTATCGCAGCATGCTCTATGAACACATGCTTGCATATTTACATAACATATTTACATATTTACATTTACCCACTAAATAGAGCATGAGCATGCTGCGAAAGAGCATCCACTCTTCTCCCACTTCGCTCCACCCCACATTTGTTTGTCTGTTTCGTGGTTCCTATACAGACTTCCAATTCCAAAGATTACTTAATCTTTTAAGCTTGCTTATTGGGCTTCGCTTACATGTGGTGTACTATTTCGCTACATGCTTTGCTTAGCGCTTATCGATTACATGATGTATAACAGTTCTCGAATGGTATTGATCAGGAAATATTTATATCATGTCTGTGCTTCGCCTTAGTTTTTCGAACGGCTTCTGCTCTCATCTCCTCATATCGAGTCCTCTCACGCTTCTCTCCAACACAGCCATGACACCATCCACTCCTCTCCCACTTCGCTCCACTCCACCCATCCTCAACTAAAGCTGTCTTCTCGTCCTTGCTCGATGTTGATATACCATCGAAGTGTATTGTTACTTTCGCTTATCTTCGTAATGTTAGATTCAGTTACATTCCATTTGCTTATATTAAATTCAGTTCTATTTGCATACGGTCATGCATGCATTTCATATGGACGTTCTCGGTTCCATTCTTAGTGGGTTCTCGATCCCCCGTTCTTCGAACGGCTTCTGCTCTTAGTTCTCAAATATGCAACCATGCCTTCATGTTATATTTTATGTTTGTACTGTGCAGGCTAAGTTTTTCAACGGACATCCTGCAGCAGATCTGTGCTGCGATAGTGCACTCGTTGGTGCTCTTGAACGGAAAGTCCAGAAGCTCTTAGGATACAAATATCATGAGGACGGCCGGCCATCTTATGAACGTGACCCTCCGTGGATAAAGATCTGTCTCATGTCTTATTACACGGACAAGTCCAATCCTTGGGAAAGTAGGTGTTATCGCGTGTTTGCTACCACCTTTCCAGGTTGATAGCAATTACGAGCAGGATGCCACTGCCAAGGGCACGTACCAAAGCTGTTCTTTCGCCATCTTAGGATATTATACGTTGCCCAGGACTTGAGCACCCTACAGATGGCCAGCTACGAGTACGTACAGCTGTCCATTGAGTAGATGATCCCATTGCAGGCAAATACCAACTTCTGGCCGTTTTCACAGGTAAGTTGGCTCCATCACAATACGAAAATACACTCGTGTAAATACCTAGACCACTCCACTCTGCATTGAGATCTTTTCGCCAAAGCCACCTTAAAGGCGATACGGGAGCGTCGTTCATGAGGACGATGCTTTGTCTAGTCAGTTACAGGCCTTAATCATAGAAATGAACAGCCCGTCTCATTTGAACTGCGCTTAATCTGTTCCTAGCGCAGACGTGACTACACGGTTTCAAGGCTCTAGCCGCGGTGCGAAAGCATGTACTGAAGCCCATTCCATTGTCTGATCCAAGTGGTGCCACTACCTGACCTGGATTATATACATTTGAGGTTATTCCATCCAGCTATTCTGTGGAGCTTTGTTCTCTACCCAGATTCCAGTGGAAACGATCGTTCCGATCTGTTCGTAGTTTTCAATGTACGTATAACATGTCCTAGCCACACTCAAGAACTTGCGCCCTCACATATGACAGTTCAGTGACTTCATTGCTGATTCCTTTAGTTTTATTTGTCTAAATAAGAGTTTCTCTGTAGATTAGATGAACTGCTTACGACTAGTGGACCCCTTCGCCACTTTGCAGTCCTTCGTAGTTGGCATGTCTTTTCTGCAAACTGGTCTCAGGCCGACGCTGTCTCATCCAATATCGACTAGGTGCACGCGCTTTAATTTCTTCATTAACACTTCCTTTTTTATTGTAGAGATCCTTCGTTGGTCAAGTGACGATGTACTAGTACCTTCTGACGAGACTTAGTGACCACTTCAGTAACCGTTGTTCACAATCATGTGAAAGGCCGTTATTAATGTGAAAAGATGCACACACGAAGCAAAGTGTTGTATCCATGATAAATGGATTATCAACAAAGGTCTTCCTTCCAAATACAGTTCAGTTTCAAAAATTAAGGCGGATCAAACTGACAAACTAAATGTTTAAATTGGTTGCACCGTTTTGGAGGTTCGAATCTGGAAACATTATGCTTTCTAACTAGCGCAAATTAAGTTTTGGTACCAAAGGACAAAGCATGAGCCACGCAAAAGCAAGCACCAAAGCATCAGCAGAAAGCCACGCGAAATGGAAGAAATAAGAAATTTCCAGTCCTCAACACGCTCAGCGTCGACTTAAGGTTTCACGCAAAGATCCTGATGGTGCAGTAAGATGGGGTATAGTTTGAGCCGCTTTGCGTTTCGCAACTGTATGTTCAGAACCAATCAATCCACAAGCACCAGGATATTCCAAGTCGTATCCAGTTACTGTAGCACAGGGAGAGCGATTGTGCTTGTATCGTTGGTGTTTCCCCTATAAAATTGACATACAGTAGAGCGTAAGAACCGATGGAAGTTAAGCCACTGACATTTACGATCATCTCACTGCAACATTCCCGTTTGTATCGATATGTGCGCGTGTCGGTTTTCCTGATCACAACGAGACACTCCTGCGGGTAAGTAAAATCTGATTTGCAGATCTATGACCTCTTCCTTGCGACCCAAAGGACAGCAGTCAAGATGGTTTAGAGACAGATCTCGGTCCTTCTCCTTCCCGCCAGCCCTGAATCCACAGAAACGGCTGCAGTGTGATAGGAGGGGGCAGAAAAGTACTGTAGGGTACGGGAGGGAACAGCAACGAGGGCACGAAAGACAAGGCAGTTCAATTGCCTTTGAATTGAATATGGAAGATTTTCTATTTACAAAGTTTAGTCTACACCCGGTCCACCTTTGCATAAATAATCAGTGTGCTATGTGATCAACTGATCAATTGGCTGGGTACTCTACCTCTACCTCACAAGGGCTTCTTGTTCTCTTTGGACGGAGCCACGTTTCCCAAGACGACTTTGAGCGGGGGCCGGGTCGATACCGGGAGCCCCGATTCACCGGTGCTGTCTTTCGAAACAGGGGACGTTGGGATCGCCTCCTTCGATTCATGTCTCCAATGCAAGTCGTCGGACGGCTTGGTTCCCAGTCTTAGTTTTGTTAGTTTCTCGGGTCGTGATGAAATGTCGGTGGACATTTGGAGTTCCTCCTCCTCTAAGTCCTCCACCACAACGTCGGTCCTGAGTAAGTCCATACTTGAGAGCTGAGGTTCGCTGGATCCCACCAGTTTAGACTGAAAAATCTCCTCTTCCTCAGCCTTGGCAATCTCATTTGCCCACTGCACGCTGGGGAGCTTCTGATTTCGCCTCGGACGGATTTTGTCTCTAGACGAACTAGGTTGCCATTGGTTGTCCACCGCACAAGTGTCGCTACAGTCAGGTGCAGCAGCGGCACTCTTATGCCTCGATCTATTGCTATTATTGTTAATATCGTCTGTCGTTGTTGATGATCCCCGAGCTTCATCAGCCGCAGCTTCAGCATTGTAATCCCTGAACGAGTAGCTGCCCGAAACATTGGGTTTCATCACGGGTACAAAGGCATACCCGTACTTGTTGGCTGCTTCGAACCACCTACTTGGGTCCACGCTTCCGAGTTGTATCCTGACCTCATCGACTGTATCTCTGAGTCTCACCAGCTCCGTCTGAAGTTCGACAATTTTTTGATCTCCAGATTTTGCTCTCTCTCTCCTTTCCTGCTCCTGCAAGCATGCACTCCAGTAAGAAATTTGCCCCCAAACCAAACCAAGAGAAAATAGCTCGCCTCCCACGTATAATACACACCTCGTTCTGCAGTGTTGCAACTTGAGCTTCCGCAAGAAGAGCACGTTGCTCCCATGTACTGCAAGCTTCTTGCAGACTTTTCATGTCCTCTCCCACGCGTTGGAGAAGTTCTTGAACTTGATACCATTGTTCTGATTCAGCTCTCACTTCCTCCGCAATTTTGTGGATGACACGAATTTTGGTCTCCTCGGAAGAATGCGTACTCGCTGTATCTTCCAAATGGTGGTGTGAACTTGGATGTAAGGGGCTGACCTGAGGAATACTCACGTGCAATACACGCCTCAGAATTATGATAAACAAACAAACAAAGACAGAAAAATGAAACTTGAGAGGAGTGAGAGTCGTCGACCTGTTTAGAGTTGACGGGTGTCGCTTCATAGCTTGGTTCTCTCGTACTCCCTACACTACCATTTGGCTGAACCGCATGCGGTGTGAGCTCTGCCGAGAGCTCTGCGGAGAGAGAGTTGAACCATCCTCTCATTTTCAATTCAGCCTTCTGCCATCACAGTCAAAAGTTGAGTTCCTCTTCTTCTACCAGTCAGACACACATCAAGTTACCAGTGTCGTCTGGATTTCTGGGCTTTTACCTCTGGTTGAACGGTGGTCTCTTTAGGGGGCTTCTTCTTCTTCTCTCTGGGCCTCGACATAACATGCTCTCCCTGGTCCGTCACCTGAGCATTATAGATTTCCATGTTTAGGTGTTTGGACGCAATAAGATCGAACACAACTGACAATGTCTACTTGCATCTGCTCTTTCTTGGAGCAAATGTACGGTATTCTTAGCACAAGTCTTTTTGTGTGATGCTGCAAAATAGGCATGAACGTAAACAATTCCGGTCCGGCCTTTACCCTCGAGTTCGTGGCAAGCATCAGTTTCTCCAGGCGAGCCTTTAAATCCTCGACTTTGTGTTCCGTGTCACGGGGAATTTCAGGACTGCCGAGACCCCGACCTTCTGAGCTTTTCTTGAGGGTCTCGATCCTGCCTTGCAACAAGGCATTTGGAAATAAGTCTACTTCAGGTTCCGGATGAGGATGAAGTTCCGCGCTCTTCCTTCGCAGCTTCTCCATTCTGATTTTCAGTGCGCGCGTGTGTTCCTCGAGAGTGGTTCGCTTACTTGCGAAGTCCGTCGCTGATTCTGCACCGACACTGACCTGAAAAAAAATAGCCGCTACAGTGAGCACCACACTCATTCCAAATCCATTTATCAGAGAAAAAATAGATCCACGTGACTAGTAAAAGCGGTTGACTCACGGAGAGGAAAACAAATCCTTCAAGTTCGCAATGACCGACAGTCGCGAGGGCCATCGCACGGGACAAAGGCGAGGAACGCAGTGAACAGTTTTAGCCTTTTTCTCTTGTATGACAGCAGTTTTCATTCCTTCTTTCCTTGCTGTCAGTAAGGGCTAGCCGTGGATATCAAAGCTACAGCAGAATCCCATATCCCTCAAATATGAAGTCCTTATCCGCTTTTGTTCGCAAAAATCCAAGACATGGGGAAGCATGATTGAGATGTCCAGAGAAGTGCTTGAATGCGCAAATTTATTGCCGTGCTAAATATAGAGCTGCGCGCCAGGCTTACCTCCAGTAAAGTCTCGATTGCAGATCGTAAGGCCTGCGTCATCTGCGCTGCTTGGTCTATTTCAACACAACTTCTTTTCCATTTCCTTACGGCAATATCCTTCTCCTTGGCCAGCAAGTCGCACTTCGCTATCAGGAACGTAGTCTTATCTTCCATGTTTTCTCCTGCTGCTGCTGCTGCACCCACCTTTGTCCTCTCATCCGCCTCATCCTCTTCAGAATTCGCTCCATCTCCTCCTGCATCCTCGTAGTCAGTGAAGTATAATGTATCAGGGGGTCCTCCGAGGTCGAGCTCGCTCACTTCCGCCATATCGTCCACGGAGACGCATGACAGATGATGAACTACTTCTGGGAGTCTCAGAAGTTTTGGAAGCTCTTCCTCCTTCGCCACCTTCTGATGCGGTGGAGAACCAGGTTTCGTCTTCGACTGAACTTTTCGAGCTTTTTCATCCTTAGAATTTCTGCTGTTCAAGTTTAAGGATGCTGACCTCCTCATCTTAACACCGGTACTTGTAGCGGTATGTGAGATATCCTTCGACGTCTTAGCCCCTGGTCGCTGCTGCTGGTCTTCAAAATCCCACGATGCCTTTGCATCCTTGAATTCCGAACTGTGAATTGGAGATTGGTAGTTCAATTTCTGGCTTTCTCCGCTGGACTGCTTGGGCTCCTTTCGAGACTTGGGTCCCTTATCATGCAGCTCAACATTGAGCTTCCCCTGCTGAACGTTGGTCGACTTTTTACTCGAGGCGCTTCTCCTGAAGCATTCTCCTCTAGCCCGTGGCTTGCCGTTGCTCTTCACTGTTACCAGCTGCGGATCCGAAGGAAGAGTTACAATATCCTGCGCGCGGTCCCTTTCTTCTCCAGCTAATCTAGTCCCCTTCACAGTATCACCACTAACCGCAAGTTTCGTGTCGTTCGATTCCCAGAACATCCGATCCTGTTCGAACAACCATCTTAGCTTCCCCTTGAGACGTATTTCCTCGCTCTCTGGTGCAGCAGGAGGGGGCGTGGGCGTAACTTTGTGCTCTCCAAAAGGAAGAATCTCCCCAGTCTTCTTGTCTTTCAAAGTCACTCCTTCATGATGATTCGGAAGACATCGTGAAGATCTCTCCGGCAGATTAAAACTCCTTTCATTGTCCTCGAATCTAACTTTCTTCTCTTTCTCTCTACTGCCCAAAACCCCCACTCTCGAGGAATGTGACGGTCGTGCGTTCGGCATTGTTGACTTCATCAATATAGACCACCCCTCCCGGAACTTAGAAGTAGACGTCGTTCAGCATGAACGCCTGAACTCGAGAATCTTACTCGATTGAACATTCTCCTTGTAGACACGAAATCTTTGGGTTTATACCCGTAAGTATAGCAAATTGAGATTGTTGCACCATCAAATTCGCCCGAGATTGTGCACGCCTCGGAGAACGAACAGCTCTTGGAAGCGACTCGAATCTCGGTCGCCAAACATGGAGTTCCCCAATCCACTGGAAGTTTGACGACTGCTGGGTCTATGTTTGCAACCGAAAGCAATGTCATCCACGGGCCCAAAAGCAGCACCAACTGCTGCTCATCACTACAAGACAGAAAGCGAGAGAGATAAGTGAGAAAGAAGTCGACAGTACAGCATTAACCTTAAAAGTGATTCCCCATCCCCGACCGCCCGACTTCCATCTGATGATATGAGCGCTATGTAGAGTAAGTAGGACCGTCCGTGACATTCTTCGAAACTCGAGTAGTGTCCATAGCTGAGAGCTTCAAAGCAGAAAAGAGAGGAGAATAATTACCAGAAACAAGCAAAAGAAGCTGAAGTAACTACTAATGACTAGCAACAGAATCATTGGCACGTAAAAGCTGCAGTGTGGATGGTAGAAGGCAAAAGTGGACTTATGGTCCGTTGATAGCGGGCCTTCTTCACGAACAGACAAGCAAATTTCTTGCTTGTGATGATGCTCTCGATTATACCTGCATGCATTCTACACTGCACTAGTCCATCGGGTTCGTTCGGCCAGCGAAATACTATGACAAGCTTGGCTTTCCTTGGCATTCATTCCCGGATCTTCCAATTTTCGCTCGATTTCACCCACCCCTGTCTGTCTGTCTGCGTTTGCTACCTTCGGCTGTAACAGTTCAGGTTTCACTCATCCATTCATTCAGAAGTTCAGTTCATCCTAGTAATATCATGTCATATCATCTCTTTCAATCTCATCTCATTTGACTGAATTCCGATGCATACGCAAGATCACATGGAATGAAATAACCGATTCAATGTTCCCCACATTCGCCGGCCGGGAGTCTCTCACTCTCTGGTACTGTGTCGGAAGAACATTCAAATTTCGCTACCTGTCACTCTATCGTTGGCGGCTTCAGCGTCAGAATTCCAGAAGTCAGGAGCCCTGCCTTCTTGCTGTCTTCTGCGTTCTGTCTCGTGTTCCACACTGCCAACTTATTACATACACCTTTTTGCGAACGGATGACCCTCGAATATTCGAGTCCCAGGAATAATGAATTGTTTATGAATTATTGCAGTACAGTTACTCTCTAATGAGAGAACTGGACTCCTTTACACTACTCACTTCCATACCATATTATATGTCGGGGCCCATGAGGGAGCGTCAAACTATACTCTCTCGTGGAAGATTTCCACCCCCTACATTCATGGCCGCCACTCCACTTCAGCGCGGCACGTACAGTACCCTCCCTCACTCCCTCCCTGCCTGCATTTACCAACCAAAATAATGATGAGGATTAAAACTGACGTCGGAATCACGCACATCACAAGCAGCCCTTCGTTGGAATTTAAGGTCCTACAGTATACAGTTATCTCTAACAGTCACCCTTCAGAAATCCGAAGAACTTCCTTCTTATCTATTACTTCAGTCACTGTGTTGTAAATCACAAGCCAGTGTGAAAGAGAAGAACTTACTTCTTGATGCTGAGGGAGGCATTTCATGTTCATTTCGCATGTCGCATTGGAATAGGAACGTCGCAAAGTTTAGATAGATGGGTTGAATTTCTTCTCTCGCGTACGGAATCATTGGTGGAAGTTCTTTCCTTCAAACACAAAGTTTGTGTGTATTCAATTCATCGAGATGCCGTTGTGTGATTTCTACGTCCGTTGGTGCATACAAGTTTGCACTGCTTGAATGTTTAGGGCCATTTCACAAATGTTGTTCGATAACTTGTGTTGAATCACCCCATACAAATTGTAACAGGCTTCACCTTTCATGTAATCTCGTTCAATAAGAGTATATATAAGAGTAATTTTTTTACTATATAAGAGTAACCTGTAGAGGAAACAAGCACTCCTGTAGTGTAACTCATTATGCGTCCCAAATCACATTTGCTCTGGTGCTGTCACTATTCATAGCTAGGCTTTTCCACAAGCGTCTGCAAACGACCGCCGTCATCTGGGGAAAGGTAGTCGAACGGCCCTCATAATCAAACGCGACGGAGACTACTACTGTACAAAAAGCAATGACAAATATTTCGCAGTCTTCAACATCTTCCCTTGACTTTGTATGAAAACCCGTGCATTGCTACGTAGCAGCGGCCATAGATAAAGCTCGTCTTCAAAATAGCGAAGCGTAGGACGAAGAAATAGAAGTGGTAGTATTCCTCCCACCCATTAATTTCAGAAGAAAGTCGTTTTGCCATCACAATCAGTGGAACAGAAAATTTGATTCCGTAAACAGCTATCGGACTCATCTTAAAGATTTGCATCCGAAGAAAAAGGGTGCAGTCCATATTTTACATATTTTAATCGATAGGCCTTACACCACTGGTAGACACCGCTCAATTTGCAGCTTTCTGGAGCTACGGCAGTAGTAGCGATCCAGCAGGTATACTAGCAACTGAAAATAAAGGACAACAGCTTCTGCCCTGATCTCATACTATCCCATCCTGCGAAACCAGGCTAAAGAGCGAAGTACCGCCTAAAGCCTATTGCCAAGTGACCGGAGAAGCAAGTGGGTAATCAAAAAGTAAAGCGAAGCAAAGTATTATAAACGAATTTCGTTATCCCGTATTAGTTTATTGACCATATGTATGTCTTCCGGTTGTGTTGAAGGGGGCCCCAAACACTTACCCTAGACATCTATTGTTTCGTTCCGAACAATAGATTAGTAGATGGGCAGAAAGAGGAATTCAAACTCTGGTGAGAGCAGGGTCTCGGGAATCGTCGCAAGAAGGACAATTGAAAATTGAACACATGAATAGACTAAGATGCATCGCGTTGGCGGACACATGGCAGTACTTGCCCTGTAACTCGTACTATGTGATACATTCTCCTTCAATCACATGCTCGTGTTGATTCGTTACAATATCTTGGTAATAAAGAATGAGAAGTCCGTTCAGGATTCATCGGTCCTGAGCATATACAGTACCACCGAGCGAGGGTGGGCCGGTGAAGTTTGAGAATCTGAAATGTAGTTTGCCGACTACTTTCGACGTGATACGTTCGGATCTCCTTTATGCACATGACAGGAGCCCCTGCGTAGCCCTTTGCTAAGCTGCGCCACCATTCTTGCGGTGTCCCACCATGCCCATCCCATGTTCACATAAAATGCTACTGCCCTCAATTGGTCAATGTTGGGGAGTCACATGCACGGGCGAGGAGGGCACGACCCACTCCGTTCTTCCAAAATGGTGACGAAACACTTCCCCTTTAACGTTGTCCCCGGAGAGAGTTTTGTGCTTTCGAGTAAAGGCTGTTTGTTTGTGATGTTTGTCTTCTTGTTTGTTTGAGTTCGACGCACGCGATGCATTTGCTCTCCATGTATCCAGGAGTCCTTGGATACATGCAGCAGCAATGGACGAATACTGTCCAATGATTACCTTTCCTTGATGGAGGATGCAATCTGACAGACATTATTCGTCTCCCCCCAACTATGCAATCAGAGGATTAGAGGATCTTGTTTTCTGTGTCTTCTGTTGCTCTTTTCTAGGTCCATTTCGTCTTGTTTGATGGTGTGATGGATAAGGATACTCCACAGCAGCTATAAGGAGCCCTCCATTTCCTCTTGGAAAGCCATTTCTCTATTGGGGCTTAGCCCCATGTTACCTTTTTTGTCTCTCCCTTGTACGGCTTGATGGGGTCTTCCCATCCTTCATTTTTCCTACGCGGTCGCCTTTTTTCCTGTGGACTCACTATAGGTCTTCAAATGGAAGGAGCTGGGTCCTTCAGCATCGAAGTAATTTGGAAGGTGGGACTATCATTTGTATCTTGATTCTGACTCATTCAAACCTACTCTAGAATGAAGAACGACAACAGCCTCCACGTATAGTAGGGACTTCAGACATGCACCATGTAAGAACGAATAGATTGCACCTCAGCTAGATAGATACCTCAGCTTGAACTCATATCGTTTTTCCTTCTGCTAGTTTTCTTATGTCGTAAAGTTTTCTCTCGTATAATTTCTGTTAACTTCACAAAGACGAGACTACCGTACCGTAGAGCTTGCTTTATAAATGGGCGGACACACATATGGCTCATCCCTCGACAAGATTGAGTTCGAGAATCCCGGAAATTTATTGGCAGCTTCCGTTCATTTATGTGCAGTCAAGAGCTATGACTGTGATTGCCTATCAAAGTTGTCGAAATGGAAGGTCAATCGACATCGTTTTCATACAACATGAACGCTAACTCTCTCTCTGTCCCTCCTATCGAAGTTTCGAAATGGAAGGTCGATCGACGTCGTTTCATACAAAATTAACACACACTCTCTCTCCACACAAAGATGCGGAAAATGATGAGAATACTTGGCACGCAAGGCTTCGAGCAGCTTAGAACCATCGCAATCAAAGCTTACAATCAAACCTCTCTCTCTCTCTCAACACAGCTCAACATAAAGATGCTGATACTGTAGAGAAATGACAACACTTTGCATCCTGTAGTGACGAGTAACGGAAGGCTTCGAGCAGCGTAGAACAACCGACAATCACAGCTTTCGACTCAAAGCATACCCAGGATCACAACAAGGCTTATGTTAACTTCTAACATAAGCTAAAACTCAATCAGGCCCATCATATGACTTCCAAATGACTCGATCTGGTTGTTGGTTTGGGTCTGAATTATCTGGTGCTTTGATTTATCATTTTCTGCCATTTCATCTTCATTATAGGCACTGTTCTTACATTTCAATTTTACTACATCGTTTCGTCTATATTGCAATTGAAAAGAAACTAAACTGCGGTTAAGAGTGAGTATTCCAATATAAACAGGTTTTATTAGGATTGAAACGGAATTGCCATAAAATTGAATTCTCTCTAAGTGTGATTAGGAAAAGAAAGTGCGATTAGAGGCTGATATTATCTTAGAACATATTAAATTCTATTGTTATTAGAAGTTGGAAGTTAAGTGAAGATTGTATTAAAAAGAAGTGTTATTGGGAAGTAAAAGGAATATTCTGTTGAATTTAGATTTAGAATATTCTGAGATTAGAAGTGAATGTTGTGTTAATTGGTTTTAGGAGTTAGTGTTGTACATACATTTTTTGTTTTTTATGAGTTTTAAAGAAGAAGTGTATTGTTGAAGCCGAATTGAAGCCAAACGGAGAAGAATCGTGTGTTTGGATCCAATCCAAGGAAGTTGACTTCGTGTCAAAGGAAGAAGGACTCGGATCAGACTTAAAGGATACTTTGCAGCAGAGTGATCGATCCACTCCGAAGAAATTGTAATAACTTTTCTTTGGGCCAAGCAAATCAAGAAGGTATGTTCAAGGAAAATGGCTACTTCAGGAGTAGGATAAAATTGAGAGTGACGAGCAAGACATGCAGAGTTTATGAGTTGCAATTGAAGTTTGATTGAAGAATGACCGAGAAGCACAAAAGTATGAAATCGTGACTTCGTCAAACAAATTCTGCAATGTTGAATTGTTATCATGTCCCTCTTAAGAGTTGTCTTGAAGGAGTTAGAATCACGGGCTGAGGTAAGGAGGTAATCACGGGTGGACCCTTACCTCAGCCCTAAGGGTTTGATTTTTCAAACACCAAAGGTTAGAGAATACATGATGCCAATGAAGAGCAATAGGAAGATTCCTTCACTTTTGATGAGGTATCCTGCAATTTGGAGGTTAGATGTAGTGGCAAAGATCAAAGTCTTGAGTAGGCTTTGGATCTCTTTTTTGGTATGGGGCTAGAACTTAAGTTTTCTGGGTTTCATGGCAAAAATAATTGCTAGTGATTGTGAAGTTGGTGTTGAGGCGGAGGGAAAGAGAGGAAATTTGGCTTGTTGGATTGAG
Organism: Lunularia cruciata; assembly: GCA_948567375.1. Classification (NCBI taxonomy): domain Eukaryota; kingdom Viridiplantae; phylum Streptophyta; class Marchantiopsida; order Lunulariales; family Lunulariaceae; genus Lunularia; species Lunularia cruciata. The sequence goes on along the minus strand of OX419755.1, from coordinate 70,547,444 downwards.
TTGGATTGGAGACTAGTCTTAGGGAGAGAAGCTAGGGATGTAGTCGGGATCACCTTCTATCGGAAGTGTGATTCTTTGGAGGAGACTACAAAGGTTAGAAATTCCTTCAATGCTCCTTGCACCAAGAATAGGTACAAGGCGGATGCATATAAGGACCAATAAAGCAAAGTATTGTCGGGGCGTTAATGGAAATTTTCAAGCTTAAACTGATCACCTATGTAACAAAGCAGCAAGTTGCATTTTTTGATAAGATGTTCGCAAAAGAGGAGGTGAACTGGGCAAAAAATTTCCACCAAAGGGTGAGGTAGATGATTGGAAATTGGAGGATAAATGCACCACCACATTACTTTGAGAGGTTGAAGGTAGTTCAATGAAACACAACTCAGTGTGATGTATTCAAGGGACATTGCAATGGTAAGGAAGCAAAAACTAGAGAAATTGAGATTGGTTGCAACAGAGAAGGATCAGGCCTAGTAATGCAAATTGGCAAGTAAGGATTGAGAAGAAGAGAGTTTGCAGGAACTAATCAAGAATGTGAGGCTCAACTCATCACTATTGGGAAGAGAAGGAAGTGTTGAAGGCGGAGCATGAGGAAGAATTGAGGATGTATCAAGATGAATTGGAAGCAGAAAGAACTCAGGTGGAGGTAATTTGAGAAGGCATTGAGGTCAATAGGGGAGATCATCAAGAGGATGAAGGTAATATTAAGTATTGAAGCTGAAGTAAAGTTGGAGGAATCAAGATTTTACAAGTTGAAGTTGCTTGTGCAAGAGACTAAGAAGAGGAAGGCAAAGGATGTAAAGATGGACAATTTTCTATTTTGCCTAAGAGATAGAGTATATAGGAAGATAATTCAAGTAGAAGATATTGTTTGTCTCATATTAGATTTAGTCAGATCAAAATTAGATGAACTTCACAAAAATGTGGAGGTAGGAACCCAATGTGAAGTAGTGGAAGTAGGAGTGCATGTGACTTTGGGTGAATTACCTAAGTCAATAGAAGAAGTTATGATAGAAAAAGAAGAAGTAGTTACGCGGATTATGACTTCAATTTGAGTTCAAATTGAAGATATGACAAGTGTAGAAGGAGAAGTAAATATAGTGAACAAAACTAAAATGAAAAAGGTGCTTGTCGGCAATTTGGGTATAGAAGCCACAATAGAAATAGACATTGGATTGGATTAGAAGTAACTATTTTGAGATATGAAGAGGTAGATATGAAGAAGTGGAGTGATACTTTGGATCTATAGATTTGTAAAGTAGCAACTGAAGTAGTTTAGGCAATTTAGGTAATTATTGATTGATTTGCCTATTTAAAGGAGGCATTTGAAGTGTTTATTGTTTAGTACTATATTTTTGAAGTTGATTAAAGCAAAGTGATGTAACTCAATGCTTGTCATTTGAGCTTAATTTTGAGTATCAATCCTATATGTGTGTTTGTGAGTGTTTTGAGAAGTTTGAATTGCAGTATGAGTGAGTTAGATGTTGGATTTTGCAACTCCAATTCCATTTTGTGTGTTTGATCTTAAGTGGAGTGCAATAAAGGCAATGCCTTGATAAATATATGAGGAATCTTAGTGTTGATAGTATTTCACATGTGTGATCACAATATTGGATTGATGCAAAGCAACTTTGACTAAAGAAGTTGTGCCTTTAGTGGAGGGGTGGAACACAATTCTAAGGCAAAGTCAGTTCATGGTGAAGTAGCATTCTTTAGAAGAAACTAAATCATCACAATCAATATCAATTTGGAAAGTGTTGAAGAATTGTGATTATAAGTGTTGTTAATTTGTGACAAGACTACAAATTGAGTGTTTGTTACTCTCTTTTGGGTGTGATTTCTACCCAAGAGGCTACAGACACAACCAAGAAGAATTTTTTGTTACTTTTACTTATATTTGACCATTTGACTAGTATCTTTGTGGGAATGAACGATTACTTATTGATTACCGCAAAAGTGATACTTGTTGGGTTGTCATATGATTTTTGGCATTGTTGTGGAGGATACAAATCTCAAGAATGGAAGAATACAAAGCCAAATCAAAAGTAGACTGTCCATCAAATAAGAATGTCTACATCAAGAGAACAACGGGAGGAGAGGGCTCATAGATGAACTTTATAATGTGAAAAAGAAGAAGGCTAGAAGAGTCAATTTACTACTAAAGAATCTGAGAAGGCGGCATTGGATTTGCAACTTCTTCACAAAGTTCAAGAAGCCTTGCAAGCACTTGAAAAAAGGAAACAAGAATCCAAGTGGCAAGACTATTTTACACCCCCTCATCCCAAAAGAAAGAAAGATGCAAGAGGGCAAACACATTTGTTACAATACAACACACCGAATTCCACCAAAACTATCAAGGGAGCCAATAATTTGAAGGAGTTGATTTTTGAGAAGACAACACAAATTTTGATTGAAGAAATGTGCCAATACATCTTACATATGATCATCCAAATTCTTTGTCCAGATCTTGAATAGCAATTTAATGATATTGACTCTCTTCCTCAAACTTGGGTAGAAGCCAAAGTACCTCCAATTGAAGTACCTCTTGACAAAGACCTAATGTTGAATTTTGGTACCTTGGGACCCTTGCCCTAATTCCAAAGCACAATCACTTGCAAGTACCTTGGGTTAGCCAAGTTTGATACCTCAACAACCTTTTCATTAGACTTACAATATGTCATCTTTCCGTGTTACCAAACAAGCTTACTAGAAGTACAAGAGGATTGAACAAGATGAAGACCATGATGAATTCATCGAGGAGTTTGAAGTGATCTCCTTTGCCAACAAGGAGCACAACTTTGTAAACCAATTGCAAATTTTCCCTAGTCTACTTTGGAAGAAAGCTTAAAGTTGGTATACCCATGTTACCCAAAAGGAGTTCAAATCAGCCAATTGGATAAACCTTCATGACAACTTCCTAGAACAATTATAGGAGGTTGATTATGATACAAGTGTCTTTGCCGCATTGAATGACTTGGACCAGGTGTAATACCAAGAGCTAGCCATAAGATCTAGATGTGAAATTTGGTTTGGTAACATCTGGAATGATGTTATACATGATGGTCAAAATAGATCAGATAGAAGTATCACCAAAAGAGTACTTCTACTAATAGGGCAAAAACTGAAATAGACTTGAAAACCTTAGAACCAATAGCTAGACATATGATTTAAAGGTGAGAATTGGTTTGGTAACATCTAGAAGGATGTTACACATTATGGAATAAATAGATCAGAAAGAGTTAGCACCAAAAGGGGACTTCTATGAATAGAGTAAGAACCAAAATATGCCTGAAATCTTTGAAGGCAATTTTGAAGGCCTAAATTGATGAATTAGGCCTCAAAAATGTGCACATTTGCCCTCCCCCAAATAGAGGAAAGGTTGGCCTTCCCTCCCCCTTGGCTTTTCTTGTCAAGAGCTTTCCGACGGTACCTCACCTATGTGATTCTAAGATTCCTACAAGAAGATTCCCTAAAAGATTCCCTTTGGTCAAAGCTTGTTTGACCAACCAGATAGGACCAGGACCGACATGTCACCTATCCAAGTAAGTAATCCAAGGGCGGAGCTTGCTGACATGTCACCTATCTGTGTGCCTAATCCTATGGTGGAGCTTCCTTGGAGGAGATCCTCTTTGTATAATAAAAAGAAGTTGCTCCTTTGGGGCATCAGATGATTGAGTGTGAAATCTATGTTTTCTCTCTTCTCTTGTCCTTGGATTATTACACCATGGCAAGAATGAGAAGTTGAGAGACTATACTGAGTGGTTCATGGCTTTGTTGAATGGAGTGTCAAAGCAATTTGGTGTGGTGGTGTACTTTGATGTCTAGGCCATTATCTGGTTCCTTGATGGTTTGTCAACAGAGATTGGGATCTTTGCTAGGGAGAGGAATATAACTTCCCTTGATAAATTACTCAAACATGTTGCTAGATACGAGGTGGCTCACTCTCATTCAACCGGTAACAAAAGAAACCGAGAGAAGAAAGGCAAGAAGGCCATATGAAAGGCCTCTCGCAATACCTCCTTTCTTCTAAAGAATCCTCTACTTTGTCAAGTTCTTCTTTGAAATCCAAAGAAGATGTTAAGCTCAGAAAGAATAGATGATAAGGAGGGAAGAAACTATTTTCTACCCTGCTAAAAGTGTCAATAAGATGGACGCTAAGCTAGAGACTCTTATTAAGGAGTTTTTGGATTTTAAAATTCAAATGATCAGAGCAAAGGATAGAAGGAAACAACCTTCATTTGGAAGACCTAATGTGTGGTGTACTGCACGTGGCAAGTCAGGTCATGCCAACACTAATTGCTTAACCATCCAAACTGCATTTTTGGTGCAACAGATTGATTGAGTTCCAAGTTGGGACTAGAATGAGGAGGACAAGGTGGTGTACCGAGAGAGAGAGAGACAAGAGGTACAACCTCAAGCAAGCACCTCCAACCAAGGCCTGAGGTGTGGACCAAGAGAGTACACCAATAATACTTCCCAATAAAGACTGCCAATGGGTACCCAAAATAGGCCTCAAAATGTTGCACCCGGTGCATGCTACAATTGTGGCTTGATAGGTCATTGGTCCCTAAATTGTCCTGAGCCAAGGCAACAGATTGGGTATGTTCCACTCTACGGAAACTATAAGGGTTTTGGCCATGTGGGCAACCAATGTCTTTAGCCACCATACCCAAAGCCTCCAATAAAGAAGTGCAGACTCTGGCCAAGCAAGCTACATTACAACCAAAAGATGACACCATCGTGAATTGCATCTCCTTGTGAAGAAGAAGTTCCTCAAGGAGGAATTCCGGTTTCAAAAGAGGAATAGTCGGACCTTGATGTGTTGAGAATTGAGACATGCTTGGAGAGGAAGAAGCATGATCTTGAAGAAGTAAGCACTACTTCTTTGTCTTTAATAAAAGTGAAGAGACTTTGGCCTAAGTTTATCTTATCTACAAAAGAGGAGAAAATCTTGGCAAAAGCCAAAGCCAGAGCATTGCAGGAAGAAATCCAAGAGGTAATGTAGAGAACTTGGGAAATGAGTTTGGATGGAGATCCAAAGGCAAAACCTCTTGTGTTTGCATTTAACATCAAATCCAAAGTCAAGGATCTGATTCAAGCCAAGGTGGGTAAACCTGAAGTACTTCGGGTCCAGACCACAAGTACTCTGGTCACCATTTCGAAATGACCCATAGTCAGATCAGATCAAGGTAAGACTTCAAACCCAAAGATAAAGTCAAAGAAGGTGAGAGTTGGGAGAGTACCCTAATATAATATTGTTGTAGATTTGGCATCCATCCAAGCTAACATAAGCTTAAAAAAATTGTGAGAGGACAACAAGTTGTATAAGAAGCAATTGAGTTTGACCCTCAAGAAAGTAAGGATTGATGCTCAAGAAGGATCTACCAACAATATACCATATTGAGCAAGAAGATTTGGGCTTGCTGGAAGGAGATGTGGAGATTATAGGTTGCATGATAATGCTTGTACCCATTGACTTGGATTTAGGGGTAAATGTCATGACGGAGGATACCATACACCTCAAATATCACAATTTTGAACCAACACCTCAAATCTTGAAGTTTGTGCATCAAAGAAGGCGACAACCTCTGAGCATGTTGTCCAATATAGTGATGATTATTGGAGGATTACCATTCAAGATAAACTATATTGTACTTAGACCAGTGACCAAAATTGGTTACCTATTGTTGATCAGAAGACCCTCAGTTGTATAGTGCTCAAGTTGTTATAGATCGGCACCAATAGAAGCTAAGGTCAAAGACATCTCATCCAACAACCAAAAGTTGGTTGCAATGAGTTGGACAAAGGTTCACCACCTTGAGGAAACTACTTTGTCAAAGATGAAGATGAATCCAAACATTTGTTGTCTTTGTCTTTAGAAGACTTGGATGAAGAAGTCCAAGTGAATTATTTGGAATGTTACAAGGTAGAGGTCAAAGAAGAAGACCCATAGACATCACCTTGGGTAACAACAATTTGGAGGAAGGGGTCTAAACTCAATCCAACTTGGGTTGAGTTGAGTCATCCATGTTGAAGGAGTCATTAACCCTGATGATTGTCAAGATGTAGTTTTGGAAGAAGGCAAGATTTTGAAAATATCCAAGATAGTCACTTCAGACACAAGTTTGCAAGATACATTGCCTTGTTCAATGAGTACCAAGACATATTCACTTGGTCTATTGATCAAATGCCAAGAATCCCCAAACAGTTTAGGCAACATCAGATTGATCTTTTTGAAGGTGCAATTCCCATTTGGCAATGATAATATTGCCTCAACTAAAGTACTCACTTGTAGTGAAAGATAAAATTGATAAGTACTTGGAGGCCAGAATATATTTTCCAGTCTTGAGCAATGAATGGGTTTCTCCCATTATCATTGTTCCATAGAAGAAGATGGGAAAGATTTGGGTGTGCCAAGACTTCCTTAAGCTCAATGTAATTACAAGGAAGGATCATCATCCTTTACGTTTCATGAACACCATTTTGGACCAAGTAGCAGGTCATCCTTGTTAAAATTTTCTTGATGGATTTTTGGGCTACAATCAAGTGTCCATACGAGAAGAAGACAAGGACAAGACCACATTCACTACCAATTGGAGCACATTCACATACAATCAAATGAAATTTGGGTTGTGTAATACTCTTGCTACTTTCCACCAGATGATGAATACAATTTTTAAAGACTTTTTGTGGAAGTTTGTAGAAGTTTTATTGATGATTTTTGCGTGTTTAGCCAAAGAAAGGTACACTTGGATTACCTTTGCCAAATGTTTGAAAGGTGTCATTTTGCAAGCTTGTTATTTCACCAAAAGAAATGCTTCTTTGCAATGAAGGAAAGAATTTGTATGGAGCATCAGCTCTCAAGGCAAGGAATTGAATTCAATGTTGAGAAGGATAAAGTAATCTTAGCTTTGGAAGCTCCCAAAAATATTTGGGAGTTATGAGCCTTCTTGCGACATGTCTAATATTATAGACACTTTGTGTCCAATTATGTGATGCTAGTTGCACCTTTAATAAACCTTTTGAAGAAATCCAAAGACTATTTGTGGGAAGAAAAAGAGCAAAAAAGAAGCTTTCCAAGTGTTGAAAAAGAAACAGGTGGAAGCACCAATGATGAGGGCTCCAAATTGGGATGTCCTTTTTCATGTGTATGTGGATACTTTGTCCATGGCAATTGGAGTAGTTTTGAGTCAAAAAGGCAAGAAGAAGAAGGACTATCCAATTTATTATGACAATCAACAACTTTTAGTTGAAAAGAAGAACTACATTACTACTGAAAGAGAAGCACTCCTAACGGTGTATGCTTGCAAAAAGTTTTGCCACTACTTACTAGAATACAAGTTTGCATTCCAAGTGGACCATTATGCACTACAATATTTGGTGAAGAAGGCTGATTTGTATGGGCAAATCACAAGATGGAACTTGTTGTTACAGGAATTCACATACATTGTAGAAGTAAGGAAGGGGGTGTTGCATTCAAAAGTGAACTTCTTGTCCAAGTTGGAAACTCAATACCAAGATCTGGAGGTAGATGACCGGTTTCTTGGTGAAGAACTTTATCATTTGATGTCAATGCAAAGTACAAGGTATGTTGTAGAATATCACTATCTGCATACTTGCCCGTGCCCTAAGGGGCTAGACTCAGAGCAAAGAGTAGTCTTTCTCAAGAAAATGGAAATATCAGCTGAAGCACAAAATTTTATTTAAAATGGGTGAAGATGAAGTACTTTGTTGGTGCTTGGAAGCATACAAAGTAGCAGGAATAATTGAGTCCTTACACTCAAAAGCATTGAGATGACATTCTGCCTTGAAGAACATAGTGAAAACAATCCTTGCGGTAGGGTACTAGAGGCCTATGATGTATAAGGAAACTCAAGCCCATATTCAAAGTTGTGATCCTTGCCAAAGGACAAGAAAGTTGACGGCTACTAGCCAATGGCCTTTGAGACCAATTTTGCTATTGGCCCCATTTGAGAAATAGGGAATTAATTTTGTGGGTTTGATTCCACCAGTGACCTGATTCATGAGGAAGAGATACATTTTAGTATGCATTGACTATGCTACTAAAATGGTTGAAGCCAAAGCAACTTGGAAAGATGATGTGGAAACTATAGCCAAATTTTTCTTCCATAATATTATTTCTTGTTATGGATGTCCTTTGGGTCAAAAAATGAGTCCCTTAGTCAATGATCGAGGGAATCATTTTTTGAACTCACTTGTGGATGTTTTAACCAAGTACTTCCAAATAAAACATCAGAAGATGACTCCTTACAACCCAAAAGCCAATGGATTGACAAAGAAGGTGCATAGATTATTATGAAAAAAGTTTTTAATAAGGTGATTTTCAACTATGCCTATGATTGGGATACAAAGCTACATGTAGCTTTGTAGGCATACAAAACCACCAAAAAGGTCACAACCAAACAAAAAATTTATTTCTTAACATATGGATTGCATCCCATACTACCAATTGAATTTGAAGTACCATCATATCATATCTTGTGTGAAGAGCAATTGTCAAAGGAGGAGAACCAGGATCTTTGGATTCATCAACTGAGGTGGTAAGAAGAAAAAAGAGACAATGCAATGCAAACTACAAAGGAGATACAAGATTAATGGAAAGTCAGGCATAACAAGTGATTAAGGCATGTTGTTGTTTGAGAGTGAGACTTAGTGTTGTTATATGACAACCACCAAATAATTTTTCCAAGCAAGCCCTACCTAAGGTGGATGGGGCCATTATGTAATGCATATTTATGACAATGGCTCTATTTAACTAGCAGACCTAGAGGGAAATCCTTTTGCCACTCACATAAATGGGTGGAGGGTCAAAAGGTATTGGACCATGGACACATGCATGTATGAAAGAAAGGAAGCCAATGTTCATGAGGAAGCTCACATTTGAGGGAAAGGGTATGTGGTACCCACACTCTTTTTGTTTCTGATGAGTTTTAAAGAAGAAGTATATTGTTGAAGTTGAATTAAAGCCAAATGGAGAAGAAAAGAGAAGAATTGTGTATTTGGATCTGACTCAAGGAAGTTGAATTTTTCTTAAAGGAAGAAGGACTTGGATTGGACTTAAAGGATACTATTGTGTGTATATACATTGCTACACAACATACATCACTGTCAACATCATACACTATAGAAGCACACACTCACACATAAGTCATACATAAGCTCTAAAGTGCCACAATAATTAGATTGTTTACAACTCTTGACTCAACTCAGATCAGTACTTGATCTGTCACTTTATAAACTACCAACAACTAGGCACTGATTATAGTTAGCCACACCCACTCTAGCTAAGAGAATCCAGGTGATGCTCGCTGGCCTTTGTCCATCATAGCCAAGAATTTGAAGGCTCAACATCAAAGAAGTGAGCTCTCTGGAGCTACACTTCGAAAGTATACCCTTGGACTCGAGCTAGGTCTGAAACCCTAACGGTCCCGCTGATGGCACACTTGACAATGCAAATGGTGCAAAGTGATAGTGGGCTCCACCATGAAGTCAGTACCATGAACACAAAATCTGACTATCAGAAAGTAGTCTCTGAGAAACTGCTAAAATAACTCTAACTACTATCACTGCAACTCCATTGTTCAAGCAATCTAGATGTGACACTACAAATGGTGTGACAGCTATCGTGCGTATATACATCGCTACACAACATACATCACTAAATCTGACCGTCGGAAAGTAGTCTCTAAGAAACTACTGAAATAACTCTAACTACTATCATTACAACTCCATTGTCCGAGCAATCTAGATGCAACACTACAAATGATGTGACAACTATCATGCGTATATACATCGCTACACAACATACATCACTGTCAACATCATACACTCTAGAAGCACAACTCACACATAAGTCATACATAGGCTCTAAAGTGCCACAATCGCACTCCTAGCTAGCGGTTAGGTCCCTCTAACTCTAGATAGCCATCTACTCCAAGTATATGGTATACCCTATGATGGGCAAAGATAAGGAGGCCGGTGCTATGGACCCCATTGTTAGTCGCCTATCTGCAATCTATACCATATAAAGAGTGAACTAGCTATAGGTCAAGTACATCTAGGACAAAACTACTATCTTTGAGGAACCACCGTGAGAGGAGGAGTCATACATGCCATGTGTCATCCTCTCAAACAGCTATCACACACTAACATAGTAGTAGCTCCACCAGAAGAGCCACATAACATACACCTCAAGCCTGCACATACAAGTGCTAAGCTTGGGTCCATAGTACCATCAATGTTTGGAAGGTAGCATGGCACACAATTGCACACATGATCCTTCCAAAAAACACCATCACATCCTTTGAACATAAGGACTCCAGATGGCAAAACCTCATGCACTCTCAAGATAGTACGGCATGTCAAAACATCAAGTGTCATCGATGTTGTTTGCTATAGATATACATAGTCTCATGGATGAAATTGACGGATTGAGGGTCTATAACCTCCTCTTCAAATGGTAGGATAGCGTAAAGTATCTTTATGCTGAACAATCGCCAAGTTCTCAAAGGCCATTGGCATCACTCTCCAAAAGATCTTTACCCGCTGAGAACATGCACTCATCCATATATTGGGGTCATCCAAGTCCAAAACTATAGTAGCATCTTGATGAATGGCCACTAGTAAATCTGGATCTCATCCATAGAGTAGAAAGTACAAGAGAAGGATGCTAAGGAGGCTTTCCGGCTGAACCGATAGCCCATGGTCCAGCAAGGTCCAAACTCCAATGGTAACCCAATCCCATGATAGGTAATGGGTGTAATTGTGGCATAAGAGCATTGAATGATGCTCTAACTCGGTCACAAACCACACATTTGGCAACAAACTGCTGTACCTTGGTCTGCATACCGCACCACCAATAATGACTCTAGAGTAAGCTATATGTATGATTTACTCCAAAATGCCCTAGCTCTTCATAAGCATGATAGACCAACTATGGTCTCTGAGATGGAAGTGGTACTACTCGCACTCTACCATCCTCCCATACACGCAAAAGGTGTTTGCCCTCCAATCTGAACCGTCTGGCTTGCTGAAGAACACGGTCTCTCTCCTTGGCCCCAACTGTGCCACCCACAACACCAGTGCAAAGATAGTCCATCACTAAGATATCATCATGAATGTCTCACTGAACTTAACCGATATCTTCACTCTCTGGATCTATGATCTCAATAACTCCTCCTATATGCGTTGAGAGAGATACCACCAAAGCCTCAAAAAATATACACAAAAAGACCAATGCATGCCAACCTAGCACCATCTCCTCATCTATCTCACCATGCCAACATGCTCCGGTCTGATCTTGCTAGTTGGGACATGGGTTTCTACTCAACCTATTTGCACCACGGTTCACCACTCCAGGTATGTGAACAACCATGAAATCATACTCCTATAAAATCAGAGCCCATCGTGCAAGCTTCCCTGAAAGCTTGTTGGACTCCATCAACCACTTCAATAGCTGATGATCAATGATGAGAGTGAAGGGGCTACCAAGTAGGTAACATCGGAAATGTGCTATTGCCCAAATTGCTGCCAAGCACTCTCCCTCATATGAACTATACTTTGCCTCTGCTGAATTGTTGGAGTGACTAGCATAGGCCACCACAAACTCCTTCCCCTCATCATCATGCTAGGTGAGCACCGCTCCAAGCCCCAACATACTCCAATCAGTATGAACCTAAAATGGTCATCCTCTGATTGGTCTCCTCAAAATAGGAGCAGATGTCAACCTCTCCTTGAGCTCTATAAAAGCTCTCTCCTGCTCATCTCCCCAACACCACTCCTATATAAGCTTGCTCAGCTTTGTCAAGGCCTTGGCAATGGCACTAAATCCACTAACATAGCGGCAATAGAAGTTCACCAACCCAAGGAATGCTTGCACTCTACTCACTTTCGTAGGCCAAGGAATACGTGCAATAGCCTCCACCTTGGTCTGCTGAACACCAAGTCCTCCGGAGTAGATAGTGTGACCCAAATACTCAACCTACTCATGGAAGAACCTACACTTCCCAATATGTAATTTGAGTCCATGAGATCTCAACCTCTCAAACACCTCCAACAACTGTCTCTCATGCTCCTCCACAATAGTGCTATAGACCAAAATGTCATCAATATAGCACCAAGCAAAATCCAATCCAGCTAGGATCCTATCCATGACCCTCTGGAACTCAACAAGAGCGCTCTTTAACCCAAATGGTAAGAACCTCCACTGATATAACACATCCTTATCATGAGGATCAATAGCCCAAAATGTCATCTTGGACTTATCCTCCTCCCTGATCAGCAGCTGATGATATCCCGCTCAAAGATCCAAAGTACTAAAGACCTTTGCATGCCCAATCGCATAAAAAATCTCCTCTAGTGCATGCATGGCATACCAATCAGCCTTGGTTTGTCGATTGATAGGACGGTAATCTCCACACATCTGCCTATCTGTGTAGTTGCCATGCATATCCTTCTTGGTTGGCATCACTGTCACTGATGCATACTCTCCATGTGAAATCTCCACCAAACCAACCTCAAAAAGGTCACTACTCTGGCTCTAAATCAATGTCCTCTCCACCTCACTATATTGATAAGGACATAAAAAATTTGGTGTATTGCTAGTCAGCTTAATTTTTTTACCATTTCCCTTTAGAGCACCCAAATCCTTCATATTGAAGGCAAAACAACTCGTGTGGCTCCTCAAGAACCTCCAAACCCTCCATCTTTCCTCTCCAGTAAGCTTGGGTCCAAGATCTTGCTCCCAAGTATCCTCTAAAACTGTAGTAGGAGTGGAAGACGTACTGACTGGCTACTACACTGGGCCCTTCGGAGCAATAGTGTCATGCCCCCAACCTCTGTGTGAAAAACTCCCTCCACTTTGGCTGCAAGCTCTACACATCCTCTAGATGCATCCCAAGTGGACCAAGGGTGTAATCCAAGTAGCTCACGCTCACCTGGATGGACTCCAAGTAGATCACTCTCGCTAGTAGCTATTGGTTGTGTCCCAAGAATACCATGCCCACTTGGTCCATCACCCCCAACATGTGCCTGAATCATCTCGATAGGCATAGGGCTCACAAGTGTCCGAGTGGTGATGCCTATCAAGCGCATCCTACACTACTCTGCCAAGCCAAGGCTCACAATCCAAGTCAAACAGTACAGATCCATAGCCTGACCTTACACTTGATGCCTAGAAACCTTTGACACTGTTGGAACAGCGGTAATATCGGTGTAAAAACCCATCGCCCACTCTCTCTCATCAGCGTTGGGCTCCACCAACTACTATTACTATGAGTCCCAAACAAGTCCATGTCCTTCCTCTCAAAAAGCATGAGAGCCTAGGAAACTCATGAGTGTGGGAAATGCGGCTCTAGGCTGTCCAACTAGGTTCACCACTGCCATAGGTGACCTATCAGCCACTACCACTATCTGAGACTAATGCCTAACATCCAAGATGTCATCAACTAGGATGTGGTCAAGTCACTAAATCCTATCATAAGCACACTATAGAACCTCTCTGGGTAAGAGGTTCGTCCACCAAAGACAAAGATGATGAGCTCGTGATCCCACTCTAGCTGCATCTAACAATATATCAAGTCCCATCCAAGAATGGACCTAATGTGTACTCGCCACCACTTTGGTACGAGAATCACCCATCAAAGGAACATTCTCCAAAAAGTAAGCTAGAGGAACAGATTGATGAACCTGGAGATGTCGCAGTATCTGTACCATCTCCCAAAACACACCAAAACAAGAATCCTAAAGATGCAACCTTGGCCAACACGTGTATATCACTAACATGGCCATCCTGAAATCACCAAATGAATAGGTCCATATCTCTCTAGATCATGCATCCTCAATAAGTAAATGTTTATTGATAGAGCCTTTTGGTAACCTCTGACTGCTGATATCGATAATAACTTTGGATACCGATAGGCCAAGTGTGTCATATGATGTAGAGAGACGTGCCTAGCAGATACCGATAGCTAGTTTGGTGTTAATCCCACCAAACAACTCCAATAGACATATCGCCTCTATTAGATATTGCCAAGCAATGAGTGTGGTATCCAGAGGTGTCAAAGTAATTGACTCTAGAGGCTCATCTTCACACTCATCTCTTGATGGTACAAAGGCTCCACTCCAAGCTTGCTGCACCAAGTGATCTGCATGTTGCTGCAATGCCTCCTCTGAACTCCACAATGGAAAATCCAAGGTGGATAGAAAAATCCCACTCATACTTTAAATCCGAGTGATCTCCTCTGGTACTAGAGTATCCTCTGCATGGGTATTCCCTTCCAACAAGTCACCAAGGCAAGTAACTGCACCACTGAAAGCTAAAACTAATGTTGCCATGGTCTCGGATTGTAGTGAGCCAAGACTACCACTACTGAAGCATACTGGTAGGCAACATACCTGTCCCTCACCAGACTGCCAACTTGGTCTATAGGAGGTTGTTTCCTCCCAATAGTCAATGCTAAAACCCATGGGGTAAACACTGCTCCCCCAACTAGCACATCATATGACTCAGCTATTGTCGCAATAGCCTGAGCTCTCACCACCGAGCTATCAATCGGATGACCAGACTAAACTTGTACAACAAGCTCCCTATGTGTGATGTATTATGTTGAACCACCACCTAGAGATGTATGGATCTGAAATGTACACCTCTCCACATCGGTCTTCCGTAACTCCAGACTGACAACTACAGCCTTCTCCAACATAAGGGGCTGCACACTAGAGTCTAACAAGACTCTATGTGGTATATAGACCTTCCTTGAAGGTCCTACCAAACAGAAAATCCCTCTTTGGTTATCCAATAGGACAACACCAAGTGTGAACTGTGCTCTCTCAAAGGCCGGTCTAGCTGGCAACTCCTCTAATCTAGCCGCTACTACTTGCCATAAACCACTGGTTGCTGAATGGATCCCATGCTCCTCAACCAAGTCAGCTCCACTATCAACCATCTCTTCTCTAGTAGTAGGCGCTACATCATCCCTACTCTCACACAACGTGGCACCCAATCGGAACATTAGAGCTAGGTCAACTCCCAATGTAAACATGTCACTGGCCAAAAACAAAGGACACCGCATAATCAGCTGAGTCGCCCCCAACATCATGCTAGACTTAGTCTGTGTAGTAGTAGGTGGCTGACTAGTAGGTAGTCCATCATGCACTCCATCACCACCTACCACCTACCACACCTACATTGGGACGTTTAGGAGCCATGGATGTCATCTACAATGCCTCAGATAGTGTGAAAGACAAGGGAAATCTGATCTGTCTCCCAACCTCTCTTCTTTGTGGGTCCAACTCCATTGATGTTCCTCTAGGCTCTGGAGCACGTATTACACTCCTAGTCAATGTTGTAGATGCATCCACCTGTGCTGCTCTGCACATGAAGTCCAAAGCATCTCTATTACTAGCATATGAGGTGGAAGCCTCAGCACCCGAATCTGATCTCCTCTGAGCAATGGCCATACTAGCCAATCTTTGCTCCAACTGCTCAATCTGAGTAGCCATAGCTGTATCAAAAGTAAGGGTGGGTATTGCACCCCTACTAGGTGTAGATCCTCTACCACCACCTCTACCACCTCTCCTCCATGAACTGGAACTCCTCTACTACCTGCCATAGCAGTCCTACCACTCTGTAACTTTGGGTGTAGGTCAAAACATTGGTCACTAGGGTGACCAAATCTGTGGCAATGCTCACACTGCCTTTGTGTTGGCTGTGATGCCCCTGAGGTATTAGGTCCACTACCCTGAGTAAACTCTCTCCAATGGTGAGGACCACAAGTCCAACAAGCAACACCACCACTCACTGGCTGCTACTGACCCAAAAATGAAGGTAAGGATCTAACTCCACTCGCTCTATAGGATCTAGGCCCTCCACTCGCTCCATAGGATCTAGGCTATCCACCTTGTCTTCAAAAACCAATTGGGCATGGTGCACTTTGCTGCACTCTAGAAGAAGTCACAACCGTGGATGAGGTCTCCCTACCAAATCTAGATGTCACCACTCTCTGCTCCACCATGTTGAGCTCAATATGCTCAGCCAAACCAAAGACCATTGCCAAAGTAGGCAAAATAGCTTGTAATAACGTAGTATCATAAACTCTACATCGCAACTCCCTGTCTAGTATCCCATACCAAAACTAGACTACCTAGGCCTCAGTAACTCCCTTAGTGAAACTGATCAACCGCCTCATGCGAGTGTATGCCTTGCATAGGCTCTCTCCAGCCTTCTGTTGGAACTCATGCAAGCTCCTTAGCTTGTCAATCCACATTCCCTGGTAGCTCTACCTAAAACATTGGAAGAACTCCACCATGAGGTTAAACCCCGGTACCACACCACCTCCTGCAGTGGTACCTCCACTCATAGTAGCACCATCTCCAACTAGTGCACCTCCACTAGCTCCACTAACACTACTCGAGCTAGAACTAGTAAGTACTAGTAAGTAATCTACTCCTAGCCACCAAACTTGAAGTGATAGAGATACAGTTTAATGACTAATATTGTTTGCATAGCTTGATCTCCTCCAAATGAGCTCTCCTAAACTCATGGTAGTCATCCATCGGCGGACCCTCTAGATGTTGAAACAACCCCTTCCATGCCATGAAGAGCGTAAATAAAGTCAGGTTTTGCATCTATTGCAAATCACACCAACTATCAAACTCCTAGATAAAGTCATCCAACTTAATGGTACCCATTGTACCAGAGTAACACCTAGGGCCTTTGGAGGCCCCATAAATCTTTTCCATGTCCCATAACAACGGTGCGGACACACCAAGTGCACTCTCAACTGAATCAACTCTTGTGTCAAACTCCAACTCAGAGTCAATCTCCTCCCTCACTGTGACCTGAGATACAAGCTGATACCGACTACCACTCCGAGTAAACCCATTGCGTATTGCAGGGCTATCTCCTCTGGAATCCCCAAAGAACTCCATCATGACAAAGTAACCGCAACCGCAAACAGTAACAGCAAACCAAAACCACAAATTGCAACCACAAGTACCCCACCAAGCGCCAATACCAACTAAGCACCATCCACTAATGTAACTCTAACCAAGATAACTACACTATGAGAAAGTGCAACTTGTAACCTACTATCACAACACGTACTCTCACTGTCTATAGATCATCACTTCCTACCTCACCGGAGAGAAACAAAGGTAATCTGACTGGTCATCACTCCAGCCTCACTACCGAGAGCACACCAAAGCACCAACGCTCAAAAGTCAAGGCACCTCACACAAACATGGTGCACAAATAGGAAATAGAGAATGGAGGGGGTCCAATCACAAGAAATCTAAATGAAAACCCCCCATCTCATAAAACAACATAAGATTGACTCTGCCACCATTTAGCATTTGACATAAGAAGTTTATATCTAAGTCCTAAGCTACCAGGATCACCAAGAATGGGATCAAACTGCCTCTCCTAGCCAAAGCTACAAGTGTATAAATAATAGTGGCACAATCACTAAACAACAAGTGAGGATGGACTAGTTGGCTAGGGCACCAGTCTAGGAACAAGAGATCTAGGAGTCAAACCCTGTTGCGCACAATCTAGCAGGATGGGCAGATTTTTCCAACCAATGACCAAGATCTACTCTAAACTAGCTAGCCTCATGCCAATAAGCCGGCTTGCTGGCCCTTCTAGGCCTTCATAGCCCACAACCCTATACCTCAAAGCTTCTAAATGCCAAAATTCAGCCAAATGAGGCCTTTCAATTGAGCTACCAATGATCCACTGAGCTTGGAGATACCACCAACACTCAAAGTTCATGCTCCCGATTTCCCCCGATTTCACTTCTCTAATGTAATCAGATTGTTTACAACTCTTGAATCCACTCAACTCAGATCAATACTTGATCTGTCACTCTATAAAATGCCAACAACTAGGCACTGATTATAGTCAAGCCACAACCACTATAGCTATGAGAATCTAGGTGACGCTCACTGGCCACTATCCACCATGGCCAAGAACTTGAAGGCTCAACATCAAGGAAGTGAGCTCTCTGGAGCTGCACTTCAAAAGTATACCCCTAGGCTCGATCTAGGTCTGAAACCCTAATGGTCCCGTTGATGGCACACTCAACGGTGCAAATAGTGCAAAGTGACAGTGGGCCCCACCATGAAGTCAGTACCCCAAACATGAAATTTGACCATCAGAAAGTAGTCTTTGAGAAATTGCTGAAATAACTCTAACTACTATCATTGCAACTCAAGTGTTTGAGCAATCTAGATGCGACACTACAAATGGCATTATAGCTTTGCATCAGACTGATCAACCCAATCCAAAGAAACTCTTACAACTTTTCTTTGGGCCAAGAAAATTAAGAAGGTATGTTCAAGGAAAATGGCTACTTCAAGAGTAGGATAAAATTTAGAGTGACAAGAGCAAGACACAAAGAATCTATGAATTGCAATTGAAGTTTGACTTAAGAATGACCAAGAAGCATAGAAGTATTAAATCACAACTTTGTCAAATGAATTCTGCAATGTTGAATTGTTATCATGTCACTCTTAAGAGTTGTCATGAAGGAGTTATAATCAAGAGCCGGGGCAAGGGTTTGATTCTTCAAACACCAAGGGTTAGAGAACACATGATACCAATAAAAGGCAAGAAGCAAAATGAGGTGAGGAATCCTGCAATTTGAAGGTTAGATGTAGTAGCGAGGATTGAAGTCTTGAGTAGACTTTAGATCACTTTTGTAGCATGGAATTGGAACTTAAGTTTTCTAAGTTTCATGGTAGAAATAGCTGCTAATAATTGTGTAGCTGGTCCCAAGATAGAGGAGAAGAGAGGAAATTTGGCTTGTTGGACCAAGTTGTATTGGAGATTAGTCTTGGGGAGGAGAAGATGGGGATGCACTTGAAGTCACCTTCTATTAGAAGTGTGATTCTTTGGAGGAGACTACAAAGGTTAGAAATTCCTTCATTGCTCCTTGCACCAAGAATGACTATAAGGTGGATGCATATAAGTACTTGATAAAGCAAAGTTTCATCAAGGCATTAATGGCAATGTTCAAGCTAGAACCGACCACCTATGTTATGAAGCAACAAGTAGTGTTTTTCCATCAGATGTTCTTAAGAGAGAAGATGAATTGGGTGAAATGTTTCCACCACAAGGTGGGGCAGATGATTGGAAATTGGAGGATGAATGTGCCACCACATTACTTTGTACCATTTGTAACACATCTTTATTTGGGTTTCAACTCAAGAAAAAAGGAGAAGATGGTATTGCACTTTCATCCGGATCTTTGTTGAGATGCAAACAAAGACAAGTGATACTACATGACACAAATTTGAGAAGGCAAAAATCACTTTGCCGGAAGAGGACAAGTGAAGAAAATGGCAATAACCATCTTGAGGCTGAAGAAGCAAGTTCAACCTATGCAGATGGCATCATTGGTTCAACAAAGACTTGGAGATTGAACCCCAAGGCACAAGATGGCGGTGGTGGACTGGTTGTTGGGTGTAGAGTTGGAAAGAGAAGTCAAGTCCAAGTGCAAGGACTTCAAGGAAGAAGGAGAGCTCACTCTACATAGCAAGGAGTCAAGCAATGAGAGACAATCAACAAAGACTTGGAGATTGAACCCAAGGCACAAGATGACATTGGTGGACTTGTTGTTGGGTATAGAGTTGGAAAGAGAAGTCAAGTCCAAGTGCAAGGACTTGAAGGAAGAAGAAGTGCTCACTCTACCTAGCAAAGAGTCAAGCAATGAGAGTGATGGAGAACCCCCTCAAGTTCAACAGTCAATAGAAGAAGTGGCTAAGGAGGATGATAAGGAGTTCCATCAGGTAATTGAATGCATGGAGTAGGAGATGCTCAATATTTGGAATTACTTAAGGTAGAGATGTCCAAGGAGTAGGATGAAGAGCCGAGGTTGGTTTTTTAGAGGGAAGTAAGATCCAAGAGAATTTTGTAGTCTGCAACTACAAGGACAAGCCAACCCGAGGAAGATGAAGAAAGCTCAAATGAGTTCAACTTGAAGGTGAGAAGATCACGACTTTGAGGTAAGGCATCAATGGAGGAATTGCTTGTCAAAGAAGATGAGGTGGAAGAGTTCAGCAAAGTAGAGTTTTTGTCAAAAATCATTTGTCCTTTGTTATTGCAATTGAAGAAGAAGAAGAAGGAAGAGATGAAGAAAGAGCATCTGGAGGTAAAGGATGAGTTGCAAGTAGTGAAGTATCTAAGCAATGAAGTGCTAAAGTTGAAGGAAAAGGTAACCCAAGGATAGGAAGATGCCAAAGAACTTTGAGTTGATGTTGTACTTTGGAAGAAGAGCCTTGATAACTTGTACGAGAGTTTGGCAAAGCACAGTAGTGATCTTGAATGACAAGCCAAAGAATTGAAGGAGCAAAAGGTAGCATTTGAGAGGTTGAAGGTGGAATTCAATGAATTGCGACTCAACACAATGCATTGGAGGGCCATTGCAATGGTAAGAGAGCAAGAATTGGAGAAATAGAGATTGGTTGTAATAAGGAAGGATCGGGCTTGGCAACACAAATTGGCTAGTAGGGATCAAGAAGAAGAAATGTTGCAGGAATCGATCAAGAACATGGAGGCTCAACTCATTCCCTATGGGGAAGAGAAAGAAGTTTTGAAGGAGGAGCATGAGGAGGAATTGAAGATGTATCAAGATGAATTGGAAGTAGAAAGAACTCAAGAGGAGTCAATTTTAGAGAAGACATGAGGATCAATAGAGGAGATCATTGGGAATGTAACAATATGGAGTTTAGTGACGACGTTAGTCGGGCTTACGAAGTAGAGAATAAGCCAAAATAGCCTAGAATATTCTAGAAGCATCTAAGAAGCTTCTTAGGAAGCTTCCCAACTAGTTAACTTACGCCCTAAGCAGGTAGCTTCTAGAAGGAAGCTTCTAGAAGCTTCTAACTAGCTTAGCTTGCACGCCAAGTAGGCGGCTTCTAGAAGGAAGCTTCTTGAGAAGCTTCCTAGTTAACTTGACTTGCACTCCAAGAAAGCGGCTCAAGGAAGCTTCTTGAGAAGCTTCAAAGGTCTTGTATGCTACCTATAAATACCAAGGCCAAAGCTCATGCTAGGCATTCGGAGTTTTCCCTCATTCAAGTGTCCCAATGTGAGTTTCCATTCTCCTATTTCTCTCCTCGGTTTCGGTCTTTTACATTGGTATCAGAGCAGGAATGGGATGGATGGAATTTATGGACCACCAAATCCACTTCCGCCAAACCATTGGGACTTTCATGTCCAGATATTACCAAAGCATCGTTTCACACAATTCATCACCTCACGCTTTGGGCAGGACTTTCTACATATGATCACCGTGTCAAAGGAACCCTTGATACTTCCAGTTGTAACTTATGGAGAACGGTGGACGTGTTGTATCTATGTGTTAATCAACTAGATAAATTGAGAGTAGTGGAATAGAGTAGTAGCGATGGCGGCAATACCGGATGTTATCCTTGCAATGCAACAACAAATCGAGCATCTTACTTGATTGTTGGATGAATGAGACCAGCAACGACGAGAACAGATAGACAGAGCGCCAGTTCGAGATGGAGAAGATCGCATTCGATTTCCGAAACCCAAGGTGTTTGAAGGCAAGAATCTTCCAGGCATAGTGGAGAATTTTGTGTTTGACTGTGAATGTTACTTTGAAGCCACCAATCTTCAAGACGAGCGGAAACAAATTCTCTTGGCTTCTAGCCAGTTGGATGGCGTGGCAAAACTTTGGTGGCGATTCCGAGTAGAAAGAGCTGAACGACAAATTGTTACACCGATTTTGACATGGGCAGAATTCAAGGATGCAATACTTGGTCGATTTCAGACTATAAATGCCACCCGAGCTGCACGAGATAAATTGGCGGAGTTGAGGCAGATTGGCTCAGTGAGAAGCTACATCACACAAGTTCAGAATATCATCATGCAAATTCCAGATATCCAAGAAGGTGAAGTTCTAGATCGATTTGTGCGAGGATTGAAGTCACGAACCAGATTGGAGGTGACCATGCAAGAGCCACAGAACGTAGAAGAAGCCATGCAATTGGCTGAACGTTTTGATTCCTTAGTTGCAACAACTTGGTCTCGACCTCGACCTACACAAAACCTACCCGTACCACGAGTGGAAGAACCGGTACCAATGGAGATTGATGCTATCCAGCAAAGACCACTTGGCACAGTAGATAGAGAAAGATTACGACAAAATGGAGGTTGTTTTTATTATCGCCAGTTGGGGCATCGCATTGCTGAATGTCCACTCAAGAATGGACGACTTCGACAAGTTGCCCAAGTGGAGGTTGTGGAGCGGAATGATCCGGGAAACGAGGAATCCCAGTAGGAGATTTTGAGCCACCTATTGGGAGCTTGATTAGTTCCAATGGGATTGAAGGCTCGACCTATGCAAGTTTGCTTCACTTGCAAGGTATGATATCTAATCGGGGTTGTAGAATTTTGGTTAATTCTGGAAGTTTAGAGAATTGCATGTCTATGCAAGTAGCAAAGGAATTGGGTATTCCTATCAAGCCAGTGATTGGAAGTAGTTTGATGATGGCGGATGGTAGAAAGGGTTCTGCATTCCGCACCTTGCATCCCGTTACCTTCAAGATTGGGAAGGAGTATTTGGAGTGTATGAGGTTTGTAGTGGCACCTCTACACTATGATATCATTCTAGGTCTACCTTGGCTTGAATGTCATAAGGTTCAATTTGATTGGACCCAACACCAAATTCAAGTACAACACCAAAGTAGGAATTTCCGATTAGGTTGTCTGGCACCTCTGAGTAAGACACCTAAGAATAGTCAGTCCCAAGATGGGAAGTTTGTCGAGAAGGTAGCCATAGAGCGAATCTGGAAGGGAGATGAGTCCCAAGATGGGAAGTTTGCCAGGAAGGCAACCATGGAGCAAGCTTGGAAGAGAGATGAGTCCCTAGAAGGGAAGTTTGTGAATGAAGCAGCCATAGAGCAAGCTTTGGAGGACGATAAGTCTGTATTCGCGGTGTGGATCAAGCCGATTGCACAAGAACAATCTGAGGAGGGCCAAGTGCCGCATCAAGCAATGGTTGATCGGATAGTTCAAGAGTTTGCAGATGTGTTTCTGGATGATCTGCCAAAGGGATTACCCTCCGATCGAGGTATGCCCTTCAAGATCGAGTTATTGCCAGGGAGTACTCCAGTGAGTAGACCAATCTATCGGCTCTCACCAAAGGAGTTGGAGGAGTTGCAAACAACACTTACAGAGTTGTTGGAGAAGGATTTCATACAACATAGTACCTCTCCGTGGGGAGCACCGGTACTATTTGTTCCAAAGAAGGATGGAGGACTTCGTTTCTGTATTGATTACCGTGGGCTCAATAAGCAAACCGTGAAGAATGCATATCCCTTGCCTCGGATCGATGACCTGCTTGATCAACTAAGTGGAGCACGCTACTTTTCCAAGCTGGATCTTCGTAGCGGCTATTGGCAAATTCCTATTGAAGGAGAGGACGTGCAAAAGACTGCTTTTCGCACAAGGTATGGACATTTTGAGTGGAGAGTTCTACCTTTCGGACTCACTAATGCTCTAGCAGTCTTCATGGATCAGATGCATCGAGTGTTGGAGGGACTATTGGATCGGTCCGTGGTGGTGTTCTTAGATGATATCTTAATCTATAGCAGGATAGAGGCAGAACATGTGAATCATGTGCGAGAAGTCCTAAGACGACTACGACAGTGGAAATTTTACTGCAAGAAGTCAAAGTGTGCTTTTTGGCAGAAGGAGGTTACCTTCTTGGGTCATAAGATCTCATCAGAGGGGATCAAGATGGAAGAAGAGAAGATCAAGGCCATTACTGATTGGCCTACCCCGAAGGATGCTACAGAAGTACGAGCATTCAATGGACTGGCCAGTTTTTACCGACGGTTCATCCACTATTATGCTCACGTGGCTACACCATTGACTGACCTCTTGGGAAAGAACTCGAGCTTCCAGTGGACCACCAAGCATGAAGAAGCATTCCAGAAGTTAAAGCATATGGTGTCTTCAAGACTTATTCTTCAACCATATGATCCTCAACTACCTTGTGTGGTTGATTTTGATGCTTCTAACTTTGCAATTGGAGTTGTGTTGCAACAAGAATTTCCAGATGGACTACATCCGATTGCCTTTGTGTCTCGCCGACTAAATACAACGGAAAGAAATTACTCTGCTCGAGATCGGGAACAACTTGCAATGGTATATGCCACCAAGGTATGGAGGCATTATCTCTTGGGGAAACAAGTGATCATGCGAACTGATCACAAGCCATTGTTGCAGACCTTACACTTGGAGCACATGAAGAGCCGGCATCATCGATGGGAAGAGCAACTCCAATTGTTTGACATCAAACTTGAGTACAAACCAAGTTGGTTCCATGTCATTCCCGATGCTCTATCACGACGACCTGATTTGAAGGATCTTCCTTTCATCACGGCGGCAATTACAACGGTGTCCATTGACCCTAAGGTCCACAATGAGTTTCAATCAGCTCTACGACAAGATCCCTTCTTCCAAATGGTACACGGTCGTCTAACAGCATGCGACAAGGAGTACAACACCTTCTCCTTCAAGGAAGGCCTTTTATTCCATGCAGACCAGATCTATGTTCCAACCAAAGGTGATCTTCGACTTGTGCACCTTCAAGAAGCCCATGATTTATCAATAGCTGGTCACATGGGAGTGGACAAGACCTTGGACACCCTCCAACGCCAATGGTGGTGGCCCAACATGACACGAGATGTTCGAGACTTTGTCCGATCATGTGAGAGTTGCCAACGGAACAAGGCCAGTAACCAGAAGCCGAGTAGACTCCTTCAACCACTCGCCATTCCATCCGCTCGTTGGGAGCATGTGAGCTTGGATCTCATCACATCCTTGCCAAAGACAAAACAAGGACACACCGCCATCGTGGTATTTGTGGATAAGCTTAGTAAGCAAATCCACTTGGCACCAACTTGTGATACCATGGATGCTCCAACCTTAGCACAAATCTACTTTGACAATGTCTTCAAGCATCATAGCATGCCACGCGTACTCATCTCCAACCGTGATCCTCGCTTTACCGGGAAGTTTTGGCAAGCACTCTTTCAGATACTCGGCACCAAGCTTGCTTTGTCCACGGCCTATCATCCTCAAACTGATGGACAAACTGAACGCGCCAATCGTACATTGGAGGATATGTTGCGGGCCTTTGTCAATGTCTACCATACCAACTGGGATGAATGTCTTGCAGCTGCAGAATTTGCCTACAACAACTCCAAACAGGCAAGCACTGGATTTTCTCCCTTCTTTCTCAATTTTGGCCAAGATCCGCTTGTTCCAGATTCTCTTCTTGCTCCCCCTCCCTCTCAGGTTCCTCATACTTCTACATTCTTGACCACTATATCCCGCTCTCTCCAACAAGCCAAGTCTCACCTCCTTGTTGCTCAGAATCGCCAAATACAATATGCATACCATCATCGTCGTGATCTCACCTTTGAAGTTGGTGATAAAGTCATGCTATCCTCTAGTAACCTCCCTCTCCCACTTGATACCCAAGTTTGTAAACTTGCTCCTAATTGGATAGGACCCTTTGATATCACCTATATTATCTCTCCTGTTGCTTATCGTCTTGCCTTACCTTGTCACATGCGCATCCATCCTGTCTTTCATGTTTCCAAGTTGAAACCCTTTGTTCCTAACCCTTCTTCCTTTTCCTCTCGAGTCCAACCTCCCCCTCTTCCTATCCCTATCAATGATCATGAGGAGTACAAAGTTGATCGTATCCTTGCGCGTCGCCATATTCAACGAGGCCGTCGCCAACACACGGAGTACAAGGTCCTTTGGAAAGGGTATCCCCTTCATGATGCCACATGGGAACCTCTTTCTCACCTCCAGAATGCACAGATGGCCATCAAGGAATTTGAAGCTTCACTGGCGACGAGGACGTCACCAACTAGCGGCGGGGGAATATGTAACAATATGGAGTTTAGTGACGACGTTAGTCGGGCTTACGAAGTAGAGAATAAGCCAAAATAGCCTAGAATATTCTAGAAGCATCTAAGAAGCTTCTTAGGAAGCTTCCCAACTAGTTAACTTGCGCCCTAAGCAAGTAGCTTCTAGAAGGAAGCTTCTAGAAGCTTCTAACTAGCTTAGCTTGCACGCCAAGTAGGCGGCTTCTAGAAGGAAGCTTCTTGAGAAGCTTCCTAGTTAACTTGACTTGCACTCTAAGAAAGCGGCTCAAGGAAGCTTCTTGAGAAGCTTCAAAGGTCTTGTATGCTACCTATAAATACCAAGGCCAAAGCTCATGCTAGGCATTCGGAGTTTTCCCTCATTCAAGTGTCCCAATGTGAGTTTCCATTCTCCTATTTCTCTCCTCGGTTTCGGTCTTTTACAGGGAGGATGAAGGCAATGTTAAGTACTAAAGCCAAAGTAAAGTTGGAAGAATCCAAATTGCACAAGTTGAAGTTGCTTGTGTAGGAGACTAGGAAGAGGAAGAGGAAGAGGAAGACAAAGGATGTAGACATGAACAATTTGTTAATTTGCCTAAGAGATAAAGTAGATAGGAAGATGATTGAAGAAGGAGACAAAATCAATCTTACATTAGATTTAGTCCAATCAAAATAAGATGAATTTTGCAGCAATGTGAAGGTAGGATCTTGATGTGAAGTAGTGGAAGTAGGAGTGCTAGTGACTTTGGGTGAATTACTTGAGTCAATAGAAGAAGTTAGGATAGAAAAAGAAGAAGTAATTAAGTGGATTATGACTTTAGTTTCAGGTCAAACTAAAGATAGGACAAGTGTAAGAGGAGAAGTAGATATAGTGAGGGAGACTAAAGTACAAGATGTGCTTGTATTTAGGTGTAGAAGCCAAAGTAGAAGTAGACATTGGATTGGATGAGAAGTAACTATTTTGAGATTTGAAGAGGTAGATATGAAGAAGTGGAGTGACACTTCAAATCTACGGATTTGTAAAGTAGTAGTTGAAGTAGTTTAGGCAGTTTAGGTAACATTGAGTGCTTTGCCTATTTAAAGGGGGCATTTGCAATGTCATATTCTCTAGTATTATATTTTCAAGGTTGATTAAAACAAAATGTTGTAGCTCAATGCTCGTCATTTTGTAATACCAAGAGCTAGCCATATGATCTAAATGTGAAAGTTGGTTTGGTAACATCTAGAATAATGTTATACATGATGGTCAAAATAGATCAGATAGAAGTATCACCAAAAAAGTACTTCTACTAATAACAGAAACTGAAATAGACTTGAGAACCTTAGAACCAATAGCTAGACATATGATTTAAAGATGAGAATTGGTTTGGGAACATCTGGAAGGATGTTACACATGATGGACTAAACAGATCAGAAAGAGGTATCACCAAAAGGGGACTTCTACTAACAGAGTAGGAACCAAAATATACCTGAAATCTTTGAAGGCAATTTTGGAGGCCTAAACGGATGAATTAGGCCTCGAAAATGTGCTGGTCCCCCCCCCCCCCAAATAGAAGAAAATCTGGCCTTCCCTCCCCCTTGCTTTGTCTCATCGAGAGCTTTCCAACAGTACCTTACTCACGTGATTTTGAGATTCCTACAGGAAGATTTCCTAAAAGATTCCCTCCGATCAAAGCTTGTTTGACCAACCAGATAGGACCTAGACCAGACATGTCACCCATCCAAGTAAGTAATCCAAGGGTGGAGCTTTTTGATATGTCACCTATCTGTGTCCCTAATCCTATAGTGGAGCTTCCTTGGCGGAGATCCTCTTTGTCTATATAATAAAGAGAAGGTGCTCCCTTGGGGCATCGATTGTTTGAGTGTGCAATTTGTTTTTTCTCTCTTCTCTTGTCCTTGGAGTATTACAATGATATCAAAGTGAGTGTTTTAGTCCAAGAGAGTGGATCACCCCTCTTGGAATAGCACGAACTACTGAAATTGAGTAATTTGAGGTGGAGAACATAGAGTAGTTGCTAGACTTAGGAAGGACTTTAGAGAGAGGATGGGATGGATGCACCGGGAGGCCAATTTCCCGCACCTAGGTTTCCATTCTCGAACCCATTCCACATCAAGGTTATGTATTAATCAGCATGAGCAGATGAGGGTATTGTTAGTTTATCACTTTGGCGTAGAATTCATGGACAGAGTGATGAACTCACCAAACCCGGTGATTCTACTTGTGGTGATATATGACAGAGAGTGGGATTTGACAATCTACATTCTATTATGATAAAATGGATATGAATGTCCCAAATCCTCTCACTTTCAACACTCAAGTAGAAATCCGTTATGTAGTGAGGCCAAAATTGATGTTTAGAGATTTTTTGGTTAGGAATTTTGGTGAGGAGTATTATCAATGAGTGATAGCTTCTGAGGTCCCAATGGTAGTTCCGATAGTTCGTGCGCCTTCCAGAGTGATTATATTGACTCTGTATCAAAGAAGACATTAGCAATTGAGTGTTGTAGGAACCATGGATCTGCAATTGCAAGAGTTGGTGCAAGGAATGCAAGGGATGTTGAATGAATTTTGAGAGATTAAGATAATCATGGAGACATTACAAAGTCAAGTGCAGATCCTTAGGAATGATCAAGCCATGCAAGAAGAAGAGCTATCTCAAAACCCAATACTTGCCACTGAAGTACTTGGAGAGGCATCCGTGCCTACGAACCCTATCAACGATGAAGCCACATTGCTACTCCGGATGAAGAAGACCTGCAACATTGAACCTTACAAGGGGCAACGTTTGATGGGAGTAGTGGAAAATTGGATCTCAAGAATGAATTGATATTTTTGATTGTTCTCAACAGAGATCATAGCATGCTGCAGGCGTGTTTGCATGTGGGTACTTGACCGATAAAGCCCTCACATGGTATGATGCTTGGGAACAATCCATGATGGCAGAGAGAAGGGAGGTCACATGGACAACAATGCAAGAAGGACTGCTGAAGAATTTCCAATCAGTGGATTCTGTGCAGATGGCTCGAACCCGACTATGGGGATTGAGACAGAAGAATAGCGTTCAAGAGTATGTGGAGGCTTTTCTAGATCTACAAGTCGCAATTACCGACATGAGTCCAGCAGAGGCTCTCAACAATTTCAAACGAGGGTTGAAAGAGCGGATTTGCCAAGAAGTCATGGTGTAAAATCCTTGCACGGTATTTGAAGCCATTGCTTGTGCGCAAAGAATAGCAAGAGCATTAGGTGGAGGTGAAGGAGTCACCTCAACATTATCGGGCAGAAATGCCACACATGGGTGGACCAGTACCGATGGAATTGGGCAACCTTTGATTCTGGGATTGAGGAGCACGACCGCTTCAAGGGGAGTGGGGGCGGGCAGAAGAACAACAAGATGGAGTCTCACAAGGAGAAAGGACTCAAGGAGAACAACGCCGGTGTTACAATTGTGGCCGTATTGGGCACATATCTACCAACTGTCGCACTCGTTTCCCTAGAGGCCCTCGGCCTTCGTTCAGGCTATCTTTGAACAACATGGAGAGGCACATTGACAAGGAGGAGGTGGAAATCACTTTGGAAAACAAAGATTGCCGGTAAATGTACCTTGCGGCCTTACTGGCTCAATAAGGAAGCAGAGAAGCAAGGGAAGGAAGAAGAATAATGTGCAACGATCCCAGAAGGCAACCTCACAATTGATTGTCGTGAATGGAATCCTAGAAGGTAATCAAGTAAGTATTAATAGATCTGGGAGCAACAAAGAATTTCTTGTCTTGCTCTCTTGCAATAAGATTGGGAATGGATCTAGAGAGAGATGGAAGTGAAGAAGTAGAGTTACCAAATGGGCAAACAGAGAGGATTGAATCATTACCTAGACGGGTAACCCTCTTTGTAGGAGAATATCAGGAAGCAATTGAGTGGCAAGTGATATAGTTAGCTCGTTATGATGCAATTTTAGGCATGCTATGGATGAAGCAGTACAACCCTATGATAGATTGGAGGAAGAAAGTAGTGAGAACCCACAAATGGTCAATCATTGGGGTTAAAGAAAAATCACATAGGCAGAAACTGCCTCTATATATTGTAGGAACGGCAACTGTCTGTAAGATCGATAGATGTTTTATGGGTCTAATAAGAGAAGTCCAGAGTGCATTACTCGATGGACAAATTCCTAAGAAATTGAAGGATGTGGTGGATGAGTTTCAAAATGGCTTTCTCGATGATCTACTCTCAGGATTACCACCAAAAAGGCGAGTAGATCACAAAATTGAGACACTTCCGGGGAAGATGCCTCCTTGTAAGACCCCATATCGCCTATCACCTCATGAGTTGGAGGAATGTAAGACTCAAATTGAGGAGATGTTGTAGAAAGGGTTCATCCAACCTAGTGTATCACCATATGGGGCCCCTCTCTTTTTGTGAAGAAGAAGGATGGTACAATGCGCATGTGCATTGACTATCGGGGTCTCAATCAGCAAATAGTGAAGAACAAATACCCATTACCTCGCATGGATGACCTGTTTGATCAACTCCATGGAGCAAGATACTTCACCAAACTGGACTTGCAAAGCGGTTACAATCAAATCCAAATTGCAGAGGAGGATGTGCACAAAACTGCCTTTTGAACCAGGTATGGCCACTTTGAGTATCTTGTGATGCCTTTTGGCCTCACCAATGCACCTGCCACTTTCATGAGTCTAATGAATGACATATTTTTTCCATACTTGGATAAGTCTGTTATCGTCTTCTTGGATGATATCTTAGTATACAGTAGCACGATGACAGAACACAAACAACATCTACGAGAGGTCCTCCGGATTCTAAGACAGAATCAGTTGTACGCCAAAATCTCAAAGTGTGAGTTTGGCAAGTCTGAAGTAGACTACTTGGGCCATAGAGTAAGTGCACAGGGCATTCAAGTATTGAAAAATAAAATAGAGGTCATTCAAAAATGGAGTGCCCCAGAAGATCAGACTCAACTTAAGAGCTTCTTGGGGTTGACGGGATTCTATCGTAGATTTGTCAAGGACTTCTCCAAGGTTGCACAGCCTTTAACGGCACTACTTGGCAAAGGGAAGAAGTGGACATGGGGAACTGCACAAGAGTTGGCCTTTCAAGAATTGAAGGCCGCCTTGCTACATGCACCAATCTTGAAGTGGTATGACCCAAAACATCCAATCAAGTTGGCTACAGATGCATCAGGCGTAGGAATAGGAGCAGTCCTACAACAAGAGTGGCATGACGGATGGCATCCAATTGCATATTTCTCTCAAAAGTTATTACCAACAGAGCGCAACTACCACACCACAAAACAAGAAGAGTTGGCTATTGTTCTAGCAACCAAGCATTGGAAGCACTACTTGGGCAAGAAGGCATTTGTAGTAGAGACAGACCACAAACCTCTAGTCTACCTCAAGACGTAGAAGGATCTATCTCATCGCCAAATTTGGTGAGCAGAGTGGAAACAACACTTCAACATGACAATCACCTCCGTGGAAGGTAAGAAGCAACTTGCAGATGCATTCACCTGCATGCCAATGGCCAACAACTTGGTGGCAGAGGTTTAGATTAACCCTGAATTCTAGCAAGAGATTCTGGCGGCTACAAAAACTGACCCACAAATTGTAGAAGCACAATTATCCAAAGGTGTCACCAGTACCCAAGGACTCACCTTTTGGGATGGTAGATTATGGATCCCAAATGTCCTAGAATTACGCACCACCATCCTAGCGGAATGTCATGATTCGGCCATTACAGCTCATGTTGGAGTGGACAAGACCTTGGATGCAGTCAAGCGCCATTACTATTGGCCCAAGATGAGCAACGACGTGATGGACTATGTGCGTAGCTGCCTACTTTGCCAACAGAATAAAGCTTCTAATCAAGCTCCTGCAGGGCTCCTTCAACCTCTCCCCACTCCTACCCAATGTTGGGAACAAGTGAGTATAGATCTCGTCTGTGAATTACCCAAGACCACCTCAAGGTTTGACTCCATTGTGGTCTTTGTGGACCGACTCAGCAAAATGATTCATGTACGCCCTACCACCAAGGAGGTGACCACTCCACAATTAGCTCAAATATACTTAGATGCAGTCTTTGCTCACCATGGCTTGTCTAGAGTACTCATCATCGATAGAGGCACCCAATTCACCAGCTTGTTTTGGCGAACACTCTTTGGGTTCTTCAAAACCAAGTTGGCCATGTCCACAGCTTACCACCCCCAAACAAATGGCCAAACAGAGCGGGCTAATCGTACAATTGAAGACATGTTACGTGGCTTCACCTTAGAAGAGCAAGAGAGGTGGGACACCCTACTCCAGTTGGTGGAATTTGCTTACAACAATTCAGTGAATGCATCCACCTAGGTCACTCTGTTCTTCCTCATGTATGGTGAGCATCCCTTCATACCTTCTAGCTTGATGAAGATCCGTCTAATGGCTACCAAGGTCAATGCAGTCAACACATTTGTTTCGAGAATCCAACAAGGTGTAGAGAGCGCCAAGCGCAGATTACAGATTGCACAAAATTGACAAAAGCAGTATGTTGATGCACACCGTCGGCACATAGAGTTCAATGTTGGGGATCAAGTGTGGCTATCGACAACCAACCTCACATTAGTTGGACCTCGTAAGCTCAGACCTTGTTTTATTGGGCCTTTCTCGATTCTTCGTTGCATTGGCGCTGTGGCCTATCACCTTGAGCTACCACCACACATGAAGATCCATCCAGTCTTCCATGTCTCCCTACTATGCAGATATGCTCCCCGATCAGGCCAAGGTCATTCTACACCAGACATTGGACCTTGTCCGACACTCATTGATGGCACAGAGGAATATGAAGTGGAGCGGATTCTCCAAAAACGCATGCGTGGTACTCGTCACCCGCGGGTGGACTATCTAGTACAATGGAAAGGTTACCCCCTCTATGAAGCCACCTGGGAGCCCGCTGCCAATTTTGCACATGCACCTGTGTTGGTGCAAGCATATGAGTAACAATTGCACAACGAGGACGTTGTGTCTTAAAAGGAGGGAGGTCTGTAATACCAAGAGCTAGCCATATGATCTAGATGTGAAATTCAGTTTGGTAACATCTAGAATGATGTTATACATGATGGTCGAAATAGATCAAATAGAAGTATCATCAAAAGAGTACTTCTACTAATAACAAAAATTGAAATAGACTTGAGAACCTTAGAACCAATAGCTAGACATATGATTTAAAGGTGAGAATTGGTTTGGTAACATCTGGAATGATGTTACACATGATGGACTAAACAGATCAAAAAGAGATATCACCAAAAGGGGACTTCTACTAATAGAGTAAGAACCTAAATATGCCTGAAATCTTTGAAGGCAATTTTGGAGGCCTAAACGGACGAATTAGGCCTTGAAAATGTGCATACTCCCCCCCCTCCTCCCCCAACAAAAGAAAGGCTGGCCTTCCCTCCCCCCCTTGCTTTGGCTCGACGAGAGCTTTCCAACAGTACCTTACTCATGTGATTCTAAGATTCCTATAGGAAGATTCCCTAAAATATTCCCTCTGGTCAAAGCTTATTTGACCAACCAGATAGGACCTAGACCAGACATGTCACCCATCCAAGTAAGTAATCCAAGGGTGGAGCTTGCTGACATGTCACCTATCTGTGTCCCTAATCCTATGGTGGAGCTTCCTTGGCAAAGATCCTCTTTGTCTATGTAATAAAGAGAAGGTGCTCCCTTGGGGCATCGATAGTTTGAGTGTGCAATCTGTGTTTTCTCTCTTCTCTTGTCCTCGGAGTATTTTGCATTTTAGCTTAATTCTGAGTATTAATCCTATATGTGTGTTTGTGAGTGTTTGTGAGTGTTTGGAGAAGTTTGAATTGCAATCTTAGTGTGTTAGATGTTGGGTTTTGCAACTCCAATTCCATTCTATATGTTTGATCAAGGCAATGCCTTGATGAATCTATGAGGAATTGTAGTGTTGGTAGTATTCTTAATTTGTAATCATAGTATTGGATTGATGCAAAGCAACTTTGATTGAGGAAGTTGTGCCTTCAGTGGAGGGGTGGAACACAATTCTAAGGCAAAGTCACTTCATGGTGAAGTAGCCTTCTTTGGATGAAATTGAATCATCACAATCAATATCAATTTGGAAAGAGTTTGAAGAATTGTGATTATGGGTGTTGTTAATTCTTTCAAGATTTGCAAATTGAGTGCTTTTTACTCTCTTTTGGGTGTGGTTTCTACCCAAGATGCTAAAGATGCAACCAGGAAGATTTTTTTTTTGTTACTTTTACTTCATATTTGACCATTCTTGACATGTATCTCTATGTAAACAAATGATTACTTCTTGATTACCACAAAAGTGATACTTGTTGGGTTGTCAAAGTTACCAAAGAATGTTCTACCTATTATTATCAAAATAATTGTAAGAAATTCTCTTGTATCATGATTTATTCACCTCATGCTCATGAAATAATCCTAGAAACTAATAAATAATAAATAAAGCAAAGAAGCGACTGAAGTGCCTTCAATGAATGATCCACTCATTTATTATTAAGAAAAAAGAGTGTTACTTGGAAGGAAAAGGAATTGCCACAAGAATTGAATAGTCTATTGTAAGATATTAAAGGCAAATGTTTTGCAAATTGGTTTAAGAGATAGCAATGAATAATTTATTGGTTATTATGAGGTTAGTAGTGAAATAATAAATAATGATAATAGGCAAAGAAGTGATTGAAGTAGGTAAAAATACATTAAGTGAATAACCACTTATTTTCATTAAGGATAGATTTTGTAATTATATAAAGTTAGTAGATAAGTTACCAAAGACTAATGAGTTAGTAAAATAATCCAAATATAATTAAAGATTCTAAGATTATTTTGAAAAAATCTAGTAAGTTTCTTGATAGAATATTCTATAAGTATGTAGGAATTTTTTTGGTTGGAAATTCTAGGTTTTTTCCAAAGATTGTGTAACTTGCACATCAACCTAATAGCTTCTATGTTAAATAAACAACTTTTAGAAGGAAGCTTTTGTGGAAGGTTCTTGGGTAGCTTAGCTTGCATTCTAAGAATAGCTTTCAAGAAGGAAACTTCTCAAGAGTTTTGTATTACTTCATTGTAAATACCTAAACACAAATCTCATGCTAAGCATTTGGAGTTTCCTTGAATTGAGAGTTTCAATGTGACTTCTTGCTTTGGTCTTCAATTCTACCATTTCTCCCCTTGGTCTTTTATAAATATGTTCACCTTGTATGATGAACCATTGATTCTTTTAATTGTAATTTATAAAGAACAATGGACATGTTGTATTTACTTGTTAACCTAGAGAATTATAAGTAGGTAGTGTAGTAGAATAATAGTCATGGCGATAATGGCAAAAATTATTATTGTTATAAACCAATGGATTGAACATCTTATTCATTTGTTGGAAGAGAGAGATGTTGATGGTCAAAAATAGGAGCAATTGGAGAGTGTAGCATTTCTAAAAAGATTGAGTACAATTTTCAAAACAAAAGGTCTTTGAAGGCAAGAATTTACCAAGAGTAGTAGAGAATTTTGTGCATGATTGTTAACATTATTTTAAAGCCAAAAATCTTGTAGATGATCTAAGATAAATCCTCTTGGCTTCAAGTAAACTAGATGGAACAACAAAACTATGGTAGTAATTTTGAGTGAAGCAAATTCAACAACAATTTGTTGCTACATGGGAACACTTCAAAAGTGCAATCATTGGGCGATTCCAAGCCATGAATGTTGCACAAGCTGTAGAAGATTGATTGGCAATGAATGTTGCATGAGATTGGTTGGTGAAACTAAGTCAAATTGGTTCAATAAGAAGTTATATTTTTCAATTCCAAAACACATGATGCTTATTCCAAACATACACAAAGGTGAAGTTTAGATCATTTTGTGAGAGGCTTGAAATCACACGCCAAATTGAAAGTAACCATGCATGAACCCAAGAATCTAGAAGAAGCCATGTAGATGGCTTAGCGCTTTGAATCCTTGGTTACCATGGAGGTCTTGACCTAAAACTCCATAAAATCTACAAAGATACCAAGCATGAGTGGATAAGCTAGCACCAATGGGCATTTGTGTCATCCAATGGAAACCACTTTGCATGACATATCAAGAGCAGTTGCAACTAAATGGTGGTTGCTTCTAGTGTCAACAAATTGGATATCATATTGTTTAATGTCCACTCCAAAATAGACAATCCTAACCAATTGCTTAAATGGAGTTCATGAAGCGTGATGATCAAAGAATGAAGCATCCCAATAGGAGATATTGAGCCACTTATTAAGAACTTGATTAGTTCTAATGGAGTTGAAGACTCAACCTATGCAAGTTTGATTCACTTGCAAGATATGATATCTAATTGTGCTTGTAGAATTTTGGTTAATTTTGAGAGTTTTGAGAATTGTATGTCCATACAATTAATGAATAAATTAAGTATCCATATAAATAAAATATTAAGCAACAAATTGATGATGGAAAATGGTAAAAAAGAGTTTTTCATTCCAAACCTCACAACCTATTGCATCACAAAATTGGGAAAGAGTATTCCAAGTACATGAGATTTGTAATCACCTCCTTACACTATGATATCATTCTAGGTCTTCCTTGGCTTCAATGTCATCATATTCAATTTGATTGACCCAATGAAAAATTCAAGTACAACACCAAGGTAAGAATTAAGGATTAGGTTATCTAGCACCTTTAAGTAGAATAGTTGGTCCCAAGATAGGAATTTTTTCAATAGAATGAATGTAAGCAAACTTTGGATGAAATATATTCTTATGATGTGGATTTATTGGATTTAATTTATGATGTGGATCAAACTTGTTGCACAAGGGGACTCAAATGAGAATCAGAAGCAAATTGTTGATTAGATAGTTCAAGAGTTTGTATATATATTTCACAATGATCTTCCAAAGGTATTATCTTCTGATCAAGATATGCCTTTCAAGATTAGTTATTTCCAAGTAATACTCTAGTGAATAGATTGATCTATTGACTCTCACCAAAGGAGCTAGAGGAACTTTAAATAACACTAATTGAGTTGTTGGATAAGGATTTTATACAACATAGCACATCTTCTTAAGGAGCACTAATACTCTTTGCACCAAAGAAGGATGGAGTGTTTTGATTGTATATTTAATATAATGACCTTAATACAAAAAATGTGAAGAATGCATATCTTTTGCCTTGAATTGATGACTTATTGGATCAATTAATTGGAGCAAGATATTTCTCAAAGTTGGATATTCAAAGCAGCTATTGAAAAATTCTCATTGATAAGGAGGATATGTACAAGATTACCTTTTGCACAAGGAATGGGCATTTTGAATGGAGTGCTTTACCTTTTGGGCTGACTAATACTTAGGCAATTTTCATGGATCAAATGCATTGGATGTTGGAATGGCTATTGGATCAATATTTTGTGGTGTTCTTGGATGATAATTTAATTCACAGTAAGACAGAGGTAGAATGCAAGACCCATATATGAGAAGTCTTAAAGTGGCTACATTTGTGGAATTTGTTGCAAGAAGTCACAATATACCTTTTGGTAGAAGGAAGTTATCTTCTTGGGTCATAAGGTCTCTATGGAGGGGATCAAGATGGAAGAGGAAACAATCGCAACCATTACCAATTGGTCTACTCTTAAGGATTTCATAAAATTTTGGGCATTTAATGGATTGGTGTTATTTTATTGATGGTTCATTTATTATTATGCTCATGTTCCCACACCATTGAATGATCTCTTGGGGAAGAATCAAGCTTTGAGTGGAGCACTGTAATACCAATAGCTAGACTTATTATCTAGAGGTGAAAATTAGCTTGGTCACATTGGAGAGGATATTATATATGATGGAGTAGGTAGATCAGATAGAAGTATCACCAAAAGAGTACTTCTACTAATAGGGCAAAAGCCAAAAATAGCCTAAAAATTTCAAAGCTAATTTTGGAGGCCTAAACGGATGAATTAGGCCTCAAAAATGTGCACATTCTCCCCAAGCAAAAAAATTAGGTTAGCTTCACTCCT
Source organism: Lunularia cruciata (assembly GCA_948567375.1). NCBI lineage: Eukaryota > Viridiplantae > Streptophyta > Marchantiopsida > Lunulariales > Lunulariaceae > Lunularia > Lunularia cruciata. Next base: position 70,509,490 of record OX419755.1, on the reverse strand, counting down.
CCCTTGTTTTTCTTGTCAAGATTTTTCCAATTGTACCTCACCCATGTGCCTAAAATAAGAATCCTACAAGAATATTCTCTAAAGATTCCCTTTGGTCAAAGCTTGTTTGACCAACCAAATGGGTCCAAAACCAACATGTCACCCATGCATGCAACTAATCTAAGGATAGAGCGTGTTCAGATGTCACCAATCCATATATATGATCCACGAGTGGAGCTTACTTTAAGGAAATCTTCTTTGCTATATAATAAAGACAAGGTGGTCCTTTGGGGTATCGGAGTTTTGAGTGTGAAGCTTTGTGTTTCTTCTTTTGAATTTTCTCTTGGGGGTTCTCTTGTGTTTGGAACATTACAACCACCAAGCACAAAGAAGCATTCAAGAAATTGAAGCATATGGTCTCTTCATGACCCATCCTCCAACCATATGACCCTCAACTTCCTTGTGTGTTTGATTTTGATATTCTAACTTTGCCATTGGAGCTATGTTGCAATAGGAATTTTTTGATGGTTTACATCACATTTCCTTTTTGTCTTGATGACTAAACATAATAGAAAGGAGATATTTTTTCCAAGATCAAAAACAACTAGCAATGTTATATACCATAAAGGTATGGAGGCATTATCTATGGGAGAAACAAATAATCATGAAAATTGATCAAAAATGTTTGATGCAAACCTTACATTTGGAGCATATAAAGAGTTAATACAACCAATGGAAGTAACAACTATAATTTTTTGGCATCAAGCTTGAATGTAAACTTGGCAAGTTCCTTGTCATTCTTGATGTCTTATCATGATGACCTAATTTGAAGATTCTTCCTAAATCTCTCATGATAGCAACAACCACCATGATGTCAACCAACTCAAAGATACACATAGAGTTCAAGATTACTTTATAGTGGGACTCCTTCTTTCAATTAGTGCAAAGTCATCTTGCAGTACACAATAAACAATATAACATTTTTTCCTTCAAGGAGGATTTTTTATTTTTTGAGAATCGGATCTATGTTCTAACTAGGGGTGATCCTTGACTTTTGTGGCTTCAAGAGACCCATGAATTACCAATTTCTAGTTACTTGAGTGTGGATAAAACCTTGAGCACCCTCCAATGTCAATGGTGGTGGTTGAACATATCACAAGAGTTCAAGAGTTTGTTTGATCTTGTGAGAGCTACCATTACAACAAGATCAACAACCAAATACCAAATGGACTACTTCAACCACTTTCCATTCCAATTGCAAGATGGAAACATGTAATTCTTGACTTCATCACATCCTTGTCCAAGATGGATCAAGGCCATACTTCCATTGTGATGTTTGTTGATAAACTTAATAAGCAAATTAAGTTTGCATCCATTGTGGATACCATGGATGCTCCAAGGCTAGTTAAGATTTACTTTGACACTATCTTCAAGCACCATTAGATGCCAAGGCTTATCTGATCTTGATCCTTGATTTGCTAGTAAATTTTGGCAAGCGTTCTTTGAGTTAATTAGCACCAATTTTGTTTTATCTATGGTCTATCATCCTCAAACTAATGTGAAAACCAAACACACAAATTGCACTTTGGGAGGTATGTCCATGCCCTTGTCAACATTCATTACACTAATTAGGATACTTGTCTTGTGGCTCCCAAGTTTTCCTACAATAATTCCAACCAAGCAAGCATCGGGTTTTGTCCCTTCTTCCTTAATTTTGGGCAAGGTCCACTTGTTCTAAATTTGTTTCTTGCTCCCTTGCCATCTCATGTTCCTCATACTTCCACTTTGTTATCCATGTAATCTAAATCCTTGCACCAAGCCAAGTTTCATCTTCTCGTTGCTCAAAATTGGCAAATGCAATAGGTTGATAAGCATTGTTATGGTCTCACCTTTCAACTAGGCAATATGGTAATTCTTTCTTCTAGTAACCTTCCTCTCTTGCTTGACACTCAAGTTTGTAAATTTGCTCCTATTTGGATATGTCCATTTGATATTACTCATATCATTTTTCCTATCATCTATCTACTTGCCCTTACTATTCATGTGCTGATCCATACTATCTTTGATGTTTCAAAGTTAAAACACTTTCTTTCTAAACCATCTTCCTTTTCTACTCATGTCCAACCCCCCTTCCTCCCATCCCAATTGATGATCATGAGTAATACAAGGTTAATTATATACTTGCATGTTGTGATATCCAACATGATCGTCATTGCTACATTGAATATAAGGTCCTTTAGAAAAAGTTATCCTCTTCATGATGCCACATGGGAGCCTTCTTCTCATCTCTAAAATGCACAAATGGCCATATAGGAATTCAAAGATTCCACAACAACAAGGACGTCACCAACTAGTGGTGAGGGAATATATCATAATATGGATTTAGCATACAAGTTAACAAAGTCTAATGAGTTAGTAAAATAAACCTAAGATAACTATGAATTTTAAGAATGTTGTAGAAGCATCTATGAAGTTTCTTGGTAGAATGTTAGAGAAACACTTAGTAAACTTCTTGGTGGAAAACTTCTAGGTACCTTCCAAGGATTGAGTAACTTATACACCAAGTTAATAGTTAACTTAGCTTGTATGCCAGGTAGGCAATTTTAGAAGGAAGTATCTTTGGAAACTTCTTGGGTAGCTTACCTTGCACTCCAAGAAAGCAACTTTGAGAGAGGAAATTCCATAGAAGCTTCTCAAGGGCCTTGTATTATTTCACTATTAATACTAAACCCAAGCTCATACTAGACATTCAGAGTTTCACATAATTGAGAATTGTAACGTGACTTCCACTTCTGATATTCCATTATTTTATCATAATAAAATTATGGAATGCTCTCTGTTTACAGATTTTAACACAAATTTCTTGCAGTTTCATCTCCATACCTAAAGCAATTTAAAAAGAGTAAGTTAAAAAACATGATTTAAACAGAATAAAATAAAATAAGAACCCAACAAAGCCCATTCCCATTCTTATCAAAATAAAGTCTCTTATTTTTGTGAAGAACGCATCATCAAGATGCAGTATATTGAGTGTCTATCTAAATAATTTTTGTTTAAAGAACGTGCACAAGAGCAAATCTATCCCGAAGTGAAAAAATTCATCCAAATTGAACCAGCACTATGCCAATAATATAAGAGCATCAAATTTGATCTAACAAAATGGCATAAAAATGTAAGTGATTGACAATTAATTTGGGTCTTTTAGCTTCATGGACCTTTTGGTTCGTATGATGAAAGACCCATTCAACTTAAAAATAATTAAACTACAAATATGGATCAAAACTGCTAATGGACCTTTTTGTAGTATGGTGAAAGACCCATTAAACTTAATTAAACTAAGAACTGATTAAACTACAGATATGGATCACAACTATAATGATCGAATTACTCTTGGGGAAGAATCAACCAATTATCAAGGGGCCATTTTAACTCAGCTCTGCTATTGTTGTTGTGACGGATTCCAGTGGCTGTTTTCCTGGTTCCATAATGTATATATAATTACGTTAGACATGTCGTTCATATTTTTTGCGTAAACTCCGCCCTAGTTTGGCTGAAATAAAGTTAAAAATGAACTACACAGGTAAATGCGATAAACTTCACTCTTCTTCCTAAGTGCGATGTTTTCAAATTACATCTTTGAAAATGATTTAATAATTAAACTGAATATATTAAAGTATCCACTTACGAAGATAAAAGGCGATCGCGTAGGAAAAATGAAAGACGAGAAGACCCCATCGAACCGTACAAGGAAAAAAGATAAAAACACGTACAAATTTACCAAAAATGTACTTCTACTTACACTCTAAGCTTTTTATAACTATAATAAATGTTTTCTAAAGTTAGCGCTAATGAGTTATCTTTGACCGAATAACCCAAAGAGATGCTGATATAAAATGGGGATCCCCCGCCACCGCTCCACTCGCTGAAAGTCAATGTGGTTCGGGAAACCTGTCCGGTGCCGAGCCTCCTTCGCTACCTAGGATGCGTATAAGTGGTCCAAATGAATGTACATGCGTATATTCTATCGAATACTCTTGTCGTGCGTGCAGACGCCCGCCGTAAGATCGCGTAAGGAAAGATGGAAGCCATCATCGACCCGGACAAAGATAAAACACAAGAAACAAAACGGACTTAAGATGCAAATGCAAGAAGTATGGGACACGACCCCATCAAACTGTACGAAGATAAAACGCAAGAGTTAACATGGAATTAAACATCATAGTTTCGGTACGAGAAATCTATCATATGTTATTTAAAATTCAAATATATTTATAATATATTACTAGAGGAAAAATAACTAATGAAAATATGCAAAAGCTTGTTCCACCCATCGTCCCCTCATGGAAGGAGAACTACAACTATTACTATAAATCAATATTTTATTATATACTGTTCCCAGTGGTGATTTGGGGACAAGGATTCTATTATTATTATAGACTATTTTGATATTATAATAGATAATAATAATTTTTACTAAATAAAATCATTTATTTGTCCGTTTATTGTATTTATCTAAATCTTTACTTATAGTAAATCTAAGACCGCCATATTACCTCGTACGTCCTATCCTCCTATGGCCTTCACTTCTTTCTTGTTATCCTAAGCGGTCTCCGATCCGTTTGCTGAGCCCCCCAACAAAAGGTGTCCTTTTATGGTAAAGCCAAAGAAGGAACGCTTTTCCTCTCTGGAGCTCCGCACTTTATATTTGCTTAGCGAACAAAAGGTGCAGCATAACATAGAGAGCTCAGAGAATCCCAGGTCTAGATGAGATGAGATGAGATGAGACTAGATGCTGTGGACGAGAACCAGATGAGTAATTGGACACCTGCAAAACCTCCATACCGCGGGGCTTTACTGCAGTTATCCATATTGGACTATATATACCGTCCCCATAATTCTGTAAATTAGAACGACGAACTTGTAAAGTTTCGGATTGTGTGTAGAGAATATTATATGGCGCGAATCAGTTTTAACTGAGAGAGAGATTCATGGTTTTTACTACAAAGAATTATGTGATCTTTTCAGTTACTCGGTTAACAAGTTTATATGGATGTGTGTTGTAGAATTATATCAATTATATGAAAAGGTGAACGGCTTTCAAGTTCCATGATAAACTTCTTCTTTTCATAAGACCAGAACAATCTTTTAAGAATGTAGATTGTTTTTAAATGATGTGGTTTTTGTCATTAATCTTGAAGTGAAAGTATACATACTCCAACTGCTCATGACTTAATGTTGGGATTGGCATGGAACTCTCCATTCCAATAAGAAAGACAGATTTTGTCCAAAAGGAAGATATTCATACTACGACTAAATAAAATTTATGTTTGCATGGAGTAAAAAACATGCAAATACTACATAAATAATATAATTCTTTTCATTTCTTCTCGAAATACCTTGAGCCCGGCTAATTCTGTTGAGATGACGTGTACGACTTTGAAATTCACCTCTACAACATTCACATGATAAGCAAGAAAGTATTTCTCACTTATAACACTGTATTGACTTTGTCATCCCAAATCCCGGCCCGATGCATTCCTGAATCATTTTGAATTCTAAAAATTTTCGCTCTAATCCGTCCGTTTTCATGAATATGTTTCGATGTCAGCGGTTAGAACGGGTTCTAAATAGGAGAAATACCTCCATACAAAAGGTGATACAAAGTGGTTATTTCGTTCTGTCTTTGACCCCCACTTAATGGACAACTCCGTACAAGGTCATAAGGAATAGCATTCGATCTCATAAGAACTAATAGATGAATTAAACGATCTAAATTTTCTTGTCATTAGAATAATAGATAACGCGAAAAAGGCGACCGCGTAGAGAACACGAAGGATGGGAAGACCCCATCAAGCATCATAATAGATAACTAGTATATCAGATAATCTTATGATACTTGTTTACCACCGAAACTCGTAAAATCTCTTGACATAACACATCCAATCACCGGGTCATCATGGTTGAGGTCTGTTTATTGTACGGTACAGCATAGCTCAGCATGACGAACTTCCACGACCAAGAATATATGTCTACACAAACTCAATCATTTGCGCATTTAACGAAGTCTGGTCATACTTCTACAATGAGCTGCTGATCTTGGGTTTCTTCTGTGCTCAGTTCTAAGTCGAACACGGAACCAGTCGTTTCTCACCTAAGTGAGAAACTGGCTGAGAAATGAGGACTTTTGACTATGTATGGAGATCTAACATGAAAAGGTTGAAGGCTGAAGGGAATGACTCGATTGATGATAGAGACATGTAAAATTGATGGGACACTGGTGTAAAAGAATCAATTACTTTTATAATCGCCCATATGATGTATCGTGCAGCTATCGCTGATTCATGTAAATCACCATGAACCTAAGGGGATGAGCACCACAAATTTCAGTCCCATACGTAGAAGTAGAAGTTGGATCCTTTATATATTTGACTGCTTAGGATACAGGCTTCCGCTGATATTGAGTGCGCTACTAGATAATGTTGGCATGAACTCAGTGCTTTGCATAAGATGAACAAAAAGAAACACCAGTCAGAATCGTGATATGAATCAAAAGATAGGATTACCACCACCTTCCCTGCGTGGTGCTTTCCAACCTGCATGCTCCTAATCTAGCAAACTTCCGGTAAGGACATTCAACAATCACGACAGCATCTCTTTCAGCACGTGGCGCTTGAAAGCACTCCTTGCTTAGAACCGGCTATACCCGTGGGTGGGTCCAATTGAACCTCTCCTAACTCCTGTGACGATTTTATGCTACAGTAAGCAACACCCAGATGAACAACTTGAAAGGAGACGAGGGGGTTCTGTTAATGGGCAGGGCAAGTGTCATCAAAGGAATCACAAAATTCCGCGTAACCTACGCACCCGCAAAAAATAAGACCATGCTAACTGGCCAGATCAACTCTTGTACACGCGAACAGGCTTGGGTGAGCTGAATTTTAGTATAAAAGCTCTTCGAAAACAGGATCTATGGTTCCTCCCCACTTCCCATGGTATGACTCCAAAAGCTTTTCAGATACAGTTTTCCCTGCGAAAACCATGACTTACATGAGTTAGTGTACCATACACACGTGTAAGCATGGAGATGGGCACTAAATTCATCATATTCAAGTGACGTAATGTGTTCGTCAAAATATAAGGATAGAGCGACAGCTCGAACCTGAAATCACAGTTTCTTCAATCTCATTCAAGAAGCTCACTTCCTTGTAACCTCTTCGACGAAGACCCTCCTGAAACCACAAAGGAGCAGTTTAACTTTAATAGCCAAAAGCGGAAAGTCTGGACAAAGTCAGCACTGTTATAAACAGACATACTACTCCCTCAGTCCCATATTTATGTGAGTTGAAAGCAAGAATCCAAACCCACTGAGAACAGAAACGACCGTAAATAAAATTTTCCCTGAAGGATAATTTTGAATTGCCAGACATTTAGTAAAAGACAGCTCGTACCTTTGCTAGCTGGAACACATCTTGTGTCACGTGCTTCAACAGACCATCACGGAATGGGGTCTGCAAACCCATTTTTGGTACCTAACCGAGGAAGTAATATGAATCAGTCGCAAGTCCTAAAATGCCAAGAAGGCTATGACATTCTACCGACCCGACGAGAAGCGAAAAGGTGCACCGGGGTAACATAGCAAGAACTCTCGCTGATTCGGGGAAAACATGTTTGCCAGAACAATAATAGGCCAGATCAAAGCCTGGGCTGGGCTCTCAGCATAATGGCAGCGGACAGATAGATATTAGCCAACCCCCATAGGAGATGCTTTGATAAGTAATGTAATTAGAACTACCCACGGTCCATATCAGACTCCATACCTTCCTCCTAAGCATGGCGCGCTCGCCTTCAGTCCAGTCATTGATGATGTCCAACGCTCCTTGCAGGGATTCATCATCGTACAAGACACCTACCTGTAAGACAATTGAGTTATTTATTAGTAGGGCTGTTTGGGATCAATCACTGCTAACTTCTGCAACCAAACTGCGTATGCAGAAGCACAGTATACTTCTGGTTTCTCAACTGGAAAGGCCAACAACCAGTATAATTTCTTGCATCAGCACTCCTTTCCGTTTATCTTTCTCATTGTAAAATGGTTCACATGACATCAAGCGCCAGACCTTTTCAAAAGTTAAGTTCGAAAAGGTTCATAAAACGCACCCAAAATGCTGGCAGAGCACACAACCGTTTCCAAGGGCCGCCATCTGCACCTCTCATCTCTAGATATCGTTTTAGTCTGACCTGCACCCATCCAGGCAAGATTTCTTGCATTAGTATCTGACGCATATAGCACAACACTCTTTCATACATACTTTCAGTTATTTCTAGACAAATTCATGCTTACGTGTCTAACTAGCAAACTCTTAATTGAAAATGGAAGACCAACACACCTCTGGAAATATTGTCGTCAGATGATTCTCCCAATCATTTAAAGTTGGAGTTTCACCAGGCATGTTTGGTAGCTTCCCGTTCAGGAAATCCTGCACGGTAGACAGATGTAATTCTTCTCAGACAAAACCTCTAGTTATATATGGCTATAGAGTTTTCTCTTTTTTGTACAAAAAGTTACAAAAGAGAGGGAAAATGCCATGCAGTAATTGCGCATTGCAAAGTTGCCAGAGCAAAGGTGTCTTAACACACCTTGAAGGACAAGCCAGTACAATCGATGTACCGTCCTTTGCGATACACGAAATACATGGGAACATTTAGAGCGTAGTCAACATAGTCCTCAAATCTGCACAACATTCGGTCAAAGAGAACAAATGCGACGCTTGAAATTAGAGAAATCACTCCCTCATGCATCTCATGCACCATCTTTCAGGCCCATACGTATAGTTAAAATCTAATAGAGTGCCCGTTATATTTCCCTGCACTTCTAAACGAGATTCCTCTGTCTGCGTTCAGCATATATTCCTAGCTCTTCCACTTCAGCGAAATGGAAGAGCTAGGTCTGAAATAAAGTGAACCTCTACGGATCATCAATTATTCATAGTTAAGACGATGAAACCTTGACTTCATAAGATTGATACGATATATCCTATTTAAGATGGTCCTAACTACCATATGATCCGAGAGTTGAGATATTTGAGTAAGAGCAGAAAGCCTTCACAGAACGGGGGATGCAGAACACACTTAGGACAGACCAGGACACATGCATATGGAAAATGCAAGCAATAAAAAGTGCAAGTAATCAAGGGATACAAAATGGCAGGAAGGCGTGCTAAACAAGTGAGTCAAACGGAAGATGGGCGAAATCGTTAGAAAGCAGAAGCGAAATAAATATATTCCATGATCATCATGCAACAGCAAAATAGTTGGGAAGCAGAAGCAAAAATTGATACATTCCCTGTATAGCATGCATAATGAACACCAGCAACATTCATGTGAGCAAGGAACCGACCCCCGTCTAGCAGATAGGAAGCAAGAGGAAAATAAAGCGAATCCGTCGAGCAAGTAGGAGGACAGCGTCAGTGGATGATGGCTGGACTGGAGCGAAGTGCGACGGGACTGGATATAGAGAAATGGCTGGACTGGAGCCGTTCGACAGGACTGGATAATGTATATCAGGTCATGCTCTCTGGCGAATGAGTCCACGAGGTCCTGAAGTAGCTGGATAAATGCCAGCACCCTTAGTTCCGAGTTTCTTTTCGAATGTTCATGAGTGCGGAGAGTTGAGTTATATAAATCAGGCTCTTCCGAGAGCCGGGCTTAGAAAGATTCTGAATAGCGTATCATCTGTTGCATTTCCTGTAACGTCTTGTTTAGTGAAATAGCCAATGGAGTAACTAACCCAAATTTTCCGGAGAAGACGAAAGGAAGATCGCCAGTTCTGTTGTTATCAACATCCGTCCAGATGTGACTGCAGAAAGAAACATCCCGTATAATTTGAACTTACTCTTGAGAACAAATAGATTCCTGACAGACTGCATTGACTATGTTTAGCCCACGGGGATTGTACAAATCCTTGACTTCCAGAGCAGGAAAACAAGTAAGTAAAAGACGTATTTCCAATCCTTACACTTACCTTCGGTAGCTAATATACCCATTGGGCTTCCCGTCAGCAAACGGTGAATTAGCGAAGAGGGCGGTTGCAATCTGCACAACAACCATTATATACAAAGAAGGTCAAAATCCCACTCCAGCGAGAGCCTGTGCAACAGCAGATAAAACGTTGTACAGCTATTTTGCGATTATCCTTGTTGACTAAGTTCTCCTAATGAAAATGATCGATTACATTTCAGTTTCCAATAACATCCAACCGGGACACCGACAAGTTCTCTCTGGACCAAGAAACCCCCGGGATTCAAACATACATACCGGTTGCAACGCGAGGCCAACTTGAAACTTTCTGACCATATCTTCCTCGGAGGAGAAGTCTAAGTTTACCTGACAAAAGGACAAGATAAATGAGATAGAGTCTGGACATATGTACTCTTAAGTACAACCTACAAAATTGCGCGTACAGCTGAATTTCTTACTCTACTCAAGTCTAGACTGAAAGTGAACGGTTCAGAGTTACCTGTACTGTGCAGGTGCGAAACATCATGTCAAGACCATGTGACCCCACTTTAGGCATGTAGTTGCGCATGATATCGTATCTTCCCTGCAATACATTCGTAGACAACATGCGTTAGCAAGAAAAAGACTCCGCAAGCACTTCAAGCAGGGTCCTGAACTGTGTTTATATGCTTGACTGCTTCGTGTAGACTTATATTCCTCCGAAGTTGAATTCCACAAGAGGAATATTACCTTAGGCATTACAGGAATTTCTGAAACTGGCCACTTTGGGTTGAAACCAATGCCCAAAAATCCCAGACCCATATCTTCGGCCACAGCTTTGACCTGTACATGAAATTAGCCAGCGGATTCATAGTTACTGTACCACCTTTCGTGTCACCTGAGATAGATAGTTCACAACAAATAAACATCTTATTCATATTGGGATTCTCTTGAGCTTGATTACTCCACATCATAACCAGGGTCCTAATCAATGTGAGCATCACAGGTAAAACGTGATTTAACGAGCTTTCACTTTCCCTCACAACTATGATACCTGATAAAGATGAGAGTTCACTTCGGCACATGTCTGATGCAGAGTTTCAAGAGGTGCCCCACTCAACTCAAATTGACCTCCAGGCTCTAATGAGACACTTTGGCCATTCTGCATCGTTCACAGCGTACACTCACTTAGCATATACCATTGACAGATCAAATCAAGCAGGCGCGAGTTTCTACGTCATCGAGGTCAATTGATCTCCGAGGGCCTTCCATGCCAAACATTCAAACATAAGACAATACTCAGAAGACATAAAATTGCCGGAAGTGACCTAGACAGACTTAGAATGCTAAAATAAGAAGAAAAAAAGAAATAGACTTCGTTCGACAGGGATGCTCATAATAAGATATCTGACCATCTTCAAACCGATGATATTGTCGTTTTCTACAACTCTCTCCCAATTAAAGCGTTCTGCCAGACCCTCGAGAAGCTGGGCAATCTGTTTGTATTCTGCAGGCCTCAAGGTTTTCAAGTCGAACCCAAACTTCTCGTGTTCTGTTCCAATTCTGCAAAGTTAAATGAACATCAGCACAGACCCCTAGTTCCTTCCTTGAATCCCATTCAGCAGAAAGCAGGGAACCAGCAGAACCCTGATGCGAACATCATTCACTTTAGAACATGAATAGGAATCCTTGAGACGGTACTCAAACCACCAATACAAAACACTGGAAGATCAAGTGAGCAATTGCAGTTTTCAGTCCTAGCTGTGTAATGAATTCTTCGTCTATTTTGAAATGCAGTTTTTGCTTGACGATCATCATTGCATCTTGACTTTTCTATGGCGCGGAACCGACTGCAATAATCATGGAAACGGACAAAAATTGGGATCCGTTATGACGACTAACCTCCACTTCTCCCGAGGCTTACATCCCGAGGCCAGATATGCGACGAGATCCTGCCTCGTCAAAGGCTCCGCTCCAACAACTACTTCTTCGGCAGGAGGGCTGGCGGCAACAACTTTCAGCCCATTCCTTCTCCTTATGTCCCAATTACTATCAGTTCCCACTCCAAAGCATCTCCCGCTCGGCGTAAGTGCCTGCAGTCTCGAAATTTTCGCACTGGCTCCATTCCCTAGAGCATGAACACGTTTATGTGGCGCTGCTGCTGCGGCTGCGACGGAGAACGATGGTCCAGCTCCTGTCAAAATTGACGTCATTTCAAAATTCAACGAAGACGAAGGTTTCTACTTCTCGAGCTCTTTCCTACCTTCTCCGCCGTGCCAATCTCGAACCCCAAACCGCAGATTAAATGGCAACGACCAGCATGGACGCATGAAATCCCTTCATCGGGATCAATCCCCCACGCTTCCTTCGTTGGTCCCTTCCCCCTCCCCTCCTTAGTATTCTCCTTCCTTCCTGCCTCTCCTCTCCGGCAGCTGCTTCGTCCTCTACTTCCTGCTCACCTGTCTCTTTATGTTATATGTTATCTGTTATCTCTTTCCGAACCCAACTAAACTACGATACTACGGAAATTGGGATCGAGATCAAATGTTCATTAACGAACTCCTTTGAAATGTGAGTTATGACAAAGCAACATGATCAAAACCAAATGTATTGTGGAAAAATACAAAATTATAAATCCTAGTTACACCAAATAAGAAGTTGCTACAGATTTTACTTATATTAAATCCAAAACCAAAATTACACAGAAGAGAACGACAGATGTTGCCAAACTGTTTTCCCCTATCTAAAACTAAACCTAATATACATTAACTTAGTGCTGAACCCAATTGGTGTTTCCAAGTTTGACTTGTGTTACCCGAACTATTCCACGATGTAACGTATAGAGAGGTACCTCCTCATCACACCCATAGCGCATGATGGATGGATGCGCCTCGTCTTCAGATACAGTAGCCCTTACCAACTTCCGTACCCATTACTAGTCGCGGCGTGCAGTCAGGTGACAATGGAATTCGTCAGCACTCGGAAGACGAATCAAGCCTAGGACTCTTTTATCAAAGGGATATCATCTTCCGTTGGATGACATTCTAAACGGTGGGGATCAAAAGTTCATCGACCTTGAGCCAGACTCCTGATCGGTAACTTACCGCTGGAGAGGAACTGCACGGCGGGAGAGGAACTCCCGACCGCGAGAACCCGGAAACAATCCCGGTTCAGCCTCTGTTTGACTGGAGTACGTGATCTCCAGGACAGGACATCCTGGGCATGGTAGATTCCCCTTCCACATCAACCTTCGAGCTCTGCCACGTAGTTAAAGTCCCCTTCAAAGATCAGACTGCAGGCCCTTTCCAGGTCAAAACGCGACCACAATCTGCCACAGACCCAAACACTGGCGTCGACAGTAAAGGTGATCCCTTTCAGTCAATTGAAACGTAGCAGCAAAATTTTAAAAATTCAAAACAACAAGGCAGATTCCTCCGGAATAAAGAAACATTTCGCCGGCTCCTACTTTATTCACAAACCATCGAACAGGAATAGAATATTCTGGTCCACACAAACCCCGAAGAGAAAGAAGGCGACACACAAACCAACGTTGGTCAGCTCTTTCCCAACGCCGCAGTAGACTCCCACCCATCCGCGAGAGTTCGAGATGTCAGGTGAAATACAGTGAAAACCGAAACCGCTCATGGTTTTGGCTTTCATGACCTGTTTCATACCGTTGCTGGTGGTTCTGTAGCACCTCATAAATCCACCACTCAGAAATGCGATCTTCCTTTTCTCTTCCCTCTTTGTTTTTGGATAAGAACCATGTACACACTTTACCGTAGTTGGTGAGGAGGCACTCCATCTAACTTGTGATCGACTAGAGATAGTCTACATAATCGCAGGCCCATTCTACATTCTATCAAGGTAAAGTACGAGTATCTATCTGCATGACGTGCATGTTAACTTCTAGCTATCCAACGTGTTTTCACCGTTTGTCTTCGAAGATGAGTTTGCTGCATAGACGCGTGAGCGCGAGCTGGCTCTATAGTGCGCTTACGTCGACCACGATATTGCAAAGCAGAAATTGAACAGTCTCGCTGAAATGGAAGTGCGATAGGCTCGCACAACTGTTTTGTGATGATGTTTCAGTTTCTAAAGTTGATTGCACGAGGGACCAAATTATGCCCCAATTCATTGAACTGCTAGAATACGCCGAATTGGCGATGGCGACTAGACAAATAGTTCTAGCTCACAAACCAAGGATAAAGGAAACGAACCAAATGTAAAGATCAAAGCTCCATAAAGCTCAAAATAAACAAATGGAGCTTTAGAAACAAGTTTATATAGACGGATATATAAAGTACAAATTTCACGGATCTTATCCATCTTAGAATGACACCATCAGGAGATATGTAAGTTCTTCGACGGTAACGGGTTGTAGTTCACATGCCTGCAATTCTGATGTAGAGGAAGTGAATTCGTTGTGTCAGCCAGAAAATGTTTCAAGAGGAGTAAATGCAGGTTGAGAGTCTTCACGTTAGACAGATGGTCGGAAACACACCTCCGGGATACTATCAAAGTTGTAAGAAGCTGAGCAATCAAAGGATTGAATTGGAATGTTACTTCCCTTTAAGTAGAACGTGATATTTATCAAATTAATCCTGCTGATTTTTCTTTGGATTCTCTCTGTCTTCATCAATAGTTTCTATAAATCCAATAAGCATACTATATCAATACAAGAATGAAGGCGACTTATTCTGTATGAATACTTTCACATCCATGTGATTGTTTGAATTAATTATTCCTTGGATCAACCGCAATTAATATCTTCTAAAGATCTCTTCATTCGTAACCCCACTTCATACCGGATAGAAGATCACAAAATTTTATGTATCTTTGCAGTTAAGTCATAAATCTAATATGGTCAAGGTAAACATAATATTCTTGGATGTGTATTATTATATCATCGAATTACATGTTAATCTATTAGATATTCTTAATGTAATTCATTATGCATATCTTAATTGAGGTCGTTTTCTAACATTACATATATAGAGATTGAGTTTTGTAGTTCCTTAAAAAACATATTTTTCCGCATGTTTAAAAAAGTAACAAACTTCTTAACAAAGTTGATATATTTTCTAATAATTGCATATCAATCATGATACTCACCTTTGGAAAATGGATATGGAAACTTGTGCAATGTATGTGCTTATCAAGGCATACGAAGATTTTCTCGACTAAGAGATGTTGACATTTATATTTGTGAAAGCAGGTCTGGATAACTCACTACATCTAGGTTGATTATTTGTGAAAATCCCATGAAAGGAGAGGAACAATTTTAGGTAAGCGGCCCGGTTGACTCCAGAATTTGAAGCTTCAACGAGGCTAGGTGTGGCTATATACTTTTACTTAGCAGGATTGTTGAAGCTACTTCAGTATTTGACTCTTCAACAAGGGTAATTGAGGTTTTAAGCTAAAACATCTTTAGCAAGCTTCGTTTAAGCTGTATTACTTTCAGCAAGGTCAGCTGAAGACAAATGTATGTTAATAAATCGAATCATTACCTCATATATTTGAAAATAATCACAAAATTCAGATTTAGCAAAGCCCATTGAGTATGTAATATATCTAGAATTCTTCGTCGATGCTACTTTACCTTCACCCCATTTACTACTAGGTGCCAGGAGCGTATCTACTAGCTTTTATCCAATACACTTGAAGGATAACGAGCCAAGCAGAGAGTTGATGTAAACGCTTATCTTAATTTTCAGACTTTTGAAACTCCAAAACGTATTTGCATACGAAGAAGAATACTACTTTCTTCTAACCTTGCTTATCTTCTATTATAATATTTATTGAAATCTTCCACTTATCTTTCATCACGCAAGAAATACATGTTTCAGGATCAAGAAGTGGCTGGCTTCATAGGAAGAGATTTGATATCATTTATATAGTACCTGAAGCTTTACAGATACTTATATTGCTAATTGATATATAAGGTGCGGCGCTTCAATATCTATAGATAAGAATGCTCTCTACAAATAAAATTTTAAGTCTGATTAGAATCTAAATTATCCAATATCCATCTCACATTTCACTCCTACATTTATCAGGTATATAAGTAGATAATACTTTTGTGAATTTATAAAACAAATCCTTCGGGGAGTCCCCCCATGTGGGAGGGCTCTCGCTCCACGGATCAAAGGTACGCCATGGATAGAAGAGGCTCACGACTCCCAATAGCTCTTATTGACGAAGTCGTTTGGCACATCAGTGCTGCCTCATCACATCTTGGGGTTGGAGCAGGTCCCAAGTGTTCGCCGAGGAAAGTGGTACAACAGTACTCAGTCCCAAGGGTTCGGGACGTAGTAAGACAGTTAGGTTCGTATCTACCCAGATCCTCTAGTACGGGTAGAATTTTACAGATAATTCTATCTCATCAAATACACAACAAATTTTTTATCCATCTGAATAGCAAGATTTACAATTTTTTATATAATTAAATTGTGAGATAGTTGTTCAAATTCACAAAGATCACATTTTATGAACTAAAATAAGAGTTAACCAACTAGATATTATTTACAAAATTAAAGTAAAATTTTAAAGTGTTTACTGTAGAGATGTATAATAGCAAAATGCTCAAACAAAGAGATCATGAAGTCGACAACGGAAAATTTTTATCCTCAACGGAAAATTTTCAATTTGATATATATTTCTATCAACTAGTAACTCGCAGAGTACTTTGTTAAAGGGGAATTTTCATAAATGAATCACTTTAAATTTTTATTTGCAAAAATGGACAAATTATAATTAAAAAATATCCACCGAGCTCATTGTAGCCTTGGTAGAGGCAGCCAACATCAAGCCTTTACTCCAAATACAAGGGAAGTTGCTGCACGCTGCATATCTGGCTAAGCCGGAAGCATAATTCATCCATTGTGTTGAACTTTCAGAAGAGACAAATACATTCAGAGACATTGAGGTTCCAGAGTTCTATAGGAGCGACAGTAGAGTGCAATGAAAGGTGGAGCAGTCGTCCATTCCTGCGAGTAAAACTCAGGTATCAGCCCATTTTTGTAAATAAAATCTGGAATCTGCCCAGTTTTGCAAATAGAATTTTGAATGGACCCATTTATAAAAATTCCCTTTTGTAAAAGGTGTTTAGTTGATTCAAAACATAATTATTATCATTCACTCAATAACTTTACATTCATAGGATCGATAAAGTTGCCACTCGGACTATAGTCGATTTATCCATGACTTGATCATACACCGAATCTCCAATATATATCTATAATGTAGAAGTTGAACTCGTACACAATTTTAAATTTTATTTTATCGAAAACTTCCTTATTCCTTGTTATATTATAACAAGGAATAAGGAAGTATTTCTTCCTTTCCTCTCTTTGTTTGATATTGCTATTTTTGGATCTATATAATTACAATTAAATTTTACTCCTTTACTTGCTTACAACCTATTTAGGAGTATTTTCTTGTGAGGGAACCAAGTATTCTTTTCTAACATTATTTATATATATTTTTATGAATGTGAGTTTATGGTTGTGTCTAATTTATTTTTATTTTTATTTATTTATTATTCTTCATTTCTGTAAAATAGTCTCAAGAGATTCATCAACTAATAATAAATATTTAGCAACCTTTTATATCTTATGTCAAATATATGAGAACTCTCTTGAATATATTTCAATGATACAATTTTCATAATTTTCAGCTTGAACAAACACTTAGCAAGGAACAAAAGCTACAGTACTCTCATCAAGGCTAAATAAGATTAATTGCAAATTAAGTTTCATTTATCAAGTGGTAGTTGATTATACTTCATTCAATCAAATGGTAGTGAGTAGAACCCTAAATTTATGAACTATTAAATATATGGTTGGATGGAGATGCAATTATATAATATACATATAACTCTACTTCAACTTTTATAATTTGATGTTAGCTTAACTTCAATAATATATCAATTGGAATCTCCATAAAAAATATTTATCTCATATTGATCAAAACCATAAAGATTAATGTCAAATGAAACAAGCATAAACAAAAAGTGTGAAAAAATGCAGAATTCACTTTATAAAAAAAATTGAACTAATAAAACTTTTTGCAAATTGGAGGATGTTATTAGTTTCTTAGCCATTAACTTTGTAAATTATTTTTTTGAAAAGACTTACCTTTGTCATGTGTAACAAAGTAGACAATGTTACTTTCCTAGCCTTGAAAGTGTGTTTATTAATAATCCTTTCTCTAATATCTCCTTACAAAAGTTTCAAACAATATAAGTTAAATGAAGAGTGTTTAAGTATAATTATACTATAAGTACAAAAACATACTAAAATATACGTTATATATAAAAATAAAAAATATTCCTCACTTTTACTCTTTATACTCTCCTTTATACATTGGTTCTATTCTCATAAGTTAAAAAATCTACTAAGATTAAACTCTTTAAGAGAAATTACCTTATAGTTATCATATCCTTAATAAGTAAACTTTTAAAACATAGTGATCCTAATATATATGTACAAGTTTCAATATTTTCAGTTTAAAATTAATCAATAAATAGACTAGAATATTTAATATTGAACAAATAGGCACTTTCTACAATAAAAAACTAGAAATTATAATACTGTATTTACTCAGAATATGTTAGGTAGCTTAGTTTGAAAATCCTATATACACCAACATAAAAAATTAAAAAAATATTTTCATCTTATTGATATATTATGTACCTTCAAGCAGTAGTATAATTATAAAAATCATCATTATAATTATCATGAACCACTTTTTCTTTTTGTCCTATTTTTTCTTGGTTCTAGTAGTTTAGTAGCATTTTAAACAATGGGTTAAGTCTTAGGATAATATTAAGTAGGATAAAATGACTAGTTTTTGTTCCATCTTAGACAAAGTCTGAATTTGGCTCAATAAACCTCCCACCAATTATAGGTTTTCAAAATGAAGACTAAATTCTCCTACAAACAAACATGGACTTTGTATTGTACCCTATTTGTGTTGAACAAATTCCACAACAAGAACCACAATACGAGATGGCTCATGACCACATCAAAAGTTTCTGAAAGTCCTTCATACAAGTTGTGAAGCTACGAGATTCAATCAAAATGATATGTTGTGGGATTTTGCTGCCATTCAAAATCTGTGACTTGTGATGCATTGCAAAAGAACTATTTATGAGTGTTTCTTAAGGGCTTTGCGTGTGTGTCATTTGATTGCAACCTTTCACCAACCATTGTAATGGTTAAGGAGCTATTGGGTGGAGGAATCTATAAAAAGAAAAGCTGTTGGATGGAGTGATCTATTAAAGTGACTTTCTACTTTTTCTCACTTTTCATTCTTCTTGTGCAAGAAATACTTGAACCACTATTCAAGATGTGCTACAAACTCAAGTGCAGGAGGGAGGAAGTGTAAGAGTGTCAAGGTGTAATGAAAGAGAAACTAGATTTAGATACTTGCAGGATGGAAAACCAAGCAATGGTGGTTAGGACAAAAGAAAAACCACAAAAAGTAGATAAGATTTTTTTCAAACCTCTCAAATTATCTAAGTGGGGATTCCATTATTGAGCTAAGTACTTGAAAAGTAGAAATCTAGATGTTTTGTTGTGGGATTGGAGTTTTATAGACCTATTGATGTTAGAAGAAATATGAAACAACAAGTACACAAAGTCATTAAGAGCCAACCCTATAATGTGGATACAAGACCATTGGCAGCGAGTCTTAGGGGAAATGTGCATGCTATTTGGCCAAATTTATATTGACACTCCTCACGGTAGCATGAGCAAGAGTATAAAGGACAAGTTAGATGATGCATTTTTAGGAGAAAAGTACACTAATGGGTATAAGATAGAATATCTAACGGATCTCATCTAACGAGTTGTAGCATAATCAACCATGAAGATATTTTGATCAAAACAAACATTGTAGGTCAATCTCAACCAAGTTATTTTCTTCCAACTCCTGCACAAAGAGAAACCTATAGTTGGGAGCATATGTTCCATGAATGAGTAAAAAAGCCACTAAAGGACATGAGACAAGGAGAAAATATAATTATAGTGCCCTTCATCACGCACTTTGTATTAGGAATGAGATTTTTGACAAACAAGGAGGAGAGAAATTTCCAAGTCATTTCTCCCATCCGGTCTACTTTAGTGGACATCAAGATTTGCCCAAGGAAATAAGCAAGTATCACAACATGAACAAGGAGTATGCTTGTACCAAGAAGTTAGTAATTTTCAAAGAATCTTACAACACCATCGTGATTAGCAAGAAGGTACCCACAATGAAGGCTAAAACATTGGTCTCCAAGAAATGAAAGAGAAAAAGGTTTTGTCAAGCAAAAGTAGAAGTAGTGGAGGCAAAAGACAAGGTGGAAACAAGGCCTCTACAACCAATGAGGATCATTTTGGCTCAAAGAGAGAAACCTCCTAAAAGAAGAATAAGTCAAGTAGTGACGACTTGTCTACATGCATCTTGCTACTAGATGCCAACAATAAAATATCAAAGGAGGCAACAAACAACAAGGCACAATTATCACAAACACTTGAAGAAGTTATAGATGATAAGAGAAAGCACCAATGAGGATGATGACAATTATTGTGTGTATATACATTACTACACAACATACATTGCTGTCAATATCATACACTATAGAAGCACAACTCACACATAAGTCATACATGAACTCTAAAGTGCACAATAATCAGATTGTTTACAACTCAAATCAACTCAAATCAGATCAGTACTTGATCTGATTCTCAACAAGTTGCCAACAACAGGGCACTGATTATAGTCAAGCCACACCCACTCTAGCTAAGAGACTCCAGGTGACGCTTGTCGGCTTTCTATCCACTCTAGCCAAGAACTCAAATTCTCAACATCAAAGAAGTGAGCTCTTTGGAGCTACACTTCCAAGGTATACTCCTGATTTTGACCTAGGTCTTATCCCAACAGTCCTACTGATAGTACACCCAATAGTGTGGATAGTGCAAGTGAAGGTGGGCCCCACCATGAAGTTAGTACCTCAAACACAAAATTTGACCATCAGAAAGTAGTCTGAGTAATTACCAAAATGCCTCTAACTATTATCACTAGAGTCGAGTGTCCAAGTAATCTAGATGTGACACTACAAATGGGCTGACAGATTTTGTGCATATATATCACAACACAACATACATCATTGTCAACATCATACACTATAGAAGCACAACTCACACATAAGTCATACATGAACTCTAAAGTGCCACAATTGCTCCCCTAGTTGGTGGTTAGGTCCCTCTAACTCTAGATAACCATTGACTCCAAGTATATGGTATACCCTATGATGTGCAAAGATCAAAAGGCCAAGTGCTATGGAGCCTCATCGTTTGTTGCCTGTCTGCAATCTATACATATAAAGGATGAACTAACTACATGTCAAGTACATTTAGGACATAACCACTATCCCAAAGGAACCATCATGAGGGGAGGAGTCATGCATGCCATATGCCATCCTCTCAAATAGCTATCATACACTAACATAGTAGCAGCTCCACAAAGAGCCGCATAACATACACCTCAAGCTTGCCCGTACAAGTGCCAAGCTTGGGTCCAAAGTACCATCAATGTTTGGGAGGTGGCATGGTGCACAATCGCACACATGATCCTTCCAAACAACACCATCACGTCCTTCCAACACCAAGACCCCAGATGGCAAAACCTCATGCACTCTCAAGATAGTGCGGCCTATCAAAACATCAAGTGTTATTGATGTTGTCTGTTGTAGATATATATAGTCACATGGATGAAATTGATGGATTGAGGGTCTATAACCTCCTCCTTGAATAGTAGCATAGTATAATGTATCTTTATGCTAAGCAATCACCAAGTTCTCCAAGGCCATCGGCATTACTCTCTGAAAGATCTATGCCCATTGAGAACATGCGCTCATCCATACATCTGGATCATCCAAGTCCAAAACTACAGTAGCATCTCAATGAATGGTTGTAGGTAAATTTGGATCTCATCCATAGAGTAGAAAGTAAGGAGAGAATGATGCTAAGAAGGCTTGCCATTGAACCAGTAGCCCATGGCCAACCAAGGTAACTAGAGATCCCAATCTCCCAAGTGGCCTCTTTGTAAACCATACTTTGCAATCCTCTTGTTACCGTCTGAACCACTCTCTCTGCTAAGCCATCTGCCTCAAGGTTATCTCAAAAGGTAGTATGATGATAAATCAAAGCCTTATCACACAAGACCTAAAACTCTCCCAAGGATATGTACCCTGATCAGTCAAAACCTCAGCTGGTGTACCAAAATGACTGAGAACCCAATCCAAGAATGAGTAAGCCGTCCCTTCATTGGACTTGTTAGGAAGTACCACCAACTCAATCCACTTGGAGAAGTACTCCACCATCACCAAAGCATACCAATGATGTCTCATGATCAATGGTAAAGGTCCAACAAAGTCCAAACTCCAACAATAACCCAATCCCATGATAGGTAATAGATGTAATTGTGGCGTAGGAGCATTGAATGATGCTCTAACTTGGTCACAAACTACACATTTGGCAACAAACCATTGCACATCGGTTTGCATACCGTGCCACCAATAGTGACTCTAGAGTAAGTTATATGTATGCTTTACTCCAAAATGTCCTAGCTCCTCATGAGCATGACAGACCAGCTGTAGTCTCTGAGATGAAAGTGGTACTACTCTCACTCTACCATCCTCACATACACACAAAAGGTGTCTGCACTCCAATCTGAACCGTCTGGCTTGCTAAAGAACATGGTCTCTCTCCTTGGCTCCAATTGTGCCACCACAACACCAAGCAAAGATAGTCCATCACTAAGACATCATCATGAATGTCTTGCTAGATTGTACCAATATCTTTACTCTTTGGATTTGTGATCTCAATAACTCCTCATGTATGAGTTGAGAGAGATACCACCAAAGTCTCAAAAAATATACACAAAAAGGAAAATGCATGCCAACCTGGCACCATCTCCTCATCTGAGTCACCATGCCAATGTGCTCCGATCTGATCCTGCTGGTTGGGACATAGGTTTCTACTCAACCCATCTGCATCATAGTTCACCACTCCAGGTCTATGAAGAACCATGAAATCATACTCCTATAAAATTAGAGCCCATCGTGCAAGCTTTCTTGAAAGCTTGTTGGACTCCATCAACCACTTCAATGGCTGATGATCAATGATGAGAGTAAAGGGGTTACCAAATAGGTAACATTAGAAATGTGCTTTTGTTCAAACCACAGCCAAGCACTCTCCCTCATATGAGCTATACTTTGCCTCTACTGAATTGTTCAATCAACTAGCATAGGCCACCACAAACTCTTTCCCCTCATCATCATGATGGGTGAGCACTGCTCACCCAACATGATGGGTGTGCCATCAATTTGTTTGGTTATTTTGGGTGTGCCATCAGTTTGCAGAGATGCCACTGGGGAGATCGGGGTCTCCAGTTACCTTGGTTGGCCATGGGCTATTGGTTCAGCCGGCAAGCCTCCTTTGCATCCTTCTCTCCTTACTTCCTCTATGGAAAAGATCCAGATTTATCTAAAGCCATTTGTCAAGATGTTATTGTAGTTTTGGACTTGGATGACCTAAATGTATGGATTAGCGCATGTTCTCAATGAGGCGAGATCTTTTGGAGAGTGATGTTGATGGCCTTTTAGAACTTGGCAATTGCTCAACATAGAGATACTTTACACTATGCTACCATTTGAGGAGGAGGTTATAGACCCTCAATCCTTGATTTCATCCAAGTGAATACGTGTATCTACAATAGATAGCACTGACAACACTTGATGTTTTGGCAAGCCACACTATCTTGAGAGTGCGTGAGGTTTTACCATCTGGATTCCTTGTGTTAGAAGGATGTGATGGTGTTTTTTGGAAGGATCATGTGCGCAATTGTGCGCCATACCACCTCCCAAACATTGATGGTACTATGGACCCAAGCTTGGCACTTGTACGTGCAAGCTTGAGGTGTATGTTATGTGGATTTTCTGGTGGAGCTACTACTATGTTAGTGTGTGATAGTTGTTTGAGAGGATGGCATATGGCATGTATGACACCTCCCCTCATGGTGGTTCCTCAAGGATAGTGGTTATGTCTAGATGTACTTGACCTATAGCTAGTTCATTCTTATATGGTATAGATTGCCAACAGGCAACTCACAATAGGGCTCCATAGTACCCGCCCTTATGATCTTTGCCCATCATAGGGTATACCATTTACTTAGAATAGATGGCTATCTGGAGTTAGAGAGACCTAACCGCCAGCTAGGGGAGCAATTGTGGCACTTTAGAGTTTACATATGACTTATGTGTGAGTTGTGCTTCTATATGATATTGATAGTGATGTATGTTGTGTAGCAATGTTTATACTCATGACAATTGTCACGCCATTTGTAGTGTCGCATCTAGATTGCTTGGAGATTGGAGTTCCAATGATAGTAGTTAGAGGCATTTTGGTAGTTACTCATAGACTACTTTCCAACAGTCAGATTTTATGTTTAAGGTACTAACTTCATGGGAGGGCCCACCGTTACTTGCACCATCCACACCATTGGTTTTGCCGTCAGTGGGACCGTTGGGATGAGACCTAGGTCAAAATCAAGAGTATACCTTGGAAGTGCAGCTCCAAAGAGCTCATTTCTCTGATGTTGAGCCTTTGTGTTCCTGGCTAGAGTGGACAGAAAGCCAACAAGCATCACTTGGAGTCTCTTAGCTAGAGTGGGTGTGGCTTGATTGTAATCAATGCCTTGTTGTCAGCAAGTTTTGAGGATCAGATCAAGTATTGATCTGAGTTCAATTGATTTGAGTTGTAAACGATCTGATTATTGTGGCACTTTAGAGTTTATGTATGACTTATGTGTGAGTTGTGCTTCTATAGTGTATGATGTTGACAGTGATGTATGTTGTGTAGCAATGTATATACCCATGATAGAATGCACAATTGGCCATCCAAGAGTTTGAAGCTTCATTTGCGACGAGAACGTCACCAACTAGCAATGGTGGAATATGTAATACCAAGAGCTAGCCATATAATCCAGATGTGAAATTTGGTTTGGTAACATCTAGAATGATGTTATACATGATGGTCAAAATAGATCAGATAGAAGTATCACAAAAAGAGTACTTCTACTAATAGAGTAGAAACCAAAATAGACTTGAGAACCTTAGAACCAATAACTAGACATATGATTTAAAGGTGAGAATTGGTTTGGTAACATCTAGAAGGATGTTACACATGATGGAATAAACAGATCAGAAAGAGATATCACCAAAAGGGAACTTCTACTAATAGAGTAGGAACCAAAATATGCCTAAAATCTTTGAAGGCAATTTTGGAGGCCTAAACGGATGAATTAGGCCTAAAAAATGTGCAAATGCTCCCCCCTCCCAACCCAATGGAGTAAATATTGGACTTCCCTCCCCCTGGTTTGTCTCGTCAAGAGCTTTCCAACGGTATCTTACGTGATTTTGAGACTCTACAGAAATATTCACTCCGATCAAAGCTTGTTTGACCAACCAGATAGGACCTAGACCAACATGTCACTCATCCAAGTAAGTAATCCAAGGGTGGAGCTTGTTGACATGTCACCTATTTGTGTGCCTAATCTTATGGTGGAGCGTCCTTGGAGGAGATCCTCTTTGTCTATATAATAAAGAGAGGGTGCTCCTTTGGAGCACCGAATGTTGAGTGTATAATTTTTGTTTCTCTCTCTTCTCTTGTCCTCGTAGTATTACAAATATGTAAGAATACGGAGTTTAGTGACAAAGTTTGTAGGGTTAACAAGTAGCATATAAGACAAATTAGCCTAGAATATTACAAAAGTATCAAGGAATATTCTTGGGAACCTTCTTAGCTAGCTTAGCTTGCATGCCAAGTAAGCGGTTTCTAGAAGGAAACTTCTTGAGAAGCTTCCTAGTTAACTTGGCTTGCACTCCAAGAAAGCGGCTCAAGGAAGTTCCTTGAGAAACTTCTCAAGGACTTTGTATGCTCCCTATAAATACAAGAGCCAATTCAAGTGTCCCAATGTGAGCTTCCATTCTCCTATTTCTCTCCTTGGCCTTGGACTTTTATAATTCCAATCATTGAATGATGCATGAATTGCAAGAGATAAATTGGTAAAATTGAGACAAATTGGATCTATGAGGAGCTACATCACTCAATTTCAAAACCCAATGATGTAGATTCCAAAGATACAAAAAGGTGAAGCTCTTGATTGGTTTGTAAGAGGCTTAAAAATCACATACCAAATTAGAAATAACCATGCACAAGCTTAAACATTTGGAAGTAACCATGCAATTGGTTGAGAAATTTGATTCCTTGGTTGCCTAACTTAATCTGACCTAGACCTTCATAAAATATGCAAATGCATCACACATAACTAAGGAGCTAACATTAATGGAGATTGCTACTATATAATAAAGACTACTTGGCATTGTAAACCATGAATGATTGTAATAAAATAGTGGTTGCTTCCATTCTTGCCAAGTTGGATATTATATTACCAAATATCTACCTAAGAATGGACAACCTTGACTCATTGTCCAAATATAGTTCTTTGAGCACAAGAATCAAGGAAACAAAGAGTCCTAGTTAAAGATGTCCATCCACTTGTTAGGATCTTTATTTGTTCCAATGGGATATAAGGCTTTACCCATGCAAGTTTGATTCATTTGAAAAATATTATATCAAATTGTGGTTGTAGGATTTAGTTGATTATGGGAATTTTGAGACTTGTATGTTCATAAAATTAGCAAAGGAATTATATATTCATATCAAGCCCATATTAGATAGCAAATTAGCAATAGAATTATATATTCCTATCAAGCCAATATTAGATAACAAATTGATTATAGAAAGGATTTTATATTCTTTACCTCATATCCTATTGCATTCAAGAATCAAAAGGATTACTTAGAGTGTATGAGATTTGTAATAGATCCTATACACTAAAATATTATTCCTTGGACTATAGGTCTTCCTTGGCTTGAACATCTTAGGGTTTGATTTAATTAGGTATGAGAAAAATTTAAGTACAACAAAAAGATTAGGATTATTGATTGGGTTTTTTAGCATCTTTGAGGAAGATACCTAAGAGTGTTTAATCCCAAGACAGAAACTTTACCAATATAATAAATATAAAAAAAGCATTGTAGGAAGATATTTCTATTTTTGTTGTGTGGATTAAGTCTATTGTACAAAGGGAAGCTAATGAGTGTAAGAAACCTCAAAAGGCAATGATTGATCAAGATAGTCAAAAGTTTGTGAATGTGTGTCTAGTCAATCTTCCAAAGAAGTTACTCTTTGATTGAGGTATGCACTTCAAGATCAATCTATTGCCAGTTGATAGACCCATCTATCAACTCTCACCAAAGGAGCTAGAAGAACTTCAAGCAACACTAATTGAGTTGTTGAAGAAGGATTTCATACAACATAGTACATCCACTTGGGGACTATCAATATTATTTATACCAAAGAAGGATGGAGTGCTCCAATTTTGTATTGATTATTGTGTTCTTAATAGAAAAAAAACTATGAAGAATACATATCCCTTTCCTCAAATTGATAACTTGTCGGATCAATTGAGTAGAGCAAAATTTTTCTTCAAGTTGTATCTTCAAAGTGGCTATTGGTAGATTCCAATTTATAGAGAAAACATGCAAAGACTACCTTTATACTAGGTACATGCATTTTGAATGGAGAGTTTTACCTTTTGGGCTCACTAATGCTTCGGCCATCTTCATGGAACAAATGAATTAGATGTTAGATGGGTTATTGATTGATATATGATAGTGTTCTTGGATGATTTTTTAATTTACAATAAGATGGAGATAAAACACAAGAACAACATATGAGAAGTCTTATGATAACTATGACAATAAAATTTCTTTTGCAAGAAGTCCAAGTGTATCTTTTGGCAAAAGGAAGTTACCTTCTTGGGCCATAAGGCTCCAATAAAGGAGATCAAGATAGAAGAGGACTACAAAAATGGAAGTTTTATTGCAAGAAGTCCAATTGTATCTTTTGGTAGAAGGAGTTACCTTCTTGGGCCATAAGGCTTCAAAAAAGGAGATCAAGATGGAAGAGTAGAAAATTAAGGTTATTACCAAATTGCCTACTCTTAAGGATATCATGGAAGTTCAAGGATTTAATAGATTGGTGAGTTTTTAACAATGGTTCATCCACTACTATGCTTATGTAGCTGCACCCTTGATTGATTGATCTCTTGGAGAAGAGAAATTTTTTGAGTGGACCACCAAACAAGAAGACTCATTCAAGAAATTGAAGGATGTTGTAAAGAACTAAGGAGAGAAATAGGAAAATGGAAGATCAAAGTGAAAGATCACACTGGAACTCTTGAATGATTGAAATTGCAAATGCCTAGCATGAGGTTGGGCTTTGGTATTTATAAGGAATATAAAAAGCTCTTGAAAGCTTCCTAAAAGCCGTCTACTTGGCATGAAAGTGTAGTGTTTTAAGGATAAAAGTACCACCCAAGACAAATATAAGAGAAGAAATACACGAGAAACACAAAGTTTCATCCCTCAATACTCTGATGCTCCAAAGGAGCACCTTCTCTTTATTATATAGCAAAGAGGATCCTCTCAAAGGGAGCTCCACCCTTGGATCAAATACATGTATTGGAGATATGTTGATCTTGTCTTGTTTGGTTGGTCAAAAGTTTGATCAAAGAGAATCTTTGAGGAATATTCATGCAAAAAGCTCAAAATAGTATGGGTGAGGTATTGTTGGAAAACTCTCAATGAGAAAACAAGCAGGAGGAGGAAATACCTTTTCCTTTAAAGGAAAGGAATTTTTTTTGCATTCTTTTAGGCATCCAAAATTGACTCTAAATTTTTCAAGGTGTTTTTGACCTTTGCCCTATTAGTGGAAGTATTCTTTTGGTAACACCTCTATTTGATCTACTTAGACTATCATATATAACATCCTTCTAGATATTATTAAGCCAATTTTCACCTCTAGAAAATATGTCTAGCTAATGGTATTACACTAAGCTAGTCGAGAAACTTCCCAAGAAATCTCCTTATAGAAGCCACATACTTGGCATGCAAGCTAAGCTAGCTAGGAAAGCTTCCCCATAGAAGTAGCCACTTGGCATACACATTACTCAATACTTGGAATGTACAAAGAAGCTTCCTTAAACTTCTAGAATATTCTTATAATTCTTAGCTGATTTGGCATGTTTACTACTCTGTTAGTCTCAATAACTCATCTATGAACTCCATATTGTTACAAATATGGTGTCCTCAAAACCCATCCTTCAACTACCTTGTAAGGTTTATTTTGATATTTTTAACTTTGCAATTAGAGTTATGTTGTAATAAGAATTTCCATATGGATTACATCCTAGTGGCTTGATATCTTGCCAACTAAACACAACATAAAATAATTATTTTTCTTGAGATTAACAACAACATGCAATGTTATATGCAACAAAGGTGTGGAGATATTAAAGCTTAGGAACACAAGTGATAATATAAACATATCACAAACCCTTATTTTAGACCTTATATTTGGAGCACATGAAGAATTAAAATCAACAATAAGAGAAAAAAATATAATTATTTGATATCAAAATTGATCACAAACCTAAAGGGTTCCATGCCATTCTCAATTCATTGTCTTGACAACAAAATTTGAAAATTCTTCATGAATCTCCATTAATAATAGTAATCACACAATGTTGATGTACTCAAAGTACAAACAAAGTTCAAGATTACACTACAACAAGATCACTTCTTTTCTATTGTTCAAAGTCACATTGCATTATGTAACAAGGAATATTACACATTTTCATTCAAGGATTGCCTTCTATATTATAAGAATCAAATCTATATTCCAATAATGGAAGATATGTAACTTGTGAAAATTCAATAAACATATGACTTACTTTAATACTCCAAGAACAAGAGAAGAGAGAAAACAGAGATTACACACTCAACATTTGGTGCTCCAAAGGAGCACCTTCTCTTTATTATATAGACAAAGAGGATCTCCTCCAAGGACGCTCCACCATAGGATTAGGCACACAGATAGGTGATATGTCAGCAAACTCCACCCTTGGATTACTTACTTGGATGGGTGACACGTTGGTCTAGGTCCTATCTGGTTGGTCAAACAAGCTTTGACCGGAGGGAATCTTTTAGGGAATCTTTCCTATAGGAGTCTCAAAATCATGTAAGGTACCATTGGAAAGCTCTCGATGAGAAAAGCCAGGGGGGAAGGAAGGCCAGCCTAACCTCTTTTGGGAGGGGGGAGTCATAACATTTTTGATGCCTAATTCATCCGTTTAGGCTTCCAAAATTACCTTTAAAGATTTCAAGCATATTTCAGTTCCTATTCTATTAGCAGAACTCCCCTTTTGGTGATACCTCTTTCTGATCTGTTTAGTCCATCATGTGTAACATCCTTCCAGATGTTACCAAACCAATTCTCACCTTTAAATCATATGTCTAACAATTGGTTCAAACGTTCTCAAGTCTATTTTGGTTTCTACTCTAGTAGTAGAAGTACTCTTTTGGTGATACTTCTATCTGATCTATTTTGACCATCATGTATAACATCATTCTATATGTTACCAAATCAAATTTCACATCTAGATCATATGGCTAGCTCTTGGTATTATAGACCTCCCTCCTTTTAAGACGCAACGTCCTTGTTGTGCAATTGTTGCTCAAATGCTTGCACCAACACCGATGCATGTGTCAAATTGGCAATGGGCTCCCATGTTGCTTCATAGAGGAGGTAACCTTTCCACTGTACTGGATAGTCCACCCACGGATGGCGAGTACCACGCATGCATTTTTGGAGAATACGCTCCACTTCATATTCCACTATGCCATCAATGAGTGTTGGACAAGGTCAACTGTCTTGTGTGGAATGACCTTGGCCTAATCGGGGAGGATATTTGCATAGTAGGGAAACATGGAACACTGGATGGATCTTCATGTGTGGTGGTAGCTCAAGGTGATAGGCCATAGCACCGACGCAACGAAGAATCAAGAAAGGCCCAATAAAACAAGGTCTGAGCTTACAAGGTCCAACTAATGTGAGGTTGGTTGTTGATAGCCACACTTGATCCCCAACATTGAACTCCATGTGCCTATGGTGTGCATCAGCATATTGCTTCTGTCAATTTTGTGCAATCTGTAATCTATGCTTGGCGCTCTCCACACCGTGTTGGATTCTAGAAACAAATGTGTTGACTGCATCGACCTTGGTAGCCACTGGATGGATCTTCATCAAGCTAGAAGGTGTGAAAGGATGCTCACCATACATGAAGAAGAATAGAGTGACCTGGGTAGATGCATTCACTGAATTGTTGTAAGCAAATTCCACCAACGGGAGTAGGGTGTCCCACCTCTCTTGCTCTTCTAAGGTCAAGCTGCGTAACATGTCTTCAATCATGCGATTAGCTTGATCTGTTTGGCCATCTGTTTGTGTGTGGTAAGTTGTGGACATGGCAAACTTGGTTTTGAAGAAACCAAAGAGTGTTCACCAAAACAAACTGGTGAATTGAGTGCCTCTATCGGTGATAAGTACTCTAGACAAGCCATGGTGAGAGAAGATTGCATCTAAGTATAATTGAGCTAGTTGTGGAGCGATCATATCCTTGGTGGTAGGGCATACATGAATCATTTTGTTGAGCTAGTCTACAAAGACCATGATGGAATCAAACCCTGAGGTGGTCTTGAGTAATTCACAGACGAGATCCATACTCACTTGTTCCTAACATTGGATAGGCGTGGGGAGAGGTTGAAGGAGTCATGCAGGAGCTTGATTGGAAGCTTTGTTCTATTGACAAAGTAGGCAGCTGCGCACGTAGTCCATCATGTTGTTGCTCATCTTGGGCCAATAGTAATGGCGCTGGATTGCATCCAAGGTCTTGTCTACTCCAACATGACCTGCAATGGCCAAATCATGACATTTTGCTAGAATGGTGGTGCGTAATTTTGGGACATTGGGGATCCATAATCTGCCATCACAAAAGGTGAGTCCTTGGGTGCTGGTGACGGCTTTGGATGATTGTGCTTCTACAATCTGCAAATCAGTTTTTGTAGCAGCCATAATCTTTGGCCAGAATTTAGGGTTAATCTTAACCTCTGCCACCAATTTGTTTGCCATTGGCATGCGGGTGAATGCATCTACAAGTTGCTTCTTACCTTCCATGTAGGTGATTGACATGTTGAAGCATTGTTGCCACTCTGCCTACCAAATCTGGCAATGAGATAGATCCTTTTGCGTCTCAAGGTAGACTAGATGTAAAAGACCGAAACCAAGGAGAGAAATAGGAGAATGGAAACTCACATTGGGACCCTTGAATGAGGGAAAAACTCCAAATGCCTAACATGAGCTTCGGCTTTGGTATTTATAGGTAGCATACAAGACTCATGAAGCTTCTCAAGAAGCTTCCTTGAGCCACTTTCTTGGAGTGCAAGCCAAGTTAACCACAAAGCTTCTCAAGAAGCTTCCTTCTAGAAGCCGCCTACTTGGAGTGCAAGCTAAGCTAGTTAGAAGCTTCTAGAAGCTACCTGCTTAGAGCGCAAGTTAACTAGTTGGGAAGCTTCCCAAGAAGCTTCTTAGATACTTCTAGAATATTCTAGACTATTTTGTCTTATTCTCTACTCCATATTGTTACATATTCCCCCGCCGCTAGTTGGTGATGTCCTCGTTGCTAGTGAAGCTTTGAATTCCTTGATGGTCATCTGTGCATTTTGGAGGTGGGAAAGAGGTTCCCATGTGGCATCATGAAGGGGATACCCTTTCCAAAGGACCTTGTACTCCGTATGTTGGTGACGGCCTGGTTGAATATGACAATGCGCAAGGATACAATCAACTTCGTACTCCTCATGATCGTTGATAGGGACAGGCAAAGGAGGAGGTTGGAATCAAGAGGAAAAGGAAGAGGAGTTAGGAACAAAGGGTTTCAACTTGGAAACATGAAAGACGGGATGGATACACATGTGACAAGGCAAGGCAAGTCGATAAGCAACAGGAGAGACAATGTGGGTGATATCAAAGGGTCCTATCCAATAAGGAGCAAGTTTACAAACTTGGGTATCAAGTGGGAGAGGGAGATTACTAGAGGATAGCATGACTTTATCACCAACTTCAAAGGTGAGATCACGACGATGGTGGTCAGCATATTGTTTTTTGCAATTCTGAGCAACAAGGAGGTGAGACTTGGCTTGTTGGAGAGATTGGGATATATTGGTCAAAATGTGGAAGTATGAGGAACCTGAGAGGGAGGAGGAGCAAGAAGCAAATCTGGAACAAGTGGATCTTGGCCAAAATTGAGAAAGAAGGGAGAAAATCCGGTGCTTGCCTGTTTGGAATTGTTGTAGGCAAATTCTGCAATTGCAAGACATTCATCCCAGTTGGTATGGTGGACATTGACAAAGGCCCACAACATATCCTCCAATGTACGATTTGCACGTTCAGTTTGTCAATCAGTTTGAGGATGATAGGCCATGGACAAAGCAAGCTTGGTGCCGAGTATCTGGAAGAGTGCTTGCCAAAACTTCCTAGTAAATCGAGGATCACGGTCGGAGATGAGTACATGTGGCATCCCATGATGCTTGAAGACATTGTCGAAGTAGATTTGCGCTAAGGTTGGAGCATCCATGATATCACAGGTTGGTACCAAGTGGATTTGCTTACTAAGCTTATCCACAAACACCACAATTGCAGTGTGTCCTTGTTTTGTCTTTGGCAAGGATGTGATGAGATCCAAGCTCACATGCTCCTAGCGAGCGGATGGAATGGCAAGCGGTTGAAGGAGTCCACTCGGCTTCTGATTACTGGTCTTGTTACGTTGGCAGCTCTCACACGATCTGACAAATTCTTGAACATCTCGTGTCATGTTGGGCCACCACCATTGACGTTGGAGGGTACCCAAGGTCTTGTCCACACCCATGTGACCAGCGATGGGTAAATCATGGGCTTCTAGAAGGCACACAAGTCGAAAATCACCTTTGGTTGGAACATAGATCCGGTCCGCATGGAATAGAAGGCCTTCCTTGAAGGAGAAGGTGTTGTACTCTTTGTCACATGTTGTTAGACGACCATGTACCATTTGGAAGAAGGGATCTTGTTGGAGAGCTAACCAAAACTCATTATGGATCTTGGGGTCAATTGACACTGTCGTAATTGCTGCCGCAATGAGAGGAAGAGACTTCAAATCAGGTCGTCGTGATAGAGCATCAGGGATGACATGGAACCAACCTGGTTTGTACTCAAGTTTGATGTCGAACAATTGAAGTTGCTCTTCCCATCGATGATGTTGACTCTTCATGTGCTCTAGGTGTAAGGTCTACAACAATGGCTTGTGATCAGTTTGCATGATCACTTGTTTCCCCAAGAGATAATGCCTCCATACCTTGGTGGCATATACCATTACAAGTTGTTCCTAATCTCAAGCAAAGTAATTTCTTTCAGCTGTATTTAGTCGGCGAGACACAAAGGCGATGGGATGTAGTCCATCTGGAAATTCTTGTTGCAACACATCTCCAATTGCAAAGTTAGAAGCATCAAAATCAACCACACAAGGTCGTTGAGGATCATATGGTTGAAGAATGGGTCTTGAAGACATCATATTTTTCAAATTTTGGAATGCTTCTTCATGTTTGGTGTTCCATTGGAAGCTAGAGTTCTTTCCCAAGAGGTCAGTCAATGGTGCAGCCACATGAGCATAATAGTGGATGAATCGCCGGTAAAAACTAGCCAATCCATTGAATGCCCGTACTTTTGTAGCATCCTTTGGGGTAAGCCAATCAGTAATGGCCTTGATCTTCTCTTCTTCTATCTTGATCCCCTCTGATGAGATCTTATGACCCAAGAAGGTAACCTCCTTCTGCCAAAAAGCACACTTTGACTTCTTACAGTCAAATTTCCATTATCATAGTCGTCTTAGGACCTCTCATACATGATTCACATGTTCTGCCTCTGTCTTGCTATAGATTAAGATATCATCCAAGAATACCACCACTGACCGATCCAATAGTCCATCCAACACCCGATGCATCTGATCCATGAAGACTGTTGGAGCATTAGTGAGTCCGAAAGGTAGAACTCTCCACTCAAAATGCCCATACCTTGTGCGAAAGGCAGTCTTTTGCACATCTTCTCTATCAATTGGAATTTGCCAATAACCGCTACAAAGATCCAACTTGGAAAAGTAACGTGCTCCACTTAGTTGATCAAATAAGTCATCGATCCAAGGCAAGGGACATGCATTCTTCACGGTTTGCTTATTGAGCCCACAATAATCAATACAGAATCGAAGTCCTCCATCCCTCTTTGGAACAAATAGTACCAGTGCTCCCCAAGGAGAGGTACTATGTCGTATGAAGTCCTTCTCCAACAACTCTGTAAGTGTTGTTCGCAACTCCTCCAACTCCTTTGGTGAGAGTCAATAGATTGGTCTACTCACTGGAGTACTTCCTGGCAATAACTTGATCTTGAAAGGCATACCTCAATCGGAGGGTAATCCCTTTGGCAAATCATCCGGAAACACGTCCGCAAACTCCTTAACTATCCGATCAACCATTACTTGATGAGGCTCTTGGTTCTCCACAGATTGGTCTTGTGTAATCTGCTTGATCCACACCGCAAATACAAACTTATCTTCCTCCAAAGCTTGCTCTATGGCTGCTTTACTAACAAACTTCCCTTCTAGGGACTCATCTCTCTTCCAAGCTTGCTCCATGGTTGCCTTCTTGGCAAACTTCCCATCTTGGGACTCCACTTCCTTCAAGGTTTGCTCTATAGCTACCTTCTCAACAAACTTCCTATCTTGGGCTTGACTATTCTTAGGTGTCTTACTCAGAGGTGCCAGACAACCTAATCGGAAATTCCTACCTTGGTGTTGTACTTGAATTTGGCATCGGGTCCAATCGAATTGAACCTTATGACATTCAAGCCAAGGTAGACCCAGAATGATATCATAATGTAGAGGTACCACTACAAACCTCATACACTCCAAATACTCCTTCCCAATCTTGAAGGTAACAGGATGCGAGGTGCGGGATGCAGAACCCTTTCTACCATCCGCCATTATCAAACTACTTCCAATTACTAGCTTGATAGGAATATCCAATTCCTTTGCTACTTGCATAGACATGCAATTCTTTGAACTTCCAGAATCAACCAAA
Organism: Lunularia cruciata; assembly: GCA_948567375.1. Taxonomy (NCBI): domain Eukaryota; kingdom Viridiplantae; phylum Streptophyta; class Marchantiopsida; order Lunulariales; family Lunulariaceae; genus Lunularia; species Lunularia cruciata. The sequence continues at coordinate 70,473,345 of OX419755.1, read as the reverse complement.
ATTCTACAACCCTACAACCTCGATTAGATATCATACCTTGCAAGTGAAGCAGACTTGCATAGGTCGAGCCTTCAATCCCATTGGAACTAATCGAGCTCCCAATAGGTGGCTCAAAATCTCCTTCTGGGATTCCTTGTTTCCCAGATCATTCTGCTCCACAACCTCCACTTGGGCAACTTGTTGAGGTCATCCATTCTTGAGTGGACATTCAGCAATGCAATGCACCAATTGGCGACAATAAAAACAACCACCATTTTGTTACAATTTCTCTTTGTCCGCCATGCTCAGTGGTCTTTGTTGAATTGCATCAATCTCCATTGGTGCTGGCTCCTCCACTTGTGTGTAGTGTATTGGTAGGCTTTGTGGAGGTTGAGGTCAAGACCAAGTTGTTGCCACCAAGGAATCAAAACGTTCGGCCAATCGCATGGATTCCTCCAAGTGTTGTGGCTCTCGCATGGTTACCTCTAATTTGGTTCTTGCCTTCAAGCCCCTCACAAATCAATCCAGAGCTTCACCTTCCAAAATATCTGGGATCTGCATGATGGTGTTTTAGAACTGCGAGATGTAACTTCTAACAGAGCCAATCTGTTTCAACTCTGCCAACTTATCTCATGCAGCTTGTGTGGCATTTATAGCTTGGAACCAACTGATTATTGCGCTCTTGAATTCCACCCGTCAAGATTGGTGCAACCATTTGTCGTTCGGTTTGTTCCACTCAGAATCTCCACCATAGCTTTGCTACTCCATCCAATTGGCTAGAAGCCAAGAGAATCTATTTTTGCTCATCTTGTAGATTGGCAACTTCAAAACAACGTTCACAATCAAACACAAAATTCTCCACTGCACTCGGGAGATTCTTGCCTTCAAATACCTTGGGTTTAGGGAATCAAATGCGATCTTCTCCATCTAGAACTGGCGCTCTATCTATCTATTCTCGTCGTTGCTGGTCTCGTTCATCCAACAATTGAGTAATGCTTGATTTGTTGTTGCATTGCAAGGATAACATCCAGTATTGCCGTCATTGCTTCTACTCTATTCCACTACCCTCAATTTATCTAGTTGATTAACACATAGATACAACACGTCCACCATTCTCCATAAGTTACCATTGGAAGTATCAAGGGTTCCTCTAAGACAGTGATCATATGTAGAAAATCCTGCCCAAAGCGCGAGGTGATGAATTGTGTGAAACGATGCTTTGGTAATATCTGGACATGAAAGTCCCAATGGTTTGGTGGAAGTGGATTTGGTGGTCCATAAATTCCATCCATCCCATTCCTGCTCTGATACAATGTAAAAGACCGAAACCGAGGAGAGAAATAGGAGAATGGAAACTCACATTGGGACACTTGAATGAGGGAAAACTCCAAATGCCTAGCATGAGCTTCGGCTTTGGTATTTATAGGTAGCATACAAGACTCATGAAGCTTCTCAAGAAGCTTCCTTGAGCCACTTTCTTGGAGTGCAAGCCAAGTTAACCACGAAGCTTCTCAAGAAGCTTCCTTCTAGAAGCCGCCTACTTGGAGTGCAAGCTAAGCTAGTTAGAAGCTTCTAGAAGCTACCTGCTTAGAGCGCAAGTTAACTAGTTGGGAAGCTTCCTAAGAAGCTTCTTAGATACTTCTAGAATATTCTAGACTATTTTGTCTTATTTTCTACTTTGTAAACCCAACTAACTTCATCGCTAAACTCCATATTGTTACACTAGAGGTTTATGGTCTATCTCTACTACAAATACCTTCTTGCCTAGATAGTGCTTCCAATGCTTGGTTGCCAGAACAATGGCCAGCTCTTCTTGTTCTGTGGTGTGGTAGTTGTGCTCTAACGGTAATAAATTTTGAGAGAAATATGCAATTGGATGCCATCCGTCATGCCACTCTTGTTGTAGGGCTGCTCCTATTGCTACGCTTGATGCATCTATAGCCAACTTGATTGGTCATTTTGGGTCATACCACTTCAAGACTGGTGCATGTAGCAAGGCGGCTTTCAATTCTTGAGAGGCCAACTCTTGTGCGGTTCCCCATGTCCACTTCTTCTCTTTGCCAAGTAGTGCCATTAAAGGTTGTGCAACCTTGGAGAAGTCCTTGACAAATCTATGATAGAATCCCGTCAACCCCAAGAAGCTCTTGAGTTGAGTCTAATCTTCTAGGGCACGCCATTTTTGAATGGCCTCTATTTTATCTATCAAAACTTGAATGCCCTCTACACTTACTCTATGCCCCCAAGTAGTCTACTTCAGACTTGCCAAACTTGCACTTTGAGATTTTGGCATACAATTGATCTTGTCTTAGAATTTGGAGGACCTCTCGTAGATATTGTTTGTGTTCCGTCATCGTGTTATTGTATACTAAGATATTGTCCAAGAAGACGATAACAGACTTATCTAAGTATGGAAAAAATATGTCATTCATTAGACTCATGAAAGTGGCAGGTGCATTGGTGAGGCCAAAAGGCATCACAAGATACTCGAAGTGGCCATACCTGGTTCAAAAGGCAGTTTTGTACACATCTTCCTCTACAATTTGGATTTGATTGAAATCACTCCACAAGTCCAATTTGGTGAAGTGTCTCGCTCCATGGAGTTGATCAAACAAGTCATCCATGTGAGGTAAGAGGTATTTGTTTTTCATTGTGTGTTGATTGAGACCTCGATAGTCAATGCACATGCGCATTGTACCATCCTTCTTCTTCACAAACAAGACAAGAGCCCCATATGGTGATATGCTAGGTTGGATGAACCCCTTTTGCAACATCTACTCAATTTGAGTCTTACACTCCTCCAACTCATGAGGTGATAGGCGATATGGGGCCTTACAAGGAGATGTCTTCCCCGTGAGTGTCTCAGTTTTATGATCTACTCTTTTTTTTGGAGTGTAGATCATCGGGAAAGACATCTTGAAATTCATCCATCATAGCCTTCAATTTCTCAAGAACTTGTCCATCGAGTTGTGCACTCTGGACTTCTCTTATTAGACCGATGAAACATCTATCGGTCTTATAGACAATTGTTGTCCCTATGACATATTGAGGTAGATCTTGCTTGGGTGATTTTTCTTTAACCCCAATGATTGACCATTGGTGGGTTCTCACTACTTTCTTCCTCCAATCTACCATAGGGTTGTAATGCTCCATCCATGGCATGCCTAAGATTGCATCATAATGAGCTAATTGTATCACTCACCACTCAATTACTTCTTGATATTCTCCTACAGAGAGTGTTACCCATTTAGTAAAGATTTAATCCTCTTTGTTTGCCCGTTAGGCAACTCTACTTCTTCACTCCTATCTCTCTCTAGATCTATTCCAATCTTATTGCAATAAAGTGAGATAAGAAATTCTCTTTTGCTCCCAGATCAATTAATACTCTCACTTGATTGCCTTCTAGGATTCCATTCACGACAATCAATTGTGAGGTTGCCTTTCGGGATCTTTGCACATTAGTCTTCTTCCTTCCCTCGCTTCTCTTCTTCCTTATTGAGCCAATAAGGCCACGGGATACATTTATTGGCGATCTTTGTTTTCCAGAGTGATTTCTACCTCCTCCTCTTCAATGCGCCTCTCCATGTTGTTCAAAGATCACCTATACAAAGGCCAAGGGCCTCTAGGGAAACGAGTGCGACAATTGGTAGATATGTGCCCAATACAGCCACAATTGTAACAATGGCGTTGTTCTCCTTGAGTTCCTTCTCCTTGTGAGGCTCCATTTCTTTGTTCTTCTACCCGTCCATGCTCCCCTTGAAGTGGTCGTGCTCCTTGATCTTGAAATCAAAGGTTGCTCAATTCCATGGGTACTGGTCCACCCATGTGTGGCATTTTTGCCCGATAATGTTGAGGTTGAATAGCTCTTTCACCTCCACCCAATGCTCTTACTATTCTTTGCGCACAAGCAATGGCTTCAAATATCGTGCAAGGATTTTGCACCATGACTTCTTGGCAAATCTGCTCCTTTAACCCTCATTTGAAATTGTAGAGAGCCTCTATTGGACTCATGTTGGTTATTGCAACTTGTAGATCTAGAAATGCCTCCACATACTCTTGTATGCTATTCTTTTGTCTCAATCCCCATAGTCGGGTTCGAGCCATTTGCACAAAATCCACCATTTGGAAATTCTTTAGCAATCCTTCTTGCATTTTTGTCTACGTGACTTCCCTTCTCTTTAACAATATGGATCGTTCCCAAGCATAATACCATGTGAGTGCTTTATCAATCAAGTACCCACATGCAAACATGCCTACAACATGCTCCGTGATCTTTACTGAGAACAATCAGAAATATTGATTCATTCTTGAGATCCAATTTTCCACTACTCCCATCATACGCAGCCCCCTTGTAAGGCTTGATGTTGCATGTCTTCTTCATCCAGAGTAGCAATGTGGCTTCATCATTGATAGTGTTTGTAGGCACAAGTGCCTCTCCAAGTACTTTAGTCACAAGTACTGGGTTTTGAGACAATTCTTCTTCTTCTTGCATGGCTTGATCGTTCCTAAGGATTTGCACTTGACTTTGTAATGTTTCCATGGTCATCTTAATCTCTCAAAATTCATTCAACATCCCTTGCATTCCTTGCACTAGCTCTTGCAATTACGGATCCATGGTTCCTGCAACACTCAATTGCTAATGTCTACTTTAATACAAAGTCAAAATGATCACTCGGGAAGGCACACAAACTATAGAAACTACTATTGGGACCTCAAAAGCTATCACTCGTTGATAATACTCCTCACCAAAATTCCTAACCACAAAATCTCTAAACATCACTTTTGGTCTCACAACGTAACAGATTTCTACTTGAGTGTTGAAAGGGAGAGGATTTGGGACATTCACATCCATATAATCATAAAAGAATGTAGATTGTCAAATCCCACTCTCCATCATATATCACTATAGGTAGAATCACCGGGTTTGGTGAGTTCATCACCCTATCCATGAATTCTATGCCAAAGTGACAAACTAGCGATACCTTCATTTGCTCATGCTGGATGTACATAACATTGATATGGAATGGATTTGGGAATGGAAAGCTAGGTGCAGGAATTGTCCTCCCGATGCATCCATCCCGTCCGCTCTCTAAAGTCCTTCCTAAGTCTAGCAATTACTCTATGTTCTCCACCTCAAATTACTCAGTTTCAGTAGTTTGTGTTCTTCCAAGAGGGGTGATCCACTCTCTTGGACTAAGACACTTACTTTGATACCATTGTAATACTCCAAGGACAAGAGAAGAGAGAAAACACACATTACACACTCAACATTCGGTGCTCCAAAGGAGCATCTTCTCTTGATTATATAGACAAAGAGTATCTCCCCCAAGGTAGCTCCACCATAGGATTAGGCACACAGATAGGTGACATGTCAGCAAGCTCCAACCTTGGATTACTTACTTGGATGGGTGACATGTTGGTCTAGGTCCTATCTGGTTGGTCAAACAAGCTTTGATCAAAGGGAATATTTTAGGGAATCTTCCTATAGGAGTCTCAAAATCACATGAGTAAGGTACCATTGGAAAGCTCTTGACAAGACAAACTAGGGGGAGGGAAGTCCAACCTTTCCTCTATTGGGAGGTGGAGAATCTTCACATTTTTGAGGCCTAATTCATCCGTTTAGGCCTTCAAAATTGCCTTCAAAGATTTTTGGCATATTTTGGTTCCTACTCTATTAGTAGAAGTCCCCTTTTGGTGATACCTTGTTCTGATCTGTTTAGTCCATCATGTTTAACATCTTTCTCGATGTTACCAAACCAATTCTCACCTTTAAATCATATGTCTAGCTATTGGGTCTAAAGTTCTCAAGTCTATTTTGGTTTCTGATTTATGAGTAGAAGTACTCTTTTGGTGATACTTATATCTGATCTATTTTGACCATCATATATAACATCATTCTAGATATTACCAAACCAAATTTCACATCCAGATCATATGGCTAGCTTTTGGTATTACACTTACCAATCATTGGTCACATGGGTGTGGAAAAGACATTGAGTACCCTACAATGCTAATTGTGGTGATCAAACATGGCACAAGAGATTTGAGAGTTCATCTGATCATGCAAGAACTACCAATATATGACAAGGATCAAATCTATGTTCCAATACTGAAAGATATGTAACTTGTGAAAATTCAAGAAACATATGACTTACCAATCACTGGTCACATGGGTGTGGAAAAGACATTGAGTACCCTACAATGCAAATGGTGGTGATCAAACATGGCACAAGAGTTTGAGAATTCATTTGATTGTGCAAGAACTACCAATATGTAACAAGATAAGCATCTAGACACAGGGTAAACTACTTCAACCCCTACCAATTCCATCTAGCTAATGGGAATATGTGAGCTTAGATCTCATTGCATCCTTGCCAAAGATAGACCAAGGCTATATAACTATAATAGTGTTTATTGATATGCTAAACAAGCATATTCATTTGGCACCTACCATGCACATAATAGATGCTCCAATGTTGGCTAAGGTCTACTTCAACACCATCTTCAAGCACCATGTGATACTAAGGGTTCTCATCTTTGATTTTGATCCCTAATTTATTGGTAAATTTTAGCAAGTACTCTTCAAGCTACTTGATACTAAGCTTACCTTGTCTACAACCTATCATCTTCAAACTAATGGGTAAACCAAATGAGCCAATAACACTTTGGAAAATATGCTACTTGCCTTGGTCAATTCATCACACCAATTGGGATACTTATCTTATAATTGCCAAATTTATCTATAATAACTCCAAGCAAGCAAGTACAAGCTTCTTTACCTTTGTTCTCAATTATGGACAAGATCCACTCATTCTTGATTCTCTACTTGCTCCATTAGCATCTCAAATCCCCCATAATTCCACCTTCATGTTATCTACATCTTACACTAAGCTAAGTCTCATCTTCTAGTTGCACAAAATTGACAAAAGCAATACGTTGATCTACATTATCATGATCTCACCTTTCAAGATGATAAGGTCACATTTTCCTCTAATAACCTCCTTCTCCTTCTTGGCAACCAAGTTCATGAACTTGAATAGGTCCATTTGATATTACTCAAATCATTTCTCTTATTGCTTGCAAACTTGCTCTTGCTCATATGAGGATCCATCTTGTCTTCCACATTTTGAAGTTAAATTGATTTTGTTTCTAACCCTAAACCCACTCCTCCTCCAATCCCTATCAATGATTGTGAAGAATACAAAGTTGATTGTATTTTTTCATGACAAGACATCCAATTAACACATAAAGTATAAAGTCCTTTAGCAAGGATATCCCCTTCATGACACCACATGGGAACTTCTTCTATAATATTATGAGGATAGGAGACCCTAAGAGAAACACAAGAGAAGAAACCCAAGCTTCACACTCACTCCTCCAAGGCCCCAAACAAACACCTTGACTTTATTATATAACAAAGAGAATACACTCAAAAGGAGTTCCATCTTTGGATCAGATACATGGGTAGGTGACCTAGCAGGGAGCTCTTCTCTTAGATTAGTTGCGTGTATGAATGACATGTTGATTCTAGTCCTATCTGGTTGGTCAAACAAGCTTTGACTTGAGGGAATATTTAGAGAATCTTCTTGTAAGAATCTCAAACTCACATGGGTGAAGTACCTTTGAAAGCTCTCAATGGGACAAACCAAGGAGGAGGGAATGCCATCTTTTCCTCTATTAGTTGGGTGGATGAGTGGGTGGAATCTGCACATTTTTTAGGCCTAATTCATCCATTTAGGCTTTCAAAATTGGCTCTAAAGTTCTCAGACTATTTTTGGCTCCTACCATATTAGTAGAAGTACTCTCTTGGTCATACCTCTATCTGATCTACTTAGTCCATTATCTATAACATCCTTCCATATGTTACCAAGCCAATTTCCACCTCCTGATAATCTATTTAACTATTGGTGTTACATTTTAAGCTATTTTTGGCTCTTGCTCTATTAATAGAAGTGTTATTTTTATTACATCTCTACCTGATCTACCTAGCCCATCATATATAACATCATATCTAGATGCTATCAAGTCAATTTTTACTTCTAGATAATATATCTAGCTATTGGTATTACATCTCTCATCTCAAAATACTCAAAACTACCATACAAAGGTTTGAAAACTCCATGGCGATGAGTAGATCGCCAACTAGTGGTGTGGAATATGTACTAATATGGAGTTATTAGAGATTAAATATAGCTAGAAAACTCTAAGAATTTTCTAGAACATACATGAAGGTTCTTGATGAGAAGCTTCTACTAACTTTCCAAGGATTGAGTAACTTGTATGCCAAGTTGGCTAGCTAACCTTGCAGCCCAAGTGGAATGGATCCTAAAAGGAACCTTCCTTGGAAGCTTCTTTTGAGCCTTGTATCCAAACCACATATAAACCCCAAGCTTGGATGTGCGCTTGCTTAAAAGATAGAACTAGATGGTTCATGGACACATATCCAAATCACCCAATAAATATTGATGGCATTCAAAAAAATTACATTCTCTTTTCAAGTTAAGTTCAGACTGAAGCTTTGACCTCTTTAAATAGGTCATGTTGTGACAAGAGCCAATCATACATACTCAACACACAAGATACATGAAATATACAAAGTACATAAAGATACTAACAAACACAAGATACATGAAATACACAAGGCAAGTAAGGCACAACAAATGCATTAACCAATTGTAGACCTTTACCTCCTACAAAATGGATAATTCTACATTTATCATCACATATCACCTGTCCATAGATTGAGTGTGCTCACTATTTGCTGAAATAAATTTCCTCATTTATTGTTTGCCTCTAAGATTAAGGAAAAGGAGTCCCATCTATTAACCCAACACATCCTTGAATTCCTTCCATGCACACACTATTGAAATCTAGCTCTTTCTCCCAACCTTGGCCATTGCACTTGGTTCTCTAAAATGAACAATCCAAAAGTGATTACCTTATGAGTAAATTTGGTGATAGATCCAACAATAATACTCCATAGATTCATCCCTTTGGCCATAGAGGCTCCGTTCCTATTGTGTCCAAATCTGTCCAATGCTAATGCCAATTAAAGGCATATGTAGTTTCATTTATATCCACATCTGCGCTTCTAAAGACATTGTGCTCCTTAAGAAAATCCACTAAAGTTCTACATAATTTTATATCCATCCTCACCAATTACTTAAACTCAAAAGGATCAAACACTCCAAAGAACTTGATCACAAATTCTAAATTGCAAGGTGCTACAATCCTTTCTTTCAATACCCATGGATGAATTCCAAAGTTATATCCACATCATCAAGGTACTCTTTGTCACTCCATCTCTCCAAACCCAACTCCCAAGAGTTTTCTCATTTGTCATCTATATACTCTTGTGAAAGTTGGATTATGAGGAAAATGGACTTTTTATGTCTATCCAAAGAAGATTGTGAGTACTCAACCAGAACATAATGGGATCTTGCTTCAAAACTTAACTTGAAATCATCCCGCTCTCCTCCGAATTTCCTATCCCATATTCTAATAAAACTTGATGAGTATTTGAAGTCTTTTTTTTTAAGAAGGCAAGAATTTAGTATACACATGTCAATCAAGATCCCACTAATAAATATTGATTGGCTTACATTTAGACAAGTTTCTTAAGAAATTTAGAAGATTGGATTATATGAAACTAATATTTTTCTATGCCACTATTCTCAATTGGAAGAAGAAGGAGAAATTTATCTACATTCAATAGTTTAAGAGCCTTTAAAATTGAGTCCAAAGAAGAGGATGCATAATGTTGTGCTACTTTAAAGGTGTTGCTTAGTTTTTAGGTGGACTCCTTTGGACATCTATATCTTTGCCCAAGAATAAAAACATTACACATCAGCTAAAGTTGTGAAGTTTTCAAAGTTGCATGAGACAACTCAAATTGATCCCTCCAAGAAGAAACACTATTCCCAAAATGGAGGGAGAAGCAATAAGACATTAACAAATAGGTCTTCATAAATATCACTCCTTTATCTTCAAGCTTGTCAAATTATTTTTCTTGATTATTATCATCTTTGTCTAAAGATGAGAAAAAGTGAAAAGGGAGAGACAAGTACATAGGAGACCCAAAGTTATGATTCTTCTAAAGTCCTCAGAGTACATGGATAGCAAGTTGGAGGACCTAATTAAGGATTTTTCAAACTTCAAGGTTAGTGCAAAGGATAAGAAGAGACCTCTTCTATACACTTGTCCAAACATTTTTTGCAAACATTTAATGTTTAATATTGCAACTATCATATCTTGCATAAAAATAGATTGGATTCCTATGTAGAAAATGCAAAAATATTTTGTTGAAGATGAAGAACCACTATTTTCTATTTAGAAGATTCTTAATACTACTCCTATCTTTCTTGTAACTATCTTGAGGTATGTACCAAGGGGGTGTGCAAGTGATGATCCACATAAAGGATCATGTAACCATTATAGAATTTGAATCTTGGACCATGTTATAATTGTGGAGCTTTTGATCATTGTGCACCAAATTTTCCAAAGCCTAAAAAACCAATATGCTACATACTTCTATGTTTAAATGGCAAGGCTCTAGTGCATGCTATTACTAGTTATATGCAATTGCCAACCTAAAGGTACCAATCCAATTTGTGCATATGCTATCTTTAACAAAGGTTGATAGATACTCATATCTATTGCATGACTTTGGAGGAAATTGAATGGAATCCCTACCATCATTTGAGGATAGGAGTTGGCTTGCTATGGAAGTTCAATAGGTTAAAAAAAGATATAGCAAGACCAAGAAGGAAGTTTCTTTGTTTGACTCTCTCTCCTCTTTGAAACCAAAGTCTAAATAGAGAGGAAGGAGATACTCTTTAAGAAGGAGAAGAAAATCCTAAAAAGGCTAAGCCAAAAATCCTATGGGATGTGCTTGAAGAGAAAGAAGTCTAAAGTTCAAAAAATTCTCAAGAGGATAAAAGGTTTGACATATTTTCCTTACCATTATCCAAGTAGTTGAAGGATTGCTACAAGCAAAGATAAAGCAAATGCAAGCTAGTGCAGCAATTGTGGGATTTCTTTCTTAAGGAACTCCTAATTATTATAATTTGAAATGGAATATTGCATGTTTGAATACTCAACTAAACAAGACCCTTCCAAAGGAGGATGCTTTGAAGGAAGACAAAAAAACCTAAGAAATAGAGGACTATTGGATCTTTATTTGAGATTCCAAAATATGATATTGTTGACAATTTGGCTTCCACTAAGATGGACATTTTTAAACAACAATGGGAAGACAAGAAGTTTTATAAGAAATAACTTAATCTCACTCTCAAAGAAGTGAAGAAGTGAAAGTATAACAAGTGAAGAAGAATGAGTTACCTACTATTTACAAAATAGAGCAAGAAGACTTGGGCTCACCAAAAATTGAATTGGTAACTTTGGTCTATTATAAAACAAATCCCAATCAACTTGTGATCAGGAGTTAATATGATGAGAAAGGACATTGCTCATAGGTTGGGGTTTATAAAATTCAAGCCAGCTCTTCAAGTGAAAAATTTGTAGACTAGACCCAAAGATAGCCTTTAGGACCTCCTATCCAACATGTTGGCCACAATTTGTAGTATTCTCTTTCACTTGAGTTATGTCATATTTCAACCAATTTGCAAGATAGTATATATGCAATATTGATGGGTAGACCTTGGTTGTATGGTGCTCACGTGACTATTTGACTAATACCAACACAAGTTGAGGTTAAAGACACTATAAGACCCAACTTAAAATCCATCATGGTGTCTTGGAGAAAGATATCATTTGTAGGAGAGATATCTTTCTCAAACAAAAGATATAAGTTGAACTCTTTAGAGTGGTCTTTAGATGAAGATAAAGCCAAGTACTTGGAGTGTTACAAAGTTGACAAAGAGGAAGATGGTGAAGTCTTCCAATCCAAAGTCAATACTTCAACAATGATGAATATTTCTCACACTAAACAATGCTAGGAGTGAGCCATGTAAGTCATGTAAAAGGTTTCATAATTTCAAAGATGTAGTTCTTGGAGGGATTAACATCTTGAACATCTAAAATATTTTGTCTTTAGAAGGGTGAAAAGACTATTCTACTATTTTTTGGGAATACCAAGATGTCTTTGCTTGGAAAATTGAATAGATGCCTAGTATTTCATAAGAGTTTGGAAAGTACCAAATGGATTTAGTGGAGGAAGTAGCACTTGTTCAATAGAGGCAATTAAAACACAACCCAAAGTATAATTTTGTTTGGGGTTTTCTTTCTAAAGATTCTTAATCATATTCCTTATATTAATTACAATATTTTATATTCCTCCTCAGTTATAATATTTCATATTTCCCAAATTATCTTTTTGTCAAGGGATTGCTTTGTCATGGGTTTGCTTTTAGAAAAGCTTCTATTCTCCTTCAATCTTGCTAGCTTGATTTGCACATCTCTCACCCAACAACTCCTCTACAATGGTTTTATGTAATGGAATTGTCATAATAAGATTAAGAGAAGTATGTATTGTGGCAATGTGCATCATTGGTTGTCTTGGAGCCATTGTGAACATTGGTGATATTTGGCCTCAGCACCACTTTCCCTCTATAGTATTCTTGTTAGGCAAGAGTGTTCATAGCCTAAGAGACTCTCTTCCAATCAATTTTCAAACCATTGTTCTTTTATCCATTCTTTATCAAGACCTCTAACTCTTTTATAGTTCATTGCTACCTGATTGCAAAAACAATTCCACCTTAGTACAAATGTGAGCTTCTCTATTCAAGAGAATTGCAAAATTATCTCTCAAATTCTTAGAATAGCTTAGTTGCACTCAACCCTTTGGAGGGTGTTTTTTTCCACTCCATGAATGACTTCTAAGTCACTTAATCTACATCTTTCAAGTAATAATGATCTTTAAAGCATATAAAAAATCCCTCTTAATTGACCCTATGAGCTTTGATTACCTCTTTCATATTTACTTAGAGGTCTAGAATAAATATAAGCTTAATTTATGTATCAACTTTCATTCAAGAACCTTATTTAGCTCTATTTCCCTAAAGTAATACTTCAAGTACTTGGATATGTTTCTATTATCAAATTGGTCCAAGATCCACAAATTAGATTGTAATGCTTTAGTAACCAATGCTTTCTTGAGTTTTTCAACTTTATATTGTTGCATATAAAATAAAAAAGCTTGAAAAATCTGCACTTTAACACAATCAAGCTATAACATTGGTGTCTTATAAGAGCTCCTAACTCCCAAGTCCCTTATACTCTTGTATGATCTCCTTTTTGAATCTACCCGCAACCTCCTTTATGACTCTCCATCCCAAAATTTTCACATTGAGTTCACCAATTGCACTATTATGCTTATTTTCTTTAGGAACATACATGTTGTCTAGTTGTGAAACTTATGGACAAGAGGTTGTATCTAAACCTATTACTAATCATATTTGTACACTTGTATTCCCAATTATAATAGCAATCTACCCTATTTCTAATATTCCTTCTATTGGGTAGAGATCAAGGGCAATCTAACATGCCATCATAATATACTCTTGGTTTATTGTTCACCACCTCTAACACTATCAATGAGAAATAAATAACACATATAAAGGAAAGTAGTCTAAAGCAAATTGCATATAAATCCAAACCAATTGGATGGTACAATCAAGGGTGTAATGTATAGAGAGGATCCAAACAAATACAACTTAGCACTAACTCTCCATGCTTTTGGTACAAAAATACCTTTGAGCATCCTTGCCTATCCAAGAGCCATTACTAGTGAAATTTTATGCCATTCATTGGAGAAATAATTCCAAGATATAGAATAATATAACTTGTTCTCTATACTTCCATTCAAAATTTATAGTACTCAATGGAATACCTACAAGATAAAATTTCAAATACTATATATTAAGCTCCAATTTGACCACTTTACTCCTATGAAAATATCTTAGACTAATTTTTGTGTTTCAACCTTAATAGATCCCCTTTTCTTTAACAGATCATATCTTAAATATAAATGACTCAAATCTCACATTTTTCATCTCAAGATTGTAATGGATCAACTTCTCTTCAAAAGTGGTCTCTTCTATCCAAATGGAACTCCTCCAAAAGTAGAAAAATCTAGATTTAGTATGGTAGAACTCAATTTTTGCACCTTGGACACATGACAATTCCTCCTTTTTGACACATGGACCTCCAAACTCCACTTTTAAAGTCTTGAGAAAGATTTTTGGTCCTCTCTTTCTAGAAAGGGATGTACATACTTAAATCTCAATCTTTTTTATAAGTAAGCATAAGAAGAATAATAGGATATGGCTTCTCCATCACCAACACCATGAACATAAGACCAAAATGAGTTATCATCTAGACTCACAAGTGATCACCTTTGTATAATTTCAAAACTTGATTAGAAAAAAAGTTCAAAAGAGGTCACTCAAGAGTATAGAATATCTCTCTATCAAACTCACTTTTGGATGTTCTCTCACTCTATTACCCCTCTTGTCTTACAAGAATAAAACATACTCCTCTTTATGGAGCTTCCATCACCTATATACATTAAAGCATTGGATGAAGATAAGATTATAATTTACACAATCAATCATTTGAGTAAACGTAAATTATTTACATAGCACTTGATCAACCATAGACTCTTTCATATAATATACTACAACATTATATAGATAAATAACACTGATTTATTATTTCATTCACTAAGCAAACACAATATAACACATCATCCTCCAGCAATTATAAACATTGGGGATAGAGCATTGTAATAAGAGCTCCCATCTAGGCCATTTCTCCCCATTCACCACATAAACCTTTGGAGTACTTATATCACAATAATTAAGTTGTAATTTACTTTACATATTACTTTACTTCTTTTCCATGTTTGGCAAAGGCTGTAATTTCTCCTTTGCTTTTAGCCTCTTTGATCGGCCTTGTTCTCATGTTCCCCATTGGCACTTCTTAGTGCTGTGATATTCTTTTTTCCTTTGGGTATACTAGTTTGTTTTTGGCCATTATGAGCACAGGAAGCAGCGAGTGTAGTAATCAGTCCGTCCTAATTTTGGTTCCAAAGAGCAATCTGAAAGTCTCATACTCTAACATTGAAATTCCCGATGCAAAGAATTTACTCCAACCTCACGGGCTGCCGCCCGGGAAAACATCCGGGCAGCACTCTGTTTCACCACGTCAGCTCTCCAATGGCATACCACGTAGGTGAACCTGGTCCACGTCAGTTCTCACACAGAGCGTGGCTGGAGAGAACTTAAACCCCCTTACAGTATGGTGCGGTAGGGCAGGTGCGGTAGGGTAGATTTCTCATACAGACTCTATTGGGGCTTAGCCCCAGGTTACTTTTTTTCTCTCCCTTGTACTGCTTGATGGGGTCTTCCCATCCTTCATTTTTCCTACGCGGTCGCCTTTTCTCCTTACAGTATTGGTTGCGAGATTGGTACTCCGTTTGTAAACGCCTGTTTCGCGGACCGGGAGGAAAGAAGCAGCCGGTAAACTAAGCATCGAGGGACGGATACACGAGAGACAGCGAATTTGCCAATGGGTTGAGGCGCAACACACTGATCGGGAGAATTGAATCTATTGGGGATGTTGGGAACGGAGGAAGAAACGGGAGATAGTGATTCGAATTTGTTGAGGGGTTGAGCTTGCCGAGTATTGGCGGCGTGAATTATGGAGTGACAGAATATCTGCGGTTGTTTAAAGAGCTGAATCTGTGGTACTAGTAGGGTTTGCTGGAGAACTTCGCTGGAACAGAGGACCCATCACGGAAAGGAGAGTAGCATTCCCTGTGTATTTAGGGTTCAATTACTTGTTACAGTAAATTATCACAGGTAGACAGCGACGCAAGGATGTGGGCTCGACTGTCAGAAGAAGGTGTTGATATTCTGGGGAAGGGGATATACGAGTGCTTGTCCCGATGGACCGCATTGCAACTTGCAATTCAGAATTCGTGGGGCGGACAGTCTTCTGCTCTCAAATGCCAACAGTTTCACTCTGATATTTTTTCATTTTTTACTCTCTCGAAAGGTGAATTGTCTCGTCTGATATTTCTTGTCCAACTTTTTGTTTTCATTTGGAGTACTTCGAGAGTTACGATGAGCTTTGTTCTTGGAACTAGCCGAAACTGACCTCTTGTGATTTTGATTTTCCAGAACAACGCTATATCGACGAGTTGGAGGATTTGTTGGATCAATTTTTGCTGGATTCTTTCAATACTGAGATCGACGACGGTAGCATTTTTGAGGTAGTTTTTGTCCGGACATGAGCTCAGTGTAGGCTGTCAATTTCTCTTTTGGATTGCATGATTTCACCGTGACCTTAAACATCTACTTCAAGTAGGAATCGACCAACACGTCTCCGCACGTGTTGAGCATAGTGAAACCTATGAATGAAGGTTGTGAATTGACCATGAACCTGTATGCAGGTAGCGGAGCAACTCATGACTGTGCACGAAGAATGCGTCAATGGAAATTTTGAGAACGTGAGGCAAATGTTTGCCAAAGCTTCGGGAAATGGAGTTCAGAAGAGCAAGGAGGTGAGTTTTGCAGATTGTCAACTTAATCATGAAGTTTTGTGCCATTATATCGTCTCCTGGTTCATGGATTGTGGGTTTACATCTCTGAATGCGCACTGACCTTTTTCTCTTCAACTTTCAGTTGCCTTCGCAGGATGAGAACGCCGTAGGCACTTCTGGAGGTAGCTCGTCAGGCGAAGACGAAGACGAAGACGGAGAAATGGATATGGAAGACAACTTGCTCGCTGCTGCTCCTCCTACGTCTAGTGCACCCCCAAAAGTAGCACCGAAAGCAGTTCCTTCGACTTTGACTGAGGAAGAGATGGCGGATGGGTGGCAAGAAGCTCCTCCGCGCAACCGGAGGCGCAATGCAACCAGATAAGAATGCCTAGATTATTGTGTAGCCACTCGGCTATTTTTCTTAAGCTCGTTTTCATTAAACGAGCGTATAACGAGGGTTGCAGCACTAGAAATTGTTTTTGACATCTCCTCGCTCTTGATTTGAGTTGCTTCTGGTAATTGTGGTGTAAATAATATTGCCAGTTCAGCATGACCTGATCCTGGACTTCTTGTCGTTCTATATCCTGAATAGGGCCTACACTCTACCTCAAATCATGAGAAATCTTTGATGAAGATCTTCTTACACATGAATTGAGATTCATCAGCATTTGCATTTTATACTTAGTCTGGCACGGTTCAACCGGTTTGACACAGGAGCCATCCAAATCCAAAACGAAAATCTTACTCACTAAACATTGAGCACAACCATCTCCCAGTTTAGGTCAGACTTCCCTATCAACCATGTCTCACTCGTTCTCAGCCTCACTTGAACTTGTTACATCACCATTTTCAAGTTCCATTCAGCTTTGTACAATTTCGCCATGTGATTGATCTGATCTACATTGAGATGGAATGAACATGCCACCAAGCCCGCCGGCAAATAACCTTGCTCGTCAAACATCCAATACAATAGCATGGGTTCTTGACCCCTTTTGGGGTTTAAGAACCCATATTTGCTCTCATGTGGGTTTAGGAGGGAATGTTTCATCTTAGCTGCAAGAGTCCAGTGATAAAATCGTGCACACGTGCACGAGAAGGCCGTTAGCGAGTCTTGAGAGAGTGGTATACGTTCATGGAAACCTGGTTGGAAGTCCAACACTTCAGCTCATAAACATCGATGAAAAGGTGTAGCACTTCGGGCCGTTTCTGCTCGTGAACCTTACATTTTTCTACAATGAAGATATTTGCTTCCACTCTGCCCTAGTTACACTTACTAAAGCACTCGATACATTTGCTTTCCATCAACAAGAATTGTACCATTGTTCTTTCGCATTGTTTTCATTTCCAAAAGTACCTCGGTTCACATCACCTTGGAGTTGTTACATCTGGAGGTTGCGAGTAAATATTTCTAGGAATTAGAGCACTTTTATATATCCGAAGTCAATTGTTTTACAAATGCATATTGAGAGGGCTTGTAATAACAGCGTTGAGTTTGTTACAATTGTGGTGAGGTTATATTTCTAGGTATTAGAACATTTCTATATATCTATCCAAAGGGAATTGTTTCACAAGTGAGTATTGACAAATGCACATGGGAAATTAATAATTTCTCATATGCATTTGTCTTTAGGGAGGACGAAGATCCTTAGTGAGTTTTATTCTTTTAGAGCGGTTAATCTATGGTTCTTATTTTTTTAATTACAAGTATGGTTGTTCACAAGAGAAAATTATTATGTTTGAGACATGGTGGTTTGAAAGACAAAGAGATCTTATGGAGATTTTTATTTACCATGGTTATTTATCACCCATAGCATACCTTATAAATAGGATTAAACAAGCCTTTGACCATTTGACTCTAGAGTTTCATCTCTTAAGTTTGAAAGTGACGGCATCGAAGTGAAGAATATGGTCTTTTTTTAGGTATTATTCATCATTTCCAATTTTCAAAGAGACATATCAGGTTTATAGACTTATGCATTCTTGGAATACTAGTTCTAGATTTGAGTATTTTGTTCATGTTTTCTAGGTGTAATCTTGGTAGGGGATATTTTTCATGTGTATAATTTTACTCTACTAAAAGATTCATAGGTGACATTTGGTATATTCTTTTTCTAGTATTATTATAGGCCGATCTATTTATGTTTCATGGTTCTCTTTTTTAGGATTTTCATATAAATTCTTAGCACTTTTGATTTGAGTATTGTAGATATTTTGGGTGATAATTGAATGAAGGACATTTGAGTGTGTGATAAGTGATCTAACAAGGGAGAAAATACCTCTATAAATCTCATATGGAGTGGTAGACTATGATGTGTGGAGGAGATAATACTTATAACATTTTTGCATAGTTGGATTCTGTCTGCACTTGTATTGTCCTCTGGTTTTGTGGTTCTTGATGATCTAGTCTTGGAAATTTATATTACTAAGGTGGAGGAGAGATTATTTTCTCTTCAAGTGTTATTGTAACTGATGCGAGGTAGTCTATATATGCAGGCACGAGAAAACTTTCATCCTTTGCTTCTTTATTTTCAAATTGGACCAAAGATTTGTAGTCTCCCTTGCGGATATATAGTTTTTGCATATGTTACATTCTCTTTTAGTTGACTCATCTATTACTCATGTTACTAGAGCATGCCTTTGTCTTGCTCAGACAAGTGTGTGGGCTTTTGGATCTTAGTTCTACCATGCATTAAGGCATTTCATCCCATATCAATTATTTTCTTTGCAATGATGAGGTTTTGCCAAAGCTTGGTCAACCTGTCTTTATTCACTTGTGAGTGTGGTTCTACACTAGATATAGTAATGATCTATATAACATTATGTATTCCAGAAGGACAAATAATAACTATACACGATACCATCTAGGATATAGTGTTTGTCATGACACCAGAGAGTGTATACTTGGCTTGGAGGGAGAGTTGGTATGGTTTACAAACAATAGAGTCAATGTAGATTTATATTTGGTTCGGATGAGCAGATGACAATAATGGATATTGTGGTTACAAAATTTACACATGATGCACTTTCGGAGGGAATGATCACTCATTCTCCTAGATACTCAATGAGTGAGTAATCACTCACTCTTGCAGTGAGTGAAGCAACAATAAACAAGTCTTTCAAAGATAGGGGTATATAGCAAAATCACATCTTTGTTTTTCTAGACTCAAAGTTACATATAATGATGGATGCAACATTTGATATATTTGTTAGGAAGTGTGCAAGAATATATCATTTTAAATGTTAGAGATACTATTCTCACTCTCATAATTTACATAATCTATATCCGTTAGTGAGGAAGTGATGACTAAAACGAGCTATAGAAAAGCAATCACATTAGATGTATCATCTTTGTTTTCAATTGTTTGTATACCATGCAATTTCATAGTTCAAATTGTTAATAGACCATACAATTTGCATAACTCAAATATATAAAGTGTTGTGTAGCATATTCCTCTTACCTATACTATTGAGACTTAACCCAATTTTACCCCTACGTTTATTGGATCTTAGTCCCATTTTATCTCTATATGTCTTTTCCTTATTCAGCTTCGTAGTCTCATCTCATCTGCTTGTTATCCTCCGTTTCTTTTTACAGGAACCGTTTGGAGTTTTTGTTATTCCCATCGAGGTGCAGAAACACTTAGGATACTAAGCTACTGTACACGCGCACCCAACATCTGGGAAGTCCGAGACCTGGTCATCTACCCATTAAGACCCCTCTCCTTAGTACAGTCTAGTTTTCTCTTTTCGACACACAAGAATTTGAGCTATCACTGGAATGCAGATTTCATGCAAATAGCGAGAACAAGTGAGTTGCACCCTTGTCCAGAAACTGCAGTTTGGCTCTCAAGCATGTCCATCAGAGCTCAAAGTTGTATGCAGCCGAATGAGCTAGGTGAAGATAATATGCGCACATGCTAAGCTTCAGCTCTAGACCTTTGTAAATCTACACTAATTCGTTCTCGTCATTAGTCAAAACTCGAAGAAGTTGAATTTAGTGGTAATCTCTTCAGCATAGGAGCCAAAATAGACATGCACGGTGTGAACGTTCACATACTCAACAGGATTGGAAGGATTTCGTGCCGAAATATCGGATATCGGCCTCCGAAGGCCTCGTGTAGCCTTGTGGTCGTTTGTGAGCTGCGACGGACTAAGCGTGCTTGCCTAGCGCCTACTTCCTGACCGCCCGTGTCCTAGGCACTCAAGGGGAAGCAATTTCAAGGTTCTGAAACCAGCACGCATGTGACTGAAATCCGGAAGCGTCTGTGGTGAAAGGGACTCGTGCTTTCTCAGATCCGCATGTAGCCGTAGCACGAAAGTGAACGACGTGTATAAATCGTCCCATGTCATACTAATAAGCAACCGATGTGGAACCCTAGATCTTTGACGAGTTCATGGCACTTATCCGGTGCAGCGCTCCGGGAACCACACAAACAAAGTAGAATCTTTTGGAATGCGCGATGGCAATCAACGCACTCCGTAGATCAAGCTCTTTCCGCGATCAGATAACCCCCCGTTGTCAACACTTTTGCAGTGTCTGCCTACTCCATTCCCATCTGTTGTAGATCCTGTTTGCATTTACCACTTGACTTGTCCACCGCGTTGGCGCAGGGTAAAGTCAATCTCTGAGGCAGCGCCTGCCCAAACCTGCGTAGTATTATAGTGTTCTGGTCCATACACCTGGCATCCAAGGAAAGCCGAAGTCAAACACCAAATTCAAGTTCAAGCCCTCTTCTGCGGATGCAGGATTTGAGAATCCAAGTCGCCACCATATTCTGGTGATTTACCAGTCGGTTGGCGCTTCTGAGCACCTGTAAGATATTTTACTCTCTAAATTGTCTACCCTGTAACATAAGGAAAAAGCTGCGCTTTGGGTTTCATGTCGGCGTGGGAACGATTTTCTTAATCGTGTAGGGTGTGAGCTGGTGATCGACCTGCTATCGCAGGTCGTTTGGCCTTCTCTGCTGTAGAGCAGACATTTCCGTTTGCTAATGTGCACAGAGCTAGAGCTTACAATTGAAAGGGGGGACAAAGGAGGTAGCTTGAGCTTTGAATTGTGAATCAAGAAACAGGAGAACTGGCAATTTTGAAAGCTTCGAATTGGATGAATCTGTTCACCAGTTGAGGTCTAGATGCTCCTGGGTGTCTGATAGCGTACTCGTTGTCCTATAAGCGGCAACGAGAATGCACTGCTGTTTGCTTTCGATCCCGTCACAAGACGATTGGCACGACAATTGAGAACATACTGCGGAGTGAAACTTCAGAGATCACAATTGACGGAATCCATAGTGACTATAAGACAGAAAGGTTCCACTGTCGAGTGATCGTTAATTTAGTAATATAGGTGGACGTGACCTCACATCAAAAACCTGCGGATCAGGTTTCAAGCCCGGGGGTCATGGCAGGTATGCACGGTGCGCTGTTGTTGCGCGCCAATCCTTTTGAGACTAAGCTCTGCGCTGAATCATGCCACAACTCAGTGATGAGGAATTCACCTCTCTCGAGGGCTGTGTCTCTTTGTCCACGCCCCGTTATTTGGAGATTTTGTGGACTTAGAATGTCGGTAAGAAAAAAAATTGGTGAAGCAGGAGGGCCCATTAATGGAGCAGGGGGCGAGCAGGTTATGAATAGAGGTGCCCCGCTTTGTTGCGTATGTATACAGGGAAAGGATATATCGGGAAATTATCCTGGATTGAAGTCGGGCATTAGGCGCTACTCAGCTCCTCCCGGGGTTCTTTCTGGACTGGAAAATGAAATCAGGGGAGTGTACGTCTACACAGTAAGATCGAAAGCATTTGGAGGAATTAATGCACGGGGTATGAGATTGCAAGCAACTCTGGGGGGAGATGGTGACGTTGATCTTGCTGGTGACGTTATCGCTGAAGATTTTTATTCAGTGCTTGGCCTGGTAACGCATCCTTCCAGTTTATGCAGTAGTGTTTTTCCAGTGTAAGCGGAGCCTGTCTTCTGATTATGCACGTCGTGAATATCGTTCCTCTGACAGAAGATCCGTCACAAAGTACCGCAGTCTGTAAACGGAGATATAACTGGGTTCACAGAACAGTTACTTCCGCTTGTTCCAATTTGAATAGGAGGTTCCATTCTACACGACTACCGAAATCATCAGGGGCCGATAGAGGCTAACCGGATCTCGTTGCTTGCTCTCGCTTCTACTTACTTTCATATGGTTGTAGCGTTCCGCTTTCAGAAAAAGTTCTTCTCTTCTCCCCCTAAATTGAGGTCTCCAGTCCAATTTGTGAATCTTGTCGATGTATATTTTCAAACGCAAGTAAACGAGTTGTCTGTGGTTCGTTCACTCTCATTTGTTGTAGGTTATGCAGTCCTTCCTCCAAGTGTGGCGTTCGCCTTTCCTTGTCAAACTGAAGCTCTTCTCGCAATCAGGTGTCTTAAATTTACATGTCCGTCCTTTCCATGAAACTTGTGCAATGAGATAAGAGATTTTTAAAGAAAATATGTTGTGGTAGCAAAAAGAGAACAGAATCTGTTTACGGGTTCAGTCATACACAGGAATCTAAAGGTCTGTTGGTCCATCAGATTTCTTCGTGACTAGTCGTGGTCGTCACAAGCGTATGATTCAGGCTCGACAATGGTGATCTTACCGTTATCTTAATTTCCCAGAAGATCTTCTGTCTTCTTTCTGGATCTTTTACTGAAAACCTGGAATGGGGAGGGACGTCAAGATTGACAGTTCCATATTTTCAATATTGTACTGTCAATTTAAGTGACCATCGTTTGCAGACAATTCTCGCATACAATCGTTTGCAGACAATTCTCGCATACTTTCATTGTTAAATTTATTGTACTAACAAGAGAAGAACTCGAATATTTGCCAACAGACACCTGATGCCTCACCAGAGGAGATCAAGAAAGCGTACTACTCATGCATGAAAGCTTGCCATCCCGATCTGAGCGGAAATGATTCTGCCGTGAACAATTTCTGTATGTTTATCAACGAAGTTTATGAGGTACGTAACTGAACTACTCGCCTGTAGACACTTCTCTTACGAAATGAAGTTTGTTGTGCAAGATTTTTCTGCTGAAAAAGGATCTGTGGCCTAGCTTTTCTTCATGCTGATACACAATCTGCAGGTTTTAAGTGATCCAGAGCAACGACTTATTTATGACGAAATCAATGGATACACGCTTACTGCTATCAATCCATTTAGGGATTTTTCTGCCGAACGAGATCATGCGTTTGTGGACGAATTCGCATGCATAGGTGCGAAATGAAACCATGCCTTTCGAGTCGTTTGACAACTACTGCTTAAAGTGGCCATTAGATGCTGGAAGTGTCTTTTTCTAGCTTGGATGTGCCAAGAGCGGATAGACTCTGCTCAGATAAATCTCCGTTTCACAAATTGTGGAAATTTGGCTTGAGAACTTTACGCAGGGTGTAAGAATTGCGCACATACAGCCCCTGCCACATTTGATATTGAGGAAGACTTCGGTCGGGCACGAGTCATATCTCAAGTCGGGAATCCAGTTCTGATACAGATGGCCATTGAAACCTGGTATTTTCTCATAGGGCCAATGTTGAGTTCTTTGTGTTCAATATCATCGTATGTCTTGACGGAGCGCAGTTATGCTTACCTATGCTTGATAAACTAAGAATCTTATCGACGAAGTAGACAAGAGATACGCTTGACTTGGGTATCTGGACAATCCTGTTTCCGTACTATCTTCTTTGTGGAGGGGAACTGTGAAACGGTATCAAGTTTTCACCCAAACTATGAGCATTGAAGTTCGATGACGATAAAATCTCCTTACCTCTGTTACTTCCTAGTGAAGGACAGAGATTGAACCTTGTAATAGGATAAATGTGTAAGAATTTGTGAATGGTCTTTTACCAACTGCTTACTTGCTTCTGACTGAGTGACCTCTTCTGAACCGCAGTCCTGTAGATTGCATTCATTGGACATCAGCTCAACAGCTCACGCTCTTAGAAGACGAAATGCGGCGAGTGGAACGTGTGAATGTGCGTAACTTTCCTTTCCAACACTCAAGAGGAACTCTCAATGTGCTGCTTCATTCTTTGATATCTTAAGAAAGTATCAGATCGCATAGTCTGAATAATTTCCAAGACGGATTAATGCCTGAAGCGTGCTTCAAGCAAAATTCCTCTGTTCTTACTTTGCTTGCCCTCTAACTCTTATTATACCCTTTCATTTGGAGCGCTTCCCTCGGCAGCTAACATGAATACGCGTGACTGTCGTTGTTGCCTTGTGTATTTAGGTGGGACTTATGCTTTCAGGCATGGGTTCATCCGCTCCTGATGTCTTCACACAGGTAGGTGATAATTACGAATGTTATACTAGATTGTTTGATCAGCAGGCAGTAGTCTGGACTCAAACTTCATTTAACTGTTATACCGGGGGTATAATGTTTTGCTTGCTGACGACTTCGGTGTTTCTTTACAGGCAAGCTGGAGATGGGAGAAACGTCAGGCAAAAGCTGTGGTGAGAGAAAATTTAGTCATCCTCCAATCTTTCCTCTAAGATCTTACCATCAACTCATGATGTTTTCCTTCCGTCCACACGTTTGGAATCTCAAATATTGGGTTTGATATTGCACTCTCTTTCCTTATTTCCATCTTTCGAAATATTTTCCTTCTGTAATGTTTGTCGAGAATACATCTTCTGTGTGCTCTGGCTTCCAGGAACGTGCGAGAGTGAGAATGATGAAAGAAGGTGGTAAAAGTGGAAAGGAGGCCTGGTGGAATGTTAACTGGGGCTCAGCCGCGGACGAAAAGAGCAGTAAAGCCGCAGCAGGTACTAAGCTACTTGAACCTTAACTAGACAAATTTGAATCTAAACAGCAATCGGAACACGCAGCTAAAGATAAGGTGAACATTTGCCTAAATTTCAAACTGGGCATAATTCTCAAATTTTCAAGCATTAATGGCATCAATAGCTCTGACGTTGACTAAGAAGGGTCTGCTCGTAAGATATTATATTCCCACTTGATCAGTAGTATATATTGAAATACCTACCTTTTGATCTGTTTCAGACAAGTATGCTCGAGAAAGAGCTGCAAAAACAGCTGCCGCAGCTCGAAGATGGCGAGAATATTCACGCAAAGGGGTGGATAGACGGGCAATTCGTATTCTAGCAGCCGAAAATGCTGCTCAAGCACAGGACGATTTGGACAAGGAGAAAGCAGAAATTATGTAATAGAACGGTGTCCTCTTCCATCCTCTGCTTCATTGAGGTTGATGTATCATAGAATTCGCTGAAATCACCATTGTTAATATAGAGGCCTCGATATTTTACTCATCTTCCTCAGGATGTGACTGGAAATGTTGCCTGCTTTTCCTTGAGGAAGAAGACGAAGCTATTGACACTTGTACAGATCCTTTGCCCATCAAGCATTGTCAGCTTGGACTAAGTAATGCGAGTGGGCATAGAGAAGTCGAATGTTTTTAGATTTCGACTAGTCGTCACGTCTTCACCTGAAAGAGCGCCAATGCTCCTGAAACTCCGAGTGTCGTACGGTCACAATTTCTGAATCCATGTGTGTTGTCTTGAATGAATACTTTAGCGAGGCAAATGAACTGACGCTTGTCAATATGCTAATTATACGAACTATCAACTTGGTAGAATCAGATGCGCACGTCAGCACTCACAGAAGTTGAAGGACACTGATCTTGATAGCTCACAATTGACAGGATACGGTGGATTATATCATATCAGTTGACTGTCCGTTTCTGCGTTTACTAAAACAGCTTCTGGATTGAGGTGCTTCCTCACTCTTCTCCTATTGCCTTCTTCTCTTAAGGTGCTAGGGTTAACTGCATGTACAATGACCAAATATTCCAGGTGTACCGTGAAGGTGATTGGAAATTATACTGAAGGTTGGTCCTAAAGTGGACATTGTACGCAATTACTAAGAAAAGCGAAAAAAGAATTCACTCGCAAATCCCTTATTAGCGAATGGAAAAGAGAACATGAATAATGAGAAAAGCTACATACAATTCATATCGATTTCAAAAGAAGAAAAGCTACAAACTAAATTGCTCATTTGCAATTCAAATGTATGATAAGTATGTTATCCTCAACTTGTCATAGAACAAAAGAACAATGGGCTACATCTTCAAATGTAAATGACTACAACGTGATGTTCCTTCTAATGCTAATATGAGGAGTGGGAGCATTTGAGAGGGAGAGGAGAGAAGAGGGAGTGAGGAGAAATTCTGGAATTTTGGAGTTTAGTTCTGTTTTTGATTTTGGTTCCATTTGTTCCTAAATTGAAGGTCGCGGAGTGATTAGTTCTTAATCATGATAAGAGTGATGGGTCAAGAATTTTTAATTTTATTCTCTTGGTTCTCTTTGGTTCTCTTTAATTTTATTCTCATACTCTAGTTCCATCTGAATTTAGTTTGAATATTATATAGATATAAATTGAAAATAATGAATAGTTTATAGTTTTCTAGAGTTTTGAGAATTAATGTATGGTCATATGAGGTGGGATATGAGTGAGTTATGGTTTTGCATAGAAGGAGAGCTATGAAGAGCAAAAATATATGTTATTATCATTATTCGTGTGTTAACTATGGCTTCACTTTCTAGAGCGAACCGTCTAGAGTGACTCGGTATACACCATGCCTGATGTGTCACTTGCTCTTTACCTAGCAAGGGCTAAAGGCCCTGTCACGCCATTTGTAGCATCACATCTAGATTGTCCGGACACCGGAGTAGCAATGATAGTAGTTAGAGATATTTTGGCAATTACTCATAAACTACTTTCCGATAGTCAGGTTTTTTGTTCGGGGTACTGACTACATGTGGTGCCCACCGTCACTTGCATCATTCACACCATCGAGTGTGCCATTAGTGGGACTGTTGGGGTGAGACCTAGGTCAAAATCAAGAGTATACCATGGAAGTGTAGCTCCCAAGAGCTCACTTATTTAGAGTTGAGCCTTCGAGTTCCTAGCTAGAGTGTACAAAAAGCCGACAAGCGTCACTTGTAATCTTTTAGCTAGAGTGGGTGTGGCTTGATTGTAATCACTGCACAATTGTTGGCAGATTATTGGGAGATAGATCAAATACTGATTTGATTGAGGGTGATTCGAGTGTTATAAACAAATCAATTGCAATAGAGAAATGAAAGTCAAGGGAAAATCGGGTGCAAAAATTGAAGGTGGTGGTGGTATCTCCAAGCCCGGTGGATTGTGGTACCTTGATCACATTTTGATTTCCTTGGGAGTGATTGTGTGCGGAAGTGCTAGCCAAATTTGGAGCCAAAGAGAGTCTATTTCAAGTGGTAGTTGTGATTTTGAGCTCAAGAGGTGAACACAAGACAAATCTGGTGCGAGTTGAACTTAGAAAGTGAAATGGAAGGTAGAGTTGGGATCCAAGATCTCCATGAATTGCCAGTTTGACAATCCCTGTCTTTCCAATTTGGCTTGAATGAAGAGTTAGCAAAGGATTTGGTGGTCAACCAACTTTAGTGATTTATGTTAGATTACATTAGATTTTGGCAAGAAGAACTTTGATCTCATTCTTGGTGATCCTTGTAGCTCAAGAAGTAGATAGGTATTCCAATTATGTCAAATGCCAAATGCCAAATGGTGGCAGAGTCAGTCTTGTGTTGATTTATGAGACGGAAAGTTTTGTTTAGCCTTCTTGTGATTAGACTCCCTCCATTCTCTACTTCTTGTTTGTGTGAGGTGCCTTGAATTTAGAGCGTTGGTGCTATGGTGTGCTCTCGGTAGCGAGGCTAGAGTGATGACCAATCAAACTACTTGTGTTTCTCTTTGGTGAGGCAAGAAGTGATGACCTACAGACCGTGAGAGTGCATGTTGTGATGATAGGTTATAGGTTGCCCTTTCTCCTAGTGAAGTTGTTGTAGTTAGAGCTACATTAGTTGATGACATTCAGTTGGTGGTATTGGCACTTGGAAGTGTTGGCATTTGGTGGTGATTTTTGTTTGGGTACTTACGATGGTTCTAGTTGCGGGTTGCAATTCTTGGCGCTACTTTGTCACGACGGAGTTCTTTGGGATTTCCAGAGGAGATAGCACTGCAATACGTAATGGGTTTACTCGAAGTGGCATTCAATATCAACTTGTATCTCAAGTCCCAATGAGGGAGGAGATTGACTCTGAGTTGGAGTTTGACACAAGAGCTGAATTAGTTGAGAGTGCACTTGTTGTGTTTGCACCGTTGTTGTAGGACATGGAGAAGATTTATGGGGCCTCCAAAGGTCCCAAGCGTTACTCTGGTACAATGGGTACCATTGAGTTAGATGACTCATCCAAGAGTTTGATAGTTGGTGTGATCTACAACATATGTAGAACTCGACTTTGTTCATTTCCTTCATGGCATGGAAGAGGTTGTTTGAGCATTTGGAGTATCTATTGATGGAAGACTACCATGAGTTTAGGAGAGCTCACTTGGAGGAGATTGAGCGATGGAGACAGTATTGGTCTTTGAACTATGTCTCTTCATCACTTTAAGCTCAATTTCTAGAGGTAGATTGGTTGTACCCATGAGTTCTAGCTCTAGTAGCGTTGGTGGGTCTCTTGGAGATGGTGCTACTATGAGTGGAGATACAACACTAGGAGATGGTTTAGTACCGGGGTTTAACCCCATGGTGGAGTTCTTCTAGTGTTTGAGGTAGAAATACCAGGGAGTGCGGACTGACAAGCTAAGGAGCTTGCTGGAGTTCTAGTAGAAGGTTGGAGAGAGCCTACGCAAGGCATGCACTCACTTGAGATGGCTGATCAATTTTACTTAGGGAGTTAGTAAGCTCCAGACAATCCAATTTTGGTATGGGGATACTGGATAGGGAGTTGTGACATAGAGTCCATAATTCTATGTTGTTATAGGCTACTTTGCTTACTTTAGTAGTGGTATTTGGTTTGGCTGAGGATATTGAGCTAAACATGGTGGAGGACAGAGTGGTGACATTTGGATATGGTAGAGAGACCTCATCCACCCTAATTACTTCTTTCAGAGTGCACCATGCCATGCTGGTTTTTGAGGATAGGGTGGACAGCCTAGGTCCTATGGAGTGAGTGGAGGGCCTAGTGTAGCTAGACCTTTACCTTTGTTTTTGGGTCAGCAGTAGCCAATGAGTGGTGGTGTTGCTTGTTGGACTTGTGGTGGACTTCATCACAAGAGAGAGTGCCCTTAGGGCAACGTACCTAAAACCTCTAGTGCATCACAACCAACACAAACAATGTGAGCATTGCCATAGATTTGGTCATACCAATGACCAATGCTTGACCTACACCTGGAGTTATGGGTGGTAGAGCTGTTGTAGTAGGTGGTAGAGGAGCTCCAGGTCATGGAAGATGAGGTAGTAGAGGTGATGGTAGAGGATCCACACCTAGTTGGGGTGCAAAACATGCCTTTACTTCTTATACACTATGGCTACTCACATTGAGCAGTTGGAGCAAAGATTGGCTAGCATGGCCATAGGTCAAAGGAGATCAGATTCGGGTGCTGAGGCTTCCACCTCATATATGGGTGATAGAGACGCCTTGATTTCATGTGCGGAGCAGCAAAAGTGGATGCATTTGTCATAGTGATTAGGAATGCAATACTTGCTCCAGAGCCTAGGAGCATCAATGGAGTTGGACTCATAGAGAAGAGAGGTTGGTAGACAAGTTAGACTTCCCCAGTCGTTTACACTCTTTGAGGCACTATAGACAACATCTATAGCTCCTAGACGTCCTAGTGCAGGTGTGGTAGGTGGTGATGGGGTGCCTTTGGTTTGTCTCCCCAAGAGCTTTCCAACGGTATCTCACCCACGTGATTTTGAGATTCTTACAAGAAGATTCCCTAAAAGATTCCCTCTTGTCAAAGCCTGTTTGACCAACCAAATGTGACCAAGACCGACATGTCACCCATCCAAGAAAGTAATCTAAGGGTGGAGCTTGCTGATAGGTCACCTATCCATGTATCTAATCCTATGGTAGAGCTTCCTTGGGAGAGATCCTCCTTGGCTATATAATAAAGAGAAGGTGCTCCTTTGGGGCATCTAAGGATTGAGAATGAAATTTATATTTTCTCTCTTGTATCTCTCTTGAAGAATTTTCTTGTCCTTGGAGTATTACACACCTTTGGATACCACACTCATTGCTTGGCAATATCTAGTAGAGGGAGTATGTTTATTGGAGTTGTTCGGTGGGATTAGCAGTGGACTAGTTGTGGTATTACAGGTGGGTATACGGTACAAAGATACTTGTATATGGAGAGAGATGAGACTGCTAAGCAAATCTTTCTACATCATGTAGCCACACTTGGCCTATTAGTATCCTAAGTTATTACCAATATCAATAGTTAGGGGTTATAAAAAACCCTACAAGCAAACATTTCCTTGCTGGGGGTGAAAAATTTGGAGAGACATGGTCTTGTTCATTTGGTGATTTTTGGATGGCCTTGTTAGGGACATACACACATTGGTCGAGGTTTGGGTATTCATAATCCCTGTTCTAGTGTGTTTTGGGAGATATTACATATCTACAACATCTCCAAGTTCATAAGTCTATTTCTCTAGTTTACATGTTAGAGAATGTCCCTTTGATGGGTGATTTTTATACCCGGGTGGTGGCAAGTACACATCAAGTCCATTCTTGGATGGGACCTACCGTGTTGTTAGATGCAGCCAAAGTGAGATCACGGGCTCATCATCTTTGTCTTTGATGGATGAACCTCTCACCTAGAGAGGGTCTATAATGCACTTATGATGGGATTCAATGACTAGACCACATCATTGTTGATGACATCTTGGATGTTGGGCGTCAGTCTCAAATAGTGGTAGCGGCTGATAGGTCACCTATGGTAGTGGTGAACCTAGTTGGATAGCCTAGAGCTACTTTTCCCACACTTATGGGTTTCCCAAGCTCTCATGCTTTTTGAGAGGGAGGTCTTGGACTAGTTTAGGGCTCATAGTTACAAGAGTTGGTCGAGCCCAATGCCAATGAGAGAGCGGGTGATGGGTTTTTGGAATGGTATTACCGCTATTCCAACAATGTTAGAGGCATCTAGGCATTAGGTAGTAGGTCAGGCTATGGACATGAACTGTTTGTTCTAGATTGTGAGCCTTGGCTTGGCAGAGCAACATAAGATGCACTTGATAGGCATCCCCACTTGAACACTTGTGAACCTTGTGCCTATCAAGACAATTCAGGTACATGCTCGGGGCGATGGACCAAGTGGACAGGGTATTCTTGGGACACAACTAGTGGCTATTAGAGAGAGTGGTCTACTTGGAGTCCATCCAAGTGAGTGTGGTCTACTTAGATTACACCCTTGGTCTACTTGGGATGTGTAAAAGACCGAGACCAAGGAGAGAAATAGGAGAATGGAAACTCACATTGGGACACTTGAATGAGGGAAAACTCCAAATGCCTAGCATGAGCTTTGGCTTTGGTATTTATAGGTAGCATACAAGGCCCTTGAGAAGCTTCTCAAGAAGCTTCCTAGAGCCGCTTTCTTAGAGTGCAAGCCAAGTTAACTAGCAAGCTTCTCAAGAAGCTTCTTTCTAGAAGCCGCCTACTTGGCATGCAAGCTAAGCTAGTTACAAGCTTCTAGAAACTTCCTTCTAGAAGCTACATGCTTGGAGTGCAAGTTAACTAATTAGGAAACTTCCTAGATGCTTTTGGAATATTCTAGGTTAATTTGGCTTATTCTCTACTTCATTAGCCTTACTAACTATGTCGCTAAACTCCATACTGTTACAAGATGCAACTATAGGACGTATGGAGTTTGCAGCTAGATCCGAGGGAGTTTTTCACATTAAGGTTGGGACCTCTAGTGGTTGGGGGCATGACACTATTGCTCCCAAGGGCCTAGTGTAGCAGCTAGTCAATACGTCTTCCACTCCTCCGATAATTACAATGGATACTTAGGAGGTAGATATTGGACCCAAGCTTACAAGAGAGGAAAGACGGAAGGTTTGGAGGTTCTTGAGAAGCTACACGAGTTGGTCTGCCTTTAGTATGAAGGATTTGGGTGCTCTAAAAGGACCTAGTATACGGGTTGAGCTGACTAGCAATACACCAATTTTCCAATGTCCTTATCAATATAGTGACATGGAGAGAGCATTGATTCAAAGCCAGAGAAGTGACCTTTTTGAGGCTGGTTTGGTGGAGATTTCACGTGGAGAGTATGCATCAACTACAGTGATGCCAACCAAGAAGGATATGCATGGCAAATGCATAAATAGGCAGATGGGTGGAGATTACCATTCTATCCATTGGCCTGGGAAGTGTAGTTTATTCCACAAGTAGGTTGCATATTTGGGTCACACTATCTACCTTGGAGGACTTGGTGTTCAACAAACCAAGGTGAAGGGAGGCTATTACGCGTATTCCTTGACCTATGGATGTGATCAGAGTGTGAGCATTCCTTGGGTTGGCAAACTTCTATCACCACTATGTTAGAGGATTTAGTACCATTGCAAAGGCCTTAACAAAGTTGACTAAGCTTGCACAAGAGTGGTGTTAGGGAAATGAGCAGGAGAGAGCTTTTGTAGAGCTCAAGGAGAGGTTGAAATCTACTCTTATTTTGAGGAGACTAATTAGAGGATGACCATTTCAGGTTCACATTGATTGGAGTATGTTGGGGCTTGGAGCACTGCTCACCCAACATAATGATGAGGAGGAGTTTGTGGTGGCCTATGCTAATTGTTCTAAAATTTCAGCGGAGGTGAAGTATACTTCATATGAGAGAGAGTGCTTGGCAATAGTATGGAGAGTAGCACATTTCTGATGTTACCTATTTGGTAACCCCTTTACTCTCATCATTGATCATCAACCATTGAAGTGGTTGATAGAGTCCGACAAACTTTCAAGGAAGCTTGCACGATGGGCTCTGATTTTAAAGGAGTATGATTTCATGGTTATTCATAGACATGGAGTGTTGAACTATGATGCAGATGGGTTGAGTAGAAACCTATGTCCCAGCCAGCAGGATCAGACCAAAGCACGTTTGCATGGTGAGACAAATGAGGACATGGTGCTAGGTTCACACACATCTGCCTTTCTCTATATATTTTTTGAGGCTTTGATGGTATCTCTCTTAGCGCATAGAGGAGGAGTTATTAAGGTCATAGATCTAAAGAGTGGAGATAGTGGTATAGTTCAACAAGACATTCATGATGATGTCTTAGTGATGGAATATCTTTGCATTGGTGTTGTGTGTGGCATAGTTGGGACCAAGGAAAAAGACCATGTCCTTCAGCAAGCCAGCCAATTCAGATTGGAGGGCAGACATCTTCTTTGTGTATGGGAGGATGGTAGAGTGAGAGTAGTACCATTTCCATCTCAGAGACCATAGTTTGTCTATCATGCTCATGAGGAGCTAGGAAATTTTAGAGTAAAGTGTACATATAGCTTACTCTAGATTCATTATTGGTGGTGTGTTATGTAGACAAATGTAAAGTAGTTTGTTACAAGATGTGTCATTTGTGACCGATTTAGAACATCATTTAATGCTCTACACCACAATTACATCCATTACCTATCATGGGATTGGGTTACCATTGGAGTTTGGACTTCATTGGACCTTTCTCATTGATTGTAAGACATCATTAGTACATTTTGGTGATGGTAGAGATGGTGACTTCTTGACAAGTCCAGTGAAAGGACAACTTACTTGTTCTTTGGATTGGGTTCTCACTCATTTTGGTGCGCCAGTTGAGGTCTTGACTGATCAGGGTATAGAGTTCTTGGGAGAATTTAGGTCTTGTGTGACAAGACTCTGATTGATCATCATACTACCTCCCGAGATCACCCTAAGGCAAATGGCTTAGTAGTGAGAGTGGTTCAGACAATGAAGAGAGGATTGCAAAAGTATGGTTCGCAAAGAGGTCACTTGGGATATTGAGATCTCTAGTTACCTTGGTTGGCCATGGGCTATTGATTCAGTCGGCAAACCTCCTTAACATCCTTCTCTCCTTACTTTCTACTCTATGGATGAGATCCAAATGTACTTACAGCCATTTGTCAAGATGCTACTGTAGTATTAGACAT
Organism: Lunularia cruciata; assembly: GCA_948567375.1. Classification (NCBI taxonomy): domain Eukaryota; kingdom Viridiplantae; phylum Streptophyta; class Marchantiopsida; order Lunulariales; family Lunulariaceae; genus Lunularia; species Lunularia cruciata. The sequence continues at coordinate 70,438,863 of OX419755.1, read as the reverse complement.
GGATGATCTAGATGTATGGATGAACGTATGTTCTTAACAGGTAGAGATCTTTTGGAGAGTGATGCCGATGGCCTTTGAGACCTTAGCAATTACTCAAAATAAGGATACCTTATGCTATGCTAATTTAGGAGGAGGTTATAGATCCTCGATATGTCAATTTTCATCCATGTGACTATGTATATCTATAGCAAACAACATTGACAACACTTGATGTTTCTATAGGTTGCACTATCTTGAGAGTGCACGAGGTTTTTCCATATGGAGTCCTTGTGTTGGAAGGACATGATGGTGTTATTTGGAAGAATCATGTGCACAATTGTGCACAATGCCACCTCCCAAACATTGATGGTCCTATGGACCCAAGCTTGGCACTTGTACATGTAAGCTTGCGGTGTATGTTATGCAGCTCGTTTGGTAGAGCTGCTACTAAGTTAGTACGTGATAGCTATTTGAGAGGATGGCATATGGTATGTATGACTCCTCTTCTCATGGTGGTTCCTCAAGGACAGTGGTTGTATCCTAGATGTACCTGACCTATAGCTAGTTCATCCTTTATATGGTATAGACTGCAGACAGGCAACTAACGATGGGATTTGATAGCACCCAGCCTCTTTATCTTTTGCCCACCATGGGTTATACAATATATTTGGAGTAGATGGCTATATGGAGTTAGAGGGACATAACCGCTAGCTAGGAAGGATGATTGTGGTACTTTAGAGTTCATGTATGACTTATGTGTGAGTTGTGCTTCTATAGTGTATGATGTTGACAACAATGTATGTTGTATAGCGATGTGTATATGCATAACAACTATCACACCATTTGTAGCATTGCATCTAGATTTCTTGGACACTAGAGTAGCATTGATAGTAGTTAGAGGTATTTTGGTAGTTATTCATAGACTACTTTCCGACAGTCAGATTTCATGTGTCGGGTATTGATTACATGGTGGGGCTCACCATCACTTGCACTATTCACATCATCAGGTGTGCCATCAGCGGGACCGTTGGGATGAGACCTAGATCAAAATCAGGAGTATACCTTAGAAGTGCAACTCTAGAGAGCTCACTTCTTTATTGTGAAGCCTTCGAGTTCTTAGCTAGAGTGGGAAAAATGCCGGTGAGCATCACTTGGAGTCTCTTAGCTAGGGTGGGTGTGGCTTGATTGTAATCAATGCTGAGTTGTTGATAGATTATTGAGTGACAAATCAAGTACTTATCTAGTTGAGTGTGATTTGAGTTGTGTAAATGTATTGAATTATTGTAGCACTTTAGAGTTCATGTATGATTTAAGTGTGAGTTATGCTTCTATAGTGTATGATGTTGATAGCAATATATGTTGTATAGCAATGTATGTTGTATAGTGATATGTATATGCATGACAACTCATGTGAAAAATATGCACAAGGATATGATAGGACAACTTGGGATAATCACATGAGGTAAACAATCACATCAAGATTGTTGATATTTGGGATTACATATGTTTTGTCTATCCCTTTGTTAGTGTAATACCACAAGCTAGACACATGATCTAGATGTGAAATTTGGTTTGGTAACATCTAGAATGATTTTATACATGATGGTCAAAATAGATCAGATAGAAGTATCACCAAAAGAGTACTTCTACTAATAGAGTAGAAACCAAAATAGACTTGAGAACCTTAGAACCAATAGCTAGACATATGATTTAAAGGTGAGAATTGGTTTGGTAACATCTGGAAGGATGTTACACATGAAAGACGAAACAGATCAGAAAGAAGTATCACCAAAAGGGGACTTCTACTAATAGAGTAGGAACCAAAATATGCCTGAAATCTTTGAAGGCAATTTTGGAGGCCAAAATAGATTAGGCCTCAAAAATGTGAAGATCCCCCCCCCCCAATAGAGGAAAGGCTGGCCTTCCCTCCTCCTTGTTTGGTCTTGTCGAGAGCTTTCCAACGGTACCTTATGTGATTCTGAGACTCCTACAGGAAGATTCCCTAAAAGATTCCCTCTAGTCAAAGCTTGTTTGACCAACCAGATAGGATCTAGACCGACATGTCACCCATCCAAGTAAGTAATCCAAGGGTGGAGCTTGATGACATGTCACCTATCTGTGTGCCTAATCCTATGGTGGAGCTTCCTTGGAAGAGATCCTCTTTGTCTATATAATAAAGAGAAGGTGTTCCTTTGGGGCACCGAATGTTGCGTGTGTAATCTGTATTTTCTCTCTTCTCTTGTCCTTGGAGTATTACAGTTAGTTACCTTGTGGATATAGATTGAGTCGTAGAAGTGGCTAGCATCTCAAATGTTGTATTTTTAGGTTATTTGAGACTAATTTTCCTTGTCCACGCCCATTCTATAGGCTTCCACTTACACTCCATGATGAGGCTAGATATGCTTTTCATTTACCACTTGATAGATAAGTTCATGATCCCATGGATGAGTTATAGTGGTGCTATTTCTCTTACTCCCATGATGGTGTCTCCACTATATTAGAGGAGGACATGCAAGATAGAGAGAAGTGGTTGTTAGATTTTGTAGATTTTGAGTGGGGGATTTGACTACCCTACCAAAGGAGTCTATATGGGATACACATCATAGGTGATCAGTTCAACTACATGATATTACAGATCCACTCAATTACAATGATGTAGGATATTGGGTGAAGCAAGAGAGTATAGTACAACAATGCAAGCCCTACAAAATTTGTCTATGGCTAGTCCCATTGATGAGACTATCTCTTCTTCACGCTTATTACATCTTGTTGTAGGAGAAGGAGTATCACTCACTTGTCACTCCATCAAAGGTTTGTAGTCTTCCTTGATGGAGCTACAATTTCAATATTTATTCCATTCTCTCTTAGTTGACTCATCCATTCCTTGTGCCACTAGAGCATGTCTTCACTCTTGCTCTGGTAAGGGTTTATGCTCTTGATCCTTGCTCTATTGTGCATTAGGGAATTGTGACTTGCAGTAGCTACTTTCTCTACAACAATGAGACTCCACCTAGGTTTGGTTCACCCATCTACATCTTCATTATTCACTTATGAGTGGTTCTACACTAGATGCAACAATGGTCTGCATGATACGATGTCCTTTTGGAGGATAGAGGATAGCTACCCACAATCCCACCAAGGACATAATGTTTGCCATGGCATGAGAGAGTGGATACCTTGCTTGGAGGGAGCATTAGTATGCTTTGTAGACAACACAAGTTAGAGTAGACTTATACTTGGTTCGAGATGATCAGGTGGTAATAGTGGATACTGTGGTTACAAATCTTATATGTGATGTGGTATTAGAGGGAGTGATTATCCATCTTCCTAGAGGGGTGGTGAACAGAGTGGTAGCATGCAAGGTCTCCAAGTATAGGGGTATGCAATGAGGTCACCTCTTTGTTCCTCTAGCATTGGAGTTATATGGAGCGATGGATGTAGAGTTTGACACATTTGTCAAGGAGTGCACAAGGGCATATCATTTTAGACATCAAGAGGTATCACTCTCACTCTCATATTTCACAACATACTCTAGAGAGCATGTGTCCATTGCTCTATAAAGAGCATTGGCTGGGGCAATCCATAGGAGATGCTTCATCAAATGCTCTAGTTGTTTGTAGACCATACAACTTGCATAGCTTGTATATCATAGGTGCGGAAGGGTAGATTCCTCTTATCAATATTATTGAGGTTTAGCACCACTTTTACGCCCTTGTCTCTTCCTTGTATGGCTTGATGGGATCTTCTTGTCCTTCTTGTTTCACACGCGGTTTCATTTTTTGCTTCTAATGCTTTTGAAACACTAAATGCAAGGCCATAGCTAGACTTTGTGCAGATTTGCTGCCACTTCCTTTGCATTATGCTTTCTTATCTTATTCCTCTATTGGCTTGCACAAGTTCAAACATAGAGATAAATAAAGAGTATCATTTCAACACTATTACTAAAGTAGTGATAGTTTGTGTAATACTCCGAGGACAAGAGAAGAGAGAAAACACAGGTTGCACACTCAAACATTCAATGCCCCAAAGGAGCACCTTCTCTTTATTATATAGACAAAGAGGATCTCTTCCCAAGAAGCTCCACCATAGGATTAGGGACCCAGGTAGGTGACATGTCAGCAAGCTCCACCCTTGGATTACTTACTTGGACGGGTGACATGTCTGGTCTAGGTCCTATTTGGTTGGTCAAACAAGCTTTGACTAGAGGGAATCTTTTAGGGAATCTTCTTGTAGGAATCTTAGAATCACGTAAGGTACCATTGGAAAGCTCTCGACGAGACAAAGGAGGGGGAGAGAAGGCCAGCCTTTCCTCCATTAGGGGGGGGGGGATTCCACACATTTTCAAGGCCTAATTCATCCGTTTAGGCCTCCGAAATTGCCTTCAAAGATTTTAGGCATATTTCGGTTCCTATTCTATTAGTAAAAGTCCCCTTTTGGTGATACCTCTTTCTGATCTGTTTAGTCCATCATGTGTAACATCATTCTAGATGTTACCAAACCAATTCTCACCTTTAAATCATATGTCTAGCTATTGGTTCTAAGGTTCTCAAGTCTATTTTGGTTTCTTCCCTATTAGTAGACGTACTCTTTTGGTGATACTTCTATCTTACCTATTTTGACCATCATGTATAACATCATTCTAGATGTTACCAAACCAAATGTCACATCTAGATCATATGGCTAGCTCTTGGTATTACAGTTTGACAATCAAATAGCTATCATATATCATCACAAGTAGAGTAGGAAAAAGATCTCTCAATTGAAACCATGCAAGTCAAACAATTAGAGTTTGAAATATATGGAGAAAAATAAGTAACACTCCACAAAATTTTTAATTTTTTCTTCATTGTATAGGTATCATCAACACTAAGTACTAGAGCATTGACTCTCAACAAACTATGTTTAGAACAATACACATGGACAAAGGTATGTCATCTAAGAGTAGCATGAGTACTTAATGAAAGATAAAAATCTACTAGAAGAATGTATCAGCAACATGACCCGCAAAGAAGTCTTGTTTGGGAATATTGTTATATAAACATTATTTCAAGATGTTGAATTTTTTTTTACTGGATGTTTCATACATCCACGTCTGGTTGGTTCTTTGTAAGTGGTCCAGAAATATCTACTTAAGCATATGAAACTTACTCTGCTGAGCTTGCAACCAAAAATGTAAACTGCATTCTTCTATCCATGGCTAAGTATCGCCAGTAAGCAATTTTGTGTCATTGTTGCAATGAGTTCTTGTAATGAGACCTTAACTATTGAGCTGTGGTTGGATCTACCAGAACCACCAACCTGTGGGATATGAGCGTATATTGTTACTTTCATGGATGGTTGTCACACCTTGCATGACATGGTGATGACAAATTCTCTACGAACAGAATCATTTGCACAACAACCATTGCCTCTAGGGGCAAGGAGAACCACTATGCACCCATAATCTTCAGATATTTTTGTCCCTCTAGCAATTGAGATCTTCGTACACTTACATCACCATTTCAACAATCTCCTTAGGGATGCAGCACAGAGGCTCTTTGCAAAGGAAAGGAGCACTAGCAACAGCAATAGGTACACCTAGCACAACTAGGGTCCTCCCCTCCCCTTACCCTTGCATGATATACCATTGAAGGACCTTTACTATACTCTTGGAGAGTAGACTACAATCTCTTTAGTCTTTTAGGTGCTTGTTGTTAGCATACTTGTTCCATTTGGTTCCTACTTTAGTTTGTGTCTCTGGGCAGATTGAGACGGGTGGGCCTTATGCTCTTTTTACCTTTTGTACTAGTTTGTACTTGTTCTCTCCTCTCCTATAGGGTATGTATGTATTTTACTATTTCACTATCTTGTTTCGATTCTGAAGTAGCAAAATTCTTATCATAATCAATTTCTTCCTGTTTGACACGTTGGTTGAACGTCATCAAGCATCCATATCCGGATCAAGATCGAAAGAATGAGAAAGATGGACTCTGTCCTACGGGGTACTATTTTACCCCGTAGGACAGATGGTTGATGGTTGAACCCCGTCAAGCATCCATATCCGGCCAAGATCGAACCAAGATTCGAAAGAATGAGGGAGATAGACTGGGATTAGATGTCCTCGGTTATCAATAAAGAACAACAGATATTTACTCTTGGGCATCATATGCGATAATATCCTGAATGAGAGCATCCCACTATTCATCTACATGGTTTACAAGGATAGTATGGTCCAGAATAGTTAATGTGTGCTAGTTTCCGAGCTGGGCACATCAATTGATAAGGATGCAAGTGTGACCCGATAGGCAGTAGTCAAGTTGTCGGCAAAAATTAGTCTGGACCGAACTAACACAGGACAATGAATAGTGGTGGTGATAGATTTGAAGCAAATCCTGTCCATATCAGAAACATATTACTACATTCAGTTAGCTTTCACCTAAACCACTCTTCGCGTCCGATACCTTCGTCCTGTTGGTTGGAGAGATATTTTACCATCTCCATCAGCACACTCGAAGATCCATCTCCCTGGTTCACCTTAAATAAAATCTTGGAGGATTTTATTTGAGAAAACAATGAGGAACGGCAAATCAGCAGATGGACTTGTTTCAAGCGAGAAAACTGTTGTTTTTGTGAACCTGCACCACGTGATGCTTATATCACTCATCGTGTTATATTCTATCTAACATCTGACATGGATATTTCCAGATAGACCTTCTTGAGACCTCTCCGTCGTTTCTTATGATCGCTTGGGCTCCACCTCCAACATGGCGCAAAGAGATAATCATCGGTGCATCGCGTGCCCCTACACGGTAACCCAGAATCTCAGACCTGGAAACCGCACTTGAGGTAGTAAAGAGTGGTGTGTTGCGGGGTGGGGGGATTTTAAACGTACACACGTGGATTTGGAAACTATCGACTCAAAAAATTATGCAACTTGATTTTAAACTCCACCACAATGAGTCGCAACGGATGTTTAAGATTTCGGTTGCGTTGCAAGCAAGAGTGATTTCAATACTAGGTATAATGGAGCCACGACATTCATGGGATTAAAATACGTTAATTGCTCAGGATTGACGCCCTCCACTTGGAAGTGACAGAAAGTGACGTGAATCAAATTTGACGACTCTAGCATCTGCGTTAACCCAGGAAAGAGAAGATAAAAGAACTCGTAACATGACGGCATATTTAGGAAACCATGCAGATAAGTCCTTCGCTGTACAAGAATGTGTTGAGAGTAGCACCTGGGATGAACAACCAGAATATTCCCTTTAAGCGGTATGAACTCTTCTATTGCAGAAAAAGTTGGCGCTTGATCCTTCAAAAGGATGGAGTTAAGCTTGTTTCCTCCTATTGTTGTAAACGGTCCAATGTTCTAGTGCAAGAAATGTGCACAAAAACTTAGTACACGAGCATCCGAGAAGTTTCTGAGATTTGATCTGCTTGCTGCTCTAGTCTTCATATCTGCTCGAGAGAGCGATGCCACTGTTTGCATGCTGCGTCCATGAACCACCCCCCTCCACGTATCCGTCACATCAGGTTTGGCCAAAGAGCTCCGGTTTCCATGTGATTTGGTAAAAGAAATCTAGGTGTGGAACCAGGTTGTTCGTTGTGGCATCTGCGGATTTCCAAGTGTCTGTCACAGATTGCATAATCAGATTGATGCGTCCAGGTAAAGCGTGTGACTCACTTTTGGGAGAGTTGTATGGAACTTCAGCGCACTCCCTCTGAATTGGGTTAAACTTCTCGGCTAAACTTCTCGGCCAATCTGGAGGATAATTACAGAAATTGCCCCCCCATTTTTAACACTCTCTTGTTCGGTGCTCGAATTAATCAAAATCTAGCGGCAACTTTGACACAGAAGTAGGAATCAGGTCACTGGAAAGGCAGGAAAGTCACTTCGGCAATTAACCGGTGCTGAAAGACTACTCCGAATCGCATGCAGGCCTCTTGCATCTCCATTGCGGTCCGAACGCGTTATCGTTATGAACGAATGAATTGCAGGGTTTCTCGCTATATCCCATGATTGAAGGGGACAAGGTGGGGTGTTCAGAATTTAGGATCCCTCCTGTAAATTGACCGGAGATGCTCCGCCTGTTAAAAATATTTGCTCAACCTGCTTTTGCCCCAATCGCCCTCTTATGATCAACATCCTTGGGCACCTTGCTCCCTATGTCAAATCCATCATTCTGGTACATGATTCCAAACGTTTCCTGGTTTCAACAGCTCAGGTTCCTTTCTCCGTCACTGGAATCTCATCGAGAAGATCAAAACATGCGGTGACTACAAGATGCTGCGTGTGGAACTCCGAGACAGAGTCTCTTCTGTGTATGCTAGGGTGATAGACTACCGGAAACCAGGAACTTTCAGTGGAGGACAACTCATATCTGCAGAACCGGTGTCTGCATAGATGCTTACGTTGGAGTTTGTTAGATCTCTACTCTATCCTAGCACGTAAATATCCTCAAAGAAATCTGCATTAAGAAACGTTGTCAGCTTTCAGAGTTGAAAATCTCCTCAACCTTGAAACCATTGACATGAGCTTCCATTTCCTCCGTTTGGTACACCTCGTCAGTCTGGAAAAGACCTCTTCAAGTTTTAGAGAGCAGCACTTCTTTTAACTTGACACGCTGAAGAAGCGGTGAGATCGACTAAATTTCCTTGAAAGCCCGCAACATACAGAGATTCCCTTGAAGGCCATCTACCAGTCGGATATTGTTACAGCAGCTGAAATAAAACCTGCTCTTGAGATGATACGATCTGCGCACCTCAACGCTCCTCAACTCAAGACATTGACCACTGCAACCCACCAGCAATTCTTCCGCGTAGGGTAAACATGTTGAGCTCGTATAGCTGCCACCAGCCACCTCGTGATTGGCCGACATAGCTGCCTGGTGCAGAACAGTGGAAGTGCCCCCCATCTTGCTGTTTGGTGAGAGTTCTCTGGAGAACTGACACTGGCCAAATTGCAGTGTTAGGTAGGAGAGAGAGAGAGAGAGAGAGAGACTAGTAGCGGATGGTAATAAGGTATTCGCTGTTCATGTAAGGGTACGACGCATGCAGGGTGTTCAAGTAAGCACACAAGAAGACCCCACTCTCCCAGACGGTTTCCATCAGAATCGAAAACGTCCAAGACATTTTCATAAACATATCAACGATCATACATGCGTTGAACATGTTTCTATCGAAGAGTTTTTCTCAGAGGTCAAAGATTCTGCCGCAGGGTGATGAAAAGTTGGAAATCGGGAGGTAACTCCCGGACACTGACGATTCCTAAGATAGATACTTCTGAAAATTCTACAGCAACATTTCTCTGGAATAGCCTTTGTCAAGACGCACACGATCCACAAATTATCAAACTATGCCTTACCACGCACTCTTGTCTCCACTATCCATTCCTCCCTCTCTCTCCCTCTCTCTCCCTCTCTCTCTGTGCTTTTAGATTATGGTGGTAGAGACTGCCTCCTACTACACCCTTCTCCTCTCTCTTCCCCCGCTTTAAACACTGCGTATGGATACCCCCTACAGACACAGATTACTAAAAATAAGATCACCCACAGTAGTCGTAGTCTGCAGCTATCTCCCTCCCTCAAACTTTAACAGTGTCACCTGTGTGTATGATCCTTCTACAGTCTAACCTTCGACCGACAAGTACTTCTCGTTTCCCTCCCTCGCTCCCTCGTCGTTTGCTTGACGTTCCCTTCACTCGCTTGCTTCTATTCCCATCACTTATTGATCAATCCAATCGTCCCTTCAGCTCCCTTTCAAAATCCCCACGCCACATCCATTTCTGCACAGCTGCTACTGTAAACAACCCAACATAACAGCACAATTTCCCTTCATCCAATCAATCCAAAACACTGTTCTTTTTCCCTCCCAGCTCATCCATTTCTTACCATTCTTTATGCTAATTCCTGGACATCACCCTCCTGTTCAAACATTCAAAACTCACTAAACGACGAGAAAATCCATCCGTGTAACTCAAACTCATCTCTTTAATTTCGAAGAAAAGCAAAAATTCCCTCTTTCTCTCCCTGCTTTAGTCATCGACTATTTGGACTCTCCTCAGGCAGGCACAGCTGCCTCAGCCGTAGCCCGGGGAAATGGAATGGAAATTTCTCAGAGCTGCTGCAGCGCAGCACCAGCAGTGGAGAGAATGTGCTTTTTTTTTGGTTCACCATGTTCATCGGATTATCAGATCATATTATGAATTCTGCCCGCCAAATGCATCGGGCCCACTATCTCTTACTGTCGTAAGAGATAGTGGGTTTGGTTCTCTTACTGTCGAAAGAGATAGTTTGGTTCTTTTCTTATCAGCAAGTAGTCCATTCTTATCTACTTCAGCATTCCCTATTTTCGTCGACTCTCGCACTTTCTTCTCTTTTTGCTTTATTTCAGTTGCTCGTCACGTTCAATCCTGAAAGGGAGCCCAGCACCATCCTACACCATCTTACCTGTCTAAACTTGGGATTGCTTTATAGCTATCCCACCTTCGTCTTTCTTTGTTGTGAAGGCTGTCTTGAAAGTCTTACATCAGGGGTTAAAATAACACCATAATCCCCAAAAGACGCCGAGTAAACAATTCTCTTCTCTTTCCTCAACTCTTTCTTTAGCTTCGTAGTTCAAAGATACTGATCAGCCAATCCACCTCAATGAGAAGAAAGAAAGAGAAAGAGATAAAATTGATGGAATATTAATCATGATGGTACATGTAATGATCTCTCGAAAAGCAGAATGTTAATGAAGTAGCGAGGAAAAAATTGTATCGTTTGAAGCTTCTCCATTACTAGTCCTAAAGACAACACGGTGGAGCTTGAGTTTTTTTGTAAAATGTACTAGATTCCAAGCCTCAATGAATGTTTTGTTTTGGTTTGGTAGGCCTTTAGGACAAACCTATAGGAAGTTGAGTATAAAATATAGAGTAGTGTAAGTCATCTTTATGATGTACTCAAGATATAACCTGATAAAACTCTGCATATAATAAAAGAGTAAGCGTACTTTCCATGACTTTACTACACCTCAAGGAGAATTGTCAATATATAATCATCACACCCACCAGCAGTAACAGTTCGTAAGCTATCTCCTTATTTTTTTAATGGACTGCGAGTCTCTTTCTGTTTGGCATGTCCTGCAAAGCTATATTTAAGTAAAACCGTCCATGTCAACTCGATGATTAGATGTAAGACCCAAAGGCCAAATGGAATACCTCGAAGGAAATGAAAGAGTACAAGAGAGAGAACAAACCACATAGAACTGCGGATAGAACAACATAGCCGAAGGCCCATGCCAAAAGGGCACAAAAAGCCAGGAGAAATACTGGCCAAAGCCCCACATGGAGAAAAGATGGGATCCACGTCCTAAGCGGATCCCATCTTGGTTGTTATGTAACGGCCGATGGATGTAGAAAATTGCCATACTCGAATATCTCCAAGCCAAGACTTGTAATAGATATATTGTATAGATAGACTTAATCACGTCTGTCGTTTAAAATGAGCTTATTTAAAAGGTCTGCATAGAGAATATCCGAAGCTAAAACTATTTAAATTAGTTTATTGCTAAGAAAGTTCAACACGTGTGTCAGTCTAGTGGATACAGAGTTATCCATTTTCTCTTTGTCACACGAGATGCCAAACACACTAGAACTTTCCACATGGTTGACTTAAGGCAGCCGCATAAGAAGAAGAAAAGAAAACATTCCTTGCTTTATTATTCCTTTTTATCTCGGGGAGGGTGTGGAGACGGAGAAGAGAGGGAGAGATGTGAGAGGAAAGATATACTTTATCTGAGTGTTCTGTAGCATATAGCACTTGAGTGAATAGTCAATTTTGGTTATTTTTCAATTTTTGTTCCGTTGGTATCTAGATTGAAGACCATGGAGATTTAATACAAAGTTATGGTGATTTTTAGTGTTTATAGGGTTTAGAGCGATCATTACATTTTGAGAGTGATGGGTATGGAATTTTTATTTCTAATTTCTTGACTTTAATGATTGATTTCCATGAGAATTTAGTTAAAAAAAATTTTAGATATAAATTGAAAGTTATGAGAATTTATAGTTTTGAGTGTTGGAGAGATTTTAATGATTGATTTCCATGAGAATTTAGTTTAAAAATTTTTTAGATGTAAATTGAAAGTTATGAGAATTTATAATTTTCATGGTTGGAAAGATTGCATTTTCTCATGTGAGTTGGGATGTGAGGGCTTATGGTTTTGCAAGTACGGGGAGATATGGAGAAGAACATCATGTGTTATTATCATTATTCTTATACTAGCCATGGCTACATCTCCCCATGTGGAGCTGCCTAGTGTGGTTCGGGATACCCCATGCCCACTGCTAGATGCTTTACCTTGATCCATGTGCGAAGGATGCACAAGGACTATGATTGGACCACTTGGAATGCACACATGAGGCCAGCAACCACATTGACAGTAGTGACACTCGGGATCACGCACACTTCCTCTATCCCTTCATTAACCATTTCAGGGATCCTGATTGAGTAGTGGGAATGGTTAGCTTCTTAGGTGTGTTGCATTTTGGGATTATTTGAGACTAGTTCTCCATGTCCACGTCTATTCCATAGGCTACCCCGTACACTCCATGATGAGGCTAGACATGCCTTTTGCCTACCACTTGATCGTTTGATCGTGATCCCTTGGATAAGTAAGCATGGTTCTTATTCTTGTTACTCCCTTGATGGTGTCTTTGTTATGCTAGAGGATGCCTTGCAAGGCATAGAGAGGTGCAGCTAGATATGGTCGATTCCGAGCAAGGGATTAGGCTGCCCTACAAGAGGAGTTTGTTTAAGCTACACATTTCAGGAGACATGTTTTGCTATAAGATACCAAAGAGTCCACTAGATTACAATGGTGTATGATATTGGGTCAAGCGGGGAAGTTTAGTAGAGCAGCACGGGCGCTACACCATTTGTCTCTAACTAGTCATATTGACAAGATTATCTTTTCCTTATGCTCACTACATCCTATGACAAGAGAGTGATTGCCACTAGAGGTCTTCTATTATTAGCCTAAGCAGCCTTTATGTCTTGATAGCTCACTTTTGCACAAGGATTGTGCATTGCACTCCACCTTTCCTCAAGAGGCTTGTAAGGATGGTATATGAGCATATTAGAGATTGCTTTCAAGTAGATGATACTTCTAGTGGTTTTAGCGAGTTGTTTTAGGTGGTTGCAACAATAACAAGAGGAGATGTTCCTATGTTTATTAGTCAAGTGTTAGGTGCTAGTTGACTTCTTGCGATAGAGAAGGACACAAAGGGATTAGAACAATTGCTATTGGAGAGATCTTTTTGTGTTTGGTCAGCCATACGATTGTCCTTCAACATCATTCTCACTTCAGATAGTACCTCAATCCACATTAGTTTGGAGTAGCTATACATGGAGGATGTGAGGCTATATCTCTATGCATTATGGCACTTCTAGATATCCATCTAGATTAGGTCATCCTATAGGTGGATGTTGAGAACACTTTTAATAGAGTCTCACAAGCATCCATCTTAAGAGAGCTTAGGGAGGCTAAAGGATCCTCGTTTAGTCTCATTCTTTTTGTGAGGTCTTTTTTATGGTGCTCTTGCTTCCCTTTACTACTAGCACGGTTGTTCATAGAAAGGAGACACCGTCTTGGAGTCAATTGTTGGTACATGTTAGGTAGATCCTTTAGGAGGGCCCTTGTTTGCTATGGCTCACTTAAGAGCTCTCTTAGCTACTACTTTGGCCATGCCAGGTTGTGTATTTCTCTCGTTGGCAGATGATACACACATCGTGGGCCATGTAGATCAGATTAGGCAAGCCTTTGACCACTTGACCATCGAGCTCTACATCTAGTAGGCTTGAGAGTCAAGGTGTCAAAGTGCAGAGCATGGTCCCCTTTAGGTATTCCCTCCCCACCTTGAGCTTCTAGAGGAGTGTATCACATCTACAAATGGACTACATGTTCTTGGAGTGCCAATAAGATATGAGAATTTTGTCACACGCTTCTTAGATGTTGTCTTTGCAAAGGATGTTCTCCATGTGGATGACCTTCCATTATTAGGAGATTTTGTCACACGCTTCTTAGATGTTGCCTTTGCAAAGGATGTTCTCCATGTGGATGACCTTCCATTATTAGGAGATCCATAGGTGGCATTTGGTATACTCTCCTCTAGTATTGCTCATCAACCAATTTACCTCCTTTGCATAGTTCTCCCATTCCTTGACCTTCATATCATGTTCGATAGCCTTGATAAGAGGATTATGAGAGTCTTTGGTGATATTATTGGACCAAGGACATTTGACTATGTGATAGGGGATTTGACACGTAGACAAACATCTCTATCAATCTTGTGTGGAAGGGGTGGCTTGCTATCTATGGAGGAGACGTCACTTATAACACTTTTGGGTAGTTGAGTTCTCTTGGCACCCCTACTTTCCTCTTGTTTTGTGGTTGTTGATAGGCTGGTTTTTGGAGACTTATGTAACAGAGGTAGAGAAGGATCCTTTTCTCTCTAGATGTTATTGTGGTAGACTATCCACTGTGGGCACACAAGGATCTTCCATCTTTTGCTTCACTATCATCATATTGGACTAGAGGTTTACAATCTTCCTTGATGGAGCGATAGTGTCAGCATACAATGTATGCTACATTCTCTCTTAGTTGACCTGACCATTCCTCAGGCTACAGAGCACATCTTTGCTCTTGCTTCAACAAGGATGCATGCTCTTGGATCCTAGCTCGATCATGCATTAGGGCATTCAGACTTGCACTAGCTACTTTCTCTACAACAATGAGGCTTTGCCTAGGTTTGGTCCACCCATATGCATCTTCATTACTCACTTGTGAGTGTAATTCTACACTAGATGCAATAGTGGTCCATATGACAATGTGTCCTTTTGGAGGATAGAGGATAGCTACTCATGATGCTATTAGGGACATAGTGTTTGCTATGGCACGAGAGAGTGGATACTTGGCTTGGAAGGAGCATTCGTATGGTTTGTAGACAACACCTGTTAGGGCAGATTTTTACTTGGTTTGAGATGATCATGTGACAATAGTGGATGTAGTGATTATTGCCTTGCATGTGATATAGTTTTGGAGAGAGTGATTACCCATCCCCTTGGATGGGCAGCGAGTGTAGCAACAGCTCACAAGGTCTCCAAGTATAGGGGTATGCAGTGAGGTCACCTCTTTGTTGCTATAGCCTTGGAGTTATATGGAGCGTTTGACACGTTTGGCATGAGAGCCTACCATGTTAGGCGTCCGAGGTACCACTCTCACTCTCATACTTTGTAGCATATTTTAGACAGCGTGTGTCCATTGCTCTACAAAGGGCAATGGTTGTTGCAATCCATAAGAGAGCAATCACACTAGGTGATGCTTCTTCGGATGCAATTGTTTGTAGACAGTGCGACTTGTATAGCTCAGATATCTTAGGTGCAGTAGGACAGATTTCTCATATCTACTCTATTGGGCCTTAGCCCCATTTTACCTATTTTGTCTCACCCTTGTACAGCTTGGTTTGGTGGGTCTTACATCCTTTGTGATTTCTACTCTGTCTCACTTTTCTCTCTTATCCCATATTGATACCCTAGCAAAACTAAATCTTGTATATTGGTGGGTAAAAACCTACAATCGAAACGAAATCGAATGAGAAGGATACTCTTTCGCATGGCACTTAAAGGGAAATCATTGACTGCTGCAGATGTTCTCGGTGTCATTGTGGTCACATAAGCTGACATTTCTCTTCTTTTCTGACTGTCAATGGATTGTCAACCTACAAAATGTCATTGATTATTTACTGCTCGGATATTGCATACAGGTTGCTGACATCTTCCATCAGCACATTGGGTCATGAACATTCTGACACGTTAAGATCTCCATTGAGCTTTAGGCTCAAGTCAAAAATAGCATAATCTGTCACAGAACTTAGATGCAAGACAAGTCGCGCACTCCCTTCCTTACCAGATGTACCAAAAAAATTTACCAGTAGAGGACCTCTATCCAGCAACATATTATATTGTTGCTTTATAGTAGATTGTTGTTATGTAGCCTTTCCGCTGGCTTGGCTTGGGGTCATGGTTTTGCTTAGCTTTTTAGCCCCTTTCCTTCATTGGGCACGTGCTCTCTATGCCCTCTTGCATTCCTGTTTTGCTTTGTTTTCCTTCGGGACATATTTATATTTCTCCTTTTTCCTGAGAGTCACGCCTCCTGGTGCAGTCTGGCGTTGATGTTTCTTCTTCTTTCTTGAAACTTTTCATCCCAGTTATTGAATTGGAAACAGTAAAACCTCTCGTGATGGCTATATTTTAAAACACTTGTTGAATGCTTTTGAGATCTTAGTGAGGAAAAGAGATTTCTCGTCAATCACTGTCTGAAGAGAACTCTTTGGCAGTCACCAGAAGTTGCTCTGCGAGAGGAGAACGAACACGTACAAAGGTCGCAAATAGACTTAACCGACCCCCTCGAAGACTTGACGTGGCGCATCAGTCCTATATGGCAATGGAACTTTTACAAACACGTCGGATTATTCCTAAACCGGTCAGTATAATGCCTAGATGTACTTGGAACAAAGAACATTTACCGTCCGAGGACTAAAGAACATTGATTGCCAGCATGCACTCACTCCATGCCAACTGTTACTCACGTATGACACGTGGGAACACGTAGTACCTGGGGGGCTTTTTAAGCCTCTTTGCGAACTTGGGGTCGCCTGAATACAAAAGGTGCGAGCGTTGGTGATTGGACTAAGAGCCAGGAATAGAACCTTGCTCAAAGCTTTCTGGAAGTGAAGGGGCGACCGCGTAGAAAACGCGTAAGGATGGGAAGACCCCATCAAGCCGTACAAGGGTGAGACAAAGCTTTATTGGGATGGACCAAACGCTGTGCTGGGGACGAAAAACACGTATAAAGGTCGATCTCAAAATAAGGGTGAAAGTGTGGTTAAGATCTTGATTGGTTGGACCAAGAGCTAGGAAGAGGACCTTGCTGGGGGGGAAGGCTTGAGAAACAGTACATAATAAAACATATGAAAAAGTAATGTACTCAAAAAATAATGCTCATTAGAGAGGAATGACATGTATTAGCTGCTTCTAATCGAGTTAAATCTTTTGGTGCAGTCTTGTCGATTTGAAGAACCGCTGTCTAGTCAGAAGATGCTTGAATCCTTAATTTGGGGGAAAGTTCTCATATGACTTTACAGCGCGAGAAAAAGCTTCTAGAAAGTCAGTGCATTGCCTTCATGAGGTTCCCTGTCAGACACTAGACGGGACCTCTCTACTTTTCGTGATAGACACTTCTCTTCGCGAAACGATTCGCGTTCTCAGCATCGTGCCATTTCTTTTCTTCTAACGTCTAGCGGATACTTCTATGAATTCTTTGGCTTCTTTGAAGTGAATGCAAGAGAGATATTTGAAGTTAAGGAACGAGATACAAAATTCCACGTGTTCCCACTTTACCTAATCCATACAGTGCAGAAAGAAATCGCATGATATTTTCCTTGTGTCGATTTTTTCTGTTTCTTGCTTTTGTCTTTTTGAAGGTAATTTTTCTAACAAACAAGTATGATCTGGGTAGTTCCAACAGTTTGAAGGTAGATGGAGAATGTTCATTGACAAGGTTAAGACTGTTAGATGGCTGTTTGAATATAAGAGGGATAATGTTAAAGGATAAGGAGGTGTTCCATGTACGTTACTTATCTCAGTTGTTACCTGGGTTTTGCAAGTTGATGTTAAGTAGATTGATAAAGAACGTTTGATTTGGTCAGTCACATGAGTTTCGAACGCTAAAGGCATTAAATGTTCATGCGTACGAGAGTGGTGATGGTTTTTTATTCTCTTCTAAGCTAACACTTAGATTTAAAAACCTTCTACTTTTGACGAGCGACTTAAATATACGGTACAGTTATGCAATACTGACAGGACTGACAGTCGTTGAAGTACTCTAAGTATCTCCTCCCCATAAGGGAGATCAAGGAGCTCGTGGGAGTATTCTTTGAAGCGAAATGAACAACACCAGATTTTTACAGATTTTTTTTCTCGATGGTGTATGTGCTCTTTAGTACCAGGCATACGGAGATCCAAGTACATCGAGCAATATGTACTGCGCGCGGGACTTCAGCTGGTATAATAACACCGAACGTCCAGTGTACTTATCTTGAATCAGCAAGCATACGAAGGTAGCGTGATTTTAGAGAGATAAGCTGATTGGAATTCAAGCTCTAGTGAAATTTTCAAGTGCCGCTAGCAGTTGTCCTTTTGACAAGTCGGTTTATGGAGATATTATTCCTGATAAGTGGCTGATGACCGCACTTGTCTGCTGACAGGCGCCGTAATTCCAAAGAGTCATAAAGCAAATGCGTTCACGAGTGGCGTCTTATTCTCGTAACATTCGGGATTTCAGATTTAGCCTTTCCTAGGCAGGCAGGATTCCGGAAATGATTTCATGCGTGAAAACGTTATAGGTAGCTCGGGAGCACAAGAAGCTTTTATGGATAAAAATCCGGACCGTGAATTTTCCTCTGAATAATTTGGAACGTGATTTATAGCTTTTAATCACCCGGAAAACTTCACAATTTAAATTCGAACCATGTATAATTTAAATTTTAACACTTTTATTTAAACTCTAAAAGTTTACGAGATATTCCGCTTTAACATCAACTCTGATTTATGGGAACTCCTAAAATATTATATGGATGCCCCTAAAGACCAGGAGATCGAGATCTGAGACCCCCAATGTATCCTCAATTATATCAAGACACCCATTCATCCTACGCGGTCGGCCTTCTTTTGTCAGACATCGGATAAAGGTGTTCCTCTCTTTGCTACTCAGAGTTAGCGACTGGGATAGAAATTAGCCGAGCTCTGAGTGAGAAAAATGAGGGAATACAAATGGTGCAGATATTAGAAAGAGCATATAGCAGCTTAATTGCTACGAATGTGATTCTCATTACTATGCTCAAGCTCCAGGTTTGCAATTTTTGTTTCGCAAGCGCTTGGTGCCCTGACAGGACAATGAGCAAAGAAGAAACATGAGTTGAGTTTTCCAGTCGAATCTGTTGAAGAAGTTTGTCTTCCTCAATCAGATCCCAGCAAATTTTTTATTCAGTTCAACTTCCGCAGTCAGAGAGTAATAGAAGCTGGACGATACTTCCTGGGCATCTGCATGTTTAGTGTGATCTACTTCTCTCTGGTATCTATAGCCTCAAAGCTTTAGCAGGTCGTCGACAATGCTGTATATAGAAATGGTACACGAGACACTGCCTTAGTTCTGTCGAAAACTTTGTGTACCATAATAAAACTAATCGCCCCGCATCAACAAGTAAATGAAATGAGATCCAAATTTGAATCTAATTGAACGCTGAGGGATAAAATCTGACAAGTGCAGCAGCTGTAAGACGTGACTAATTTTCACAAAGACTTTCGGTGGACTGCAAGAGTGGCCAGGGGCTTCGGTAATCGACCTAGTGTCCTGTGAGTTCAGTTACAACTCCTTGCACTTGATGTTCATCACATGGTGCCAACAGCTTTTCACTCGCTCTGCAAGACAGATTTACCAACCATCAATCCAGTGAACAATTTCAGTTGCTGTTTAGAATGTTCAGATTTCAACCGTTCGTTAATTTGTCCGTGTGCTTCTACACCAAAAAATTTAAGAATCTCTTCAAGAAACCCTGATGTAGCGTCTTGTAAAGACAAATTGTTCACGAAGCAATAAGGCATGGAGCTCTTTTTACCTCAACCAGGTACAGAAGAAAACCCCATCCTATGCAGGAGAAATTGACGACTAATAGAGTGCAAACAACTACTAGGGACTTGTTATCATACATTCTTGTTCGTTGATACTGTTGTGACTAGAATAAAGTTATAGTCAGGGATTACGTTATAAACTATACAATCTCCAAAAACCTAAAAACCTGAATTGACGCAACCAGAATTCATGAACCATAAAGGCTAGCAGGACAACCTATTTTCCAAGACCTGTTCAGAGATTTATCGTTTAAGACCACGAAAATAGGATTTCTCTAAAGATCAGGCAGAATGAGAAAGAAATAGATCCTCAGGGTACGGTGGATACTGACCTCTTTAGGTTTGGAACTCACACCGACAGATTTTTCCAAACGAGCTATCCGTGATTCTAAATCTGAGTGATACTCCTGCGCCTGCCAAGCGCAAGGTGAAGCGAAGGTGCAACTTCAGTAAATACGAACACATTAATAGTCTTCCGCGTTTCTGCCATGCATTTGCTCAAATACGTTTTTGGTTTTTTCTTTTCTTTTTGGCTCCCCCTCCAGACTTTGAACAATAATAAGCCCGTGCACAAATCTTTCTCTGCCAACGTTTGCCTTCACGTGTGGAGATATTCTCTGACTTGCTCTTAGCAAGCCGTGTGAATAAAGTACAGAAGGCTTTGCCTATTTTGCGTCAGGGATGCAAAGCGTTAACAATGAAGGACAACGCAGCTTGAAGCACTGCCAAAACCTCTGCTGTTATCTGCGGTTTGTGTCTGCTGATATCTGCTGTTCACAATGAAAAGCTACGATCACAGATTACAATTTTTCGTATTTATGTAGTGTAGGAATAGAATCACTATATGCATTCTCATCAAACGTTGACTTGGACATGAGTAGGAAAGGATTCCTTCCTACTCATGTCCGAACAACGACAGATATACTGCTTTGCTACATTAAGCTTTTAGCTTCCATCCCCACGTATACAACACGAAGGATAACGTAATATGGAGTGTATCAAATAAACAGCAACCCACAAGTAAAAGCAGTATAATCCAAGGAGATCACCCCTGCTAACTTTTAGGGTGATATTCTCTAAACCCTGAGAGAAGCTAATGTAGGTCATTGACAAGACTAATCAACAGTAGTGCTAGGCATTGACACTGGGCTTGTTGTCCACCAAATTGAACAGAGCTCGCTGAAGATGCAAGCGCATCAATCAGGTGGAAGGGCAGGGTGCGGTACAAAACAATCACAATATATGCTTAAACCTACCGACAGTACGACAGGGTACGAATATCGGAGCCACACAAAAATCATACTCCATGGTATACGCAAAGTTGATTATGCTATCTCTACACTGCTTTATAATGCTGAATCTCAGCATAATTACTCTCTAGTGCTTTTGACTACGGGAAACTGATCGACGACGATATGTTATGCAGATGTGTTCTGCTATGACAAATTCAATCTCTCAGCTGGAGACACACTATTCAATTACATACTCACATCCAATGTCATAAAGACCAGGTTTCTGACACAGATTACCTTCTATATCACTCTCGTGTAACACAAATATCAAATTGGAGCGCGATAGAGAAGATTAGGGCAAGGTAATCGCACCTGTGCAGATAGCGTTTGATGACTTGACCACACCTCCTTTTGCACTTGATACATCGCCATGCCGGATGCCACAGCGAATCCGGTGAAAAATGACGCTGCTCGCACCCTCAACATATCCCTTTGCGGGCCACAAATTCCTCTCTTCGTCCGAAAGCTTTGCTCGACCAATTCTCTCCAAATTTCTGTTCCTCTTTCGTCCCCTCCTACTTTCTATCAACTCAATCGGAAATTAACAACACAGATTCGAGCGGCAAGCAACCAGGAGAGATGCAGGATGGAGAGAATCCTGATCTTAATTGGGAAGGACCAGTGATGACTTTCATTCAACAACGAATGCATGCGTTGTCGACACCAGACAAATGTGCCCCTCAACCTTTTCCCTCTTTTCAACAAGGAACTCTGTTCTATATTCTGTAGTCCAATCCAGTCCACGGAATATGCCGACGGGAGAGTTGGCAAGTCCACCGAGGCCTGTCGATGGGAGAACTTGGCGGTAGGTTAACACCGTCGGCAAACCCCGGTAAGCAAACACTTGGCTTCGACAAGTACTATAATCAACCTTGCGGAAATCGACAAATCCTTAATTAACTGGCCAAAAGGAGGTTTGGTATGTAATATCAATATGATTATAGTAATTCGGTGTATGAGATTAATTTAAAAGACAATATATATTCTGGTATATTACATAAACAAACATAAGACCATATTGATTATGGGGGTTTAGTTGAAAATTAACATTAAGAAGACCAGTTGGTCAAAAGCTACATTAGTATATGAATAAGTATTTATACTTATGTTTTCAATAGGCATAAATGGTGGCTCTAAATAATCACAATAAAAGCTCTAAATAATCCCAATAAAACCGTTGAAATATGTTATATGACTATTAATACTTCTATAATATTATTGATAAGATTTTTAATTTGAGAAAAAAAAATTAGATTTGGTTTACATGATTTGGAACTATTCAATTCAAATAGGAAATAAAAATGGTAATAGATCTCAGATATGGTCTCATACATAAAAATATTATATAACACCATATGTTCAGAATAAATTTAAATTTAAATACTATGAATAATATTAATAAATTATTAATAGTCGCATATGATATTTTAACATTTTTTCATTTTCTTGAAACCATATTTTATATTTTATTAATGTATTATTTAATCATTTGTAGGTTTCTCTATAGAAATTCTTTGAATGAGAGATATTTTTTCAATCATGATTTCATTTTTTCTTAAAACTTTATATGATTTAGACTTAGAGAATTAAGAAAAGGATTTTTTTCATACACTTATTTTGGTGCACACATTTTATTTATTTTACATTAAACAAAATTTTCCTCTTTTCTACAAGGATATGGTGGAATAATTGGTTGTTTAAGAAGGAAAACCTTTTAGCTTAGTTTCATTTGGAGTTGTCTTTATACATGCAATGGTATGCAGTGAACATTACAAAGCTGACAACACTCCAAATGAAGAATACTAAAGGAGTCAAGGTTGAAGGGTGGTCATAGGAAAAGAACTCAAGTAAAAAGGAACTTCAGACCTGAAGATCCTACACTAATTTCAATGTGCCACCACTTGGATAAAGAACTTCCTCCAAAGACCATTTGCATTTATAGAGGGGCTTGCATGTGTGGAGAGTGACTCACCATCTACTGACTGAAAAACCTTGCCTGTAAAATCAAGTGCACTTGGATCCATTTCCCTTTTTGCCAAGATTCTCAACCTTAAAGCCAAAGAGCAATCCAATTTGCACAATCCTTTGTGTTTCTTGTTTTTTTTGCACGCAATAGGAAACATGTTGTTCATCCAAAAACCCATAAGAAAGATCATTGAGGCAATCCTTTGTGCTTCAACAATGAACAGATGTGCAATTTACTATATGAATGAATTGGTCTAGAGCAAGCATCTCTTCTTGTTGCTCTAGAGTTGGGAGTTGAGTGATTTAGTGATCATCCATGAGGGAAGAAAGGATAGAACAACAAGGAAAATGAGAGGAAACCTCTTTGCTTGGGCTGAGGAGATTTTGAGGAATGTCCTTGGTGCGGATGCAAGACCACTTGGAGTGATGACTCTGGATACAAATTTTGGGCACACAAACAAGGAGCTGAATAATCAAATCATTGCATCCTTTAGAGAGAAGAGGTCCACCAACTATGGCTGGAGGAGGACCTGTAGTTATAAGGGCACAGCCTGAAGAGTGGTTTTGGAAGCAATAATGAAACTATTTCAACCAGAGAAGACAACCTACCTCAACAATAGTCAAGCAATCTTCTTTGAAATACATGTGTCAAGGAAGAGCCGGTCAATTGAGTAAACATGTTTTACTTGCAGGTGAGGAGCATGTGCAAAGAATTAGAGGAAGATGGTGGAGCAAGTTACCTACCTCCTTCACCATACACTTCAACATAAGGCTCAACTTATTAACAAAGGAGGAGCGCAAGAAGTTCCTCAACCACTTTCATCCAACAAGGTACTTCTCCTCATAACCCAAAGGTCAATCTATCATTAAGAAGTACCAACGTGCAAATGTGAAATAAAAGACAAATAGTCAATTTGTGTCGGTGGATGAAGAAGGTATCACCACCACAATCAAGACAAAGAAGAGGATGATTCCACCAAGATCTTGAAACCCAACTAAGAGATTGAGGAAGAATCCTCAAGTGATAGGTGTATCTTTTGGATGAGAAGTTTCTAAAGACAAAGATCAAGATGAAGAAGATGCATTCAACTTATATGGGTCTAAATTGGGGTCCAAAGGAAGGGAGCAATACAAAGATCCAAAATTTACCGCAAATCTAGAAGAGTAAAAAGTGGACCAAGTTGGAGACTAGATCAAATATTAAGAAGAAACCAAACTTAGCATCTCCCAAGAAGCTGATGTCCTCAAAAGAGAACAACTAGAGGTTGAAGGGAGACCAAAAGAGGACCTTTCAAGTGAAGGGAAATAGGAGGCCAAAGGAGAGTTGAATGTTGGAGGTGAAGAAGAAGACCTTCCGAGGGGAATGCAGACCAAAGTAGTGGAAAAAGTGATTCAAGAATGAAACCATAGATCATCAGAGGAGCCAATTTTGTGATAAATTTGGTAATTTTAGCTTTGCAATAAATGGAGATCATTTTGCCCCAATATAAGGATATATACCCAGATGTAGTAAGTAACACTTCACTTATCCAAAGGCTACACAAGGTACTCTATACCAAGAAGGCAAAGCAATACAAAAGGAAGGAGGAGATGAAGAAGAGTAGAAATTTGTACAAGGAGGAGTGTTGGAAGATGAATATAATGATACATGGAATTATACAATGAAGCACTAGAACACTTCCCTTGTTGTAGACCGTAGCTAATATGAAGAAGACATTTGGAGGTTGGAGTGAGATTTGAGAGCCCTTTGGCTAGAGCATAACATAAGCAACAAGGGTACAAAGAGTAGTTGAAGGCCAAAGACAAAGAAGTGGTAAGTATTCAAGGTGAGCTATAGACTTCCAAGATCAAGGTAATCATCATAGAAGTGCAGATATCCAAATAAAAGAAGGAGGTTGCAACACAACTTGAAGGTATGGCAAAAGAACTTGCAAAGAAGGAGGAGAGTGCAACAACTTGACCTCAAATGTGGGAAGAAGTAAAGAAGGAGGTGGAAGCAATGAACACCAAACTCCAAAGAAAAGAGGCAAAGATCCTCAAACAATTGGAAGAAGTTTAGGATCAATTGACATCAACATTGGAGGAGTCATCTCAAGGAAAAATAATGAAGACCACATTATATGAGCTGAAGTTGTAGGTTCAAAAGTTGGAAGGAAAGAAGTATAGAGATGAGAAGATGGAAAACTAATGATTAGACTTAGAGAGCATACAAATAGGAAATTCACTAATACACCTACCTCTTAGAAATGGAAGATTATAAGGAGAAGATTATAAGCTACTTATTAGGATTTGTAAAGGCAAAGGTAGTTCTTTGCAGTAGTACCTTAGGACAAAGAACCTTCACTAAAGAAGTTCTTCTTAGTTGTAAGATCATTGAAGTAGGAAGCAATCTGAAGACCTTCATTGTTGTAGGTATTTGTGGATATAACCTTTGAAGTAGTAAGTCCAAAGGAAACAAACTTGTAAGTTGACTTTGAGGAAGAACTAACATCTACCTTAACACATGTAAGACACCTAATTAACTTACAAGCAAGTAGATAAGATAAAAACAAAGACATGATATCAATGTTTAGTAAGGATGAGCCAAGAAGATCTTTTGCTTTCCTCAACGATTAGATTTCTTTGATTTAGAGTAGAAATAGTTATTTAAGTTATTGGCCTAGTTGTAAATAATTCATTCAGTCCTTTGATAGTGAATAAAGAAAAAGACCAAAATCTCTTCATTGCTTTTGCTTAATTCCAAGTATTGGTTATATGTATTTAATGAGTAGTGGTGAAGAACTTCATAGTAGGAACCCAAGTGCTTGAATGAGAGTGACCATTCATAGTTGTGATTAGGATCTAGGATCCTTGAGTGTTCCAAAGAAGCAAAGCAATACTTTGATGGATTAACAATGAACCATAGTGTTGAAAGTACCATGGAATCAAAAAGCAAACTCCTATTATGAATGCAAAGTGCCTCTGGAGTTATGCCTTCTAGGAAGGGTACAAAACAACCTTTGGAGTTGAAAGTCTTTGCTATAAAGAAGCTCCTTCATAGTTTACTCAATCACCATCTACGAGAAGTAGCTAGCACTCATTCTAAAAGGGATCTTCTAATATCTTCTACTTTTTTATTTGCAACATTAGAATGTAGTTGGTGACACGACACTCTTTTAGGAGTGATTCTACCCTAGAGGTTAAATAGATAACAATAAATAATTGTCAATTGTGCCACTCTTCTTCAAATCTAGCTATTTTTTACCCATATCCTTGGGTGCACAACCTATTTTCTTACCATTATACCACTTTTTGGTCAACACTTGTTTTTCACGCTTATAAATGTTGATTTTTAATAAACTTGTTTTCTTCTTGATTCATAATGTTCCAAAAGGATTAAATTTTAGCTATGATATGTATAAAAAATTTATTTTGATGGAAGGCTTATCACTTTGAATCTCAAATTTCAAATTCCAACTTCAGTAAAATTGGAATATTTTAGTGATTTTTGTAGGTGAATTTTCTTTGTTAGTCCAAAGTGTTTTTCTTCTTATCTTGACTTAAAAAGATTGTTTTTAATCATTTAGGTGTATTGAGTTTGTAATTTTATATTTCATAATATAATTATTTGTATAATCATAAGGGTAATAATGATTTTAATTGCATAATTGTATCCTTTTTAAAGGGATACATCTTTACATCGATACTTAAATCATGATGATATTTCTATGCTAGAAATATACTTCTTCATGTAATGACATAATGTAGTTCAAATTGGTAATATTGAGGTAAGAATTGGTCAATCTTATGAGAATACAAGTTGGATATGACTAAAAATGAGGTAAAAAGTGTCACAATATTGACAATCTATTGTTTTGTATGTAACCTCTTGGGAAAATGTATTCTTAGAGAGAGTAGTATAATCCCTATTGGCATACCACAGAAACATAAATGATTAAAAATCACTTTCATGGTAATTATAGTCTGTTGGACTCTTGAAGGTGATGAATCATATGTAATAAAGGTCATTTTTAGCCTTAGAAATTCATTATCTTCCAATTAGCCTCGCCAAATTACAGCCTACTCTCATTATGAAAATGTTACTATCTACCCTTTGTACCACCATTAAGAGCTTTGGGTCATACAAGATGAAAGTTCTCAAGGTGTATTACAAGTAGTAGAATAAAACATGTGAACTAAATTGGAGTTAGATCTCTCAAGGGTCCTATATCTTTGTTATCTATGATTGTAACATATTATTCCACCCTTCTCAAAAGGCACTACTTAATAGGAGGTTAGAATGGTTCATGCTGCTTGGTATCCCAATTTGTGGTACTTAACAATACTTGGGCCTTTAGAAGTTTATTACAATAATTTTTTTGCCCATGTAGAGCACCTAGAGGTCCACCTCTTAGTTCCACACAAATGATTTCTTCAAGCTAGTGCTTATACTACTATGCCAAGATTCCTCATGTATATGTGACTAAGTATGAAAACACTCATACAAGGAGCAAATAGAACCTTGTTTATTCCAATGAAAAAATGCACCAAATAAACTATGTAAACATTGGGTCAAAGCCTATACACATTTTTTACTTACCCACCAAAGAGACCCAATAGCTACAAAGTATTGGAGATCTTCTAATTACATCTAGTCTCCACTAATCATATCTTAATCCTATCCTAATCTAATCTCCAAGTGTGCATGTTTGAGCTGCCAACTCAATGGATTTGTCATATCTTCTTGTGTTGTATAGTGGTCCACTTGGATTTTGTATTTTCACTAGGTCTACAAACTATCTACAAGTACAAAGTGACTTGGCTATGAATATGAGATGTAAACAAAACAACAAGGTATGAAGGATCATGAGAGGAGAATGACCTCAAAATGAATTGCTTGTAACAAAATCTACCATGGCTTTGTTCTTAAGATCTCATCAAGGTCATTATTCAATTGTAAGTCAATCTAGCAATGGTAATGACAAACTACTTGCATCTTTATAGATTTGAATGAGCTCTACAATCTCCTTCCTATAATCTATAACTTTGTTAGTGACACTTGTTTGTGCTTCCTTAAATTTGGAGTTCATTTGGCTCTACAACTTCAAGGACATGGCTAAATTGGTCATTTGTATAGACCTTCCTCTTGAGAGCCTTGATCTATGTTTTAAAATCTTTGATATTCATTGTGTCATTGGCTATCCATTTCAACTAGCCTAAGAGTTGGGTCGTTGTATGCTCTATGGTTGTGAGAAGCCTAGTATGCTTATTTGTTAAGTTCTTACATTCCCGTTAGAGTTCTAAATCAGGTCCTCTCATACTTTTGTTTTGATTTCCTCTTCCTTATCTTGTGATCATTTAGGCTTGTTGTGAGTTCTTGGATGAAAAGATCAATAAGTGCCTTTAAGTTCTTGTACCAAACCTCTGCCATAGCTATCTTAGTGTTGGCAATTTCTAGTTCTATTCTGATGGTTGTAAGCTCTTCATCTTGTGCCTTGATCTGTTCTTCATATTGGGATTGTTGTTTTGTGACCTTTCCCTACATTGCATTGAATTCCATTTGTAGGTGTTGTAATATGACTTTGTATTATTTTCATAATTGCAATTCCTCCTCTTAGAACTTTTTGAGCAATTGATCCTTCTCTTGTGACAATGAGGTCTCCTTTGTGAGTCATTCTTTACCAATGCTTGGTTTGGAATGAAGCATTACCTTGTCCTTGGCAGCTTGGCTCTTGGTCTTTTAGAGATGATAGTTGTGAAGGAACTTTACAAGCTTAATTGGCTCTTCAATTGTGGAGTCTAGCTCTTTGAAGTATGGCAAGATATTCTCCAACATTTCCATCATTAAACTAACCGCATGTACAAAGTAGACCAACATCAACCATGCCATCTATAAAAGACCAAGGAGAGAAACAAGAGAATGGAAGATGGGAGTGGAAGATCACATTAGGACTCTCAAGTGAGGGAACTTGGGCTTTTATAGGTAACTTAGGTACAAGATTCCCAAGGAGCTTCCAAGGAAGGTTCCTTCTAGGAGCAGCCTTACTTGGAGTACAAGCTAAGATAGCCATTTACTTGGCAAACAAGCTAAGCTAGTCATTAGTTTGGCATACAAGTTATTCTACCTTGGAAAGTTCCTAGATGCTTCTCACCAAGAAGCTTCTTATGTGCTTCCAAAATATTCTACCCACAAGCTTTCTTGATGCTTTCAGCACATTTTTTGGCTATTTTCCCTTTATTTTGCTATATTTAGCTTAGACTACTAACTCATTAGCTTCTACTAACCTGTTTGCTAGCTCAATATTATTACATATTCTAGTGTTGCTAGTTGGTGACATCCTCATTGCCATGGAATCTTTGAACTCATGTAGGGCTTTCTATGCATTGTGAAGATGAGAAAGAGGCTTCCATATGGCATCATGAAGAGGATATCCTTTCCAAAGGACCTCATATTTAGTGTGTCGTTGGCAGCCATGTTAGAGGTTATGACATGCAATTATACAATCAACTTCATATTCCTCATGATTGTTGACAAGGATGGGAGGAGGAGAGGTTGGGCACAAGTGGAAAAAGAAGAATAAAGGGTTTTTACTTTGAAACATAGAAGACATGATGGATCTGCATATAACAAAGTAAATCAAGTTGGTAGGCAATGAGAGAAATGATATGAGTAATCTCAAATGGACCTATCCAATTAGGAGCAAGTTTACGGACTTGGGTATCAAGTGGGAGAGGAAGGTTACTAGTAAAAGCATGACCTTATCACCTAGTTAAAAGGTGAGATTGTGATGGTGTTCATCAACATATTGCTTTTGTTAATTTTGACCAATGAGAAGATGAGACTTGGCTTGGTGGAGGGAGTTAGATAATATGGGCAAGAAGGTGGAAGTATATGGAGTAAGAAGAGAATATGGAACAAGTGGATCTTGCCCATAATTAAGGAAAAAGGGAGAAAAGCCGGTACTTGCTTGCTTGGATTATTGTAGGCAAACTTGGCAGTTGCAAGACAAGTATCCCAAGTAGTGCGGTGAATGTTGTCAAAGGCATGTAGCATCTCCTCCAAAGTGTGATTTTCTTATTTTTTTGTTTATCAATTTGAGGATGAGAAGACATAGAAAATGTAAGCTTGGTACCAAGGAGTTTAAAAGGTGCTTGCTAAAAAATTTACCAACTAAAATGAGGATCTTGATCAAAGATGGAGGCTTTTGGTATCCCATGGTGCTTGAAGATGATTTTAAAGTAGATCTGGCCAATGTTGTAGCATCAACTATATCTATGGTAAGAGCCAAACAATCTACTTGTTGAGCTAATCAACAAACACTTTGATAGATATATGGCCTTGGTCCATATTTGGCAAGGATGTGATGAGATCTAAGCTTACATGTTCCAAATAGGTAGATGTAATTAATAGTGGGTGAAGGAGTTCACTTGGCTTATAGTTACTAGCTTTGTTGCATTGGCAACTCTCACAAGATTAGACAAACTCTCAAACCTCTTATGCTATGTTGGGCTACCATCACTGACATTGTAGAGTACCCAAGGTCTTTTCCATGCTCATGTGTCCAGTGTTTGGTGAATCATAGGTCTCTTGAAGCTGCACAAGTCATAGATCATCCTTGGCTAGAATATAAATTTGGTTCTCATAGAATAGAAGGCCTTCCTTGAAGGAGAAAGTGTTGTATTCCTTATCTTTATGCTACAAGACATCTTTATACCAACTAGAAGAAGGGGTCTTGATATAAAGCAATCCTAACATTGATTTGGACTTTTAAGTCAACTAACACTATCATAATTTATTCCTTTAATGAGAGATTGAAGAAGAGTTTTCAAATCAAGTCATTGTGATAGGGCATCAAGGAGACATAGAACTTGTTTGGTTTGTACTCAAGCTTGATGTCCAATAATTGTAGTTGTTCCTCCTATCAATGATTTGACTCTTCATGTGCTCCAAATGTAAGGTCTACAACAAAGGTTTATGATTGGTTTGCATTGTCACTTGTTCTCTAAGAGATAATGTCTCTATACCTTTATGGCATATACCATTGCTAGTTGTTCTTGATCTTGAGTAGAGTAATTCTTTTTTGTGATGTTTAACTGGAAAGACATAAATACAATGGGATGTAATCCATTTTGAAATTTTTGCTACAACATAACTCAAATGGAAAAGTTAGAAGTATCACAATAAACCTCACAAAGGAGTTGAGGATCATATGGCTGGAGGATGGGTCATGGAGACCATATGCTTTAGTTTCTTGAATGCTTCTTTGTACTTGGTGGTCCATTGAAAGTTTGATGTCTTCCTTAAGAGATGGTGTGGCCACATGAGCTACTAGAGGATGAAACATTGGTAAAACCTTGCAAATCCATTAAATGCTTGCACTTTCATGGCATCCTTAGGAGTAAGCTAATGAATAATAGCCTTGATTTTCTCCTTTTCTATCTTGATCCATTTCAATGAGATCTTATGACCCAAGAAGGTAACTTCTTTCTGTCAAAAAGCACACTTTGACTTCTTGCAATAAAACTTTGATTGGTGGAGTTGTCTTAGGACTTCTTATATATGATTATTATATTCTACCTGCATCTTAATATAGATTAAAATAGCATCCAATAACACTTCCACATATTGATCCAATAGCCCATCCAACACTTGATACATCTTATCAATGAAAACCATTGAGCATTAATGAGCCCAAATGGTCTCTCATAAAAAATGCCCATACCTTGTTCAAAAGGTAGTCTTTTTCACATCCTTCATATCATTGGAAATCTACGAATAGCAATTTCAAAGATCAAGCTTGAAGAAGTATCAAGCTCTACTCAATTGATCTAACAAGTCATCAATTTGAGGCAAAAGATACCATGCTTCACAATTTTTTTATTAAGGCCATAGTAGTCAATACAAAATCAAATTTTCCATCCTTTTTTGGTACAAAGAGTACTAGTGTTCCCAAGGAAATGTACTAGGTCATATAAAATGAAGCCCAAGGAAACATACTAGGTCATATAAAATCCTTCTTTGACAACTTGGTTAGTGTTGTTTCAAGCTCTTCTAACTCCTTTGACAAGAGCCTATAGATTGGTGTACTTAGAGGAGTATTACTTGGTAATAGCTCAATCTTGAAGTGCATACCTTCATTAGAAGGAACTCTTTGGAAGATCATTCAAAAATATATCTGAAAACTCTTGTAATATCTGATCAATTGTTGCTTGTTAAGATTGCCTACCCTCAGCAGATTCCCCGTGCATAATTGGCTTGATCCACATTGTAAAAATGGGACTATCTTTCTCTAAAGCTTGCTCTATAGTTATTATATTGAAAAAAATCTCATGTTAGGATTGATTATTCTTAGATGTCCTACTTAGAGATAATAAACAACCTCATCAATAATTCTTACCTTGGTGTTGTACTTGAATTTTTCACTAGTCTAATCAAATTGAACCTTAAGAAATTCATGCCAAGGTAGACCTAGAATGACATTGTGCAAAGGAGCTGGTAAAAACTTCATACACCTTGAATACTCCTTCCCAATCTTGAATGTAACAAGATGTGCAATACAAAATCCAAAACCATTTCTTCTATCTACAATTATCATCAATCTATAACCAAATATTGGTTTGATAGGAAAACATAATTCCTTTGCAAATTGTATAAACATGCAATTTTTAGAACTTTCACAATCAACCAAAATCCTACAACAACAATTGGATATCATACCTTGCAAGTGTATCAAACTTGCATTGGTCAAGCCTTCAATCACATTTGAAAAAATCAAGCTCCCAATAAATGGCTCAATATTTCCTATTGGGATTCTTTTTATCCTCAATCCTCATGTTCCAAGAACTCCATTTGAGCAATGGGTCAAGGTCCATTCTTAATTGGACATTTGGCAATGCAATGTTCTATTTGGTGACAAAAGAGGGCAATTACCATTTTGTTGTAATCTTTCTCTATCTACAATGTGAAGTGGTCTCCATTGGATGACATCAGTCTCCATTGGATGGCATCAATCTCCATCAATGTTGGCTCCTCCACTTGTGTGAGGTATGTTTGTGGTTTTTTGGAGGTCTAGGTTTACATCAAATTATAGCAACCAAGGAATCAAAGTGCTCAACCAACTACATGGCTCCTTCCAATTGTTTGGGCTACTACATGGTCACTTCTAATTTGGAGCATGATTTCAAGCCCCTCACAAATTGATCTACATTTTCATTTTCTAGTATCTCTATAATTTTTATTTTTTAGTATCTCTATAATTTTTATTATGTTATTTTAGAATTGATTGATGTAACTCCTCATAGAACCAATGTGCTTCATCATTCACAATCTATTTTGTGTAGCTTGTGCAACATTTACTGCTTGAAATCTCTCAATTATTATGCTCTTCAACTCTTCCCATGTTGAGATTAGTGCAAGAAACTATATGTGAGCTTGCTTCACCCAAAATTGCCACTATTGTTTTGCCACTCCATCTAATTGGCTTGAAGCCAAAATAATTTATCTCCTGTTCATCTTGAAGATTTGTAGCTTTAAAATATATTTACAATCAAACATAAAATTCTCCACTACACATGTGAGATTCTTGCCTTCAAATAACTTTACCTTTGGAAATCAAAATTTCTCTTCTCTTTCTAGAAATACTTCTCTCTCTTGGTGCTCTTGTTGATGATCTCTCTCTCTTCCAACAATCAAATAAGGTGCTCAATTTATTACAACATAACAATGATATCTTTAGGTATTGTTGCCATGATTATTTCTCTGCTAAACTACCTACTTGCAATTATCTAAGTTAACACATAAATGAAAACTATCCATTGCACCTTGTAAGTTACAATCAAAAGTGTCAATGGTTCATTAGACAAGGTGGTTATGCTCAAAAGTTTTTGCCTAAAATGTGAAATGATGCTTTGGTAGTATATGGACATAGAAATCCTTATCATATAGAGGAATTGATTTGGTGGTCCATAGATTCCATACATCTCATTCTTGCTCTAATACCAATGTAAAAGACCAAGGAGAAAAATAGGATGTAGAAGACAAGAATGGAAGATCACATTAGGACTCTTAAGTGAGAGAAACTCCCGATGCCTAGCTTGAGCTTAGCTTGGGTATTTATAAATAACATATTTTTATGCCTAGCTTTATAGTATTTGTATTTAGCTTGGATACAAGACTCCCAAGGAGCTTCCAAGGAAAGTTCTTTCTAAGAACCATCTTCCTTGGAGTGCAAGCTAAGCTAACTATTTACTTGGCATACAAGCTAAGCTAGTTGTCAGCTTGGCATACAAGCTACTCTTCCCTTGGAAATTTCCTAGAAGCTCTCACCAAGAAGCTTCCTATAAGCTTTTGGAATATTCTACACACAAGCTTTCTTGATGCTTCTAGCACATTCTTAAGCTAATTTTACTTCATTTTACTATAATTAGATTAGATTAGTAACTCATGAGCTTTACCAACTCATAAGCTAACTCTATATTATTACACCATCAAATTATCAATATCATATTCAAACAACAACAAGTGTAATCCATCATATTCATTTGGTCCTATCATATTGGAGATTGTGCTTGCGGTGTATTGTAAGGAGCACTCTCTATCTTGACATGTTTTTGATATCATTTCTTTGGCTACTTTGGTGGGTTCATCTCCTTCCTGTAGGTAGTCCATGGTAGAATCTTCTTCTTTTAGTCTTTTGAGCTTTTGCTTCTTGTGTCTCTTGAAGGATTTTCTTGGTTGTTATAGGACTTTCTTTAGATAATCTTACTTTGTTGATTTGTACACCCAAAATGATGTTGAAAATGTTCACCCTAGGACTCCTAGGCCGGAGAGGTTTAGTGAAGAAGTCTGATGCATGTGTAGGTACTTCTGTAGACTTGCAATGGGACCATCATTGTCTTCCTTCATGGTGCTTTTCCTTTATTATCAATTACTTCTCCAATTGTTGGTGAGGACTATGGGTTATTGTTTCTCTCAAGACTACATTGTTGGTGTTTGGTGACAAAATATGCATAAATGAGTTGTTGTTGCCTAACTTGTTCTCATTTTGGGAGGTTTCCTTTTCCTTGCTAGGGCCAAAGTGACCTTTGTTGGTTGTGGAGGTTTTTTTTACCTTGTCCACCAACTTTATCACGTCCACTACCTCTTAATGATATGTTGATAATTTGAGTTCATTTCTATTTCTTGGAAACTTTGGTTTTGGCTTTTGTTTTGGGCACCTTCTTAATAATTATGATAGTGTTGTATGATTACTTAACATGTATAAACTTCTTGGTGTGAGCATAATCCTCATTTTCCTCATGATATTTCATGATTTCCTTACCATGATCTGGATGTCCATTGAAGTAGGCTGGATGGTGGAAGTGGCTCAGAAATTTCTCTTTCTCTTTGTTTGTTAGGAAACCCATTCTGGTTTAGAAATGTATGATGAAGAGAGCTACATGCTAAGTGTAGAATCTAATTAAATAAAGAAATGCTCTATGGTACAAGTATCCTATGGGAATATTGAAGAGTTAATATAGGACATATCTCCAAAATAGGGCATTCCATTTATAGGAGTGCATAGAAAGGCAATTCACATTGGGACTAATTTATTTATGAATATAGATGCAAATGAAGCAAGTCTTATCTCATTGAAAGTATCTTCTCAATTGCTTTCCATAAACACCAAGATCATAGAAAATGGAGCTTTGGAAAAGAGGTTAAGTCCACCTAAAGTTTAGGATAAATGTGTCTTATGGGAATTGCAAGAGTGCTTACGTGAATAGCTCATGTGGGATTCTACTAGGTGAATGGCTCTTTCAAGACTACAAAAATGGCTCTTGTGGGAATGTTCCCTATGGAAAGCCACAATGTCATACTTTTCCTTTCTCTTTGAGAACACCCTAGGTGCCTAACTATTGAGCTTATAGATCAGAGGTTGTACATAGATTTGTCACTATTAGTTTGGGACTATGTGTTTGCACAAACCTTGATACCTTCTACTCATGTTTCTAGTATTCTTTCTATCAAGCAAGGAAGTAATGTGCAACCTAACATGCCATCATAACATACACTCTTGATCCATTGGTCATCACTTCCAACATTACCAAGGAGAAATATACAACACATTTGAAAAACGTACTTAAGTACAATGCCCAAACACCAATCCAAGCCAACAAGTCATACAATTAAGCATGTAAGCATGGAGAGGATCCAAATACAAGAATTTTTAGCAACAACTCTCCATGTGTTTGTTGGAAATGAGCTTAAGAACCTTTTTGCTTTGTCCACAAGGGGATTTCAATCTATACTCCAAGCTACATCCAAACTATCCTCCAATCTTACATCCAATTTGTACTCCAAGTCATGCCTAAGCCTTGTTTTTATAAGAAAACCTTTGTGAGACTTAGATGAGAATACATTTTCCTTTATAGCTCTAATTAAGATGATTTTGACTCAATGGAAAGCTTGTGAGATAATATTTCCAATGATATAAAATAGAGCTCAAATTTACAACTATAGCTCCTTTGACAAGGTCTCAAACTTAGCCAGATTCTTGCAATTCTAACACTAATTTCAAAATCTTAAATAGGATTCAAATCTTGATTCTTCCACAAATTTTACATAAAGATGCATATAAAATAGTAGGAAACACTTCAAGAAGCTCCAATACTTCCACTAATGATTTCAAATTAGAGATTTGACATTCAATTGCAATTGAACATGGAATTGCTCTATTGTGCTTACAATAGTTTTGTTGCATCAGCTTTCATTCTCTAGAAATCTTGAGACAACCAAAATTTACATAGTAATTGATGGTGCTTCTATTTAATCAATCACTAATCTCCAATTTCTCTTCTTGAACTCTTTCAATCCTCAAAAAAAAACTCTATCATCCTTATAAAGCTAAAAAATTCCCTTGTTAGGGCCCAATCCTTTATAATTTTGTCACTTAGCTTCTTCTCTTTGATAAATGGATCCTACAACTACTCCTAAAGCCCTTGACTGAGATTAAGCCACTCTCCTTTCTAGTAATACATAAATTTTCAAGTCCCAAAGTTGCTCATAAGTAAGCACATGAAGAAATATTGGATATGGGCTTTATATCACCGACTCCATGAATGCAATCCCAAATTGTGCTACCATCCAACTCCAAAGTTTGTCATGGTGTAAAATCTAAAGCCTAATGAGAAAAGGATTTGGGAGTGGCAGATAGGAAGCATAGGACATCTCATGCTCAAGTCTTTCCTCTTATGTTCTAGCGCTCACACTTTGCTACAAGTTTCTCTCTCCATGTCCTCTGCCCGTTAGAGACTCCTAGAGCTAAAACACACCCCCCATAGATCAACTCTCTACCACCTATATACATAAGAGCCTTCAAAGAAGACAAGAGCATAATCCATGTAGCAAGTTGTATGCATGTTCATAGATTGTTCACATAGCAATAGCTCAATTGTGAGATCTGTCCTACAATCTACTCCAATAATATAGAGATAAATTATACTTAACTCCTTTTCCACTAGTTACACAAACAACAACATGAAAAAAAGAATGGATCCCACTTGCAAAACTTTGTGAGGTGACATGTCTCAATAAATACCAAATACTCTTGGGTTAGATATAGGATCAACTGGCACCACACATTCCAAAACTAGATAAAGGATAACAAGTGCATCGTCAAGAATCAAATATGTGACTCTTGCCATTCTTGAGTAAATAAATCTTGTGTAGATAGATGTTGGCCAAATCACATGAAATTTGTGTAATTTCTATGCATATTTTTCTTGGCCGTATTGATGAATGAATTTTGCTCCATAGAATAGCTAGATTATATTCCATTGCTCTATCAATCTAGTATTTTTTCTCCCATCAAGCAGTATTAGAGCATTGGTTTTGAAGAGCAAGCAAAATTTTGGCAAAAGAAAAAAAAACCAAAATTGATAAGTTCCATGGCAAGGATTTGGATTTTGGAAGGTGGAATTGAAGACTATCCATATCAAAAGAAGTTGCACCAACCTCTTGAGGCAAAACAGCCAAAAAAGATGGAAGAAGTTGAGTGAGAGCTTCTAGATAAACAAGCCTTGGGTGTGGTCAGATTGACATTGGTAAGAAATGTTGAACACAACATTGTCCATGAGAAGACCATTCATGGGGTTGATTAAGGCGTTACCAAATATGTATGAGAAACCTTCATCCTCAAACAATGTATAGATGAGTTGCTAATTACTCAACACAAGGATGAAAGAATGTGCATCAGTTCAAGATCATGTGAATGATTTCAATTCAATCATTCCAAGATTGAATTTTTTGAAGATCCATTTTGATGATGAAGTTCAAGTGTTGCTACTATTATCATCATTACTTGATAGTTGGAGAGAAAAAATCACAAAAATGAGTAGCTTATCAAGATTAAGTGATCTCAAGTTTAAGAGTATATGAGACTTGATTCTCAATGAAGACATCCATATGTATGTAACTCTTCAAAATTTTCAAATGTGGTGCTATTTGTTGAGAACAAAGGCAAAAGGCCTCAACAAGGTCAAAGTTAGAGAAATGGTAGATCAAATTCAATGAAGAGAAGTCAGTCAATAAGTTTTAAGGAGTATGTAAAGAATTTCAATAAGCCTAATCACTTTAGGAATCAATGTAAAAGTCCAAAGAAGAAGGAGAATTTAGTGAACATAGCAATAGAACAAGAGGATTCACTTGTTTGTTATGTAGAGCGTATAATAGGATCTTGGGTTATAGACTTTGGTGCATCAGTTCACTCTACCTCACTTAAAGAGTTGATGCATAACTTTGTTGAATGAAACCTTTGAAAGGTTTACCTCATTGACAATAAACCCTATTAATTTAAGGAAAAGGCAATGTGAATGTAAAGACCTCTCAAGGATCAATACGGACTTTGATAGATGTCAGATATGTCCCTAGACTAAAGAAGAATTTGATTTCCATAGGTCAACTAGATGAGGAAGGATATCAAACATCCTTTGAAAGTGGGCAATGGAAGGTTACTAGGGAAAATCTGATTTTGGCACAAGGATAAGAAAGGTTGGATTTCTATATGTTACATGAAAATCAGACCCTTTGATTATAATTGCTGATGAAATTTGTCCTTTGATCCTATGGCACCAAAGATTTGGTCACATGAGGAAAAGGTATAAAGTAGTTAATTGCCCATGTAAGATCTAGAAGTTGAAGACTATTCAAATTGGCTTTTTTGAACCATGTATTTTGGGAAAGCAAAAGTGAGTTACCTTCACAAAGGCTACAAGGGCACCAAATAATGGGAAAGTTGGAGTTAATACATGCAGATGTGTATGGCCCAACTTTAGTTGAGTCACTTGGAAGATCTCGCTACTATATCATCTTTATAGATGATACTACCATGAAGGTATGGGTTTATTTTCTGAAAATAACTTAGATATGTTTGGTGTTTTCAAGCAATGGAAATCTAAGGTTGAAAAACATTTAGGTTTGAAAATCAAGTGCTAGAAATCTGATAATGGTGGAGAGAATAGAAGCAATGAGCTAAGAGAGTATTGTGTAGAGAATGGGATAAGAATGATCAAAACTATCCTTTAGATACCACAACAAAATGGTGTGGTTTAATGCTTGAATAGAACTCTCAATGAGAGAGCTAGATGCATGAAGCTACAATCAAGGTTGCCAAAAACATTTTGGGCAGATTTGGTCAGCACAATTGTATACCTCATAAATTGAGGACCCTTTATCCCTTTGAGATTCAAGATCCTTGAAGAGGAATGGTACTTGAGAACCTTTGGTTGTGTTTCATATTCAAGGATTCAAGATAATAATAGGGACAAGCTTGATTCAAAATGAAAGAAGTGTTTCTTCATTAATTATGGCTTAGATGACAAGGGTTATTGTCTTTGGAATGAAGACAATTGAAAATGCTCAAAAGTAGAGATCTCATTTTCCATGAGAACGCTATGATAAGCTTGGATCAAATTCTGAGGTTATAGAAGAACCAGTAAAACATCAAGAAGAAATATTGTTGGGAGAAATTTAGAAAATGATGTTGTAGTAAAAAGAAGTTTGGAGCAGCTCCCACAATGGTTCCTCTTCCCAATTACATTTTGTCAATTCTCATTGCTTGGCTTGGTCCTTCTCTATTACGCTCTTCTTTAAACTCTCCAACTCTTGCTCCATTACTACAATTGCCTTCAAGTGTATGACCTCTACCCAAGCATCAACAACTTCATGTTTCATTTTCTCAACCAATGCCTTATGCTCCTTTAATTCTTCATTGCACTTTACAATGTTCTCTTGTAAGGTATCCAAGCTTTTCTTTCAAAGAACTGCTTCAGCCCAAATTTCTTTGGCTTCCTTCTCCCCTCAGGTTAGCTTACTCCTTAACTCTAAGGTTTCCTCACTCCATTTCTTTAGTACCTCCAACTCATCCCTCACTCCCAGATGATTGCTCTTCAACTCTACTTTTTATTGTTGTAGAAGCACTAACAAAGGACAAACAATCTTTGATAGATACTTGACTCCACCATATCTTCCTTCCTCATCTCTAATGTCTTTGTCTTTGGTAGGCGCTTATTTTGCTAGTGCTTTGCTCCAAAGATGTGATCTTTGTATCTTCAATGTTTCACCCTCTGAGCTCACCTCTTCATCTTCAGCTTTGCTCGGTCTTGCCACTACCAATTGAGCACTTCTCTTCAATCTTGCTGCCCTTGGACATACCAAGGCACCCTCTCCTACTCATTCATCTTCCAACTCATCTGTTGGCAACTCTAGACATGGCTCGTCTCCTCCCGCTATGCGGTCAATTGATTGCCTCATGAAACTTCCGCTCTTCTTATCTAACAATCCCTTTTCTTGATTGCTGAACTTTGGCCTCTCCTTCATTGCCACTACTAGACTCTTCACTCCATAGCATAAATTCTTCTTTTTCTCCCAAGGCTTCATCCTTTGACTCTATTTTTCCTTCTGATTCTTCTTCCAAAGGTGATCCCTTCACTTCTACCGATGTGGGCTTTGGATTTAGTCTTTGTATCTTTTGAGTCTATACCAACATTATTTGTCCTTTGGGTCTACTTCTCCTCCTTAGCATGGGGATATCCATTGCCACTATCCTCTCCTTTCTACTCTTCAGGTAGTAGTCAATACCCTCACAAACCCGCTTGATGTAATATTGTTTATCCCCATTTGCTTCTCTTTGTAAGTTGAGGTGAAAATGGTATACCATCCGTCCTCTCTCCTCCAAGCTAAGTAGGTTTAGTCCAAAGTAGAAGTGGACTACAAAAGGTATGAAATAGCGGGGCAACATATCCATTCTCCAATTGGTAATCATTTGCCCAGTTGGTGCAAACACTTTGCCTAGTCCATTGCCTCTCCTACAAACATCTAGTGAAAGAAGATTGCATGTTGTTACATAGGTGGTTTGCTTTGGCTTAAACATAGCCATCATCATGTTAAAAATCTCTCTTTGTACTAAATCCTTATAGCTATCTACCTTGTAACCACTCTTGGTGTGAGGTCTACTAAAAAAATTCCTCACTTCAGCGGTTTCTTCCAAAGACTCACACTTCTGATAGAAGATGACAGCTCCTACTTCTCCTGCTTCTCTCCCCGAGACTAATCTCCAATCCAACTCAATCTCAATCAAGCCAGATTTCCTCTCTTCCCTTCATGCTTGGGCCCATCTTTGCAATTGCTGGCAGTGATTTTTGCCATGAACCCTAGAAAGCTCAAATTCTAGTTCTAGGCCAGAAATGTGATGCAAAGTCTGGTCAAGATTTTGATCCTTGCCACCACATCTAATCAATAAATTGCAAACCCCTCACTGTACTCTACTTATTTCACTTCAAGGCCATTGTGTGCTTCTTCACTCTATGCTTATGAAAGATCAAACCCAAGACTCTAACCCACTCCTCTTGCGTACTTGCAATGTGCATTCCTTTGGGACAACTTTGAATAGGAACAAGATATTGTCTACACATTGCAGCACTTCCTTGTCAAAATCATAATTTTGTAGTCCTTTGCTGATTGGTCATCCTTAAATTGATTCCCTGTTTACCTACCAATTCTATGGGTTGGTTTCCTGTCACTTTCAAGGTCATCTTGATCCTAAGGTAGTCACTTTCTTCCCACTTACTTTCTTGATTGGCTCAACCCAAGGAAACGTTGTTACAAGTTCTTTGGATTGGGTTGTGCATCCCGATACAAAGTCCTTTGTATTTTGCTTCATAGTTCTGTTGTCCTGACCCAGGTCCTTTTGACTTTGACCCAAGGTCTACTTCAAGATTATGCCAAACACACAATTCTTTGTGTTTCTTCCTCGTTTAGCACTCCTTTGGCTTTACCAAAGCACTTCTTCTTTAAAACTCATTAAAAACAATGTAGGTACCACACCAAGTCCACTGGTTTATACAAAGGAGCCCTTCATGTACCCAATTAAAATATCCTCTATTGTCAGCTTGGGCTATCTTCATGTTGGGGCTAGTATTGAAGACCTTGGAAGAACTACTTCCTACCTACCAAGATATTGACCCTATAGTGACAGACCACAAGAGATTGATCAATTTCTTGTACTTCCACATTCAGATGGCCATATGGGAAAAGCATGAAATGGAGAGGAATTTGGTCAAAGCCAACACCTACATTTTTCACTTGGAGACCCAACTCATAGAAATGAAAGAGTATGATATGTACAACAAACAATGTCATGATGTTGGAGAGTCTTAGAAGAAAGCACATCTTTGAGAACAATGGGGGCAAGTAGAAGAAAGGAATCAATATGGTTACCACATCCATTGAGGCTGAAGAGGGAGTGTCACCTTGAAGCTGCTTTGGAAAATCAGGAATGCTTTGGAAAATCAGGAAGCCTCCTTAAACACAAAGTAAGATGAGCTCATTGTATTTTTTTCACAACTACAAGACTTGGAAGTGTGATAGTGACACCATGCTAATAAAGCACAAGGAGGAAGTGTCAAGGCCAACCTTGAAGTGATAAAGGTAAGGTCTACCCAATGCAAGAAGGTGTTCATAGACTACAAGATTGCACAAGAGTAGAGTATGTGGGAAAAGGATAAAGAGGTGGCCAAAATGATGGAAGAGATAGTAGGCTTGAGGTAGTGGATTACCTAACTAGATTCCAACTTAACATCTGTCAAGGATCCAAGCAGCCAGTAGAGGAAATGAAGAAGAAGCATACCACATAGTTGGATGCTAAGAACAAGGAAGTAACATCTCTAACAAAGGAGCTAGATGGTCTTCCAAAGGAGAAGGCAGTGGAGAAGCAATCTTGTGATGCCACCTTGGAGACCACCAAGATGCACATCAAGGAGTTGTCTATGGTTATGGCTGAGCATTAAGACAAAGCCTACATCCTCTAGGTATAAGTTAGACAAGAGGTGGAGATGAAGTTGCAATCCATCCATGATACTCAAGAAAAGGAACAAATGAGAGTCCTTATAGTCATAAAAGACACTACAAATAGACTAGTGGAGTTTTTGGTTATGATGCAAGCTCACTAGGCTAAGCTTGGGGAGCTAAAGTTAGAGATACATGCATTAGGAGCCAAGATTAACTCCACTGAACAATTCATTAAGCTGGTAGAGAAGTTGTGCAAGCATGGTGATGCCAAGTTCAAAAGTGTCTTACATAGTATCCACCATGAACTGGAGGAATACAATGAACATGTCAAAGGAGCTGATTTGGAAGTGGAAAGGTGAAGGAGGATCAAGAAAGTAGATCATTGTGTACAATTGTACGGTTTTTCACCATTGGGATGTGGTCATCACAACACAACCATTAGGTTGCTACTTCATTGTGATAGGGAGTTCATCATGTTGGATGGTCTCCATATGATGATGTGTAGATGAATCTTTTGAGTAATTAAGGGTTTGTACATAAAATTGATTCTTTTGTAATATCTGATCATGGGGACCATTCTCCCAATGTGTAGCTTGAGTCATAGGAATAGCTAAGTGTAAAGTAAGTGCCTCTCTATAGATTGCACCACCATAGCATTTAATTTGTAACGACCTATTGGGTAGAATAGGGTTAGTCTTACTTCATAGTTATGGGGTTGTGGTATCAAATAGCCGTGGATACACCTCCTCTTGTCATAGCAAAGAGTATAAAGGAGAGTCACCCCAACTTAATATAGGTTCAATCAACATAGATTTGAATTCCATCTCATACCTATCTGTTCAACACATGAGTGTGCAATCATTTTGCTATGGGTTTGCAAATTTGACTCTGTTGCACAAGGGATCTCTTATCCTGAGTGTTTCAATGTCAAGATGGTGTATGTTTCATGATTTTTGAGTCGAGTAATGGTGAGAAACTTGAAGTATGCAAGTTTAGGAATGCAAGCATTGAGTGCAGGAAGGCAGATAGGCTTAAGAGTTCTAAAGGATCAAGGTGATGCATTGAGAGCCATGATGTTTGTGAGTGTTGTAAAGTATCATGCATAAAAAAAGTTCAAGGCATAGCAAACCTATAGTATAGTGGTGAGGATTGCCTATTGGGAAGGTAGAATTCTCTCATTGGCATTGTGGTGTGCATTATATAGGTACCTAAGGGAAAGATCCTCAAGGCTGATGACCAACATAACAGATTGAATCATCACCTTCATGAGCTTGTGTAGTGAGATATCTTTTGTGAACATGATTTAAGGGTTTTTTGTGTAGTAATGTGCCACAAAAGAGTACCCTACTCTCTTCTAGGAATTGTCTTGCCCAAGAGGTTAAGACATAACAATAGCTGACTTGTGATGAAGTGATACTTTCCCTTCATTCCTAGCCAATTCCAAACCATATTCTCATGGGAGCAACTTGTTCTTGCCAATTATACTATAAGTATGTTGACACTAGGTTGTCCCATGCCTTTTGGTGCCGCTACCAAGGATACACTCCTTGGAGTGGCTAGAAGCAAAGGAAATAGAAGTGGTAGATGTCATTTGGGAAAATAATACCTAATGGTATTCAACCATTAGGTATTATTTTCCCAAATGACATCCACCACTTTCATCCCCTTGTGAATGGAGAGCAATGAAAAAAGACTAGCAATGTTAGTGTGTGCAATATTTTGCAAAT
The DNA here is from genome assembly GCA_948567375.1 of Lunularia cruciata. NCBI lineage: Eukaryota > Viridiplantae > Streptophyta > Marchantiopsida > Lunulariales > Lunulariaceae > Lunularia > Lunularia cruciata. The sequence goes on along the minus strand of OX419755.1, from coordinate 70,393,883 downwards.
AACCAAAATGCTCAACCTAGAGTACCATAGCTCAAGAGAAAAACAAAACCAAGTGTGGAGCCCACTGGCTAGAGCTTACCTTGGGCTAATAAAGAAGTAGGACTCATGAGCCTAACTCAAGACTTGTTTGCTACCTTCTCATGTGTCACAGTTTCCCACTTGTTGGTGCCATTGACCGGACTATCAAAGGCAAGGACAAGTGCAAGAAAGTATCACAAGGAGAGTGACAAGAGGACACCCTTGGATTGACTTCCACCTCTTCTTTGGGTGTACTCTTGTCAACATCAATAGACCTATTTTTCAACTTGTTTGGCAAGAGCCTTAGCATACTTGGGAAGGAAGAGGAAGAATACAACTCTCAAGGCAATGCAATTGATTAGGATGTGTGTGATACCCTTCTTAACCAGTAACTATGGGAATGAACCCTATTTTTAACATGGTAAACCATGCCTCTTTCACACAACAAAACTATCAAAAGTTCAAAGGTAAGGACATCAAAGAAGATCTAGATACTTTATGTGGGAGTTCAAAGCTATATTGATAAGGTAATTAATAAAGGAGAAGATGATGCAAAAAAACTTCAAATCTTCCCAATTCTACAATGGAAGAAAGCATGGAATTGGTATACCCATATTAACCATGACTAGGTGAACATGCAAGATTGGCTTATGGTTCAAGAACTATTCCTAGATTAGTTCCATGAACTAGACTATGAGGCCAATGTCTTCTCTGCTCTCAATAATCTAGAGCAAAGGAAGAACAAGAAACTGCAAGACTACATTGAGAGGTTTCAAAACATACTAAGTTGAGTTACTAAAAGGGGAGCTACCTTGGGAAACTTAGATGCTCAAGCTGTGGCATGGTTCTTGGGAGGACTGCTTGCCAAACTCCATGTGTTTGTGAAGGAACAAGGTAATGACACGCTAGACCAAGTCATCTGATTGGCTAAGTTGTATTAGTCTGCTCAGATGAATCCTCATTGGGAGGTCATGCCAAGGTTAGAGCTTGAAGAAAACCCCAAAGAAAACCACAAAGTGACCTCTAACTCATCCAACATGATGTCATCCTCTTTGTCCTCCTTGGAAGATAAACAAGATTGACAAAGAGAAAAGTGGGATATCCATGATCTAAAGTAGACTACCAACAAAAGAACCCTACTCAGCTGGGATCCCAATTAGCAGAACTCATCAAGGAGTTCACAGACTCCAATGTGCAAAGGGTTGGAGCTAGAGACAAGAGGAAGTTTCCTTCCTATGCTTCACCTAATGCATGGTGTACCACTTATGGAAAGCCAAGCATGCTAACACTGAGTGTTTTTCTAGTTGTTCTTCTTCTTTGGTACATTAGATGGAGTGGCTCTATGAGTAGGAGAAGCCATAGTATTTCATAGAGGAAGATGATTATGTGTTTGCAATACAAGATGTACCTCTTGTGTTCCCCTAACTTGGGCAGGTATATCATGATATTCTCTTATGGGGTATGTTACTAATGATCCTCAACAAAAAGTGTTCCTTCCTAAGCAAACTCTCTAGGCTAGTGTGTGTTATAATTGTGCAATAGTAGACCATTGGGCATTGAGTTTTCCACAACCACAACAACCACCTCCCTACAAATTGTTGTGTGGAAACTATAAGGGACCACCTATGCCTCAACCATTGGTGAAATTTGTACCTTACCCACTTGTGCCCAAGATGGGTACAACTGTTAACTTCTTGAACCTCAAAGAATTAAAACAAAAAGATGTTGCATTGACTAGTGATGAAGGATGAATTGAGTTGGAGGTGAATCAAGTCACAACATGCTTGACTCAATTCCAAGAGAATAACACTTCCTCCTTTGATGCCTTGGTGTTGTCAAAACCCATGAAAGCTAATAAGTATGACTGCCTCAAAAAGATTCTATTGATAAGAAGGTGAAGTTGTTAACTTGAATGAAAGTAGAAGGGAGGTCAAACAAGACAAAACCAACAAAAATAAAACTATAGTAGGCAATGGCTTGCAAAGAGGCAGTCTTCATTGGTTAGTCCTCCAGTCTGCCTTGATATCCTATAGATATTTTGAAAGGAAGTTCAAGAATAGCTAGAGGAGGAGTTGTGGAAGATTAACCTAGGGCAAAAATGAAAAAATGTAGAGCATTCATAGACCATTGTTTATTCTTGGAACCAACACCAAAGAGATCATAGAGCCAATACCACATGTGAAAAATCATTGCTAGGCAATAGTAGGAGTGAGAGATTTTCACCAAAAGTTGCAACAATGGAAGTGCCCTAAGCATGACAAGAGGGCCAAATATGACAATTCAGAGAAGTGGACCTAAGAAGACAATGAAGGAAAGCTAACTCTCTTCTTGGAGTGTTGTAATAAGACATAGTGGTGGACATAGGAACTTCCAAGGCAGATGTTAAATTCAAGCAGCTATGGGATGACAACAAGCTCTATAAGAAACAATTAACCGCTGACCTCCATTGCTTGCTAAAGAGGAATCAAACAAACCTAGTGGTAATCTACAATATTAAACTAGAAGATCTAGCATCCTTGGAAGTGGAGATAGAGATAAATGGGTGTATGATACCCTCTATTCCTATCTACTCAGGATCAGGAGTTAATGTCATGACAAAAGAAACTGCCCTTAAGGTGAGCTATACCAAGTTTGAGCCCACGCTCTCCATACTTTGGTTCATAGATCAAACAAGGTGGTAGTTGCTAGGGATGTTGTCAAAGGTGGCCACCATTATTGGTGGTGTGACCTTTGATGTGGATTACATTATTTTGCACCCCAAAACTAAGACTAGTTATCTAGTGTTGATAGGATGACACAAGTTTTTGTAGATTAGTACCAGCATTGTCTAAGCTTCAAAGACCCTTAGACCTTGAATCTCAAACTTGTTATGGTGTGTTAGAAGAAGGTGCCTCACTTAGGAGAGACCTTGTTCACAAAAGAGGAATACAAGAAGACTTCTTTGGATAACTTGGAAGATTCTTCAAAAGAGGATGTAGTAAGCTACCTAGAGTGCTATGAGATGGATGACAGACTAGAAGGAAGCAATCATCTTGACAGTCATGAAGAAACCTTGTACTCTTGGAAGTGAGCCCAATGAGTCATGTTGAGGGTATTGTGAAACCCAATAACTGCTAGGATGTGATCATGGGAGAAGAATGATCCTTAAAAATTTCTAAGTTGGGAACTTGAAAAGAATATCAAGCTTTTACCACCTTATTTTAGAAGTATTAGGATGTCTTTGCTTGGAATATTGAAGAAATGCTTGGCATCACTTGGATATTTGGCAAACATTGGACTGACTTTGAGGAGAAATTATTACCCATTTGACAATGACAATACTGACTCAACCCCAAGTACTCACTTTTGGTGAAGGATAAGATTGACAAGTACTTACACTTGGGAGTCATTTTCCCAATACTAAGCAGCAAGTGGGTGTCCCCGATGGTGGTTTTACCAAAGAAGAAGATTGGTAAGATCAAAGCATGCCAAGACTTCTAAAAGCTAAATGTGGCCATGAAGAAGACCCATCACCCTCTATCCTTCACTGACATGGTTCTAGACCAAGTAGTGGAACATAAGTGCTATAGCTTTTTGGATGATTTTTTGAGATACAAACAAGTTTCCATTGGGAGGAGGACAAGAGAAAACAACATTCACAATCAACTAGGGAACTTATGCATATAACCACATGGCATTTGGGTTATGAAATTCCCTTGCCACCTTTCAAGGAGATGACCACAATATTCAAAGACTACCTATGGAAGTTCAAGGAGATATTTATCAATGACTTTTGTATCTTTGGACAAAGAGCGGATCAATTGTTGTTCTTATGCCAAACTTTCAAGGAGTGTCAATTTTTGGGTTTGTCTTTGCATTTAGAAAAAAAGAGAAATCTTTTTCATGATGATGGAAGGGATCTTATTGGGACACCATGTGTCTTTACATGGTGTGGAGGTTGATGCAGAAAAGGTGAAAGGGATCTAAGCCCTAGAATCTTCTAGAAATTTGAGGGAGTTGTGAGCCTTCCTAGGACATGTAAGCTATTACAAGAGGTTCACTACTTACTAAAAAATCTTAGCATCCCTTCTCACCAAAATACTAAAGAAATGGTTGAGTAAAATTGGACCAATGCACAAAAACAAGCCTTTGTAGTGATGAAGGAGATGTTGGTAGGTGCACTAGTCATGAAAGCTTGAAAGTGGAATGATACCTTTCATGTGTATGTAGATGTAAACACCTCCTCCATAGTAGTTGGGGTGGTCCTTAGCCAAAAGGATGATAGCAAGAAAGACTACCTGGTTTATTATGCTAGTCTTCAATTATCCCAAGCCAAGAACAACTACACCACTATAGAAAGAGAAGGTTTAGGAATAGTGTATGCTTATAAGAAGTTTCACCACTATTTGTTAGGATACTAGTTTGTCTTTCATGTAGACCATTATGCATTGCACTATTTGGTAAAGAAAGCAAACTTTTTTGGAAGAATTGCTAGATGCATCTTCTTATTTTAAGAATTTACCTATACAATACAAGTATAGAAGAAGGCCTACCACTAGGATGCAGATTTCCTTTCTTGACTCAAAATTGAGGATCAGTTGACCAATCTCAATGATGATTTTCTGAATGAGAATATTTCCCACATCTCAACCAAGTTACACACCTATTACGCTGTAGAGTACATGTACCTTTGTGCATTAAAATGTCTTGAGAGCTGGACCCCAAAGAATGGGTGATTTTCTTACATAAGATGGGATCCTACCAACTAAAGAGGAATACTTTGGGCATGGACAAAGAACTCTATTGATGTCTTGAAGCACATGAAGTGGGAGTAGTATTCCAATCACTACATATAGAGGTAGCCAAGGGTCACTTTGGCCTAAAAAACATAGTAAAGAAGATCCTATCAATGGGATATTGGTGACCTACCATGTATAAGGATATGCATGTGCACATCTAACATTATGATACTTACCAGAGAATGGGACAATTGATGCCTTCTACACAGTGGAATCTTTGCTCCTGACTGCTCTTGGCCCCTTTTAAGAAGTGGGGCATTGAGTTTTTTAAGCCAATCAAGCATATCACTAAAACTATGCAAAAGTGGTACATCTTAGAATGTGCTAACTATGCAATGATGATGGTGGATGCCAAGGCTACTAAGAAGAATGATGTGGCTATGGTCACAAAATTTTCTATTATAATGTCATATCTCAATATAGTTGTCCACTAAAATTAGTTAGTGATTGAGGGATGCACTTCCTCAATAATTTGATTGAGTCTCTTACAATGTACTTTCAAATCAAGCATAGGAAAACTACTCCTCCCAACCCTAAGGCCAATGGCCTGACCGAGGAGGCAAATGGACTGTTGTGTAAAATCTTGAACAGAGTCATAATCAATTACACTTATAATTGGAATACCAAATTATTAGTAGCACTATGGGCCTATTGTACCACAAAGAAGATCACTATGTGACAAACTCTTTACTTCACTACTTATGAGTTGTGCTCGATGCTACCTATGGAGTCTGAGGTTCCCACCTATCAAATTCTCCGAGAGGATGGAATGTCATAGGAGGAAAGCCAAGAATTCCAATTACACTAGTTGATGTTTTTGGAGGAGAAACAAGAAGACTCCTAAGAGTGCTTGAAGGTCACTCAACAACCACAAAAGGAGCACCATGACAAGCATATACATCCAATGCAAGTAATTGCAGGTGGCCTAGTGCTCTTATACAAAAGTAGGCATGAATTATTTCCATGGAAGTTGCATCTTTGCTAGATATGCCCTTATAGTGTTCAAAACCCTCTTTGACAATGGATCCCTGTAGTTAGTACATCTAGAAGGTAACTTGTTTGGCACACGTGTCGATGTTTGGCATGTATGTAGGTATTATGCTTAGATAGAATAGATAAGCGGAAGATTACACGTTCTAAACTCTCTTGTTTGCAAGAAAGCTCATAACTGAGGGAGGAGTGGACATGTAGCAGCCCACCTGATATTCCCTTTGGCAGAATTTCTAATTTTTTGGTTTTTTCCCTAAATAACATATCATGTTGAGTAGGATGATACTTGAAGATATAAAGTATGAATTATATCTGAATTGCCACAAAAGGTTCCTAAAGAGTCACCCAAATAGGGGAGCAGATGTTTGAGTTTGAGGTACCACAAACAAAGTACCACAAACATGAGTGTGGGATTACATGTTGGAGGCCACCGTCAGTTAAGAAGGAGCTGACACAAAGGATTAAGAACCAATTTTGGTCTCCATCAGTCCTTGTGCCACTACACACATACATGGACCACAATGCTTCAACAAAAATGCTTGCCAATACCTCAAATAGATCAATTAAAGTGTATAAACTACCCATTCTTAGAGCATTTGAAGTTGTGCGTGTAGGAACATTTTAGGAGCAAGAAGAGCTAAGGAACTTTGAGCAATTTGAGATTGTGAGAGGGTTTAGGGTTTAGGGCAAGAAAGAATTAGGCTCAAGGTGCACTTTAATACCATGATGTCTCCCACAAAGAAGAAGACTGGTTTGCATTGTGGTCACCCAAAGTAGAGAAGTAGGTGCACTATTGCTAGGCAGATTACCTAAATTTGACATATCTACACTTTCTATTGTGGATTTGGGATTTTGCATGTCTCTCAATGGTAGAAGAGATTTAGGAGAAGAAGAAATAAACTTCTTTGACTTGATAGGATATGTGTTTGCATGGATTGAGGAGCACTGGAAAAAAGTGCTTCAGACTAATACAACACCAAGAGCAATGCACCTTGATCAAGATTGGCTCCAACCATCAAAAGAAATGACAAGGAAATTTGAGTCCTTGTTCAAACACAAGATGATGGGGAATGGTTGGAAGGTGCAAGGATACCACGGCCTTGCTCAGTGCACCATGGTAACCTTGATTACAAAGTTATTCAAATCCTTATGGACAACATGTGTGAACAATGGGAAAGCAACTTTCTTCCAACTACTGCACAAAGGAAAATCCATGGACTTGGTGAGGATGCTCTATCATCAAACCCAAGAACTTATGGAGGAGTTGCAAACAATGAGAGGACCTACTTCCCTCTCACCATTCATTCTGCATTTTTTATTGAAATGAGACTACTAAGGGAAGAGGAGAGGAAGCTCTTCTTGATGAATTACTATCACTTGAGATATTATCAACACCAACCTGAATATGAAGGAGAGATCAAGAAGTACAAGGATGCCTTCATTAAATACAAGAAGACACATAAGTTGGTACCTATAGACAAAGCTACTAGGAAAGGAACCAACAAAAAAAAGGTGGCCATGACTCTACCAAGGACTTGGAAGAGACAAAGACCAAATCCTCATGTAGTGGGCTCTTTGGAGGAGGAGGTTTCCCAAGCTGATGACAAGGAGGATGTCTTGATATCACAATTCCAAAAGAAGACTCTTCCCCAAAACCAATACAAAAAGATGAGACAATTAGGTTTTGGCTATCTCTCAAGGAGAGAAAATGATACTTTCAAGTGAGGAGAAAAAAGTCCTTGGATCTAGATTGGATCATTTTGGCACTTACTCCCCTTTCTAATCCTATCAAAACCAAGAAGATGGTGGTGAGTGAACCAAGTCACAAAGAAGGAGGACCAACTAGTTCCTTGAGAGTGACATGAGTACAAAGTACTCCAATGATCCCCTCTTCAACTTGGGTTACTTTGCAACCAAGTGGAGCCATGCATGCTCTACAACAAGATGCGCTTTGTTCCAAGCCAAGTCTGTCGGTTTACATGGAGTGGACTTTCATGTATCCACTTAACTATCCTTTGTTGTTGGCTTGGGTTGTCTTCATGTTGGGGCCGGTATTGAAGACCTTGGAGGAACTACTCCCTACCTACCATTGAAATTTACCCTATGATGATAGACCACAAGAGATTGATTGATTTCTTGTACTTTCATATTTAGATGATCGTATGGGAAAAGCATGCAGCATAAAGCAAAATGGAAGCTGGTCAAAGCCAACACCCACATTCTACACTTTGGAGACCCAACTTGCAAAAATGAGAAGGTATGATATATTAGGGGCCAAGAGGCATGCATTAGAGGCCAAGACTTACTCCACTGAACAATTGACCAAGTTGGCAAAGAAGTTGCACAAGCATGGTGATGCCAAGTTCAAAAGTGTCTTAAGTAGTATCCACCACAAACTGGTGGAATACAAGGAACATGTCATGGAGCTGATTTGGAGGTTTTAAGGTTAAGGAAGATCAAGAAAGTAGATCATGGTGTACAATACTTGTACAATTATATAGTTTTGCACCATTGAGATGTACTCATCACAACATGACCATCCAGTTGCCACTTCATCATGATAGGGACTTCATTGTGATAGGGAGTTTACCATGGTAGAAGTTCTTCATGCAATGAGATATATATGAATCTTTTGAGAAATTAAGGCTCTATATATAAAATTTATTCTTTTTTAATATCTGATTTTTATTTGCAAATGTGATTTATGGGTTGTGTTTTTGTTGTAGTGTGCCACAAAATGGTACCCTATCCTCTTATGGGAATTGTCCTGCTCAAGAGATTAAGGACATAACAATAGACAACTTGTGACACTTTCCCTTCACTCCTAGCCAATTTTGAACCATATTCTTGTGGGAACAACCTGTTCTTACTAATTATACTATAAAAAATTTGACATTGGTTGTTGTAGCTACCACTTCCTTATGGTACTTCCGCATCTGCAGCTTGAGCATTACTACTTTGGCATGCTTCTCCTTCAAAGCACTCCAATTGTTGTCCACCTCCTAGCACTTTCTGCAAACTTGGTCTTTGGCTTCCTTCTTGAACTTGAGATAGAGTGCATTCCAATCTCCTTTGAACCTCTTGGTTTCAAATGCTTGATGACCTCATTCATTCTTATAGTGGCACTTCTCCTCTTCAACTCTAGTTCTCCAAGGCATTTACCTTTGAAGCCTCTACCTTGTATAGATCTTTGGCCTTTCTGCCTCATCCTTCACTGAGTCCTCTTTGGCCATTTGAGTGTAGAATTGCTTGTGCATGGCATTGATCAACATGGTGTAGTCAACCACATCAAGGCACTTGGCTTGGTAATGTGGCAGTAATACCTCCATTAATTGTAGTGCATGGCCCACTAAGTGAATGATGAAATTTGAGCTATCTTGTAGATGCACCAACTTGGATGTTGTAGGTGCCTCTAGCATTTTGATCTGCATCTTTGGTGCAGCTCAAGAAGATTTATCACAATGTCCACCTCCTCCTCTTCTTTTGCATTATCAATGATCCAATCTTCTTCCTTTGTGCAATCATCACACTCTTCTTCTTCTCTTGGCTAGAGTTAATGGTCCTTCAAGCACTTGGCCCAATCTTGCACTTCTAATGTGGCTTCTTCTTCTTCTTGAAATTTTGGACTCAAATATGCATGCTCAAGCACTGTTGCTTCTTCCACCATATGTTCATCTTCATCTACATGGCACTCGTCCATATCCTAATCTTGCACTTGGGGAGCAAACATGTTCTCTTCTTTCTTCATTGTCTCTTGAAGCGGACATCAATTCTTGCGGATTGACTCCTACTCCTCCATGTCCTCATCTTCATCAACCTCAATGTCCTTGGCTTCATCTTCCAAAGAAGAAACTTCAACAATTTGGGCACTTGCCTTTGACTTCTTGGTTGGAGGAAGTGGTTTTTTCTTTGGGGGTGATGTTCTTCCTCTTTGGAGCCTAGAGCAAAGCCAACTCTTCATCTATAGGCACAAATTGGCTTGTCTCTACAAATTTTGCGGCCAATACTTGGCAATCTGAGTAAGTCCTTTAGATTGCACTTCAAAATAACCTATAGGATGAAAATGCATAGAGAACCTCTTCCTCTCTTCCTTGGTGAGAAGGTTCATCCCCATGTAGTAGTGCATTGCAAAGGAGCAATGTAAGTAGCTCTTCCTTTGGCTTCAAAATCTTTGTGTAGGAGCTTGCAATGCTTGCCAAACATTCTAGCCCAATCTACATGCTCTCTTGCATACATATAATCAAAGAACACTACCTAGCCATTGGTTAAGTAGGTGGTTTGTTTATGTTTAAAATTTTTTCATAACTACCTCTACAATGGCTCTTTGGGCAAGGTGCTTGTAATTAGCTACACTCCATCTATTGTCCTTGGAGCTCTTATTATTAAAAAACACTCTTGACTTCAAGGCTTAGCTCCTTGTCTATGATTAAGTATCTATTGTCATTACTTTTGCAACCCTAGCATCCAGGTCAAGTACCATTTGCCAATGATCCTTAGTCCAATTCAGTGGATTGTCCCGCATTCCAAATGAAGTTCACTTTCTCTTACCTCTCATCTCATGAATCATATGAAAGTCTGATAACTACAATTCTAGAGTAGAAATCCTAAGTTCTTACTTCTAACTACATCCATCCTGCATTATATTGCCCGTTTGTTCACAATAAGGGATCCAAGGATGGCCTCAAGAGGCTCTTGTAAGTTTTAGGAGTGACTTCCATGGTTCCTACATACAACAAAGAGATGCTACAATCTACTGATGTACAATGTAAAGTGCCTCACTTCACATTGAGTACTTAAGGTTGCACTAAGTGCCACTCTCAAAAACAACTCTGAGTACTCAAAACTTCACAAAATTTTTCAAGACATTGCTCAATTAGCTAAGTGGACAGATTCATTTGCAAAAAGTGCTATTGTATGCTAGGCATTTCAGTTTATACACCCAAATCTTGGTCATTCTCTAGCACTTTGGTAGTTACAGAGCAGATAGGCACTTGTTGGTACACAAGCAAATGCCTTTGTATGTTATTCTTGGGTGAATTCACTCTCCCTTGTATCCGATATCCTTTTGCCAACAACTTTCTCCCATGCCACAGTTGCTTGCCAAGTGCCACGGTTATCTTGTAGAGAATGGTCCTTGGTGGTGAGTGCCATTAAAGGTAAGTGCCATTTGTGGCAATTCAAATTGCGGCAGCACTTACCTTTGGATGCCAAGGTGGCACTTGGCACTTGGCACTTGGGCCTATATGCCTCACCTATTGGCACTCTAAGTGTTGCATATCTTGCAACCACTCCAAATGATCATTAAACACACCAAGTGTTGTTCTGTCATCAAGTACTCAAGATTATTCTATAACTCTCCAAGTGCTCCTTATTTCCTTTGTGATATATCTTTGCTTGTCACCCTCATACTTGCACTTATAGCTAATGTGGCTTCCATACTCATTCTTCCTATCAACATTTGGGATAATCTGACATCACTTTAAGTGCTAAACATCTTGCAAGCAGGCCAGCTTGGAAGTACTTGAGATTATTGTACATCACTTTGAGTGCTTCTCCCATGTTAACTTGCCAAGGTGACTCCTCCAATTACCTCTACCACAAAAACAATAATATCTTCCTCAAAAGCTTGCTCTGTGGTTGCTTTATTGATAAACTTCTCACCTTGGGATTGACTATTCTTAGGTATCTTACTCAAAGGTGCCAAACAACCTAATTAGTAATTCTTAACTTGGTGGTGTACTTGAATTGTTTGTAATGTCAATAAAATTGAACCTTATGACGTTCAAGCCAAGGCAAACCTAGAATGACATCATCTTGTAGGGGTGCTACTATAAACCGCACACATCCTAAATACTCGTTCATAATCTTGAATGTAATAGGATGTGAGGTAAAAAATACATAACCCTTTCTACTATTTTCCATCACTAATCTACTTACAAATATTGGCTTGATATGACTACCTATTCCTTTGATAATTACATGGACATGCAATTCTTTGAATTTCTAGAATCAACCAAAATCTTACAACCAAAATCAAATATTATACTTTGCAAGTGAATCAAACTTGCATAGGTCAAGCCTTCAATCCCATTACAACTAATCAAGTTTGCAATAGGTTACTCAATATCTCCTACTAGGTTCTTCATTTCCTTGATCATTTTGCTCCACAAACTCCATTTGCGCAATTTATTGAAGTCATTCTTTCTTGAGTGGACATTCAACAATATGATGTCCAATTTGGTGAAAATAAAAGTAAACCACTAATTTGTTATAATCTTTCCTTGTCTATAGTGACAAGTGGTCTTTGTTGGATAGTATCAAGTTTTATTGGTGTTGGCTTTTCCATCCATATGTAGTATATTGGAAAGTTTTGTCAAGGTCTGTAACACCCATTTGTGCATGTGTGTGGTATTGTGATATTTAGCTTGGTATTACAAGTACTTAAGAGATATTATTTATATAAAGATAAAGGATGGTTCTATATGATTCATGGTTAGTTAAAGTTAGTCATAGCTAAGATAGAGGGGACCTTACTTTAGAGGAAGTAGAAAAGATGAGCACCACTATTTTGGATTTTAGCGTGTTGACTTGGTATTATTCCTAGGTGTTTGGCTTTGAGGAAAGAGTTGAGAACTCTTGGGCCCGCAAGCCTTTTTGTTTTGGATTCTTCTTTAGTCCAAGGATAGCCCATGTGAAGGAATCCTTGACTTAGTGGTTGGGTCAAGATAAGACCACATGCTTAGAGGAATATGCCCATGTGAATGGATATTCCTTTTTACCTTTTGACTTTACTTGACTTTTAGTCTAGTAACTTGAGTTATTACGGTAATTAGTAACTTTGGTACGTAACTATTTCACAAGTATATAAACAAGGGGTGAGGAGGTACTCATCATTCTTTCATTTGCAACTATCTCTCTCTCATTGAGTTCTCTAGTGAGCAATGTCTTGAGTCTTGGAGTGTTAGCCTTGGAGGAGTATGATGGAGTTTGGGTTCCTTGCCTTCTTAGTCCATAGTGCGCTACCATAATAGCCATCAGAGGTTCATCCTGAGTGAGAGACAGGCGGGCTCACAGGTCAAGGTCAAGACCAAGTTGTGGCAACCAAGGAATCAAAATGCTCAACCAATTGCATGGCTTCCTCCAAGTGTTTGGGCTCCCACATGGTCATTTCTAATTTGTTGTGTGACTTCAAGCCCTCAAAAATCAATCTAGAGGTTCCCTTTCTAGTATGTTTGGAATTTACATTATGGTGTTTTGGAATTGAGTGATGTTGAGTGAATTGCTTCCCATAAAACCAATCTGCTTCATTTTTACCAATTTATCTCGTGTAGTTTGTGCAATATTTATAGCTTGGAATCTCCCAATTATTGTGCTCTTGAATTCTTCCCATGTCAAAATTGGCATAACAAATTGCCATTCAACTTGCTCTGCTAAAAATTGCCACCATAATTTTACCACTCATCCAATTGGCTTGAAGTTGAGAGAATCTATCTCCTTCATCTTAAAGATTTGTAGCTTCAAAATCATATTTGCAATCAAACAAAAAATTATCCACTACACCAAGGAGACTTTTCCTTTCAAATACCTTGGGCTTCCAAAATTGGATTCTCTTTTCTCCATCTCAAAACAATGTTCTCCTTACATGCTCTTGTTGTTGATAGTCTCTTTCTTCCATCAATCAAGTAAGAAGCTCAATTTGTTATTATATAGCAATGATAACTTTGGGCATTTCCACCATGGCTACTATGCTATCAAATTACCTACAATTATCTTAGTTAACATGTAGATGCAATATATCCACCACTCTTTGTAAGTTATAATTAGAAGTATCAATGGTTCATCAAACAACGTGATTGCACTTAAAAAATTCTACCAAAAGTATGAGATGATGAACTCTATGAAATGATACTTGGGTAGTACATGGACACTAAAATCCCAATGCTTTGGAAGAAATGGATTTAGTGGTCCATAAATTCCATCCATCCTATTCTTGGTCTAATACCAATGTTAAAGACCAAGGAGAGAAATAGGAAGCTAGAGTGTAAGATCACATTGGGACTCTTGAATTAGGTAAACTCCAAATGCCTAGCATGAGCTTTGGTATTTTTAGAGAACATATCAGGCTCTTGGAAAGCTTCTCAAGAAGTTTCCTTTTAGAAACCGCCTACTTGTTGTGCAAGCTAAGCTAGTTGGGAAGCTTCCCAAGAAGCTTCCTCCTAGAAGTTGGTTTCTTGTCATACACATTACTCAATACTTGGAAGGTACCAAGAAGCTTCCTAGATGCTTTTAGAATATGCTTATAATTCTTGGTTAATTTTGCCTATTTGCTACTTTGTTAGTCTCAACTAACTTGTCGGTAAACTCCAAATAGCTACAATGGGCATCCAACATGGCACTCCATACTTGTGTTCATGGTAGTGTTCACATTATTGTGGTCTTAGGACTATGATTGTCATCATGGTCTTAAGACCATGAGAGGGAGGTGGCTCTCATCAGATGGTGTGAGTAACCCAAGGGTATCCTTCCCCTCAATGTTGAAGATATATTTATAAATTTTTGTGGTAGATGAGTTATAAGCCATACTTCCTAACTATTGACTCTACTCTATTCTATATGCTAAGTTAATTATGAAAATCAATGAAAAAAGAAAGAAATCTGCATAAGGAGGCCTTAAGTGAGCTACTACACCCTCTTTTGGCCAAAATTTGGCTTCCTTCTTAACTTCATTTGGTTTGAAGTTAAGAAGGAAGCCAAATTAACTTAGCGTATAGAATAGAGTAGAGTCAATAGTTAGGAAATATGTCTTGGGCCTTTGAGCTTAATCCTATATTGCTTCAATAGTTGCTTCATAACTTATTGGACTTAAGGGAGCTTACTTGGGCACTACCTCCTCTCCCATAGCATATTCTCCTTCATCTTTAGTGCACTCATCCATATCTTGATCTTGCAAGTTTGGGGTAGACTAGGCATCTTCCCATGTTTCTTCTTCATCTCCTTTGTCTCCTAAAGCAAAGGTAGATTCTTGAAGTGTAAAGGATCCTTCTTCCTCTTTGTCATCTTCTTCTTTTTAGTGTCCTTAGCTTCATCTTCCAAAGAGGACACATCTATAATTTGAGCATTTGCCTTTGGTTTCTTTGATGGAGGAGGTGGCTTCTTCTTTGGCATGTTTGTTTTTCTTCTTTGTAGCCTTTGGCATGGCCAACTCTTCATCCACATGCACAAATTTTCATGTCTTAGCAAACTTGGCATTTGCAACCTGATACTTGATGATTTGTGGGTCTTTTGGGTTGCTCTTTGAAATAACCTATAGGATGGAAGTATGTTAAAAACCTCTTGCTCTCCTCTCTTATCAACAGGTTGGTCTCCATGTAGTAGTGAATGGCAAAGTGAGCAAGGTAGTTGGTGCCTCCATCCTCCTCAAATTCTTTCTACATGAGTTTGGCTTGTTTGTCAAACATGTCTGCCTAGTCTATAGGTTCTCTTGAGTACATATAGTCAAAGGACATAGCCTGGCCATTGGTCAAATAGGTAGTTCTTTTTTGCATGAAGAGCTTCATAACTACTTCTACTATAGTTGTAACAATATGGAATTTAGTGATGAAGTTAGTTAGGGCTATTGAAGTAGCACATAGGTGAAATTAGCCTAGAATATTCTAGAAGTATCTAAGAAGTTTCTTGGGAAGCTTCTTGGCTATCTTAACTTGCACCCCAAGTAGGTAGCTTCTAGAAGCTTCCAACTATCTTAGCTTGCATGCCAAGTAGGCGACTTCTAGAAGGAAGCTTCTTGAGAAACTTCTTGATTAACTTGGTTTGCACTCCAAGAAAATGATTCAAGGAAGCTTCTTGAGAAGCTTCTCAAGAGTCTTGTGTGCTCTCTATAAATACCAAAGCTAAAACTCATGCTAGGCATTCAGATTTTTCCACACCTTTAAGTGTCTCGATGTGATCTTCCATTCTCCTATTTCTCTCCTTGATCTTGGTGTTTTACATTGGTATTAGAGCAGGAATGGGATGGATGGAATTTATGGACTATCAAATCCATTTCCGCTAAACCATTGGGATTTTTGTATCCAGGTACTACCCAAACATTGTTTCACATAATTCATGATCTCACGCTTTGGGCAAGATTTTTTTAATACAATCACCTTGTCTGAGGAACCTTTGGTACTTTTGGTTGTAACTTATGGAGAATGGTGGACGTGTTGCATCTATGTGTTAATAAATTAGATAGGTTCAGGATGGTGTGATAGAGTAATATCTATGGCGGCAATGCCCAAGGTTATCATTGCTATGCAATAATAAATTGAGCACCTTACTTGATTGTGGGATGAACAAGATCATTGACAACAAGAGCATGTAGAGAGTGCACCAATTTAAGAAGAAGAAGACCAAATCTAATTTCCAAAACCTAAGATTTTTGAAGGCAAGAATCTCTCGAGTGTAATGGAGAATTTTATGTTTGATTGTGAATGTTATTTTGAAGCTACAAATCTTCAAGATGGACAAAAATAGATTCTCTTGGCTTCCAATTGGATGGAGTAGCAAAGCTATGGTAGTGATTCTAAGTGGAGCAAGTAGAACGGAAAATTGTTGCACTAATCTTAACATGGGTAGAATTCAAGAGTGCAATAATTGGTGATTCCAAAAGCTATAAATTCCACACAAGCTGCACAAGATAAGCTGGCAAAGTTGAAGTAGATTGGCTTTGTAAGAAGTTACATCATGCAAATCCAGAACACCATCATGCAAAGAGCTTCACCTTCTAGTATATCTGGATATTAGAAGGTGAAGTTGTGTATCAATTTGTGAGGGGCTTGAAATCACAAAGCAAATTTGAGGTAACAATGCAAGAGCCACAACACTTGGAAGAAGCCATGCAATTGGCCAAATGCATTGATTCCTTAGTTGTAATGACTTGGTTTTGACCTCAACCTCCACAAAAGCTAACAATACACTACACTCAAGTAGAAAAGCTGGCTCTAATAGAGATTGATGCCATTCAACGGGGACCACTTGGCACTATAGATAAAGAAAACTATGACAAAATGGTGATTGTTTTTATTGTTACTAAATTGGACATCACATCGCTGAATGTCTACTCAAGAATGGGCAACCTTGACAAGTTGCCCATATGGAGTTTATGGAGCAAAATAATGATCAAGGAAATGAGGAATCCTAATAGGAGATTTTGAACTACCTATTGAGAACTTGATTAGTTCCAATGGGATCAAAGGCTCAACCTATGCAAGCTTGCTTCACTTGCAAGGTATGATATCTGATCATGGTTGTAGGATTTTGGTGGACTTGGAAAGTTTAAAAAATTGCTTGTCCATGCAATTAGCAAAGGAATTACGTATTCCTATCAAGCTAGTAATTGAAAGTAGATTGATGATAGAGGATGGCAAAAAGTGTTTTGCATTTTGTACCTTGTATCCTTTTACCTTCAAGATTGGGAAAGAGTATTTAGAGTGTATGAGGTTTGTAGTGGCACCTCTACATGATGATGTCATTCTAGGTTTACCTTGGCTTGAATGTCATAAGGTTCAATTTGATTGGACCCTATGATAAATTCAAGTACAACACCAAGGTAGGAATTTTTTATTAGGTTGTTTGGCACCTTTGAGTAAGACACCTAAGAATAGTCAGCCCCAAGATGTGAATTTTGTTAAGAAAGCAAAGATAGAGAAAGCTTTGAAGGAAGATAAGTCCCAAGATGTGAAGTTTGGTAGCAAAGTAGCCATAGAGTAAGCTTTGAAGGAAGATAAGTTCCTAGATGTGAAGTTTGTTAGTGAAGCAAGAAAGCTTTGAAGGAAGATAAGTCCCAAGATGTGAAGTTTGTTAGCAAAGTAGCCATAGAGTAAGCTTTGAAGGAAGATAAGTTCCTAGATGAGAAGTTTGTTAGTGAAGCAACTATAGAACATGCTTTGGAGGAAGATAAGTTTGCTTTTGTGGTGTAGATCAAGCCAACTGCACAAGGAGAATCTGAAGAGGGTCAGGTGCCTCATCAAGCAATGGTTGATCAAATAATTCAAGAGTTTGTAGACGTGTTTCCAAATGATCTGCCAAAGAGATTACACTCTGATCATGGTATGCCCCTCAAGATTGAGTTATTGCCAAAGAGTACTCAAGTGAGTAGACCAATCTATTGGCTCTCACCAAAGGAGTTGGAGGAGTTGCGAAGAACAGTTATGATGTTGGTGGAGAAGGATTTCATACAACATAATACATCTCCTTGGGGAGCACCGGTACCATTCATTCCAAAGAAGGACAGAGGACTTCATTTCTGTATTGATTATAGTGTGCTCAATAAACAAACAATGAATAGTGTATATTTTTTTGCCTTGAATTGATGAATTTCTTGATCAATTGAGTGGAGCACAATACTTTTCCAAGTTGGATCTTTGCAACGGCTATTGGCAAATCCCCATTGATAGGAAGGATGTGCAAAAGACTATTTTTCACACAAGATATGGGCATTTTGAATGGAAAGTTTTACTTTTTGTGCTCACTAATGCTCCAACAATCTTCATGGATCAAATGCATCGGGTGGTGGATGGACTATTGGATTGGTACATGGTGATGTTCTTGGATGACATTTTAATCTACAAGAAGATAGAGACAAAATGAGCAAATCACATGCAAGAAGTCCTACAATAACTATTACAATAAAATTTTTATTATAAGAAGTTTAGAGTGTAGAAAGTGTACCTTTTGGTAAAAAGAAGTTATCTTCTTGGATCACAAGATCTCAACGGATATCAAAATAGAAAAGAAAAAAATCAAAATTATCACTTATTGACTAGTGATTGACTTATTCCAAAGGATGCTATAGAAGTTGTGCATTTAATGGATTGGATAATTTTTACCGGCATTTCACTTAACTCAAGCTGCAGGTTTGCTCAGAATTGCCCTCAATACATTGCAATAATGATCATGACTTGCTTGCTATCCAATATCTAACCTACAGGCAACCAACATTCACGAAGGTTTGCTCAGAATTGCCCTCAATACATTGCAATAATGATCATGACTTGCTTGCTATCCAATATCTAACCTACAGGCAACCAACATTCACGAAGAAATCAGACATAATACTGAACATCAAGGAAATCGACTTGCTCGACATCAAAATCACCGTACGAAAGTACAGTTTAAACACTTGTACCCGAAGCCCGCCTCCCAATTCAGTATAAACGCCAGAAACTACCGTAGGGAGCTAGGAGCTCAACACCCAACAAAAGGTCACCCGAAGGCTCGACAAGGATTTATATCCAAGGCCTACAAATTTTCCTAGATGCAAAACTTGCCACCTGACTGAAGCTGGTGTGCTGTCACGAGCTCAAACCTTCACAGTTGTTTCTATATCTACAGATTTGCACCAAATTCACACTATTCTATTCTCTCCGCGTCTCTCCCTTTCTAATCTCCACCGGAAATTTGTTACCGAGGGAAATGAACCAGATTCTTTCGAATGCTATCCCTTGAACCCGATCCGTTAGATACTATCCCTCGCAATGATTGAACTCTATTCTTCCTGTGGTGAACTCTATTCTTCTTAAACCGAAACTCAACTCTACTCTTCTTTCCTTCACGACTCCCTCTTCCTTTCCCTCTCCTCGATTTCTCCTCGACAGCAACTCCCTCGTCGCTTCTCTCCTTTCGATTGCTATCGTTCAATGAAACTCTGCTCTCTTCGATCTCTCTTTGACAGTTATATGCTCTCTTCGATTTCTAGTTCAATGAAACTCTATCGAGTATTTTGACATGTCTCTGCTCTTCGACTTCTCTTTGATAGTCCTCGACTTCTCTCATGATTCTTTTAAACATAAAGCATGATTGATATTTACTTGTGATTAATGTTTGGACTTCCCGTGTAATATTAATGATACGGGCATCTACCCGTAAAATTCTCAAGTAACCCCTTCATCACACCCGTAAATATCCCTTAAAATTTTCTACAGGATTTTTACGGGGAGCCAAAAAGGCAGTTTCGGAGGCCCCCCAATTGTGTTCGGAAGTTAAAAGTTCCACCATTCCACCTCCAAGTTCGACATGGATGATTTCTTCCTAAGCAAACTATTTCTTCTGAAATTACATGTTTCCATACGAACTATAGATCAACAACGTTCCCCAGAGTGACAGTTAATTCAAGAGTCCTCAATTACAATTACAAAGGGTTTACGGTCCGTTTCCCAGTAACTACGATAAATAAAGATGACCGGCCATGTTCTATATGAAGTTTAATCATTCAAGTATACTAGGTAATTACAAGAACATGGTCTAGTTGTTCATGGAATTCGGTGCAGGACTCATGCGCCATGTCAAGCTAAACGGGTACTGTTAAGGCTTTCTGTAAACTTGGAGTACTGTTAATTTCAGTTCTGTGTGGGATACCTCTGAATCGGCGGTCGCGTCTGCCCTATCTGCTCCCTCACTACCAGCCTCACGGGAAATGGCAGTTCCATCTTTCAAGTTTCAATGGACGCTTATCGGCGGATGACAGGAGATGGACATGCGTCCGATCTGCCAGCTGTTGGCTCGATGGAGATGGTTTTGTCTTCTTTCCCAAGTGAGATTTCGTCTACTGAATAAATGCTGATCGATTGTCTACCAGAAGCCACACTGTGTGCCGGTGATTCAGTAATGTTTGAGTTGAGAGCCTGAGCCGAAACGTCGAGCCCTGTGGAAGTTTTGTATGTAGGGTTCTGTCACTGAAGACGTCGTGCGGTCGCGCTCACCCTTCGTTTCCGTTTGATGGGCCTGAGTGAGAGTGGGTGATGGAGTGTTTAGCTCGAGGTTTTGCAGTGCCTGCGCGGAGTTTGTGCGTGGTCACAACGTCGCGATCCTCCTTAGCAAATCCGGTGTGGTAGAGAGGGTGGGTACGTAGGGTCACACGTCATTCTATGTGATCAAAATGGCTCAGTTTATGAGGTCGGAAGTTGTATGCCACGGTGCTTTCGAAGTCATCTCTAACTATTAGAAGATTCATACTGGATCGGGCCAGCTTGACTATAGTTGATTGCAGCTGCAGAGTAATCTTGATTTCCTTCGTTTCTAGTCTAGTAGTTTGGTAGCGTTTGGGTTTGTTATCCTCCTTTATCGAAAGATTCACAAAGGGGCCTGACCAGGCTCGGAACACGTTCAACACTATTCCAAAAGAATTTCTGGTTGCACCTCCGGGCTGGGAGAATCGGGAACCTACGTTCATAACGAAGGTTTGCTTTCACTGGATCGTGTAGAATCTTGGGTGTTTGTTTGCTGGAACCTTCGGTAGTCTGGCTGAACCTGAGTGTCGGGGAAACAGCATAGGGGCCTCTGTCATACATCGTCCAGTAGGATTAAAATAGCTTGATCTATGAGGGTAGAGCAGTACGTCGCGCACTTAGTCTCCCAACTTACAGAGTATTACACCAGGTGCTGGCCAACTTGATCATACTTGAGGAGATATGCAGAGTATCCCGACCTCAAACTATCATGTTTTTTGCATCTTTCCATAGATTCCTCCTTTAGAACCGGCCTGTGTTTTCGAGGGGTACTACTTGTGCACCTAGAGGTCGTGATCTACTTAGTGGACACATCCAATGTCTCCGATCCAATGTCACAATGTTTTTACAGGAAAACTGTTTGTAGGTCTTTGAATGGTTAGCCTCTGGTCACTCTGGTCATCTTTTGCGGGATTTTGGAACTTGGCTAGGAGGTCCCTTTCATATATCGTCTAGTAGTAGTTTAAAATGGCTTTATCTATGGAAGTCAGAGCAGGGCGTTGCCCATGTTTAGTTTCTCAATTTAAATGAGTATCATATCAGATCCGGCCAACTTGATCATACTTGATGAGATATGCGGAGTCTTCTGACCATGAAATTTTCCATGCTTTTGGGTCTTCCCGTGGACTCCTCCTGTAGAACCGGCTTGTGTTTGTGAGGAGTACTACGTTTACACTGAGAGATCGTGATCTACTTAGTAGACACATCCTACATCACAACGTCTGTTAAGAAAGACTGTTGGTAGCCTTTACGACTGTCATTCTAGTCTGCTGTCACGAGGTTATTGAACTGGACCAGGAGGACTCCTTCCTATGTCATCTAGTATGATTAAAATGGCTTGATCTGTGAGGATGGAAGGACGAAAAGCTGTTACCGAAAAGATGTTACGTGCAACAGGTCTCGAGGTCATGATTTCTGGATTTAAATAGTCCAGCTTGATCATATTCGAAGAGTTCTGGGGCAGTATACCTATTTCTACGCAAGTCATGATCGGGATTTACTATCAAATGCATTAGGCCAGGCAGACTGAGAATGGAAACTTCGTTCTATTAAGGGATATCGGATGGATCTTCGACAGTGAATTTTTCCTACATTACAGCAACGAGTCTTGAATAGATCAGCGGATCTCTGTCACACATCGTCCAATATGATCAAAATGGCTTGGTCTATGAGTTTGAATGTAGAACGGCCCAAAGCAAGCTACTCGGATCCTTTTTGACCATCACATTAGATCCGGCCAACTTGATCATATTTGATGAGATATGCAGAGTATCTAGAACCACTTGATCATATTTGATCATATTTGATGAGATATACCGAGTATCTAGTACCACCTGAAGGGTATACCACATGGGTTGTCGTTCAGAACCACATAATTCTGGCGAAAGGTATTTCAGTTTCTGGCCAAGGAGCCGAAATTTGAGGGAAAATGTAGAATTATAAATGAACCCAATGCATTCTTTTTGTGAGGTTCGAACAAAATTTGAGGGAAAATGTAGAATCATAAATCAACCCAATGCATTCTTTTTGTGAGGTTTGAACGGGCATGCCGAAGGAAATGGCGCTACCTCTGCTTCAACGGCAATTGCTACGTATTGATAATCTGATAATGCCTATTTTAAGATAAAAGGAGATGGGCCGCGGATATATCGGGACGTGAACATGAACACTTACCGAGGTGCAAGCCAACTTCACTTTCAACTGGTATTGCAAAAATCTGCTATCTAACACTGGAAACCCATGCGAACTGTTGGATTAATGAAGCTGCGAAAGTGCGCAGATCTTTTTACTTTGGTAGACAGTTCAAGGACGGCAATTGGAATTGTGCATATCCGTGTGCAACTGTTCGGGGTCTTCCCATCCTTCGTTTTTCCTACGCGGTCGCCTTTTACTGTTAGGCGGGAAAAGGCAAAATGGCGAAAGGATTGACAATAGCAATGTAAAATTTAGTGCAAAGATGATCCGCCAGAATGGAAATGGAAGGTACCTTTCCCTACTCAATATCGTCTCTCTACCCTCTTCCGCGTTCCGCCCATTAACTAAAAGAACCCTAAACTTACGAAACGATATTCCCAACAGATGTCCACACCATTCTCTATCCACACCAAATTCACCGTCCGGAAAATCAAGTTTAGTATCCCTCCTAGTTGCAGTACCAGTAACAATCTATGTATACGGCAACCTCGTGAAGTTGCAAATGTTTCATGCCATTAGGGGGTTTCAGAAATACCTCGTGGAGTTGCAAATATTTCATGCCAGTAGGGGGTTTCGGAAATAGTTTTGAATGATGTCTATTGGATAAATAACAAACTTCATAATTACTTTTAGTGAACTTTGAAGAGCTAATAACTGGAATGGTGTAAAAGAATATTTAGTGCAAGTTGCATTCATTTATAAACATCAGGCAAGATGTTATTGATGTTAAGTATGTTTGTATCAAAATAAATGTTAGTCAGAAGAGAAGAGGGAACTTGGCTTATTGATGGGATTGCCAAGCTTTTTTGAGGGGGATTCATGGGAATTTTTGGCAAAAGATACCATCTACTCCAAAACATGCTGCTCTCGTCGAGCTATTCAAACTCGATTTCACCTATCGGTGTGTGAATGCTCCTATCACATGTCAATAAACTAAGCAGCGGGTTAAGTAGTTTTGAATTGCTGTGGTGTTTTCAATGGATTAGTGTGGCAAGGGAGATCAAGACTTATGAAAAATGATCCCTGCCGCCCGGTGGCAACCAACAAATTGATTGAGGGTCTAGAAATTTTACTCCAAAGTGCAACAAGAATCATGCAATGGGAGATCAAGTACTTGATTGGATTGTGGGCTCACATTTGTATTCAAATACAAGACCTGTAGACTCACATGGGGATTTGCAACCACAATGGGTGGTAACGGGTACCAATCTTTCTACCAAAACCTTTCTCATCCACACCAAGCACCAATAGGTGTCAACTTATCAACCAACGTCTGTTCCCATCCACATCGTGCATCACTCAACGCCTTCCAACATCCACACCAAGCGTCAACCAACATAGACCAATCAACAAATGCCTTTTGATTTGCAACAACGGGCATCAACCAGTGCAAAACTGGGATAGAGAGTCTTATCCAAAAGAAGTTCATGCAATATGAAATTCTAAACAAAACAAACATGATCATGCATAAGAACAAGACTAGTGCTTAACATTCTCCAAACAATATTACATCTTGCAGAAGAATAAGAGGACTTGGTGCTTATCATATGCCAAATGACATTTGTTAAGGAATATTTTATTATTCCATTTCCTTGAGATGATGAGCAAGGCATTGTTGCATCATCTTTGACCTACTTTCCTCTCTACCAAGCTCCATTCCACTTGACTCCTCATCAAATTTAAGGCTATCATGACCCTATCTTTAAAGGCAATTGTTGAACCCGTACTAGTGCCCTAAATGTTTAACCCCTTGGCAACACAAGCTCCATTCATGTGGTTCCCAAATCTATCGAGAGCAAGAGCTACTTGGATCCACACCAGTGTTTGCTCTCGTTGATAGTTCTTTTGAAAAACCATATGATCCTTTATTAGATCTACTAATGTTGAAAAAGAATCAACGTCCATTCTAGTCAGTTGGCGGAAGGCCTTCACATCTACACCTCTAAAATATTGAATCAAAAATTCTTGGGTATGTAATTGTAGGTTCTAAATACCTATGCTAATATTCATACTCCCACCCACTAAGCAATAGTTCTAGCATAACTAAATCTCCTTCTTCATCTTCTAGTTCATCTAACATTATCTCCAAATTTAATTGGATAGTCTATTATATACATTTCCTAATGTTTTTGGTTAGTTCTCTGCAAGTGCTACCTCTCAGCATGCTCCTACTTTATTTTCCTCAATTCTCAAATCCACCCACAAAAAAACACGAGTGGTCACTCTCTATAGAGTGACCACTCAAAGGAGATTCTTTGAGAAAAATGAATCACTATGAATTGACACTCTTTGAGATATAGAGAGATCATTCAAGCAAGTAAATCCACTCTCTTTAGACCAAGAGAACCACATTGAGCCAATAAATTGATTGTTATAAATTCACATTATAGAGAGACCCTTTCAAGCAAGGAAATTGAGGAAATTGGATTGTGCTACAACTGAATTCACTACATCCTTCCTACACATAGACAATTTCTCAATCTCTTGATCTAGATCTAGAGAAAAACCATCTTCCGCTTTGGTGGCTAGCACCTAGATTCAAATTAAATCAAGCACTTAATCAACCCTAAATTGTAATTAATGCTTTATGGTGTACCAATAGAAAACTTCATATCCCTTATTTCTTATGAACCACCTGTCATGGAGTTTGCAAATAATAAGGAACTTGGACAAAAGTCCATAGTGTGTCCCTTTCTTCCTCTCACCCAAACCCCAAACCAATTTTGTTTATGCTATATAAAACTTATATGAAAATATACATAGCTTTGTAAAACTATTTCCAAAACCTCCTATTATACCCTAAAAAATCTAGACACAATTGGTCAAAGACGTCCTAGAAGTTGAAAATCAAAAATTTTAAGGATGATGAATGAAAATGTGAAGATTGGAGAATACTATGAAAGGAGAGAGAAGGAGAAAATTTTAAAAATTTGAAGCTCTAAGAGAAATTAAAATGGAAAATTCCATGATAGTATTATTCTTCTTGTGTTACTCATGGCTTTGTTGGAATTTCATTTGACTTACTAGGGTAGGACCTTGCAATGTGGCTAAGAAATACATCCTAGGTATATTGTAGACTCTTAATCTTGTAAGTAATAATAACTATCTTGTAATCTTGTAACTATCTTGTGAAAGATATATCATAGACTCTTAATCTTGTAAGTAAATATAATTATCCTATAATATGTGAAAGAATCATAAGCATTATGATTATTGGATTATATAATGATCGATGGATATTCATGTAACGTGAGATGGTATATTGATATTATTAACATATGGGATTATATGTACTATGTCCATCTTTTTGTTGATCATTTCTAAGATATTGATTGTTGTTGTGTGCGGAGTCTAATTGGACTCTCTAGTTCATAATCCTCTAATAAACTTTGCAAGGTTGGGTGCAAAGTGGTCTCGTTGCTAGGTCATCAAGCAAGGTCAAGGTGCAGCACCCCTAAAAGGATTTTTTTTTGTGAGAGCTTATATGAGCATGGCAATACATGGTAACATGTGCAAAAAAGTATCTTAATTTTAAATTCAGAACAATAGTGGACATAGGTAGATTTTTGGCTAAATCACATAAAAATTCTATGTATATTTCTTCTTGTTATGCAATGATTTATCTTCTTTTTCTAGATTGAAAATTCATGTTCCTAACAATTGGTATCAAAGCCCCATTTAGCAAAGAATGGAAATGATGGCAAAAAAGGAAATTCAAAATTGATAAGTTTGAATGCAAGGATTTTGGTTTTTAGAAGATGCAGATTGAGGATCATTTATGTCAAAACAAGTTGCACTTGTTTCTTGAGGAAGAAAAGCTAGAAGAGATGGAAGATGTAAAGTGGAAGTTGTTAGTTCAATAGGCTTAAGGTGCGGTCTGATTGACATGTGCAAGGAATGTTACATACAATATTCTCCACTAGAAGACTACTCATGAATTGATCAAGGCATTATCAAATATGTTAAAAAAAACCCTTTGTTCAAACAAGGTGTATCCAATTTGTCAATTACTCAATACAAGGATGAAAGAAGGTGCATTTGTCCAAGATCATGTGAATGAATTCAATTCTATCATATTGAGATTAGCATCTATGATTATTAATTTGAATGGTGAGGTTCAAGCTTTGCTATTGTTATCATTGTTGCTTGATAGTTGGAGAATGATAGAATAGCAATGAGTAGTTCATCTAGATCAAGTGATTTAAGTTTTGATAGCATTCTGGACTTAATTCTTGATGGGGACATTTGTAGATGCAAAAGCATCAAGTGTTGTATTATTGTAACACCAATAGCTAGATAGATGATCTAAAGATAAAATTGGTTTGGTAACATCTAGAAGGATGTTATACATGATGGACTAAGCAGATCAGATATAGGTATCACCAAAAGAGTACTTCTATTAATAGGCTAGAAATCGAAACATGCTTGGAAACTTTAGAATCAATAGCTAGGCATATGATCTAGAGGTGAATCTTGGGGTGGTGACATCTGGAAGGATGTTACACATGATGGAGAACATAGATCAGAGAGAGGTATCACCAAAAGAACACTTCTACTAATAGGGTAGAAGCCGAAATAGGTGTGAACTTCAAAGGCAATTTTGGAGGCCTAAACGGATGAATTAGGCCTCAAAAATGTGCAAATTCCCCCCGCAATGAAGAAAATGTTGGACTTCACTCTCCCTGGTTTGTCTCACCAAGAGCTTTCCAACAGTACCTCACCCATGTGATTATGAGATTCCTACAAGAAGATTCCCTAAAAGATTCCCTTTGGTCAAAGCTTGTTTGACCAACCAGATGGACCAAGAATGACATGTAAGTAATCTAAGGTTGGAGCTTGCTGACAGGTCACCTATCCATGTACCTAATCCTATGGTGGAGCTTCCTTGGAGGAGATCCCCTTTGGCTATATAGAAAGAGAAGGTGCTCCTTTGGAGCATCGGCGGATTGAGTGTGAAATATGTGTTTTCTCTCTTGTATCTCTCTTGAAGAGTTCTCTTGTCCTCAAAGTATTACAATTATGTACTAAAAGGAGTAGAAAGTTTAAGCAAGGCCAAAATTAGGGGAGTGGCAAATCTAGGTCAAGGAAGAGATGTGTGTCAATAGGTTGCAAGGAAATAGTGTTGGAAAAATGTTTGAATTGCAACAAGGGTGGTCATTTAAGAATCAATGTAAAACTCCAAAGGATAAGAAGGAAGATAATTTGGTAGATGCAGCATAGAACAAGATGATCTGCTTTTGTGTTATGAAAAGTGCCTGATAGAATCTTGGGTTATGGACCCTGGTGTATTTTTTCAATCTACTCCGAGCAAAGAGTTGATGCAAAATTTTGTTCATGAAAACCTTAAAAAGGTTGATCTTGCTGATGATAAACCCCTATCTATTGAAGGGAAGTGTGACATGAACTTAAAACCTCTTAAGGGACTATATGGATGCTAATAGAGGTTAGATATATCCTTGGACTTAAGGGAGATCTGATTTCTATAGATCAATTAGATGTGGAAGGATATCCCACATCTTTCAAAAGTGGATAGTGGAAGGTCTATAGGGGCAATATGGTTTTGGCATGAGGGCACAAGGTTGGAACCATGTATGTTATAGATAAATCAGATTATCTGATGATATTTGAGAAATGGGTCAATCCTTCAATCCTTTGGCACCAAACGCTTGGGTTGTAACACCCATTTGTGCATGTGTGTGGTATTGTGATATTTAGCTTAGTATAACAAGTACTTGAAAGATATTATTCATATAAATAAAGGATGGTTCTACATTAGTCATGACTAGCTAAAGTTATTCATAGCTAAGATAGAGGGGACCTTACTTTAGAGAAAGTGGAAAAGATGAGCACCACTATTTTGGATTCTAGTGTGTTTACTTGGTATTATTCCTAGGTGTTTGGCCTTGAGGAAAGAGTTGAGAACTCTTGGGCCCATAAGCCTTTTTGTTTTGGAATCTTCTATAGTCCAAGGATAGCCCATGTGAAGGAATCCTTGACTTAGTTGTTGGGTCAAGATAAGACCATATGCTTAGTGGAATATGCCCATGTGGATGGATATTCCTTTATACTTTTTGACTTTACTTGACTTTTAGCCTAGTAACTTGAGCTACTTTGGTAAATAGTAAATTTAGTGCGTAACTATTTCACAAGTATATAAATAAGGGATGAGGAGGTACTCATCATCCTTTCATTTGCAACTATCTCTCTCTCATTGAGTTTTGTAGTGAGCAATGTCTTGAGTCTTGGAGTGTTAGGCTTGGAGGAGTATGATGGAGTTGGGGTTTTTTGCCTTCTTAGTCCATGGTGTGCTACCATAATAGCCATCAAAGGTTCATCCTGAGTGAGAGACAGATTGGCTCACATTTTTGGTTCTGTTGTCGGGACTTCTCTAGAAGGTAAGATAATGTTATGTGTACAATTCTATATTAGATAAAAGGAGGCTATGAGAGCTCACTTGGAGAGAACTTTAGGGGAGGAGAGGGCTGAACTTATGTTAGAGAACTTAGACCCATTTTTATACCCTATAGTTCATTATGATATCTTGGAGGTGATTTTGTACATCTTGTACACTTGAGAGCATTTGGAGAGATTGTGTGAGGTGGATTGCAGATTTTGAGGATTAAGGTGATTTTGGGCAAAATCTCAAGTTTGGGATCTGTACTTGAAATTTCTACACATGATATCTTGGGTTATCTTTCAGCTAGCACACTTGAAATTATTATGAGAGCTATTATGCATACTGGGCTAGAATTTTTGAAAGTTGATAGGGTAAATTGCTCCCACAACTGCATGCTCTCTAGAAAATTGTACAAAGTCTGCCATTTCTTCAATTTTCAGAGGATTGTCTTGAAAAATTCCCAGAACATTTAGTGCATTGTATCCTACTTGTTGACACAAAAATTAGAGAGATATCATTCTTTCACAAAGAGTAATAAGTTTTATAGTGAGGGGGTGGTTTTTAGACCAAATCTAAAATATGTGTGCTAAACAGAAAGGTGTCTAGGCCAAATGGCTAGATGAAAAGATCTAGAATTTACAGGGAGGTATGCCCTAAAGTTGTGATCAAGTGTGAAAATTGTCATAAAACTATGACGTACCAGTTGAGAGATTTGAGTGACATTGTGAGAAAGGGTCAATTCTGCAGAGTTGAGATCTCATGCATGAGGAGTTTGAGAGCAACAAAAAACATGTTTGAGTGTTTAGATTCATCTTGGGAATATGGATGGTCATCAAGAGTGGAAATTGAGAATATATAAGGTTTCCCAAGGGTTTGAGGTGATTTTAGGGGTGGATTTGAGGAAAAGAGAGTTTAGAATTGAATTTGAAGAGAGTGCTGAGAGGATCCAAAAACCTACACCACTTGGAGGAAAGAGTGAGTCTAAGTGCTTTTTATGTGGAGAGAAGGGACATAAGGCAAGTTCATTTCCATTGACCTTTGAGAGCAAGAGATTGAGGGAAAAGAGAGGATTACTTGCTTGGGTTTGCATGTTGGACGTCCTTCACCGAGATTGGGAGGGAGAAGATCTAAGACCAAGGAGTTGTGTGAGGTTTGTGGAGTTGAAGGATTTCCAAAAGGACATGAGTGTAGTGGATTAAAAGCACTTTTGAAAACTTTGGTGAAAGATCTTGGAAAGAGTCTTAGTATAGCTATAAAAATACTACCACCTTCATTAGCTAGTTCTCAAGATTAGTGATGGAGATTATCTTTCAACTCATGGATAAACTATCCATGAAGGTTTGATTAATATGCACTCTAGGATTTGATGTTGCTATAGACATCTTGGAGCAACTTGAAATTTTTGTGCTCCCTAAGGTGGATTACTTTCAGATGGTGTTAGTCATGTACGTACTCTATTAGTTATAAACTGAGAGAAAAGAAAAGAGAAAAAGAAAAATTGAGAGAAAAGAAAGATAGTGAGAGGTTAAGATGGGGGGAAACTTCCAGTTTTCTTTGGCAAGGATGGAGAAGATGTGGAGGTCTTTGTGAGAGACTTCAAGAGAGCTTGCATAAGAAACAATGAGAAGAGGAAGAATGAGTGGGCCTCATTATTACCAGATTTCTTTGAGGATGCATCACTTACATGGTATGAGTCAGAATACCAAAAGAGAGAGAGAGAGAGGAGAGATGTGCAAGAAGAGTCTTGGGAGATTTTGACTTCAACACTCATTGATAACTTTCTTCCAGATGAGAGTTATGAGAGATTGATGAGTGAGTTCAATTTCTCTCCATCTCCTTTCTCAAGGAAGGAGATGGAGAGAAAGTGAGAGTCTATGTGGAAAGAGTGGAAAAGTTAGAGTCTAGATTTTTCATAGGGTGGGGATGATGTGGAGACTACTATGATTGGCATAGAGACCATGCTCACCAAGAATTTTGTGGAAATATTGAGACCACAAATTAGAAGCAAGGTGAGATATGAGAAAAATTCTTATAAGGTTGAAACTATCAAGATTGCAATTTGTATGGAGGAGAGTTTGGAAGTGGACGATAGTGATCTGGTGGTGAAGGGGGTTGTGCATCCTCCTCAAGGTTACAAGTATGGTGGAACTTCTGATACTTTGGTGACAAGGGCTGCACCACAAGTAATAGTTGCTCCAATTCTTGCACCCCTACCAAAGGATCCACTTCAAACCATCATAAAACAACTTGCAGATCTCAAGATCAATGTAGTGCAACTATGGGAGAAGAGAGAGGTGGATCAGAATGTAGGGAAAGAAAGTAGGAGTTATGGAAAATATCCATATAGAATGAGGCCAACCAACCAACAATTTCAATGATAGAAATTGTTTTGGTTATGGAGGAAGAGGCCATATCCAAAGGAATTGCCCAAATTCTATTTACCATGGAGGAAGGGGTTATGAGAGAGAAAATAGAGGAGAGAGAGATTAAACCCAAGTGGCTCCTAATCCAAACAAATGTAAGGGGATAGCATCCATAGATGTATATGAGAAGGAGTGCTCAAACTCCAAAGATCTTCATTTAGATCTTTTGGCACAAGAGAAGGAGACAACTTATTTTGCAGAGGATGTGCACTCTTCTCAAGGATTTACTCTTAGCCAAGGTATTCCTATGCCTACTAGGAGCACTCGCACAAGCACTTCAACACCATCAGCAATGAAGACTCCAAGAAAGAAGTTGAGGATGGAGGACTTCTTGATATCAAAGCAACAATGGAACTATAATGTCTTGGAGGATGTTAGTAATCACAAGGCTAGCATCACAGTGGGCCAATTGATTGATTTGAATCCTACTTTGAGAAAGGAGCTTAGAGGTGGCTTGAGTTCTACAAGGAGCAAGAGGAAGAAGAAGGCAAAAGCTCTCGTATCAATGGGGGTGGTGGATACCAAGCCATCACCATGGGAGGCTTGTGAATATGCTTCCAAGATTGATGTGAGAGTGAATGGTCACAACATCAAGGATGCATGGGTTGATGGAGGATCAACATTGAATGCCATGTCAAAAAGGTTGATGAAGAAGTTGAGTATGATACCCTCTAGACCTTCAACATTTTTGGTGAGCATGGCAAACAAGCAACAAGTTTGACTAGTAGGAGTGATGGATAAAGTGGTAGTTTCAGTTATGGGAGTTCAAAATCTCATGACTTTCCAAAGTCTTGAAGGATTCAAGCTATGCCTTACTTCTTGGGAGGCTATGGTTGAGAGTAACACGCACAACTGATCAATGGAACAAAGGGTACTTGAGGATTAGGTCATCAAACCATAGAGTCACATTTCATGTGACTAACATCACCAATACTTTACATTCAAATACACCATCTTTTGATTATTGGGAATCATATTCAAAAGAAGGAGCTTCAAGTGTGGACACAAGCATGGAGGAGGAGACTTCCACGGAGGAGGATGAATCTGAGTTTGATTTAGATGTGTATCCCTTGTGTGCTATGGATTTTGCACCTAAGCCAGAGGTTTTGAAGGACCCAAATGAATCACCATTGACACTTGAGGAGATAGAAAGGAGGTTATATATACTCTCAAGTATGGTCTAAATGTTACTAAGGAGGAGAAGGTGAGATTTGAGGAGATTTCCTACAAGTTCATCCATGTGTTTGCTTTCAGTTACAAGGATCTAAAAGGAAGTCACCTTGGAAGAGCACAAGATTGAGGTAGAGTCACATGCAAGACCAGTCCACCAAAAGAAACATTGCATTAGCCCACCAATATCTTGGGTGGTGAAAGAGGAGATTGATAAGCTTAAGGAGGCCGGATTAATCTTTGAGGTGGAGAATTTGGAATGGGTATCTCCCATTGTGATTGTGAAGAAAAAGAATGGCAAGCTTTGGGTATGTGTGGATAACAAGAAGCTTAATGTTGTTACTAAGAAGGACTATTACTCTTTGCCATTCATTGCTGAGATCTTGGAGGAGGTTGCAAGTCATGAGAGGTACAGTTTTGGAGATGGTTATAGTGGGTATAACCAAATCAAGATTGCACCAGAGCATCAACAACTCACTACATTCACCACACCTTGGGGGACTTATGTTTTCAAGGTCATGATGCCTTTTGGGCTTTGCAATGCTCTAACCACATCCCAATGGTTCATGAACAAGGTATTTGAACCTTTCATTGGGAAATTTGTGAGAGACTTCATTGATAAATTTTGTGTTTATGGGAGCAAGGAGGAGTACTTTGAGCACCTAATCAAGGTCTTGCAATGCTTGGATGAGGCAAATGCATCACTCAACCCAAAGAAGTGCATTTTTGGATGTGAAGAAGGTCTAATTTTAGGCACATCATCTCCAAGGATAGAATAGCAATTGATCTTGAGAAGGTGAGGAAAATCTCAGACCTTCCATTCCCTTCAAGCTTGACAAAGTTACGCCAATTCTTGGGGATGGTTGGGTACTATAAGAGGTTCATCTTCTCATTTTCCAACAAGGCTTATGCATTGACCATCTATATGAAGAAGAGTGTAGATTACATGATGATTTTGGAAGACAAGGAGGCTCTCAAAGCTTTTGAGGAGCTCAAGCAATCCCTTGTTGTAGCTCCAATTCTTGCTAAACCTGATTGGAGTAAGCCTTTCATCCTCTACACTGATCTTTCTAATGTAGCTATAGGATGCACTCTTAGTCAATTAGACCAAGATGGGCATGATCATCCAATAGCTTATGCTAGTAGGCAAATGGTTTTAGCAAAAAAGAACTACTCTGTCACAAAGAGAGAAGGGTTAGCAGTGATCTTTGGTCTCAAGAAGTTTAGACACTACTTGATTGGAGGGAAAGCCACAATTGTCACAGATCACAAGGCTTTGAAGTACATCTTCAACAAGCCTAATGTGGAAAGGAGGCTAATGACTGAGTGGATGTGGATGATACTCTTGTCTGAGTATGACTACACCATCGAGGATAGGCCAAGAAAGAAATATGTAAATGCTGATTTCTTATCTAGGGCCTATGATCATGATGGAGATGAGCCAATGGATGATTCCTTCCTGGATGAGGAGCTCATGGCAATCTCAATCACTCAAGAGGTTCCAATGGAGTACAAGGAGATTGTGGATTTTGTGACAAGAGGTAAGTATCTAGACGGGATGCATGCTAGGGAGAGGAAGGCCTTTGCAGCAAGATCTAGACCTTATACAATGGTGGAGGATATTCTTTTTCACCAAGGAGCAGATGGTCTACTTTGAAGAGTAGTGAGTAAGGAAGAGTCTATCCTACTTATAAAGGAGTTTCATGAAGGTTTAGTGAGTGGAAGACACTTTGCAAGAAAGTTGATTTCTTTCAAGATTGTAGATGCAGGTTACCATTGGAGAGAGATTTTCAAATATTGTCTTGATTATTGCAAAACTTGTCATGTTTGTCAAGATTTTGCTAGAGAGTCTACTTCTACTCCACCACTTAGATCAATTCCATTGCTAGGACCTTTTGAGAAGTGGGGAATTGATTTTGTAGGTCCTCTTAATAGAATCCCAAGGAATAGTTGGTACATTGTGGTAGTTACTAACTACCTTACCAACTGGGTTGAGGCTAGACCATTGAGGCACAAGAATGAAAATGAAGTTGGTATATTTCTTTATGAATGCATTATAATTAGGTTTGGATGCCCTTTGGAGTTGGTTTTTGATAGAGGAGGAGAGTTTACAAGAAGCATCACTATAGCCATGCTACAACATTTCTCTATCACACATAGAGTAACTACATCCTATAAGCCAAATTCCAATGGCTTGGCAGAGAGAACCAATCAGACCTTGTGCATGAGGTTGGCCAAAGATGCAGAAATGGAGGGGGCTAACATCATTGAGACAAGAGGATCCATGCAGTTTTGTGTGAGTATAGGACAACCATGAAGACTTCCATTGGATAATTCTCCATTTCAATTGGTATATGGTATTGAGTCTACCTTACCTATTCACTTTGATCTTCTTACCTTCCAAAGCATTCATAAGAGATTGAAGAAAGCACAAGGAGGTGATGCAAAGAAGTCAAGGAAGGATCAACTCATGGAGTTAGAAGAGGCAAGAGTAGTTGCTATGGTTCAAGTAGAGCAAACCCAAAGGAAGAAAAAGGAGAGCGATGACAAAAGGCAAGGCAAGAAGAAGGTGGAGCCTTTCAAAGAAGGTGATTGGGTAATGTTGTTTGATTCCATTTGATTCAAGAGAGTGCAAAAGAAGTTTTTGCCTAAGTACTTTGTACCTTTCATAGTGGAGAAGGTGTGAGGCAATTACACCTATGATCTCAAGGAGTTGGGAGGAAGACATTTTGATAGGATTAACCATGATAAGTTGAAAATGTATCATAGAAGGTAGAGAGACCTTCAGTTAGAGGACAAAGTGAAAACTTAGTCCGGGGATAAATGTAACACCCATTTGTGCATGTGTGTGGTATTGTGATATTTAGCTTAGTATAACAAGTACTTGAGAGATATTATTTATATAGATAAAGGATGGTTCTACATTAGTCATGATTAGCTAAAGTTAGTCATAGCTAAGATAGAGGAGACCTTACTTTAGAGGAAGTAGAAAAGATGAGCACCACTATTTTGGATTCTAGTGTGTTGACTTGGTAATACTCCTAGGTGTTTGGCTTTGAGGAAAGAGTTGAGAACTCTTGGGCCCGTAAGCCTTTTGTTTTTGAATCTTCTATACTCCAAGGATAGCTCATGTGAAGGAATCCTTGACTTAGTTGTTGGGTCACATGCTTAGTAGAATATGCCCATGTGGATGGATATTCCTTTATACTTTTTGACTTTACTTGACTTTTAGCCTAGTAACTTGAGCTACTTTGGTAAATAGTAAAGTTAGTGCATAACTATTTCACAAGTATATAAACAAGGGATGAGGGGGTACTCATCATCCTTTCATTTGCAACTATCTCTCTCATTTTGAGTTCTATAGTGAGCAATGTCTTGAGTCTTGGAGTGTTAGGCTTGGAGGAGTATGATGGAGTTGGGGTTTGTTGCCTTCTTAGTCCATGGTGCGCTACCATAATAGCCATCAGAGGTTTATCTTGAGTGAGAGACATGCAAGCTCACAGGGCACATCAGTGAGAAGGGTATGAAGCAATTAGTTACCAAATGGCAAGATTCTACAATTGAAGACAATTCAACTCAGGTTTTGTGAACCATGTGTGTTGGCAAAGTGAAAGGTTGTCACGGTCTTAAAGACTTCAAAGGCAGCAAAGGTTGGAAAGCTTGAATTAGTACATAAAAATATATATGGTCCTATATCAATTGAGACACTTGGAGGATCTTGCTAGTATATCACATTCACTAATGATACCATTAAGAAGGTATAGATTTATTTTAAAAAAATCAAATGTGTTTATTACTTCTAGAAGGTAGAAATATGAGGTTGAAAACTGGACTAGTCAGAAAAATCAAATGCTTGAGATTTGATAATGGTGGAGAGTACAATAGCAACATGTTCAAAGACTATTGTGCAAAGAATAGAATTTGAATGATAAAAGCTATTCATGAGACTTCACAACAAGATGGTATAACTTAGTGCTTGAATCAAACTTATGAGAGGGCCAAAAGTATGAAACTGCATGCAAGGTTGCCAAAGAAATTTAGAGCAAATGCAATAAGCACAACTAACTGATAAATTGAGGACCCTCAATTCCATTAAGATTCAAGATTCTTGAGGAGGAGTGGTCAAGAAAGGAGGTAAATCTCTCACAATTGAGAACTTTGAGAACTTTTGGTTGTCTCATATATAAAGGTTAAAGATAGTGACATGGACAAGCTTGATCCTAAAATGCAAAAGTGTTTCTTCATTGGCTACGGGTTTGATGACATGAGATATCATTTCTAAGATGAAGATAACCAAAATTCTCAAAAGTAGAGATGTCATTTTTCATGAGAGGATATGTATAAAGACATGCTGGTAGTAGAGTCCAAAGTTACAATGGAACAATGAGAAGAGGTAGTTTTGGAAGATATTTTAAAGAGTAGGTTGCAAGAAACAAGAGTTTGTAACAAATAAAGATAGTGTGGTAGATCCATTAAGTGTTGTAATTGAATTGAGGAGATCCACTAGAGTGCAAAAACACATATAGAGATATTCTCCATATTCTCTATCCATGTATTACCTAATTTTGATAGAAAATGGTGAACTTGAGTGCTACTCAAAGGCAATGCAAATGGATGACTCAATGCAATGGATGTTTGTAGTGAAACAAGAGATTTCATCCTTGGAAAAGAATGAGACTTTGTCATTGACTAAATTGTCACATAAGGTCAATGAAGAACATGACGTAAGGAAATGGTACAAGGCAAGACTAGTAGCAAAAGATTTTCTACAAATAAATTGTATGGACTATAATAAGATTTTCTCTCATGTATTTAAGATGACCACTATCACACTTGTCTTGGATCTTATGACTATAGAGGATTTGCATCTAGAGCAACTAATTGTAAAAATAAAGTTTCTATGTGGAGACTTTGAAGAGTACATCTATATGTCACAACCAAAGGGTTTTACGGTCACTGATAGAGAGGACATGGTTTGCAAGTTTATAGTGATATAGAGTCAATAATGAAGCAAACAAGTTAATAAAAGCTAATGAGTTAGAAGTCTAAGCAAAATATCACAAAAGGAATTATAACTAGCCTAAGAATGTGCTAGAAGCATAGAGAAAGCTTATGGATAAAATATTCTATAAGTACCCAAAAAACTTCTTGGTGAGAAGCTTCTAGGAACTTTCCAAGGGTAGAGTAACTTGTATGCTAAGTTGATTGCTTGCTTAACTTTTATGCCAAGTAAACAACTAGCTTAGCTTGCATTCCAAGTAAGGCAACTCCTAGAAGGAACCTTCTTTAGAAGCTCCTTAGGATTCTTGTAGCCAAGTATCATATAAATACCTGAGCCAAGCTCAAGGTCGGATTTAGAGTTTCCTTCACTTGAGAATCCCAATGTGATATTCCATTCCGGTCTTCCATTTTTCTATTTCTCTCCTTGGTCTTTTACATTAATATCAGAGCATGAATGAGATGGATGGAATCTATAGACTACCAGATCCATTTTCCCAAACTATTGGGAATTTTTATGTCCTTATACTACCAACGTATCATTCCACTTAGTTCATCATCTTGAACTTTGGGCAAAATTTTCTAAATGCAATCACATTGATACATCCAATTATCACTCAGTGGAGTGGTGGATGTGTTGTGTATACATGTTAACATATTGAAAGTAGGTAGTTTGATAGAGTAGTAATCATGGCAATGATGCTCAAAGTTATCATTGCTATGCAACAGAAAATTAATCACCTTAATTGATTATTAGAAGAGAGAGATCATCAACAATAAGGGTATGTAGAGAGAGTAACATTTTGAGAAGGAGAAGAGAAAATTTTATTTCCAAAGCCAAAGGTTCTCCTGGGTGCAATGGAGAATTTGTATTTGATTGCAAATGTTATTTACAAATCTTCAAGATGAATGGAGTAAATTCTCTTGGCTTAAAGTCAATTAGATGGAGTGGAAATTTTAGGCGGAGCAAGCTCAATGGAAATTTGTTGTGCCAATCTTGACAAGGGAAGAATTCAACAATGCAATAGTTAGGAGATTCCAAATGGTAAATGCCACACAAGCTACACAAGATAGATTGGCAAAATTGAAGTAGATTGGTTCTATAAGGAGCTATATCACTCAATTATAAACACCATATGCAAATTCTAGAGATACTACAAGATGAAGCTCTAGATCAATTTGTGAAGGGCTTGAAATCATGTACAAAGTTAGAAGTGACCATATGGGAGCCATGCAATTGGTTGAGCACTTTGATTCCTTGGTTGCCACAACTTGATCCTGACCTAAACCTCCACAAAACCTACAAAAACACTACACATGGCTGGAGGAGCCGGCACCAATGGAGATTGATACAATCTTATGAAGAAGTGTACCTTTTGGCAAAAGGAAGTTACCTTCTTGGGTCATAAGGTCTCATTGAAGGGGATCAAGATGGAAGAGGAGAAAATTGAAGCCATTACTAATTGGTCTATTTATAAGGATGCTCTAAAATTATAGGCATTTAATGGATTGGCAAGTTTTTATTGACAGTTCATCCACTAGCATGCTCATATTGGTGCCCTATTGATTTATCTCTTAGGTAATACATCAAGCTTTAAGTGGACCACCAAGCACAAGAAGCATTCAAGAAATTGAAGTGTATGGTGTCTTCACAACTCATCTTCCAACCATATGATCCTCAACTACCTTGTGTGGTTGATTTTGATGCTTCTATCTTTACCTTTGGAATTATATTGCAACAAGAATTTATAGATAGATTACATCCTATTGCCTCTATGTCTTGCCAACTAAACACCACAGAAAGGAATTAATTTGCTCAACATCAAGAACAACTAACAATGGTTTATACACAAAGATATAATGATTTTCTTTTAGGGAAACAAGTGATCATGCAAATTGATCATAAATCTTTGTTATAGACTTTACATTTGGAGTACATGAAGAGTCTACATCATCAATAGAAGGAACAACTATAGTTATGTCACATCAAGCTTGAGTAAAAACTTGAAAAGTTCTATATCATCCTCAATTCCCTATCATAATGACCTGATTAGAAGCTTTCTTGAATCTCTCATAATAGCAACAATTAAGATAGTTTTAATTGACTCAAAAGTCCAAATTGAGTTGAGGATTGCTTTACAACAAGATCAATTCTTTTAGTTGGTACAAGGTCATCTTGCAGCACATGACAAGGAATAAAACACTTCTCTTTCAAGGAAGGCCTTCTATTTTGTAAACACCAGATCTATGTTCCAACCAACGATGATATATGACTTGTGCGACTTCAAGAGGCCCATGACTTACCAATCATTAGTCACATGGGTGTGGAAAATACCTTGGGTACTATGATGTTGCAAGGATAGGAGAAACCCCAAGAGAAACATAAGAGAAGAAACAAAAGATTTAATTCTTCAATACTTTGATGCCCCAAAGGACCTCTTGGACTTTATTATATGGTGGAGAAGATCCCTTCCAAGGAACCTACATCCTTAGATTAGATGCATGGATAGGCAACATGTCTACAAGCCAAACCCTTAGATTAGATCCATGGGTTATTACATGTCATCCTAGGTCCCATGTGGTTGGTCAAATAGGTTTGACTATAGGGAATCTTTTTAGAATCTTCTTGTAGAAAGCTCAAAATAGTATAGAAGTGATACCGTTGCAAATATATTGACAAGACAAAGTGAGTGGACAAGAAATAAATCCTTATGCCTTGGGAAGGGATTCCATTTTTAGGCCTAATTTATTTGTTTAGGTCTCCAAAATTAGCTATGAAGTTTTTGGTATGTTTTTAGCCTCTACTCTATTAGTAAAAGTCTTCTTTTGATGACACCTTGATCTGATCTACTTAGACTATCATGTATAATATCCCTAAAAATATTACCAAGCTAATTTCCACCTCTAGATAATTTGTCTAGCTAATGATATTAAAAGTATCTATAACATCAATAGTGGTGGTCTAACAAGGTAAAAGAGGCTCAAGAGTTTATTTGATTTTGTCAGAGCTACCAACACAACAAAGCAACAACTAGAAGCCAAGTGGACTCCTTCAACCACTTCCAATTCTATCTACCTATTGGGAACATGTAAGCTTAGACCTCATCACATCTTTACCAAAGACGGACTAGGACCACATAACCATCATAGTGTTTGTTGATAAGCTCAACAAGTAGATTCATTAGGTACCTACCATGTATATAGTTGATGCTCCAATAATGGCCCAAATCTACTTTGACACCATCTTCAAGCACCATCAATGCCAAGGGTTCTCATCTCTAATCAAGATCCTCACTTTACAGGTAAGTTTTGGTAAGCACTTTTTAAACTCCTTGGTACCAAGCTTGCATTGTCTATAACATATGATCCTCAAGTTAATGGAAAAATAGAACAATAAAATTGCACTTTGGAGAAGATACCACATGCCTTTGTCAACACATTGATTGGGATACTTGTCTTGCAATTGCTGAGTTTTCCTACAATAATTCTAAGCAGGCAAGTTTTTCTCTCTTCTTCCTTAATTATGAGCAAGATCCACTTGTTCCAAATTCACTTTTTGCTCTTTCACTATCTCAAGTCACATATACTTTCACCTTCTTGTCCATGTTATCTAAGTCCCTACACCAAGCTAAGTCTTATCTTTTCATTGTTCAAAATTGGCAAAAGCAATATGCTAATACATATTATTGGTATATACCTTTCAACTAGGTGATAAGATCATGGTTTCTTCTAGTAACCTTCCTCTCCAACTTGATACCCAAGTTTGTAAACTTATTCCCAATTGGATTGGTCCATTTGAGATTACTCAAATCAATTCTCCCATTTCCTACCAGCTTGCTTTCCCTAGTCATATGCGGATCCATCTTATCTTCCATGTTTCAAAGTTAAAACCCCTTTGTTGCTAAGCCATCTTACTTTTCCACTTGTGTCCTCTCCCTTTTATCCCATCAACAACATGAGGAATATGAAGTTGATTGTATACTTGCACATTGTGACATCCAACGTGAATGTCAATGACACATTGAATATAGGTCTTTTGGGAAGGGTATCCCCTTCATGATGCTTCATTCTCATCTCCACAATCCACATACACCTCTACAAGAGTTTGAGCATTCCATGGTGACAAGGACGTTATCAACTAGCAGTGGGGGAGTATGTAATAATATAGAGTTAGTAAAAAAGTTAATAGAAGCTAATGAGTTAGTAGTCTAAGCTAAATATAGCAAAAGGAAGTAGAAATAGCCTAAGAATGTGCCAAATGTGCTAAATTTGTTTTTAATCCAATCCGATGTCTACTTTGACTTCAGCTTCTAATGCTCCTACAATCACTTCTCCATCTTTGGGTTCATCTACAACTATGATTTCTTCTTCTACTTCTATCCTATCTTTAGCCTTTACACTTTGCTTTACTCCACTTCAGAATTACAATATTGAATAACAACACATTGCAAATGATTCCTTTCATAAGTAGAGCACCTGATAGTTACCTAACAACATATTGTTCTATAACAAATTTACCAACCTACAAATCTGAAATGACAAACCACCTCTTCATATTTGCCTCATCAAATCTCAAATCTGTTTCTAATCCAATCCAATGTCTACTTTGAATTCAGCTTTTAAACCTAACGCTCCTACAATCACTTCTCCTCCATCTTTGGGTTCAAATACAACTATGATTCTTCTTTTGCTTATATCCTATCTTCAACTTAAACTGAAACTAAAGTTATCACTACATTGATTATGTTCTCCTTCTTTATTCCAACTTCTTCAATGACTTCAGAAAACTCACCCAAAGACACCTACACTCCCACCTCTATTTCTTTGCATTGGGTTCCTATGTTTACACTACTACAAATTTTATCTAAGTTTGATTTGGGTAGATCTAATCTAAGACTCACATTGTCTCCTATCTCCAACATCTTCATATCTACACAGTCTCTTAAGCAAATTAACTATTTGTTCATGTCAACATCCTTTGCCTTTCTTTTCCTCATCTTTTGCACTAGCAACTTCAACTTGTGCAGTCTTGCTTCCTCCAACTTAACTTCAGCTTTAGTACTAAGCATCACCTTTACTCCTATAATGACTTCTTCTCTTGAATCCGCTCCATTTCTCAGAATTATCTTCTCCTTACTTTGCTCTACTTCCAATTCATTCTAGCATATCTCCAACTCACTCAAATTCCACTTTCAATGCTTCCTTCTCCTCCATGTACTAGACCAATTGAGCTTCCACAGTTCTGAACAAACCTTGCAACCTTTCTTCCTCTTGTTGTCTAACTATCAGCTCTCATTGCCATGCTTGATCCTTTTCCACTACACTCTTCCTCAGACTCTCCATCTCTTGCTCCATCACAATAGTGATTGCCTTTGAGTGTATAATTTCCAACCTCGCATTTAGCAAATTCACCCTTCATCTTCTTGAACGACACCTTTTGCTCCTTCAACTTTGATGTTTGTCATTCAAGCTCTTCACCGTGCTTCAAGGAATTCTCTTGCAAGTTATCAAAACTCTTCTTTCAAAGCACTACATCAACCCAGATTTCTTTGGCTTCCTTCTCTCCTTGGCTTAACTTCTTCCTCAACTTTGAGGCCTCTTCACTCAAGTACCTCACTACTTGTAGTTCATCCTTGAATTCAAGATGCACTTTCTTCAACTCCTCTTTCCTCTTTTGTAGCTGCAACAACAAAGGATAGATGATCTTTGATAGATAGGTAACCCCATTGAATACTCCTTCATCTTTGCATTCTTTGGCTTTGGTTGTTGCTTCTTTGATTGGTGTCTTACACCAAAGTTGCAATCTTTGCACCTTCAAAGTCACTCTGTTTGAGCTTTCTCCCTCCTTTTCAGCTTTACTTAGACTTGCAACTACAACCTGCACACTTCTCTTGATCTTGTTGCCCTTGGAAATGCCAAGGCAGCCTCTTTTGCTCATTCTTCTCACAAATCTACAACAGGTAACTCCAAAAAGGCTCATCTCCACCTTCCATATAATTGATCATCTCATAGAACTCCCATTCTTCTTCTCCTGCTGCTTTTTCCACCA
This sequence comes from Lunularia cruciata, assembly GCA_948567375.1. Classification (NCBI taxonomy): domain Eukaryota; kingdom Viridiplantae; phylum Streptophyta; class Marchantiopsida; order Lunulariales; family Lunulariaceae; genus Lunularia; species Lunularia cruciata. The sequence continues at coordinate 70,350,102 of OX419755.1, read as the reverse complement.
ATTGTTGGACTTTGAGTTCTCCTTCACTCTTGCTGTTGGACTCCTTACTCTATAGAGTGAACTCTTCTTCCTCTCCTAAGTCCTCACACTTTGACTCGGCTTCTCTTTTTTATTCTTCCTCCAAAGATTCATTCTTCATCACCTCCATTTCTAGCTTTGAATTCAGCCTCCTTGTCTACTATGGTTGTAAAAGACCAAGACCAAGGAGAGAAATAGGAGAATTGAAACTCACATTGGGACACTTGAATGAAGGAAAACTCCAAATGCCTATCATTACTTTGGCTTTGGTATTTATAGGTAGCATACAAGGCCCTTAAGAAGCTTCTCAAGAAGCTTCCTTGAGTCACTTTCTTAGAGTGCAAGCCAAGTTAACTAGGAAGCTTCTCAAGAAACCTCCTTCTAGAAGCCACCTACTTGGCGTGCAAGCTAAACTAGTTAGAAGCTTCTAGAAGCTTCCTTCTAGAAGCTACCTACAAGCTACCTACCTACCTAGAGCACAAGTTAACTAGTCAAGAAGCTTCCCAAGAAGCTTCCTAGATGCTTTTGGAATATTCTAGGCTAATTTGGCTTATTCTATATTTTGTTAGTCTTACTAACTATGTCACTAAACTCCATATTGTTACATATTCCCTCACCGCTAGTTTTTGATGTGCTCATTGCAATTGAAGCTTCAAACTCCTGGATGGACGTCTATGCATTCTAAAGGTGAGAAAGAGGTTCCCACGTGGCATCATGAAGGGGATAACCTTTCCAAAGGACCTTGCACTCCTTATGTTGATGGTGTCCTTGTTGGATGTGGCAACGTGCAAAGATACGATCAACTTTGTACTCCTCATGATCATTAATAGGGATAGGGAGAGGAGGAGGTTGGACTCAAGAGGAGAAAGAAGAGGGGTTAGGAACAAAGGGTTTCAACTTGGAAACATGAAAAACAGGATGGATTTGCATATGACAAGGCAAGGCAAGTCAATAAGCAACAAGAGAGACAAGTTGGGTGACATCAAAAGGTCCTATCCAATTAGGGGCAAGTTTACAAACTTGGATATCAAGTGGGAGGGGTGGATTACTAGAGGATAGCATAACTTTATCATCGACTTCAAAGGTGAGATCACAACAATGGTGGTCCACATATTTTTTTGACGATTCTGAGCAACAAGGAGGTGAGATTTGGCTTGTTGGAGAGATTTGGATATGGTGGTCAAGAAGGTTGAAGTATGAGGGACCTGAGATAGAGGAGGAGCAAGTAGAGAATTTAGGACAAGCAAATCTTGGCCAAATTTGAGAAAGAAAGGAGAGAATCCAGTGCTTGCTTGTTTAGAATTGTTGTATGCAAACTCCACAATTGCAAGACATTCATCCCAATTGGTATAGTGAATGTTGACAAAGGCACAAAGCATATCTTCCAAGGTGTGATTTGCATGTTCAATTTGTCCATCATTTTGAGGATGATAGGCTATGGATAAAGCAAGCTTGGTGCCAAGTATCTAGAAGAAGGCTTGCCAAAACTTTCCGATGAAGTGAGGATCACAGTTGGAGATGGGTACATGTGGCATCCCATGATGTTTGAATACATTATTGAAGTAGAGTTGCTCCAAGGTTAAAGCATCCACAATATCAAGTGCCAAATGGATTTGCTTACTAAGCTTATCCACAAACACCACAATTGTTGTATTACCTTGTTGTGTCTTGGCTAAGGAGGTGATGAGATCTAAGCTCACATGTTCCCAGTGAGTAGTTGGAATGGGAAGTGGCTGAAGGAGTCCACTTGGCTGTTGGTTACTGGCCTTGTTGCGTTGACAACTCTCACACGATCAGACAAACTCCCAAACATCTTGCGTCATGTTGGGCCACCACCATTGGCATTGGAGGGTACCCAAGGTCTTATCCACCCCCATGTGACCAACTATCATGGGCTTCTTGAAGGCACACAAGTTGGAAATCATCTTTGGTTGGAACATAGATCCGGTCCGCATGGAATAGAAGGCCTTCCTTGAAGGAGAAGGTGTTGTACTCTTTGTCACCTATTGTCAGACAACCATGTACCATTTGGAAGAAGGGATCTTGTTGTAGAGCTGACCAAAACTCATTATGGACCTTGGGGTCAATTGACACTATCGTAATTGCCACCGTGATGAGAGGAAGAGACTTCAAATCAGGTCGTCGTGATAGAGCATCAGGGATTATATGGAACTGACCTGGTTTGTACTCAAGTTTGATGTCAAACAATTGGAGTTGCTCTTCCCATCGATGATGTTGACTCTTCATGTGTTCCAAGTGTAAGGTCTACAACAATAGCTTGTGATAAGTTTTCATGACCACTTGTTTCCCCAAGAGGTAATGCCTCCATACCTTGGTGGCATATACCATTGCAAGTTGTTCTTGATCTTGAGCAGAGTAATTTCTTTTAGTGTGTTTAGTTTGCAAGACACAAGCAATGGGATGTAGTCCATCTGGGAATTCTTGTTGCAACACAGCTCCAATTGTAAAGTTAGAAGCATCAAAATCAACCACACAAGGTAGTTGAGGATCATATGGTTAAAGAATGGGTCTTGAAGACACCATATGCTTTAACTCTTGGAATGCTTCTTCATGCTTGGTGGTCCACTGGAAACTTGAGTTCTTTCCCAAGAGGTCCATCAATGGTGCATCCACATGAGCATAAAAGTGGATGAACCATCGGTAAAAATTGGCCAATCCATTGAATGCCCGTACTTCTATAGCATCCTTTGGAGTAGGCCAGTCAATAATGGCCTTGATCTTCTCTTCTTCCATCTTGATCTCCTCTGATGAGATCTTATGACCCAAGAAGGTAACCTCCTTTTGCCAAAAGGCACACTTTGACTTCTTGCAGTAAAATTTTGATTGTTGTAGTCGTCTTAGGACTTCTCGCATATGATTCATGTGTTCCGCCTCTATCTTGCTATAGATTAAGATATCATCCAAGAACACCACTACAGACCGATCCAATAGTCCCTCCAACACCCGATGCATCTGATCCATGAAGACTATTGGAGCATTAGTGAGTCCAAAAAGTAGAACTCTCCACTTGAAATGCCCATACCTTGTACAAAAGGCAGTCTTTCGCACATCTTCTCTCTCAATAGGAATTTTCCAATACCCACTACAAAGATCCAACTTGGAAAAGTAGTGTGCTCCACTTAGTTGATCAAGCAGGTCATCGATCCGAGGCAAGGGATATGCACTCTTCACGGTTTGCTTATTGAGCCCATGGTAATCAATACAGAAATGAAGTCCTCCATCCAGAAATGAAGTCCTCCATCTTTCTTTGGAACAAATAGTACCGGTGCTCCCCAAGGAGAGGTATTATGTCGTATGAAATCCTTCTCCAACAACTTTGTAAGTGTTTTTCGCAACTCCTCCAACTCCTTTGGTGAGAGCCGATAGATTGGTCTACTCACTGGAGTACTCCTTGGCAATAACTCAATCTTGAAAGGCATACCTCGATTGGAAGGTAATCCCTTTGGCAGATCATCCGGAAACACGTCCGCAAACTCTTGAACTATCTGATCAACCGTTGCTTGATGAGGCTCTTGGCCCTCCTTGGATTGTTCTTGTGCAATCGACTTGATTCATACCATGAATACATACTTATCTTCCTCCAAAGCTTGCTCTATGGCTGCTTCACTAACAAACTTCCCTTCCATGGACTCATCGCTCTTCCAAGCTTGCTCCATGGTTGCCTTCCTAGCAAACTTCCCATCTTGGGACTCATCTCCCTTCCAGATTTGCTCTATGGCTACCTTCTCGACAAACTTCCCATCTTGGGACTGACTTTTCTTAAGTGTCTTACTTAGAGATGCCAGACAATCTAATTGGAAATTCCTACCTTGGTGTTGGACTTGAATTTGTCATTGGGTCCAAATGAATTGAACCTTATGACGTTCAAGCTAAGGTAGACCCAGAATGATATCATAGTGTAGAAGTGCCACTACAAACCTCATACACTCCAAATACTCCTTCCCAATCTTGAAGGTAATAGGATGTGAGGTGCGGAATGCAGAACCCTTTCTACCATCCGCCATCATCAAACTACTTCCAAACACTAGATTGATAGGAATACCCAATTCCTTTGCTACTTGCATAGACATGCAATTCTCTGAACTTCCAAAATCAACCAAAATCCTACAACCCAAATTAGATATTGTACCTTGCAAGTGAAGCAAACTTGCATAAGTTGAGCCTTCAATCCCATTGGAACTAATCAAGCTCCTAGTAGGTGGTTCAAAATCTCCTACTAGGATTCCTCATTTCCCTGATCATTCTGTTCCACAATCTCCATTTGGGCAATTTATTGAGGTTGCCCATTCCTAAGTGGGCATTCAGCAATGCAATGTCCAACTTGGTGACCATAAAAACAACCTCCATTTTGTCGCAATCTTTTTCTATCTGTTGTACCAAGTGGTTTCCATTAGATAGCATCAATTTGTGCTTTGTTGGTCAATTGGTGTTGGTTCTTCCACCCATGCATAGTGTATTGTAGGCCTTGTGTAGGTCAAGGGCGAGACCAAGTTGTTGCAACCAAGGAATCAAAGCGCTCAACCGATTGCATGGCTTCTTCTATGTTTTGTGGTTCTCGTATGGTCACCTCCAATTTGGTTTGTGACTTCAATCCCCGTGCAAATTGATCTAGAACTTCACCTTCTTGTATATCTGGAATTTGCATGATGATGTTTTGAAATTGTATGATGTAGCTCCTTACTTAGCCAACTTACTTCAACTCCGCCAATTTATCTTGTGCAGCACGGGTGGCATTTATAGTTTGAAAGTGACCCATTATTGCATCCTTGAACTCTGCACATGTCAAAATTAGTGCAACAATTTGTTATTCAGCTTGCTCCACTCAAAATTGCTACCAAAGTTTTACCACACCATCTAATTGGCTAGAGGCCAAGAGAATTTGTTACCATTCATCTTGAAGATTGGTGGCTTCAAAGTAATATTTGCAGTCAAACACAAAATTCCTCACTGTGCTCGGAAGATTCTTGCCTTCAAACACCTTGGGTTTTGGAAATCAAATGCAATCTTCTCTATCTTGAATTGGCGCTCTCTCTATATGTTCTTGTTGTTGCTAATCTCTTTCATCCAGCAATCAAGTCAGGTGCTTGATTTGTTGTTGCATCGCAAGGATGACATCTGGTATTGCCGCCATAGCTACTACTCTATCTACCTACTTCCACTTTATCTAATTGATTAACATATAGATGCAACACGTCCATTATTCTCCATAAGTTACAACCGGAAGTATCAAGGGTTCCTCAGACATGGTGATCATTTGTAGAAAATCCTGCCTAAAGCACGAGGTGATGAATTGTGTGAAATGATGCTTAGGTAATATCTGGACATGAAAATCCTAATGGTTTGGCAGAAGTGGAAGATAAATTCCATCCATCCCATTCCTGCTCTGATACCAATGTAAAAGACCAAGACCAAGGAGAGAAATAGGAAAATGGAAACTCACATTGGGACACTTGAATGAAGGAAAACTCCAAATGCCTAGCATGACTTTGGCTTTGGTATTTATAGGTAGCATACAAGGCCCTTGAAAAGCTTCTCAAGAAGCTTCCTTGAGCCGCTTTCTTAGATTCCAAGCCAAGTTAACTAGGAAGCTTCTCAAGAAGCTTCCTTCTAGAAGTGACCTACTTGGCGTGCAAGCTAAGCTAGTAAGAAGCTACCTGCTTGGAGCGCAAGTTAACTAGTCCAAAAGCTTCCTAAGAAGCTTCCTAGATGCTTTTGGAATATTATAGGCTAATTTGACTTATTATCTACTTTGTTAGCCTTACTAACTACGCCACTAAACTCCATACTTTTACAATGGCGGCAATGGCAATATTCTTCCTTTGGGTCTACTTCTCTTTCTTGGCCTTGGGATGTCCACCAAAACTATCTTCTCCTTCCCACTCCTGATGTAGTGGCCATCACCTTCTATTTATCATCCATTCTCCAATAGTTAATCCTTTGACCTATCCTCTCGTGCAATTACTTTGCCCAATTCATTACTTCTCCTACAAACATTTGGTGAAACAACATAGCTTGCTACTGTGGTGCCCACATTTTTTGTTTTTTCCAAAATAAAGGAGAAGAAGTGTATAGAGAAGTCGGATTGCGCCTGTATGGCCAAAGAAGGCAAAGAAAATTGTCTTCGGAATGAAACCCGAAGTAAAGTGACTTTGGGTCATAAGGCGAAGTACTCTGAAATGCCATGTCAGCATACAATACGAAGTAAATTGTCTTCGGCTTGGAGGGAGCTCAACCCGAGGCAAAGACAGTCTAACAACCTTTTGTCAGGGCGAGAAATTCAAGAAGGAGCCATTTCAAAACTGGTGGCTCATACGCGCAAAGGTTGAGTGATAGTGACAGGTGCATGCCGGAGGTATGATTTCTCGGTAGAAACTCGAAGCGACAGAAGACAAAGAAGTGCAACTCTATAAAAATCGAAACTGCAATGACAAAATGTCAAGCAATTTTCCTTCGCCGTTGAGAAGTCGTCTTGTAGGTGATTCGGGAAAGGGAAATAGAGTTGGACTCGTGTTAGTGCGCAAGGGAGAAGTTGTGAGAGAGAAATCGAGAGACAGTAAGAAAGCAGAAGAGATGGGAGGAGGGAAGAAGAACTCTAAATTTGCAGTGAGAAATCATGCAATTTGGAGATTAGATATAGTAGCGAGGATCGAAGTCTTGAGCCGACTTCAGATCACTTTTCTGGCATGGAATTGGAACGTAAGTTTTCCATGATTCATGACAGAAATCATCGAGAGTAAATGTCTCGATGGTCCCGAGGAAGAAGGGAAGAGAGGAAATCGGGCTCGCTGGACAGAGTCGGATTGGGGACTCATACTCAGGAAGGAGGCAGGATCGGAGCAGGGAGCCACGTTCTTGGGGAAAGGAGAGATAGCCCAAGAAACGCAGGAGGTGAGAGATGCCTTCTCGTCAAAGAGGACAAAGAATGGGTATAAAGTTGAGAGCTACAAAGACCTTGTGAGGAGAGGAATTGTGAGTGCACTAATAGCCCTCCTGAAGCCGGAGAGAACTACCTATGTGATGAAACACCAAGCGGTGTTCTTTCACAAGTTATTTGCAGGAGAACCAATCAATTGGGCAAGGTGCTTTCATGGAAGAACGAGGCAGATGGTGTGGAATCTGCAGGATAAGTCGCCTCCACACTACATCGTACCATTTGCAGCACATTTTTACCTTGGGTTAAATCTGCTCAATTTGGCGGAGCGTAATCGAATGGTGTCTCATTTCCATCCTGATTTGAGAAGAGAAGTCAACGTGGAGGAGCAACAATACATTCTCCAAATCTGGAGCACGGACGATTACTACGCGAAGACAGGGAAGAACATGGAGGTCGTTGAAAGTACCCCGACAAAGAAGAGAACTCGGCAAGTAGAAGCCGAAGAAAACAAGAAACCTCGGAAAATGCAGAAAAATAACCCGAGGCGAGGAATGGTGGTGATTGAGTTGGAAGATGAAGACTCAGAAGGCAAAGCCAAGCTCAAGACGGAGGACTCGGAACATGAGGAGGAACCTGAGCTGACATTGCAAAGTGGAGATACGAGCAATGACAGTGAGGAAGGAGGAGAGATGACATTGGTACCAGCGGTTGAAGAATACGAAGAAGAAATGCAAGCCGAAGTAGAAACCGAAGACAATGCGGCGCTGGAAGACAAAGTACCAGTGTGCGAGGAGAAGAAGATCGCAGTACAGCAAGGAATTTGCTCAAGACGTAAGGCGAAGTGTGAAGCGGGACCAAGTAGAGTGAAGGAAGAGGTAGAAGGAAGCTCGGGCAGTGAGGCATCGATCCCAATACGAAGACTCCAGAGAAGAAGGCGAGTATCGGGAGAACACAAGGAAAGAAGAGAGACCACTCCACGGGAGGACGAAGTTGCCAGTAATGGAGTAGATTACCTGCAGATGGTAGTATGCACGCTGTTGGTGAAGATGGAGAAGAAGAAGAAGGAGATGCAGTCTACTTATCCAGAGGTAAAGACTGTGTTGCAGGTCTTATCAAGATTAGAAGAAGAAAACTCGGAGTTGAAGAAGAGTATAACCTGAGGTGAGGAAGAGAGAGAAGTACTGCGAGCAGAAGTAGTTGAGAGGAGTCAGGTAATCAAAGACCTGAAGAGAGAAGTGAGTTATCAAGAAGATCTTGCGAGGAAGAGTGACATCGCAAGGGAGAGACAGGTAGCGGAGCATGAAATCTTGAAGTAGCAGTTTGCTGATTCAAGAGTCGAACTTATCCATGCTATGGCGAGGGTAGCATCGAAGGATCAAGAGCTCGATCGAGTGATGGAGAGTATGGAGGAGAAGAAGCAACTCTGGCAGCAAGAGTTGGCTGCGAGATATAGAGAAGAAGAGAGATTACGAGAATTACTTCATAATCAGGAAGAGAAGGTTGAACAGAAGGAGAAAGAGAAGGAAGCGGTGAAGGCCGAATTTGAAGAAGAATTGGCGATGTACAGAGAAGAATGGCTTGCAGATCGGGAACGCAAATGCAAGACAAGATTGGAGCCATTGAAGGAAATAGTCCTCAAAGTGAACGCGATGTTAAGTACAGAGGCCAGCGTTCAAATTGAAGAGACAAGATTGCACGAGTTGAAACTGTTGGTGCAGGAGACGAGGCAAAGACAAGCGAAAGACACCGAGATGAATGCTTTGTTGATTAAATTGAGAACTTGTGTAGATAGGAAGATATTAGAGGTAGAAGACAATATTGCGATTAGATTAGACTTAGTGAGAATAGAGTTAGAAAAGCTTTGGCAGGATGTTAAGGCAAAACCCGAGGTAGATAACATAGGGATCCAAATGTCTTCGGAGTTGCCCTCAGAGACATTAGGGAAGAGTGGGTCGAATGATGAAGAGTTAGATAAACTACCCACTAGTGCAATTTCAGATCAGGAAAGAGAATTGCTGGATCTGGTAGAAGATGTAGGAGATCTAAAACCCGAGGACAGAGTAGTAGGAAGTACGATTACTTCGGGTTCGCGTTTGAAAGCCAAGGAAGAAGTAGACATGGGATTGGATTAGTAACCGATTTGAGATTTGAAGGGGCAGATATGAAGAGGTGCATTGTCATTTCGGATTTGCAGGTTAGAACAGTTGTTGTAGAAACGGTATAGTTGTTAGAACTGTCAATTTGCTTCACTATTTAAGAGTGGCATTCGCAGTATCAGGTTGTTCAGTGCTCATTATTTCTGAGAAGAGATAAAGCGAAGTGCTGTGAAGCAGTGCTCGTCGCTTGAGCTTGATTCCGAGTATCAATTTTGCAATTGTGTTTGTGAGTGTTTGGAGAAATTTGAAGTGCAAGTCAGAGTGCTTGTTGGATGTTGGATTCCATAGCCTTGATCTTCATTCTGTGTGTTTGATCCTGAGTGAAGTGCAATCGAAGCAATGCCTTGACAGATCTGAGAGGAATTGTAGTGTTGGTAGTATTTTGCATTTGTGAGTGCAGTGCGAAGTTGATGTGAAGCAATTTCAATCGAGGAAGTTGTGCCTTCAGTGGAGGGGTGGAACACAATTCTGAGGCAAAGTCGTTTTGCAGTGAAGTGCCGTTTTCAGGAGAGCCTGAATCATCACAAATCAAGATTGTTTGGAAAGATTTGATGGAGTTGTGATTAAGAAGTATGAATTTGTGACAAGACTGTGAGTCAGTGCTTGTTACTCTCTTCTGGGTGTGGTTTCTAACTGAGAGATTAAAGACGCAACCAAGAAGAACCAAAATGGTTACTTTGCTTTGTATTTGACCAATTCTGACTCGTATCTCTGCGGGAACAAACTTTACTTACCCAATTACCGCAAAAGTGATATTTGCCGGGTTGTCACAGCTACATTGTACATAGGTGGTTTGCTCTAGCTTAGACATGGCCATCATCATGCTGACTATCCCTCTTCCTACTAGGTCTCTATAGTTATCCACCTTGTACCCATTCTTGGTGCAAAGTGCATTGAAAGAATTCCTCACCTTGGCTATTTCTTCAAAAACCACACTTCCAATAGAAGTTGACTCCTCCTACTACCCTTGATTCTCTCTCCAAGACTAGTCTCCAATCCAACTCAAAAAATAGAGCTGGATTCCCTCTCTTTCCCTCTATCTTGGGACCGTCTTACAATTGCTAGCATTAATTTCTACCATGAAACTTGGAAAGCTCAAATTCCAATTTCATGCCAACAACGTGATGCAAAGTCTACTCAAGACTCAATCCTTACCACTATGTCTAATTGAGAAATTGCAAGACCCCTCGCCACATTTTTCTTATTTCTCTTTGGTGGCATTGTGTGCTTCCTCACTCTTGGTCTTTGAAAGATCTAACCGTCCCCAAAACCCAAGTTCCTATCTTGTTTGAAACAACTATTGAGAGGCATGGGCTATCATCATGACATTGCAGAACTCCCTTGATGAAGTCTCAATCTTATAGTTTTTTGCTGATTGGTCATTCTTCAATTGATCTTCAATTCACCGGCTAATTTGCATGTCTATTTTCTGTCACTCTCAATGTCATCTTGATCCCAAGGTAGTCATTTCCTTTACACATACTTTCTTGATTGGCTAGACATGAGGAAGGGTTTTTATAGGTTCTTTGGATCAGGTTGTTCATCCCAATATGAAGTCCCCTTACTTTCATAAGTCCAACCAGAGTCCTTTTAACTTTGTAGACTAACCCGCGGTAGACTCAAACCCAAGGTAGACTTCTTTGAGTTTATGCCAAACACATGATTCTTCTTGTTTCTTCTTCAATAAGCTTCAATGCAGCTTCAACAATACACTTCTTCTTTAAAACTCATCAAAAAAATGTGGGTACTACATACCCCTTCCCTTGAATGTGAGAATCCACATGAACATTGGCTCTGGGTTCTTTGTGCAATATAAGTCCACAATTCAATATTTTTGAACTGTCTACCCATTCACTCAAGTGGCAAAAGGATTTCCATCCAAGTTTGCAAGTTGAATAGAGCCATTATCATAAATGTGCATGACATGATAGAGCCCTATCCACCTTAAGTGCAGCTTGCCTGGAAAAAATATTTGGCAATTGTCATATAACGGCACCAAATTTCCTTCTTGAACAATGGTAGGCTTTATTTGGTTATCATGCCTGACTTTCCACTGATCTTGTATTTCCTTTTTGGTTTGCATTGCATTATCTCTCTTCTCTTCTAACCACATTAGTTGATAGATCCAAAGATCTTGACTTTCTTCCTCCGATAATCATTCTTCACAAAGGATCCAATATGACGGTACTTCAAATTCAATTGATAGTATGGGATGCAATCTATATGTCAAGAAATATGGATTTTGTTTGGTTGTCATCTTTTTGGTGGTTCTATATGCCCACAAAGCTGCTAGAAACTTTGTATCCCAATTATAGGCATAATTGATAGTCAGTTTATCCAAAATTTTACACAACAATCCTTTTGCTTTCTCTGTTAATCTATTGGCCTTTGGGTTGTTAGGAGTTGTCTTCCAATGTTTGATTTGGAAGTTCTTGGTTAATGCCTCAACAAGTAAGGTTAGAAAATGAGTTCCTTGGTCATTGACCAATTCCAAAGAACATCCATAACATGAAATGATGTTTTGGACAAATAAATTAGCTATAGTTTCCACATCATCTCTCCAAGTTGTTGTGGCTTCAATCATCTTGGTACCATAATCAGTGCACACAAGATGTTTCTCTTCCTCATGAACTAGGTCATTGGTTGTATTGGACCCACAAACCAATTCCCCATTTCTCAAATGGGGCCAATGGCAAAATGGGTCTCAAAGGCCACTGGGAAGTAGCCATAGGCTTTCCTGTTCTTTGACAAGCATCACAACTTTGGATATAGGCTTGAGTATCCTTGTACATTGTAGGCCACCAATACCCAATGAAAGAATTTCCTTTATTATTATTCTTTGGGGTAAAGTGTCCTCCCAATGCTTTTGAGTCTAAGGACTCAATTACTCATCCAATTTTGTATGCTTCCAAGCATCTCCAAAGTACTTCATCTTTACCTATTTTACACAAAATGTTGTGCTTCAGCAAGTACCGTCCCATTTGCCTGAGAAAGACTGCCTTTTGCTCATGTTCTAGTAACTCAAGACACTAGAAAGTATGCAAATAGTGATATTCGGTCGCATACCTCATACTTTGCATTGCTATGAAATGATATAACTATTTGTCAAGAAACCGATCATCTACTTCCAAGTCTTGGTCTTGAGTTTCTAACCTAGATATGAAGTTTTCATTTGAATGTAAAGCTCCCTTCCTTACTTGTACAGTGTATGGGAATTCTTGTAACAACAAGATCCATCTTGCAATTCACCCAAACACATCCGCCTTTTTTACCAAATGTTGCAAAGCATAATGGTCCACATAGAAGAAAAACTTGTATCCCAACAAATAGTGGCAAAAATTCTTACAAGCATACACCATTTTGAGTGCTTCTCTTTCAGTCATCAAATAGTTATTTTTTGCAACTGAAAGTTGTTGGCTAGCATAGTAAATCAGATAGTTTTTCTTCTTCTCATCCTTCTAGCTTAAGACTACTCCAATTGCCATGGACAAAGTGTACACATCCACATGAAAATGGATAATGGATATCCTAATTTGGGGCCCTCATAACAAGTGCTTCAACCCGTTTCTTCTTCAACACTTGGAACACTTCTTCTTGTTCTGCTTCCCATAAATAGTCTTTGGACTTCTTCAAAAGGTTTGTTAGTGGTGCAGCAAGCACCATATAATTTGATACAAAGTGTCTATAGTAGCAGATATGTCCCAAGAAGGCTCTCAACTCCTGAATGTTTTTAGGGGATTCCAAAGCTGAGATCACTTTTACCTTCTTGACATTGACTTCAATACCTTGGCTTGAGACCTAATGCCCCAAAAGAATTCCTTCTTTCATTGCAAAGGAGCATTTCTTTGAGTGTAATGACAAGTTGGAAAAATGACACCTTTCAAAATTTTGGCAAAGGTAATCCAAATGTATTTCTCTTTGCCCAACACACAAAAATCATCAATGAAGTCTTTCAAAAATTTCCACAAAAAAATTTTAAAAGTCACATTCATCATCCGTTGGAAAGTAGTGGGAGCATTGCACTACCCAAAGGGCATTTGATTGTATGCAAAGGTGCCCCAATCAGTAGGGAATGTGGTTTTATCCTTATCTTCTTCTTGAATGGATACTTGATTATAGACTAAAAATTCATTGAGAAAACTATAGCAAGGATGACCAGCTACTTGGTCTAAAATAGTATCTATGAAGGGCAAAGGATGATGATCCTTTCTTGTAACTACATTCAATTTTGGAAATCTTGGCACACTCAAATCTTCCCTATCTTCTTCTTTCAAACAATGAAAATGGGAGAAATCCATTCATTTCTCAAGATTAGAAAAATTATATTGGCTCCCAAGTACCTGTTGATCTCATCTTTCACCAAGAGCAAGTACTTTGGGTTCAAGCAATATTGTCTCTACCATACCGGAATTCCACCTTCAACAAGATCAATCCAATGTCCCCCAAATTGTTTGGGAATACTTGGCATTTTATCAATAGACCATGCAAACACATCTTGGTACTCAATGAACAAGGTAGTGTATCCTGCCAACTCGTCTAAAATGACTATCTTTGAAATTTTCAAAAAAATATACCTTTGGATAGAACAATATCTTGATAGTAATCGGGGTTGATGGCTCCTTCAACATGACTCACTCGGCTCATTCCAAGTTGTATGGAGTTCAAAATCCCTTCTTCCAAATCATTTTCAACCATGATGATGTCATAATGATCTTCGTCTTTGATCTCTACCTTGTAGCAGTCTAAATAATGGACTTGGACTTCTTCATTTGAGTCTTTGCAAGATGAAGATGATGAATCTTTGGATTCATCTTCATCTTTTGATGAAGTTGTTTCCCCAAGGTGGAGAACCTTTGTCCAACTCACTATCACTAGCTTTTGATCTTCAAATGAGATGTCCTTAAACCTCAACGTCTACCAATGCCAATCCACAACAATTTGAGCATTGTACAACCAGGGTCTTTCAATCAATAGTGGATAACCAATCTTAGTCACTAGTCTCAACATGATGTAGTTCAACTTGAAGTGCACTCCTTTGATGATTGTGATTATGTTAGACAACATGCCCATGGTTGTCTCTTGGTCTGATCCGCAAATTTCAAAATTCAGGATGTAGGCTCAAAAGTATGATGCCCCAATCAGTGTGTGGTATCCTCCATCATGACATGCACACCGGAACCCAAATCAATAGGTACTAATGTGATGATGCAACCCGTGATCTTCACATCCACTTTGGGAGATCCTAAATGTTCTTGCTCAACATAATAGATGGCCGGCAATTCCTTCTTGGTCATCACCCTCACTTTCTTGAGTGCCAAAATTAGCTACTTTCTATATAACTTGTTGTCCTCCTATAGTTGCTTAAATGTCACATTGGCCCACATGGATGCCAAGTCCGCAACAATATTATATTGTGGTACTCCTCCCAACTTCACCTTAGACTTTGGGTTAGAAGTCTCTCCTTGTTCCAACCTGACTTTGGGTCATTTCAAAATGGTAACTAGAGTAATGGTGGTCTTGACCCAAGGTTCTTCAGGCTTACCAACCTCCATTTGGATTAGATCCTTGACTTTGGATTGGATATCAGCCAGAAAAACTTGAGGCTTTGTCTTTGCATCCTCCTCTAAATTCATCTCCCAAGTTTTTTGTACCACCTCTTGGATTTTCTTCTGCAAGGCTTTAGCTTTGGCCTTTGCTAGAATTTTCTCCTCCTTTGTAGATAAGATTGCTTTTGGACGTAGGTGCTTGCCTTTCTGGAAGATGAAGAAGTAGTACTTACTTCTTTGGGGTCATGCTTCTTCTTCCTCAAGCGTGTTGCAACTTGCAACACTTCAAGATCTGGCCATTCCCCTTCTGTTGCTGGACTACCTTCTTGAGACCTTCTTCCTCAAGAGTTATGCAATTTACAATGGCATCTCCTTTTGACTAAAGTGCCACTTGCTCAGGAGGAGTTTGTATATACTTGATTGGAGGTTTTGGGTTAGGTGGTTGAGGGCACTAATTCACAACATGGCCCAAACCTTTACAATTTCCATAGTGGAACATACCCAATTTGACGCCATGGCTTAAGACAATTTGGAGACCAATGGCCCATAGAGCCACAATTATAACATGCTCTCGATGCAAAATTTTGAGGCCTATTTAGCTACCCATTGGTAGTCTTCATAGAGGAGCATTATTGTTGTTATACTCCTTGGGTCCATACCTTGGACCTTAGTACAATATGCTCACCTAAGGCTCTACCTCTTGGGTTTGGTACAGTGCCTTATCTTCCTCATTTTGGTCCCAACCTAGAACCCAATCAATTTGCTGCATTAGATATGCAGTTTGGTTCACTCTGTGTTGGCATGGCTTGACTTGCCATACGTAGTGCACCATACATTTGGTCTTCTAGATGAAAGGGCTTTCTTTGATCCTTCATCCCAATCATTTGGATCTTAAAATCCACAAACTCTTTAATAAGAGTCTCTAGCTTAGTATTGGTCTTATTTACAACTTTAGTTGGGAGTGTTAATACTTTCTTTCCTCCTCATCTTCTACTCCTCTTGGCTTTGAGTCTTCTTTGGATTCCAAAGAAGAATTGGAGGACATGGAGGATTCTTCCAAAGAAGAGGAGGATCTGCAAGATGCTCTTTGTTTGTGTTTCTTGCCTTTCTTCTCCAAATTTCTTTGGTTACCAAATAATGAGAGTGGACCGCCTCATATCTAGCAACATGTTTGAGTACCTTGTCTAGGGAAGAGACATTCCTCTCCCTAGCAAAGATTGAATCTCTTATGACAATCCACCAAGGAACTAGATGATGGCTTGGGCATTGGAGTAATCCACCATACCTGATTGCTTTGGCACTTGCTTCAAAAGGGCCATGAACTGGTTAGAGTAGTCTCTCAACTTCTCCTTCTTTCTCTAGTCCAAATCATTGAGTGTTGTGAATACACTCATCTTATAGTCAACTTCCTAGAATTGTTCCATGAAGTTGTCTTCTAAGTCTATCAAGTTGGCTGGTTTGAACCCCTTCTGGGTCACATGGGTATACCAGCTCCTTGCCTTCTTTTGTAGTAGACTTAAAAAAATTTGCAGCCAATCAGCAGAGTCATGCTCCTTGTTGGAAAAGGAGATGACTTCAAATTCTTCAATGAATTCATCAAGAATTTCATCTTGTTCTATCCCTTTTATGCTTTTGTTATACATGTCAAGTGACGAGTAACAAGGTCATTTTATGAGTCTGATGAGTAGGCTGTGGTGGTGCAAAACTTGATGGGCCGAAGGTACTGGCTAATTATTGTGCATCAAGTTCAGCCTAGGGTTCCAATTTTCCAAGTTCAAAATTGGGTTCTCATTAACAAGTTGTTCTTTTTAAGGTACGTTAACTTCAACCTAAGATGGAGAAAGAGGTTCAATATTGTTGAATTTCTCTTTAAGATCCCTTTGAGCTAGTCAAGGAATCATGTGTAAGATATATTGACACTCTTCTTCCATCAGAATTTGGTTTGTCTTCTCACAAATAAATTCTTTTATATAACTGGCTCCCTTGATAGCTTAGGAGGAAGTAGATGTATTGGGTTGCAACAAATATGTCTATTTGCTTGCATCTTTCTTCCTCTTTGGATTTGGGAATGCAAAGTAGCCTTGCCACCTGATCTCATGTTTCTTTTGTTTGAGGTCTTTCAAGGCTTCTTGAACTTCATGAAGAAGTTGCTAATCCAATAACTCCTTTTCAGATTCTTCACTAGTGAATTGGCTCTTATGGCGGTCTTCTTCTTCATGTTGCAAAGTTTGTTTATGAGCCCTCTCTTCCTATTGTTCTCTTGATGCAAACATTCATATTTATTGGACACTCAATTTAAAATTCAGCTTTGTATTCTTCCACTCAAATTTGTATCCCCAGCAATGGCACCAAAAATCATATGACAACCCAACAAGTATCACTTTTATGGTAATCAGAAAGTAACAATTAGTTCCCACAAAGATATTGGTCAAAAATGGTAAAAATACAAGGTAAAAATACAAAGTAAAACATAACAATCACTTCTTCTTGAGTTCATCTTTAATGTCTTAGGTAGAAACTACACCTAGAAGAGAGTAACAAGCACTAATTCATTGTCTTATCACAAATAAACAACACACATAATCACAATTCTTCAAATCCTTTCCAAATTGACACTAATTGTGATGATTCAATTCTCCCAAAGAAGGCTCCTTCACCATGAAATGATTTTGTCTCAAAATTGCATTCCACTCCTCTACTAAAGGCACAAATTCCTCAATCAAAATTGCTTCACATCAATCCAGCAATGTGATCACAATTGTTAAATACTACCAACATTATGATTCCTCACAAATTTTTCAAGGCATTACTTCCATTGCTATCCACTCAGGATCAAACAAATAGAATGAAATCAGAGCTATAGAATCTAGCATCCAACACTAAGACTTGCAATTCAAACTTCTCCAAACATCCATAAACACACATATAGGATTGATACTCACAATTAACCTAAAACTATAAGCATTGAGTTATAGAACTTCACTTTACTCCACTTCAACATTACAGTACTAAATAACAACACATTGCAATGATTCCTTTAAATAGGTATAGCACTTGATATTTACCTAATAATATACCGTTCTATAACAACTTTACAAACCTACAGGTCCAAAATGACAAACCACCTCTTTATATTGGCCTCTCTAAATCTCAAATCTATTTCTATTCCAATCAGATGTCTACTTTTACATCAGCTTCTAAGCCTGATGTTCCTACAATCACTTCTCTATCTTTGGGTTCAACTAGAACTACAATCTCTTCTTCCACTTCTATCCTATCTTCAGCCTAAACTAAAACTGAAATTATCACTACATTAGCTACATTCTCCTTCTTTATTTTAACTTCTTTAGTGACTTCAGGTAACCCCTCAAAGACACCTACACTTTCACCTCTACTACTTTGCATTGGGTTCACATCTTTACACTATTGTGAAGTTTATCTAAGTATGATCTGACTAAATCTGATTTGAGACTCACATTGTCTACTATCTCCAACATCTTCGTATCTACATGGTCTCTTAAGCAAATTAACAATTTTTTCATGTCAACATCCTTTGCTTTTCTCTTTCTCATCTCTTGCATCAACAACTTCAACTCATGTTGTCTTGCTTCCTCCAACTTAACTTTGGCTTAAGTACTCAACATTGCCTTTACTCATATAATGACTTCTTTATTGAATCCGCCTCATTTCTCAAAATTATCTTCTTCTTATTTTGCTCTACTTCCAATTCATTCAAGTACACCTTCAACTTGTCCTCAAATTCTACTGTCAAAGCTTCCTTCTCCTCCATGTACTAGACCAGTTGAGCTTCCATACTTTTGATCAAACCTTGCAACCTTTCTTCCTCTTGATGTCTAACAATCAAGTCTTGTTGTCAGGGTTGATCCTTCTCTATTGCACTCTTCCTTAGACTCTCCAACCCTTCCTGCATCACAATAACATTTGCCTTTGAGTGTATAATTTCCAACCTTGCATCAACAAATTCATCTTTCATCTTCTAGAATGACACCTTCTACTCCTTCAACTCTGATGTCTGTCATTCAAGCTCTTCACCACACTACAAGAAATTCCACTACAAGTTATCAAAACTCTTTTTCCAAAGAACTACATCAATCCAAAGTTCTTTGACTTCCTTCTCTCCTCGGCTTAACTTCTTCTTCAACTCCAAGGCCTCTTCATTCAAGTAGCTTACTACTTATAGTTCATCCTTCAATTCAAGATGCTCTTTCTTCCATTCCTCTTTCTTCTTTTGCAGTTGCAACAATAAAGGACAAATTATCTTTGATAGATAGGTAACCACATTGAATACTCCTTCATCTTTGCATTCTTTGGCTTTGGTTGATACTTCTGTGACTAGTGCCTTACCCTAAAGTTGTGATTGTTGCACCTTCAAAGTCATTCCGTCCAAGCTTTCTCCCTCTTCTTTGGCTTTACTCGGACCTACAACTACAACCTACACGCTTCTCTTTGATCTTTCTGCCCTTGGAAATGCCAAGACAACCTCTCCTTCTTGTTCATCTCCCAACTCTATAGCAGGTAACTCCAAAAAAGGCTTATCTTTGCCTTCCATGTGATCAATAGCCTCATGGAACTCCCATTCTTCTTCTCTTGCTGCTTTGTCCACCAATTGTTAGACTTTGGGTTCTCCTTCACTCTCACTACTGGACTCCTTACTCTACAGAGTGAAGTCTTTTTTCTCTCCCAAGTCTTGACACTTTGACTTGGCTTCTCCTTCTGATTCCTCCTCCAAAGACTGGTTCTTCACCACCTCTATTTCTGGCTTTGGGTTCAGCCTTCTTGTTTAATGTGGCAACAATGGCAATATTCTTCTTTTTGGTCTACTTCTCTTTCTTGGCCTTGGAATGTCCACCAACACTATCTTTTCCTTCCCACTCTTGATGTAGTGGTCATCACCTTCACAAACTCACACGATGTAGTATTGCTCGTCCGCATCCACTATTCTTTGTAAATTAGGGTGAAAGTGGGACACCATCCTTCCTCTCTCCTCCAAGCTGAGTTGGTTCATCCAAAGTAGAAATGGGATGCAAAAGGTACAAAGTAATGGGGCAGTAGGTCCATTCTCCAACTATTAATCATCTAACCTACTTGCTTGTGCAAACACTTGGCCCAATTCATTGCTTCTCCTACAAACATCTGGTGAAAGAACACAACTTGCTACATTGTTACATAGGTGGTTTGCTTTGGCTTAAACATGGACATCATTGTGCTGACTATCCCCCTTTGTATCAGGTCTCTATAGTTATCCACCTTGTATTTGTTCTTGGTGCAAGGTGCACTGAAAGAATTCCTCACCTTGGTTGTTCCTTGTAAAGAGTCACACTTCTGATAGAAGGTGACTTCTCCTACTTCCCTTGCTTCTCTCCCTAAGACTAGTCTCCAATCTGACTCAATCCATCAAGCCATATTTCCTCTCTTTCCCTTTGTCTTTGGACCGTCTTCACAAATGCTAGTAGCAATTTCTACCATGAGACCTGGAAAGCTCAAATTCTAGTTCCATGCCAAAAAAGTGATGCAAAGTTTGCTCAAGTCTTTGATCCTTGCCACTACATCTAATTGGAAAATTGCAATACCCTTCACCATATTCTTCTTATTTCCCTTTGGTGGCATTGTGTGCTTCCTCACTCTTGGTCTAAAAGATCAAACAACCCTCCCCAAAACCCGAGATCCTAACTCCTTTGGGACAACTATTGAGAGGCATGGGATCTTGTGATGACATTTCAAAACTCCCTTGAAAAAGTCTCAATGTTATAGTCTTTTGCTGATTGGTCATTCTTTAGTTGATCTTCAATTGACTGTCCAATTTTACGTGTCTATTTTTTGTCACTCATAATGTCATTTCAATCCTAAGGTAGTCATTTTCTTTACACATAATTTCTTGATTGGCTAGACCTAAGGAAAAGTTGGTACATGTTCTTTGGATTGGGTTGCACATCCCAATACAAAGTCTTCTTACTTTGGGTCCATCTTCCATAAGTCCAACACAAGTTATTTTGACTCTAACCTAAGTTCAACTTCTTTAGGTCTATGCCAGACACACAATTCTTCTCTTTTCTTCTTCATTAAGCTTCAATGGGGCTTCAACAATACACTTCTTCTTTAAAACTTGTCAAAAATGAAAACTGTGGGTACCACAATTCATCATCATACTATCTCTTAAGATCATCCTAAGGCATATGGCTTAATAGAGAGAGTGGTCTAGATGATGAAGAGAATATTGCATAAGTATGGTTGGTAGAGATACCACTTGAAAGATTGGGATCTCCAGTTACCTTGATCTCCATGGGCTATTAGTTCAGTTGGCAAGCCTCCATAGCATCCTTTGCTCTTTACTTTTTATTCTATAGATGAGATTGAGATTTACCTTTAGCCATTTGTTGTCATGTTATTGTAGTTTTGGACTTGGATGATCTAGACATATGGATGAGTGTATGTTCTCAATGGTAGAGATTGTTTGGAGAGTGATGCTAATGGCCTTTGAAAACTTAGCAATTGCTTTGCATATGTATACCTTATGCTATGCTACTATTTGGGGAGGAGGTTATAGACCCTCATCCATCAATTTCATCTAGATACTCCATATATGTATACCAAACTACACCAATGACATTTGATGTTACTACATGCTAACTATCTTGAGAGTGCATGAGGCTTACCTTTTAGAGTCCTCATGATGGAAGGACATGAATGTGTTGTTTGGAAGGATCATGTGTGCAATTGCGTACCATGCCACCTCCCAAACATTGATGGCACTATGGACCCAAGCTTGGCACTTGTACAAGTAGGCTTGCAGTGTATGTTATGTGGTTCTTTTGGTGGAATTGCTACTATGTTGGTGTGTGATATTTTTTTGAGAGGATGGTATATTGTATGTTTGTCCTCCCTTCATGGTGGTCATTCAAGGATAGTGGTTATGTCTTAGATGTACTTGAACTATAGCTTGTTCACCCTTTATGTAAGAGCTTGTCAAAGTGGTCATGCATATCCAAGGTCACACAACATTGTTAGGCCAACATAAGCTCAAATTGAGTGCCTTATTGTGACACTTTCAAAGTTGTGCCTTGTTAGTAGACAACATGATGATGAAGAATTGACCTGCTTAAGTGCTAACATGGAGACACCTCCAATGGTTCAAGGGGTATTCTCAACACAAAATGCAAAAGCTTTCATGTTCATCAACAATTTGAGCTTGTATATTATCAATATGATGCATCATGAAATTGAAGTGGATGAGGTCACTCATATTGAGGGTTCCATTGCTAGTCTATTTGCTAGATTCATTGATGGTTTTAACAATATTATTGCTAGCAAGAATGACCATAATGAACCTACAAGCAACTTGGAGAATTTGCTAGTGATTCTTATCATGTTGGTCTAACTACAACCCGTTATTGTTAGCATTTTTGTGAATATATTCAAGGCTTGTCTTAAACATGTTGGTTGGAGAGAGACTAATATTGAGCAAATTGAGTGGGACAATCAAGAGATTTTTTCTACATACAAAGAAGAACCTATAATCAAGTCTATTATCAATGCATGTAAACTAGATAAGACTGACTTTGCCAAAGGCTGGGCCCCTACCAATGGTCATTTTAAAACACTTTCTGATTTTTGGGGAGGTATCATAGCAGATTTCCCCAATACCACAACTATTGAATCAGATTTTTTATCATTAGATGGGAAAAGAATGAATACCACCATAATTTGACTGATTTCTTGTTAGAAGGAACCTTCAATCAAAATAATTCAAGAAGTTGCAATATCTATAATCAATAGGGAACTTTTGTCTTGTTGTTTAGCTTGTCAATAATGGCTTTTCCCAATGGGTTCTATTTCCCTATATTAAAATTTATTGTTGACATTAGATTAAGTTGATATAGGAATTATAAGGGAAACTCTATTTTAAAGTGGCATGTCTATAGGTCATCACTTCCCACCTCATTGGAGAGAAAAATATAGAGTTTAATTGGTCATCACTCCAACCTTACTACCAAGAGCACACCAAAGCACCAACACTCTAAATATCGAGGCACCTCACACAAATATGATGCACAAATAGGAGTAGAGAATGAAGAGGGTCTAATAACAAGAAATCTAAATAATAATCCTTCATCTTACAAATCCAAACCGGATTGATTCTATCACCACTTGACATTGATGTGATAGGAGCATTTATTTACTCTTTTTCTACTAGGATCGCCAAGAATGGAATCAAATATCATCTCCTAGCCAAAGCTATATAGGTATAAACATGAGTTGAATAATCTTTATTACAACAAGTGAAGGTGGATAAATTGCCTAGTGCATCCATCTAAGAACCACATATCATGTGTTTAATCTTTATTGCATACAATCTTGAAAGGTGGGCTAATTTTTCCAAAAAACTACTAAAAACTCATCTAAATTGGCTAGCTTCACATGTGTAAACTAGTTTCCAAGCCATTCTAGCCCTTTAAAAATGCCAAGTAAGGCCTTTCTTGTTGCCAATCTAAATCCTCTCCAAATAGGCTAACCTTGACTAACTTGGCCACTAACTCACTTTGAGACCTCTAGATGTCTCTCTAACTTTGTCTACCAAAATTTAGCCAAATGAGGTTATTTCTTGTTGCCAATTTGGATTCTATCCCAAAGTGCTAACCTTGACTAACTCGACCAATAACTCACTTTGATACATCTAGATGCCTCTTCAATATTGGCCAATCTCTAATACTTTCTCTATGTTGGGATTGGCCTTCAAATTAGATCTCTACCAACTGTAGTAGACCTCTATTATAGTTGGTTGACCTCCATATTCTTAATTTGAGGGAACAGGTTCTCAAATCCACCTCTAATTTTCCACCTTGGGCCCAATTTTGCATCATTCAACCTCAATTTTACCTCCTTGTGCTCAAATTGGACCTAGTTTCAATGCAATTGAACACCAAAATTTACCCAAATGAGGCTTTTCTTGTTGTGAATTTGAACCCTCTTTATACAAGCTAATCTTGACTAACTCAACCACTAATTCACTTTGAGATCTCCAAATGCCTCTCCAACTTCGGCCAACCTCCAATACTTACTCTACCTTGCAATTTGCCTCCAAATCAAACTTCCACCAACTCTAGTAGACCTCTACTTTAGTTGATTGACCTCCAAATCCCTAACTTGAGGGATCAAATTCTTAAATGCACCTCCAAGTTTGCATCTTGGCCCAATTTTACATCACTCAACCTCAATTTCACCTCCTTGCGCTTAATTTTATTGCAATTGAATGCTCATAGACCTAATTTTGGAAATTTAAGCAGTGCTTCTACACCAAGTCAAAAAATATCTATCAAAATCTTCACATAAATTTGAAAGAGCTCTTGCATACAATCATTCATTCATCCCCAAAGAAATCAAGCAACAATCAAAGGAACCAATAATAAAAGGTACCAACAATCTTCCAAGCCTTGAAATACCACCAACACCCAATTTTCTTGCACTTGATTTCCCCCTATCTCACTTCTTAATATAATATGATGGTCACAAACTCAACTTGAATTAGAAATCAATCACACTCAACTCAATATACTACCAACAATGGGCTCTAATTACACTATCAAGCCACAAACATTCTAGCTAAAGAGACTCCAAGTGATTCACCGCCCCCTATCCACCGTAACCAAGAGCTCAAAGGCTCAATTTCAAGAAGTGAGCTCTTTGGAGCTACAATTTGAAGGTATACATTCAAGACTTGATCTAAAACTCCAACCCTAAAAACATTGTTTATGGCCCATATGAGATTATACCTAATGGTGCAAATAGTAGCTCTAATGGTGTGATAAGGAGCCCTAATATAAAATCTAACCACCACTAAGTAGTCTTTGAGCAACTTTTGCTATAGTTATGACTGCCAAGACTAACACTCCACCATTTGGGCAAACTAACTTTAGTTATGAAAATGTTGTGATATTATTCTTTGGCTCCAAATGATTTACCCAAAGGTTCCTTACTCTAAATATACTTATTCAAAAGGAATTTTGGTCCAAAGGTAATGGAATGTCAAACATTGGCCAAAGAGTCTTCAAGTTCCCCAAATTTATAGAAGGTATAATTGATTGAAGGCCATTGGTACCTAATAGAGGTGTCAAAAACATGAGATACCAATAGATGATTGATTAATGCATGCAAATGGACGATACTTGAGCTATAATATGGGATGTTTATAATATGAAGAAATTTTGCAAGATCAATCTAATCCCAAAATGATCCAAATTCTTAGTGAGGTACAAGTGATTAAAGACCATTGGTACCATAAAGGTTTCAAAACATGAGACACTAATATATAATCTATAAAAAGGAAGGATATTTGAGCTATAATATGTGATGTTTGCAATTTGAAGATAGTTTGCAAGATCAATTTAATCCCAAAGTGATCAAAATTCTCAATGAGAGAGTGAATTTTTAATTATTGGAAAGTGCAATTGCAAATTAAGGTAATCATGTAGAGCCATCTTTGTTTTGTGAGCAAATTTAGACTAACATCATTGTATTTGAAGAAGTATTGAATACAATATTGAAGGAGAGAAGAATTGCAAAGGCTTTGAACCTTCACACTATTACTATCAATAAGTAGGAGATGATGGCACAATAGATATTAATGCATAACCTCCATTTGACTTTCTTGCTCTAGGATTGGACCTTTACAATCATGCATAGTGGTCAAGAGATACAAAGTGTTGCAAGTAGAGAATCGATAATCTTTGGGGAAATTGACATAAGTGGAACAAAGGATACTAGTTTCATATTATTGGCAATGATGCAATAGAAGCAGGTAGACATACTCTCAATTCCTAGTACATTAAGACTGGAAATGTTGAAGATAGTTGCAAAAGCCATCATAATGTATTGGCACCTAAAGAACAAATTATCAATGGTATATTATTGAGACCCAAAAAAGAGGTCTATTATGATGAAAATTATAAAACTCCTCCAAGCATAACAAATTATCTATTGTCTAGCAATTAAGCAAAAAAATTTTGAGAATATTTTGTTGAAGAAGGCATGTATTGGATGTACATCTTGCACAACCATACTCAAAGGATTTACCATTCCTTTGGCAAAAAAGTGCCCATTACATAATGGCTTTTTCTATCCATTTTTATGCAAGTATGAGATTGCTTTCTTTGATAGTAAGTAAAAGATATTTACACTAGCATCATGCATTGGATATTTACTTCTTGATAGCACAAAGAGTGGAAGAGGTTCTTTGGACATTCAAGAGAGGGAAGCAAATATTTGCAAGATGGACCAAGAAGAGCCAATTTTGATAAATACTCCAAGTAAGTTAAAGATGGAGTATCCAAGGCAAAGTCTAATGAGTTGAATTTGAAAGTCCAATTCAGCTTTGACTAGCAAAGTGGTAGGTGAAGAAGTAGAGGTTGAAGAAATATCTTTGTTGACAAAAAACTCTTTAAAAGAAGAGAGAGAAAAAAGGGACATTGAGACTGAGGAAGAAATAAAAGTTTTGCCAACCAAGTGCTAAGGCAAGATATTGACCCAGATATCAAGGACTTGTGTAACTATATATTGTTTAAGCAACCAAGGTTTGAGGTAGAAAAAGATAAAGTTTGGCGATTCAAGCAAGCAAGATTTTGTAATCTCTTGTGCAAGCAAAGATCAAGGAGGAGTAGAAGATCTTATTGTTGATATAAAGACCTTTGATTTTGTAAACTATTAGAGTTTTGTAGGATTTTGTCATATCCACAATGAATTTCTTGGACGAGATTTATCCCAAGTACTCAATGTAGTAGCCAAATCATTAGAGTTTGGGAGAGTTGACATAATAGATGCATATTGCCTTGTGTACTTACAAGAAGATGTCATATTTATGAAGATAGAACTTGCAATACTAGGAAAGAACGTGAGTGATGGATGAGATATAAAGGAGTTTAGAGAGAAAGTTAAAAAGCTTTAGAGTGAAAGCAAAGATTGAGTAGTTGTTGTAGAATCACATTTTCTTTGGCTTAAAAGTTTTCAAGAAGAGCTCAATGATCTTTGGATGAAGTAGTATAGTCTCTTAGTGCACTTTGGAACTCTTGATAATTGAGTTTTGGAAGGAAGAAAAACAAAAGGAGTAAGAGCATTGGACAATGGAGAAGATCAAGCTCAAGGTCCAAGTGAAGTTATATGATATCATAATAGTGAAAGATGCCAAGGTAGTAGCTATGAAGAAAGAGTTAGAACTTAAAAAGTTGCAAATTGGGAGCTAGAAGAGAAGCTAGAGAAGAATCAAGCATCAGTTGTAGGATCGTTTGGACCTATAACTACGATGATGGTTGTTGAAGGAGGAGTAAAAACAAGTTTGAAGGAGGAAATTTCCTTCTAAAGGACTGTCTCCTTTGTCAAAGGAAATGGTTAGGTTGTAATATGACCAATTCAAAGTTGCATTAGGAGAGTATGTAGAGAATACACATTTTGAATCCAAGATGAAAAGATTTCAAGAAGATTAAGAACACACTCATAAGAGGAAAAACAAAGAGAAAGAGGTGCGGAAAGGTAGCAATACAACTTGTTTACCAAGTTTAGCAAAAGATTACAATAGTTAGGGAAAACATAAGGGTAAAGCTACTAAATTTTTTAATAAGTTTGGCATGATAGTAAATAGTATAAAAGACATAGAAATTTCATAATTAGCAATCCTTCATCATTTTACATCCTCCAAGGAAAAGAGAATTTTCCTTTGGAGTCAGTCAAATTTTCCTTTGGCCAAGCTTATTTAGTTTAGACAAACCAAGAATTTGGTTATTAGTCAATTTTAGCTTGTAACTATAGGAAGATAGATTTGCTATTTAAATTGTGGGTCCAAATTCCATATATTCAATTCCAAGAAAGGTAAATAAAGTGAAAGAGCTAAAGTTCATTATCACTTGCTTAATTTTTTTTCTGAAGCATGTGTATACCTTCAAAATTTGTAAGTATTGATAAGTCTTTGTAGTAAGAGTTGTTGAGTGCCTTGTGTTTTTGATCCATTGTATCCAAAGAAATCCTTTGGAAGCAATACCTTGATGTGACTCTTTGTGTTATAGTATCAAAGTAATCAAAAGATGAACATAAAAAGACTTATCTTTGGATGAAGTCTCACCTTCTTGAAGATATATGCCTTTAGGGAAAGACAAAAGATGTAACTTTAGCACAAATGGTGACAATGTTGTTAAGAAAGAATTAACATTTTACAACTTAAACATCACTTTAAAGATTTTTATGACTTTATTTTATGTGATTGTAAGTTTTCAAAAAACTTTATTGACACTTTATTTAAGTGTGTCTTCATGGTAACTTTATACTATTTTGGGACTACTTTCTATAGAAAAGGTTAAACATGTACCAATAAAAAAACTACCTTATGACAATTCTTTTGTATTTATTCATTCATAAACCATGTCCTTATAGGGTTGAACTTTTTCTGACCAAAATAAGTCATAAAATGTTAATTCTTTCTTAACAACATTGTCACTATTTGTGCCAAAGATTCATCTTTTGTCTTTTCCTAAAGGCATATGTCTTCAAGAAGATGAGACTCATCCAAAGATGAATTCTTTTTATGTTCATCTTTTGATTACTTTGATACTATAACACCAAGAGTCACATCAAGGTATTGTTTCCAAAAGATTTCTTTAGATACAAAGAATCAAACACACAAGGCACTCAACAACTCTTACTACAAAGACTTATCAATACTTACACATTTTGAAGGTTACTAAGTTGTTATATAATTCACAAGCATATATGTAAGAAAAATGGCTTCCCAAAATAGATGTCAAGTCTTAGTATCATAAATCATAAACAATAACTCTTCATTAATGGAATTTTGTTTCTCCTTAAAATTTAATATTGTAAAGCAAAATAATTTAGTAGAAGACTATTTATAGAGTCTTATTTTACTATAATTAAAAATTTAGAAGCATCAAAGTCAACCATACATCCTTGAGTTGTTAAAATATAGCTTTTACCCTTTTGGAATGTACACTTTTTGAATGGTATTGTATTATATATGTGTATAATAACATATGACCCATTGGTAGTAACTAACAAATATATTGAAGTCTTGAAAAATAACAATATTTATTGATGCACTAAAATATTAAATAGAGTTTGCCAATCCATGATATCTTTGACCTTGTTTGATGCCTACGTATGAAGTAATTATCCCAAAAATGTAACCTCTTTTTCTAGAAAATTATATAGACTTCTTATAGAAGAACTTCTATGACCTAGGTATCATACTAATTTGCACATATGAGTATATCCACTCCTTTTTTTCTTGCTATAAGTGAGTATATCATCTACAAATATCATGATATATTTTTGATAACTTATTAAATAGTTTTTGAATGCAATGTAGGAATAGTAAAGAGGATTTGTGAGGCCAAAAGAAGAGGATCATTCATTCAAATTGTTATAACATAATTTATATTAGGATATGAATATACTAGTACTCACCATAAAGATCTAACTTGATTTATTATTTGCCTTTTTCCAAGTATCTAACAAATCATCAATTCAAAATAAGGGATAAAACAATTTTTTTTATTAATCCATTATAGTAAAAACAAAGTCAAAGTCCATTATCCTTTTCAAGGACAAATAACATTGATACTCTCTAACATAAGATTACTAAACATCCCAAAAACTCTTTGCATAAGTTCTTTCAACTTCTTGAGTTAGGCAATAGAAAGGTAAACTAGCTATTAAGTATCCTATTAAGGAGAAATTTTATTCTGAAATTGAAATGCTTGATAAAAAGGTAAATCATCAGGTAAGTTATTAGAATAAACTACAAATTTTTACAAAATCTCTTTCACCAATGTCAAATTGGACAACTTTATCTCCTTTTGATAAGCTGTATTTTTGTTTTAATCCAAACAACAAACATTAGTATATAATCCCTCATAGCTTGCTTGATTATAACTAAACTATATACTTATCTCTTCTATTAAGGTGTGGTAATTAGCATATACTCACTTGAAGTGCAAAACCTCTATAATGGAGTTCTTTACCTTATATAAGCACCTGAATTTATAATTTTTCACAATCAACTACATCATGATTATATTCAAACCACAATAATACTAGAATAATATCATAATACAAAAGTGTAAATATGATTCATAGACTTGTCATTCTCTTATTTAAATTTTAAGAAATATTGGATTAAAGGTCTTACAAAATTTATACCTTTTCTTTATGTAAAAGATTATGAAGAAACTTCCTTTCATATGTATAATAAAACCACTAATCTCTTTCATAGTTGTAGTGTGATGCACATATTTTTTCAAAATTTGCTTCTTTTTTTTATTGATTTCAGTCTTGTTTGCAAAGATCGGACATAGTAACTTCCTGTTTAAAAGGAGGAAAACTTCTTAGTTGAGCTTTCATTTAGAGTTGTGCTTGTTTATGTAAAGGTACTAGGGAAACAAGTACAAAGCCAAAGAAACTTTGAAGGAAGAATGCCAAATTAGACAAGTCTGATGGAGGTGTTTAGGAGTGAAGGTCTTTAGCCCAAATGATTGGGCTAAAGATCTTCACTCCTAAACACCTTGTACACAAAGACATTTTTCTTGGACCTTATTGCATCCAAAGGACATCTAACAATTTGAATGTGCCACCACCTAGTTAGAGAGCTGCCACCAAAGTTTGTTCACATTCAAGGGGAGACTATTTGCATTCAACAATGGCTTCACATGTGTAGAGAAGATGTTTGCATGTAAGGAGAGCTATGGTACACCAATTACTAAATCTATAAATGCCAATCATTGCTAAGTTTTGACTTTCAATTCAAAGCTCATTTCTTTTTCATTCAACTTCAATAGTAAGCTAGATTTTGAAATTTCAATCCTTTGTAGTTTTCCTTACCTTTGCCTTTGAGCCCCACGCTTCACCTTCATCTTTATACTTAGATTTTCTTTGATAGGAAATATGATGTATCCACCTGATCAAAGGAAGAGAGTTCTTGAGGTTGTCATACGTGCACCAACAATCAACAAGTGTGCAGTTTATTATACAACCAAGGTTATTTAGAGCAAGACCTTTCTTTCTTGCTTTGGAATTGGGAATTGAGCTATGTAGTAGTGATCTAGTAGTTTAGATTTTGTGGAGAGAGGCAGCAAGAAGACCTTTGGTGACCTTTTTGCATGGTAGAAGGAGCACTAGAGGAATGTCCTTGGCCCAAGAAATTCATAGTTGGGGGCAATGACACTTGATGCTTAATATAATTGACTCAATTCAGAGATGGAGAGATCATTATCACTTCCTATGGGATCCAAGAACCAATACAAGATGAAGTGTAAGCAATTATAAGGACCCAATCCAAAGGAGATAGTGGAGACAATTATAGATCTATTCAAGCCAAAGAGTAAAACCTATTTGAATAACAACCAAGCTATCTTCTTTGAATACATATGGCAATGAGGATAGGTGAATTATGCTCACATGTTTTATCTACAAATGAGAAGCCTCTTTAAAGAATTGGAAGAATACAAAGGAATAGCCTATCTTGTATGATTCATAGTACATTTCTACATCAATCTCTTGATAAAATTAGAGAAGAAGAAGTTCCACAATCAGTAGCATCTGATGAGACATTTCACTTCCCAACCCAAAGGTAAGTCATCCTTTGGAAGTATCAATTTGTTAAATTTTTTTATAAATATACTAAGAAATTCATAAAGGTAGATGAAGAGGAAAGAAAAAGAAGTGATCAATGCACATAAGATTGCTAATGCTAGCAAAGCCACAAAGGAAGAATCTCCATTTCATTAATGTATCTTCAAAGAAAGATGCTAAATTCATCAAGGAAAAAGAAGTAAACTCCTTAATATTGTAAAAGACCACAATTGAGTCCAAAGAAGCAGACTATGAAGATGCATAGTTGCACCAAATGAGGAAGTGAAGAGCGCACATGAACAGTAGATAGCCAAAGACCAAAAGGAGTAAGAAGGTATTTGCATCAAACAAGCAACCAACTTCAAAGGTGTGCTCTAAGCCAAAGACCCCTTTAGCTATGACCAAGAGGTTGGACCTTTAAGTACCAAGGACAAACAAGAACCCCAAGCCAAATGTGAGCATCAGCCTGAAGAATAAAAAGGGCCCAAAGACAAAGAATTCAAGCTAGCCAAAGAGCAAGGGAATCTTAGAATAAACATTGAAAACCTTTAGAGGTTGTAACAACAAAAGAGTGTGCACCATCTTTTGAGAAAGCAAAGCTTCAATAACTTAGGGGTCAAAGTTTGTGATACGCTTGGAGTTCATGGAGATGATCTTGCATTCATATCAAGAATCTTTCAAGTACATCATCAACTACACCTCCCTTGTTCAAAAATTACACATGAATTCCTATCTTGTGAAGGAGGAGTAAATCAAGGCAAAGAAGGAGATATGTAGGATGAGGAACTTATACAAAGAGGAAGCCAAGAAGACAAATACTCTAATGTAAGAGAACTTTGAGGAAAGAATCCAAAACACATTGCCTCTTGTAGATCAAGCAACAAGAGAGGAAGAACTCAAAAGATTGCAAGGAAAGCCGAGAGCCTTTTTTCTCAAAGCTAAAGGTAAGCAACAAACATACAAGGAGCAGCAAAAGGCCAAGGATAAGTAGATGGAGAACATCCAAGGAGATTTGGAGAAAGCCAAGATTCACTTAGTAACTATATATATAATTTAGCAACTACCATAGCAAAGTGGCTATGCAACTTGATGGAATAGCCATAGAGCTAAAGAAGGAGAAGGAGGAGTGGGTTGACTTCAATTAGTGGAAGAGATAATTGCCAAAATCCAAGTAGTGCACAATTGCTTAGAAGAGGAGCATGCAAAAATCCTGAAACAATTGGAGTACATTGGGGATCAATTTGTGAAGATGCTTGAGGAAGCAGCCAATGGAAGGATGGCAAAGACCAAGATCCACAAACTCAAGCTGCAGGTTTAGAGCCTGTAGAGGCAGGTGTATGATGATGAGAAGCTTGATAGATTAGAAATCAAGCTCAAGTAGTGATCAAAGTGATCAAAATTTACTAAGTCAATCCACTTCCTTCTCCTACAAATTGTAGCATATAAGGAGCATATTAACCTCTTTATTGAGACATGTAGAGGCAAAGGTTGTTCTGTGTAGTAGATGTAGATGAAGAAATCTAGACCACATACTTTTTGTACCCAAAGACCTTTGTATTAGTAGGTACCCTTGCCATAGGAGGGGTTAGGAGTTATAGATATCTTTGGTTTACAAAACCTTTGAAGTTGTAGAGACCATTGTAGTTGTCACCTTTAGAGTTGTAGGTCCAAAGGAGAATACATTTCAAATTATCTCCAAGGAAAATCTAACACCTTCTCTAACACATGCAAGGCACCTAATTAACTTGCATGTGATTAGAATAAACTAAAGTAGGAAGTTAGGATTAGCAATGTATATAGTGTAGATGTAGGAAGAAGATCTTTGGAATACTTCCACCATTAGATCTCTTTGAAGTTGGGTACGAGAAAGAACTTAAGGCATAAGCCCAATGTAAATTGAGTTCATTCATTCTTAATCAAATTTTAGTAAGAGATCTCTACATTCTTTATTAGTGATTATTCACAATTTGAGTGTCAATGAATACCTTTGTTGAGTAGTGGTGAGGAACAATTTGTAGTAGGGACACTAGTGCTTGAGTGTAGGAAGAAATTTTCTCTTGTCTAGGGTGTGTGATCCTTGGGGTTCTAAAGGAGCAAAGCATTGTACTAAAAGATCATATATGAGATGGAGTAGTGGAAGTACCATGTAAGCAAAAGACAAAGACATTCAACCAATTTGTAGACTCCTTTAGAGTTGTACCTTTTGGGAAGGGTAACATTTAACCTTCAAAGTTTATGTCTTTGGGGTGAAGTTATCTTTGGAGTGGAGTGAACCATCACCTTCAAGATTAATTTGGAATCTACTTGTAGTGAAAGTGATTGTTAATTTTCATTAGTTTGTAGTGCACCATAGAGGGTAACACTACACTCTTTTGAGAGATGTTCTTGCACAAGAGGTTAAATGCACAATAATAAAATAATTGCAACTTAGTGATATTTCTCTTTATTTCTAATCATTTCCAACCCAAGGGAATGACTTTTTCTTACCAATTTACTATATTTATTTGGCTGCCACTAGGTCACCACATGTAGTTTACATGCAAATTTGAGTAACTTCTAAATTCATTTCCAAGTTATTTATAATAGAAGGATCCTCTAGTTTTATATAATTATTTCTAATCAAAATTTATAAGTGGTTAGCATTAGCTAATATAATCATGATGAGACATACTTCATTCTTTAATACAAGATCAACTTGACACAATTTGTTTAGATTATAGATACACAAATATTGAAGAGATAGAAGAATCAAATCTTTTATTTAAATTTCATGGCTTCTTTTAGTTTTTAAGATTATAATTCAGTCTTTGATACCTTTCCTTCATTCCTTCCTTCCTTTCCTTCATGAATCAATAAAATGTGGAGTAGAGTATTGTGGAATCAAGTGAGATAGTGAGAAATGTTTGATAGAGCATGTTTATATTAATTCACAATCACATGTCATGCTTATTGCATTGATAACTTGAATTCAGATGTGTGAGCTCTCTTAACTAATTTCAATTTATAATGTGAGCACAAAAGTATGTTTAACTTGCTCATACTTAATTTCTTTACCAAGATTTTCATTTTTTAAGTTGACTTGTAGTAGAGAGGATTTGGTGACAAGCATTATATATGTTGGTTGTGTAAAATTATTGATTATAATCAAAATAAAAATCTCTAGTACTCTTGCAATTGTCTTCTCATATGATTCTTTTTAGCTTATAATGTTTAAAATTCTGCACTTATATTAAAAAAATTCCTTCTATTCGTTGTAGTTGATCATGTGCTCCTATAACTCAAATAAGATTCTAATATCTTACTACAATGCTTAAATCATAAGGGCATTTATAGCTATATTTTACATTGCTACTGCTATCAAAGTTATAAAATATCAAAATCTAAATCAAAATGTAAGTAATATGCATCCATCTTCACTAATTAAGTGATAACTAAAAGCACTTATAATTAAGAAAGTTATATTCAAGAAATTTTGATCAAAATGATAGCAAAATAAGAGCATTACTTTTAGAAAGAGAAAGCCTTCTAATTGTAGCAAGAGATTAACCTAAAAGTTGTTGTGCATTTAACATGAAACTTCTAATCACATCTTGAAGCAAAAATTATATTATAAGGTTCCATTCTATTCCATAATTGATCTTGAAAATGTCATTTTCATTATTAAGTTGATAGCTCTTGAGCAAAGTTCACAACAAATTAGTAATGAATGTTGTTTGAAAGTGAATGAGTTTCATGAACCTTGAGTGTATATTTTATGGATTTTGGAAAGGGATCCAAATAAGTTCTTGAACTCCTTAATGCATATTTTACTCCACTTACTTACCTTCATAATTGTAGAAAGATCTTTCTTAAAAGACCCTTCTACTCAATTTTATCATTTCTCAATCAAATACTCATAATTTTTTTTATCATATATCTATGACTTATGGGGACTTTATATTATCCATTGCTAGTATAAACAATCTCAAGCCAAATTGGGTGATCCATGTGATATGTACAAGATTGATTCAATAAATTCTATAAGAATTATACACTAAGTCAACAAAATCTTGCTATATCTTAGATTCAAAACCCTAGTTCGTCACACTAAATCCATTCTTGCCTAGAAATTATGATGACAATCAAACTACACTCATGTCTCACTCATGTTACTCCTACTTCTCATAAGAATTCCAAATTGAATCTCAACTAACTTTAAAATCCTCTCATGGATGCTCAATATAGAAAATTATACTCTCTTACACTAGAATATAACTTATTCATTTGAAATTCAAGCTAGAAAAGTGACTTTACACTCCTTTATCTATATACTAGTAATAAATTTAATGTTATATTCAGTAATATCTAACATTAGGTAAGTTCTAAAAGCTACTGCAATAAAAAAGAAGAAAAGGAATCATATGGATAGATTCTTAATCTTTTTGACTGATTTCTTCATTCTAGAAGCTTTTAGAGTAACTTGTGAGGATCTAGAAGGAAATATTCTAGATTCCTTACTTGATCATAATGATAAGATCAAAATATTACCTTTGTGAAGTATATCAATCATCTTAGTCAAATCCTCAAAGCATCCATGCAAGAAGTGTTTGGTAGTATATTTTTGTTT
Organism: Lunularia cruciata; assembly: GCA_948567375.1. NCBI lineage: Eukaryota > Viridiplantae > Streptophyta > Marchantiopsida > Lunulariales > Lunulariaceae > Lunularia > Lunularia cruciata. The sequence goes on along the minus strand of OX419755.1, from coordinate 70,314,237 downwards.
ATACAAGAAAAAATAATACAATCACCCAACCATTCTAGTTAACACACCATCATTCTAGTTAACAAGTGTGCTCATGCACAACATTGTAAAGGATGTCCCATGTACAAGGTACAATGTAGTTTATATTACTTGATGACAGTAAGGCATTATAAAATTATTAATATGTAAATAATACCTAAGTATTATATGGACTCAAGAATCCTTATTGTTTGGAAGTGCTCGTTCAGAAGTAACATAGATTCATATTCATTGTATTCTTGATCTAATACCAACATAAAAGATTACAATACAAGAGATCAAGAAGGTAAGATAGAAGGAAAGAGGTATATAAAAAACTAAATAGAAGAGATTACCCAAGGCTTACAAATGATATTTGAGCTTTACACAAGCTTCTTTATGGTAGAAGTTAGAAGTTAACTTCCAAACCAAGTTAATTAGTCCCTAAGAAAGTTTCTCAATACCTTAAGGCCCAAGTCTATAATTTTTCATAATATACTTCTAGCTTACTTTGTCTCAAAGAAGGTTTTTAGGTTCCTTCATAAAACTTCCTATATATACTTTCAAAATATGTATTAGAAGTTTCTAGCAACCTTTATGTAAAATTTCTGTTAAATTATTATGAAAAGTAACCAAACTACTATATGTCAATAATTAGGAAAATATAATTATCTTAGGAAATATCCTTATATATACACTCAGTCTCTCCTTAATTCATATATAAGATATGTTTATTTCACTTCTTGGATTAGAAAAACAATGATATAATGAATCTTTTTTGGGAATCGATTGTTAAAATAAGCACTAGATTGAATAGATCTAATAAAATTGTATGCTTATATTGCTAGATTATATAGTGCTTGTTTGGAAAATTGTTGTTTCAAATATAAAATACTTTAAGATGATGATAGATGTTCGATTATGTCAATTCCTAATCTTATTTAACCTAAGCTGTATATTACTCAAATAATAGTTCCTTTTCCAAGTATATATTTACATCTAATTGGTTTTTAATTTAATAATAATAAATACATATGAATTGATAAATTAAAATATATAATTTAGTGTTAATTTAATATTTTGATACCTTCTCTTTAAATTTTGTGGTTACATAGTCAAAGATATATAATTATTATGCTAGTTATAATTTATATTTATTAAATCAATTATCTCATATTATGAGCAAGTATTTCCCATGACTTCTAGAAGGAAGGATGATTTAATAAAATAAAAATAATAGGACAAAAGCAAAAAAAAAATTCATCTTGAAAGATTTTGACATGCATTATATCAAGTATCATAACAAGGATTAGTGAATCATGTCTGATAAGACTTTGCAAGTTATGATGTGAATTATTAGTAGTTATGATGGAGAATTCTTATCCTACTAGATGCCACAAATATACCAAGAAGACTTTTGGAGGACATATCAGTAAATTAATGTGATGAATATGCATATTTATTAACGTAAAATCACATAATAATAAGAGATAATTACTAATTATAGGAAGACCAGAAAGCTTGACATTAAAATTGAGATGATTTTTGACCTTATTTTATAGTTTATACTTGGAGGTGATTAACTTTCAAACCAAGGATTCAAGATAATACAGTCTTGCTCTAAGCCCACTTGGTAACTTCTTTTAGTACTTATAATTACATAATTTTCATCTATAATTTATGTTGAAAATTATATTGAATCAATTAGGGAAATTCATTCCATGTACCTTACAGTTTTATTGCATTTAAAACCTAAGACATATAACTTTGTCTTTTGCTGTACTTATGATTAAATCAAATTCCACTGAAGGTAGGGCATATGGTTATAGATCAAGAAGCTTAAAGACTTATAATCATAGTATCTTATTAGCAATTCACTATTAAATACTCCAAATGATTAATTCCCTAAATAATTATTTTTTCCATCAATGATAGCATAAATAATTTTGTTCATCATATCTTACATCTAATATGCTCTAACATTTCATGCTCAAATTTCAAGATTTCATGCTCAAATATTGAGACTTCCTTAGCAATATCTCATGTTGCTTTTGATTCTCATCAATCTATCTTAAAGACCACATAACAATAATTTATTTTCTTTAAATAATATTTAGATGCAACTTCAAATCCATTTAAATTTGGAGTTGAAGTCAAAACTAAACATTATTTAGTGAAAGAATACTATTGTACGTAGCCTTAATGGTAGATTCTTAAATCTACATAATTTGATATTAGATCAACCATATTGTACAATGGATTCTAATCTGATTTGATAAGTAAGATGGACTAATCTACTTAAATTTAAGACAGATTTTGTAGTTGTATAAGGAACTATCATATCATATGTTGCCTTCAATAATTATCAATTTATCTACTCTAAAAAAGTATTAGAGAACCAAAGAAGCATGCAAATAATAATTACTTGTTCTTATAACTTCTAGTTAAAATTTTATTACTTAAAATTTAAAATTTCTAATTAAAATTTTAGTTGCAATCTGTAAATTGTACACATATTTAGATCAGTTGTTTCAGAACATGATATAGTTTAAAGGAGTTTTGACTCTACTATTTTCTGTGAAATAAAATCTATCACCATTTATTATTTAATCAAAGAGGTAAACTGTTTTAAGATTGTTGCAATCAAAATGGATGAATTCAAGAAAGGTAAGTACTAATATTTCATCATACATGAAACTAGTTTGACTTATTTCTATGAATTTATTCAGAAATAATATAATACAAACGATATGTAAAATAAAGATCATACACTTAATTCAGATCCACTTCCAAGGTAGCTTATTTTTCTCTTAAAGTAAGAGATATAACCTGTTAAAGGTAGAAGAGTTGAATTTAGTACCAAATTATCATGGTATTGATAATGAGATTGAAATAGATACCTTCTCTACATAGTAATTTGTCAAAGAAAAACAATGAAGATATATAAGGTATATGCAATATCCTATTTATTAGTCATTATCCTGAATTGAGATACAAAGCAAAATTAATAGAAATTGGACTTGGTCTATGAGCTGGCCTGTCTCTCACTCAGGATGAACCTCTGATGGCTATTATGGTAGCGCACCATGGACTAAGAAGGCAAGGAACCCCAACTCCATCATACTCCTCCAAGGCTAACACTCCAAGACTCAAGACATTGCTCACTAGAGAACTCAATGAGAGAGAGATAGTTGCAAATGAAAGGATGATGAGTACCTCCTCACCCCTTGTTTATATACTTGTGAAATAGTTACGTACCAAAGTTACTAATTACCGTAGTAACTCAAGTTACTAGACTAAAAGTCAAGTAAAGTCAAAAAGTAGAAAGGAATATCCATTCACATGGGCATATTCCCCTAAGCATGTGGTCTTATATTGACCCAACCACTAAGTCAAGGATTCCTTCACATGGGCTATCCTTGGACTAAAGAAGAATCCAAAACAAAAAGGCTTGCGGGCCCAAGAGGTCTCAACTCTTTCCTCAAATCCAAACACCTAGGAATAATACCAAGTCAACACACTAAAATCCAAAATAGTGGTGCTCATCTTTTCTACTTCCTCTAAAGTAAGGTCCCCTCTATCTTAGCTATGACTAACTTTAGCTAACCATGACTAATATAGAACCATCCTTTATCTCTATATAAGTAATATCTCTTAAGTACTTGTAATACCAAGCTAAATATCACAATACCACACACATGCACAAATGTGTGTTATAGGTCATGCAACCAAAATAATATAAAGCAATTTTCAAGGAAGTTTGGAAGAAATGGAAGAAATGGAGTTTGCATGTGGGAGAGTATGGAGATAGGACAGGAGAGGGAGAGACTATGAGAAGACATATCTATAATTTCTTAGGGATCTCTAGCATATATCACTTGAGTGAATATTATATTCTCTTTGTTTCAGAATTTTGCTTCCATTGGTACCTAGATTGAAGACTATGGAGAATTGAGTAGAAAGTTATGAGGAATTATATTTGTTTTAGGTTTAGAGTGATCATTACACATTGAGAGTGATGGATTTAGAATTTTCATTTCTTATCTCTTTGTTTTCGTGATTAAGTTCCATGGGAATTTAGTTTGAAAATTTTGGAGATGGAAATTGAAAGTAATGAGAATTTATTGTTTTAAGGGTTTGGAGAGATTGTTTTCTTATGTGAGTTTGGATGTGAAGGGTTGTGGTTTTGCAGATATGGAGAGATATGGAGAGTAACATCATGTGTTACTATCATTATTCTTGTGCTAGCCATGGCTACACCTTCCCATGTGGGGTCGCCTAGAGCGGCTCGGGATACACCATGCCCGGTGTGTCACCAACGCTTTACCTTGCAAGAGGTAAAGACCCACGTGGGAAGGATGCACAAGGACTATGATTGGACCACTTGGGATGCCCACATGAGATGAGCAACCACATTGACAACAATGACACTCAGGATTACACACGTTTCTTTTATCCCTTAGTTGATCGTTCCAAGGATACCGATTGAGTTGTGTGAATGGTTAGCTTCTCAAGCGGATTCCATTTTGAGGTTATTTGAGACTAGTTTTCCATGTCCACATCTATTCTATAGGCTATCCCACACACTTTATGATGAGACTAGACATGATTTTTGCCTACACTTTCTTGTTTGGCATGTGATCCCTTGGATAAGTTAGCATGGTTCCTATTACTCTTACTCCCTTGATGGTGTCTTTGTTATGCTAGAGGGAGATATGCGGGGCATAAAGAGGTGGCTGCTAGATTTCATTGATTTTGAGTAGGGGATTGGATGGCCCTTTAGAAGGAGTCTATTAGGGCTATATGATTTAAGAAAGATGTATTGCAACAAGATACCACAAAGTCCACTTAATTACGATGATGTAAGACACTGGGTCAAGCGTGAGAGTTTAGTAGAGTAGCACAAGCGCTACACCCTTTGTCTATAGCAAGTCCTACTAATGAGACTATCTCTTCCCTACGCTCACTACATCCTATTGCAATAGAGTGACTACCACTAGAGGTCTTAGATTATCAGCCTGAGCAGCCTTTATGTCTTGATAGGTTGTTGTTTGCACAAGCATTGTGCATTGCTCCTTGCCTTTCCTCAAGAGGCTTGTCAAGGATTGTTTATGAGCACCTAAGAGATTGGTTTCAAGCAAATGATCCATCTAGTGGGTTTCCTGAGTTGTTTTAGGTGGCTGTACCAATAGCAAGAGGAGACATTCCTATGTCCATTAGTTGGGTGTTAGGTGCTAGTCAACTTATCACAATGGAGAAGGACACAATGGGTATTAGACCAATTGCTATTAGAGAGATATTTTTGTGTTTGGTCAGTCATACCATTGTCCTTCAACATTGTTCTCACTTATGATAGCACTTCAGTCCACATCAGTTTGGAGTAGCTACACCTAGAGGATGTGAGCGTGTATCTATAGGCATTAGGGCACTCCTAGATATCCATTTGGAATGGGTCGTCCTATAGGTGGATATTGAGAACTCTTTTAATAGTGTGTCATGGGCATCCATCTTTAGAGAGCTTAAGGAGGCTGGTACATCCTTGGCAAGTCCCATTCTTTTTGTACAGTCTGTTTATGGCTCTCCTACTTCCCTTTACTACCAACACAGTAGTTCATAGGAAGGAGTCACCGTCTTGGAGTCAATTGTTGGTACACGTCAAGGAGATCCTTTGGGTAGACCCTTATTTGCCATGCTTACTTCAGAGCTCTCTTATCTACTACTTTGGCCATGCCAAGTTGTGTATTTCCCTCCGTGGCAGATGATACACACATCGTAGGCCTTGTAGATCAAATTAGGTAGGCCTTTGACTACTTGACTACCAAGCTACATCTAGTAGGCTTGAGAGTCAAGGTGTCAAAATGTAGTGCATGGTCCCCTTTAGGTATCCTTCTCCACCTTGAGATTCCAAAGGGGTGTTTCAAATCCACATATAGACTTTGTGATCTTGGAGTGCCAATAGGATCGGAGGATTTTATCACATGCTTCTTAGACGTTGCCCTTGCAGAGTATGTTCTCCATGTGGATGACCTTCTATTACTAAGAGATCCGCAAGTAGCATTTGGTATACTCTCCTCTAGTATTGCTCATTGACCATCCTACCTCATCTGTACAGTTCCACTCCTCACCATCCTTTTGATCATGTTTGAGAGCATTTGATAGTAGGATTATGGGAGTCTTTGGTGATATTATTGGACTAGGGACATTTGAGTGTGTGACATGGGATTGGGTGCGTAGATAAACAGCTCTGCCGATCTCATGTGGAGGGGTTAGTTTGCTATCTATGGAGGAGATGACACCTATAGCAGTTTTGGGTAGTTGTGCTCTCTTGGCACCCCTACTTTCCTCTTGTTTGTGGTTGTTGATAGGCCGGTTTTGGAGACTTATGTGACAGAGGTGGAGGGAGGATCCTTTCCTCTCCAGATGTTAATGCGGCAGATGAGAGATAGTCTATCCTCACGGGCACGAGAGGATTTTCCACCTTATTCTTCACAATTGTCAGATTGGACTAGAGGTTTATTGTCTTCCTTGATGGAGCGACATTGTGAGCATACACTACATTCTATCTTAGTTAACTCGTCCATTCCTCAGGCTACTAGAGCACGTCTCCGCTCTTGCTCTGGCAAGGGTGCAAGCTCTTGGATCCTAGCTCAACCATGCATTAGGACATTCTGACTCACACTAGCTACTTTCTCTATAGTGATGAGGTTTTGCTTAGGTTTGGTCCACCTATCTGCATCTTCATTACTCACTTGTGAGTGTGGTTCTACAAAAGGACATGTGTCATGTGGACCACTAGCAGTGGTCCACATGACACATGTTCTTTTGGAGGATAGAGGATAGCTACTCATGATGCTATTAGGGACATAGTGTTTGTTATGGCACGAGAGAGTGGATACTTGGCTTGGAGGGAGGTGTTCGTATGCTTTGCAGACAACACGGGTTAGGGCAGACTTATACTTGGCCTGAGATTATCAGGTGATAGTAGCGGATATCATGGTTATGGACACTACACGGGATACAATTTTGCAGAGAGTGATTACCCATCCCCATGGATGGGCGGCAAGTGCAGCAGCAGGTTGCAAGGTCTCTAAGTATAGGGGCATGCAATGAGGTCACCTTTGTTCCTCTAGCCTTGGAGTTATATGGAGTGATGGACACGACATTTGACACATTTGTTAGGGAGTGCGCGATAGCTTATCATGTTAGGTGCCAAGGGGTACCACTCTCACTCTGATACTTTGTAGCATATTTTAGACAACGTGTGTCCATTGCTCTATAGAGTGCAGTGGCCGGTGCAATCCATAGGAAAGCAATCACATTAGGTGATGTTTCTTTGGATGCTCCCGCGGTGTGTAGACCGTACTACTTGCATAGCTTGGATATCTTAGGTGCGGTAGTGCAGATTTCTCATATAGACTCTATTGGGGCTTAGCCCCATTTTACCTTTTTTGTCTCTCCCTTGTACGGCTTGACGTGGTCTTCCCATCCTTCATCTTTTCTACAGGGTCACCTTCTTCTTTCAAGGAAGTTTTGGTTTTGTTTTGTTCTTTTGTCTTGGCAATTAAAACCACACTAAACTCAATGTAAGTGGTTATGTACCGTAGTGAATGCATAATGAAAGAAGTGAAACATCAAAGACGCAACGACCTCGTCAATCTTCATGGTTAATGGATACAACTTCGAACATAACACAAACTTGTCTCCCTTTAATTTCATCATCAGAAGGAGGACAAGAATTTCCATATACTTTAGATCTACTAACTCATAGAAGTGAATTTTGTTGACAAATAATATAAAACGCTTCTAGAGTGATGTACCATCAGAGAAGTAATAAAGAAGTATCACATGCCTCAACTGGAACCCATTCCCGAGCATAAGTTCATGAATTGATTGGATCGACACCTTTTCTCACCTTTTCTTGTAATTACAGTAGTGGTGAAGCCCTGGGACTAATAGTGTTAGCAAGCTTGGAGCTTACCCTTAAATGAAAGTCAAAACAGTCTTGTTTTTGAGACGAAGGGGATTCATGACCGCTAAACTTGGATGAAAGAGCATTTGAATTACCTTTCCTGCACCTACTATGGTGCTCAGTCTCCAAAGACGAACTGTGGTGGACTGTGTAACAGCGTCGCAGTCAGTTCGTTCGCTGCTTCGACAATCCTATCGAGAAGGACGGCCAGAAGAACGAAACCAAGAACTTTCGAGGACATTTTCTGAAAATCTTGTTCTTGTCCACCTTGTCGCGAGGTTTTGTTGTACGTGCAGCTAAGGCGATCTGAAGCGCAATCGCAACAATGGCAGGTAAAATTTTTCTGTTTCCTCTGTGCTCCATATGAGCAGGACAATGAGTTGAGAGCACAGTCGAAACATCAGATTGTGGTATTGATCAAATTGATCATTATCTTCCATTATGTCATGCAATTGGTTTGTTGTGAAGACAAGTAATCTTGTGGATTTTGCGTTCGTAATGTGCTGCTATTAACCGATTGTTGATGAGATGTGCAATGTAATGTGCTGTCTTCCAATCCGGGTAGGGTAGAAATGGGGTGGTCAAATTTGAGGGCTGGACTCTGTCAAATCGTCTTATACTCCGTAAATGCGAGGTAGACGGCAGAAGATATTTGAATTCAAGTACTTCGTGGAGTTTACTATAGTCGTTATGTGCTTAAGAGCGGAGTACTGGGACACGTATAAGAAGATTTTGCTTGCGCACACTGGAGACTATGAATGCTTCCCCTCTGTGTTCGATTTTCACTTTCAGATTGTTGTAAAATCTGGTCAGATCGGGTCAATCTCCTAACGGTGATCGCTACCGGGGTTCTACCGACAGAGATCATTATAGATAAGATATTAGGGGATGTTGCTTGTAAACCTTGTAGGGACATGTATCAATGGTGTCAAGAGGTGGGAATGAAACTTCGTGTTTTGCCGCCTTCACATAATCTACGATGAATTTGTTTTCCATGTTTCTAAGTTTTCATATATTTTGGATGATTGTAGCAGCACGAAGCCACCTGACGAGCACCGCCAACTCCACACTCTATTCTTTCTTGCTTTTTGTCATCACACTGTCCTTGCAACAAGTGTACAAGGAGAAGCTTGCATCAACAGAGCTGCTCACCATCGCCGGTGGATTTGTCAGCTCTTTACTGTTCCTGCTCGTCCTCACGGTAAACACCTTATCTTGTTTAAGTTGTGTGGCGCTTGAATTGTTTTCAGCTATGTTGCCTACCACTTTAGAGGTTCGGAAACAGTACGTGGTTAAACGCGATGCACATACTTGTGGTACTGACTTCCTATTTGTCTCTATGTAGTTTGTTGGAAACATTCAGGAGTCCATCGGAACCAGAACTGGTTGGGGTGCAGGTAAGAATGCCAACAGTGTCTCTGGCCATGGTTCCTACGGATAGCATACTGGGATGATCCACATTTTAGATGAGAGTTTTCGTTTCTGTCAGACGCACTTTTTCTTGAAGGTTAGAAACGTTTCCTGTCAAGATATATAACAAAGCTATATCCACACTGGTACGTTGCATATTCAGACGGGGGTCAAGTGAACTGTGAATAAATCTATCTATGACTTTCTTTATTGATCGGCTTCTCTAAGTTTCCTCAGGCATAAGACTTCTATGCTTGAGGATTGGTTTACGAAGAATACAATAAATTTGCAACGTTCTCATTTTCTGTCAATGTCACCTTCTGAGAAGCGTAATGACGGACAAATTTATCTCGAGGTCACCTTAGCTCGGTGTTGTGCAATCAGATCTTAATGTAGTGTATTACTTGATGAGATATTTGACTAACGATTGAATCCAATTGGGCAGTTATTTTTTCACAGGTGATTGCCGCTATTGCAGCTGGTGCCGTTCACAGAGTATGCGTAACAACCTGGTACGCGTTTTTCACTCTTTCCTTAACACATTCCACACACTTGTGAATCGAGTTGTCTGCAGAAATTGAGGAAAGTTTCGCAGCTAAGTTCAATAAACAAACTCCATTTTCTCTGGTTGAAGTTCTCTCTAAAGAAGTTCAGATTCGTGAGAGTCCTCTTAGTCACAATGTGAGGTAAGGCACTTATGTTCTGGTTCCATGAACAGTTCTTAAGACCGATTTAAGTTATTAAGGCCGATTTGAGTCCCATGAAGTACTTGTACACAAGAATCTGTCTTGAAGAACTCGTCAAAATTTGTGTATGTTGTATAAACTAGCCGTTCTTTGTCAATTGGAATGATGCTACTCAATTATCTGATGCTAGTCGAGATTGTACGGGCCAAGATAGTCTGAGTCTTCTAGAACTACCTAGTAGCTTTGAAATTGCGGAGCTAGTTTCCGAACCAACTTCTGTATTCGGCATGGAATTTTGGTCCATATATGCAATTTCCTACATAGCTGTCATAGCAGTTTCACGAAGTAAACATGTCTATCAATAGTCTACTGCTGTTAGGGTCACGGTCTTGTGGTCTCCCACTTGATGGACATCCCGAAGAAGAGATGGACGAAGGAAGCTGTGAAGTCTTGCCGGACAGTACAGGAATTATCCTCTCATACGCTGCCCTTCCCACATCTTGCACTCGAATTTGCACTAGTATTCCCTTGAGTGTCCAATATCTAACGAAAACCGTATTTTCTGGTATTTCGATTTGGCGACTGTTGTTGGTTTATTAAGTTGGACATCTGCGAATTGGTTGTATGGTGATGTGCAGTATAATATTTTCCATGGGATTGCTTTACGAGGTAAACAAGCTCTCAAGTATTATGCATCAACAGCCGGAGGTAGTCAAAGGAAAGAAATTATACTAGGTGGATGCGGTGTCCTTTCCTCTCCAAAATTTTGCAGATAATATAGGACCTACTTGGAAACCGCTTTGTGGTGGAACAGGATGAAAGCCGGTTGTTGCATGTATGTTAGATGAGAAGATGGTATGACTAGCAACCAGTATACAGGTTCCCGTCAAGCGGCCTCCGCTGTTAGTTGACTTGCCTTCCACTTCTTCATTGGAGAAAACCCTCAAATCTTGGTTTATCTGAATACATCTTTCTGGTGAGTTGTGTCAGATGCCTTACCCAGATGAATGTCGTGAGGGGAAGGTAACCTCTGTTTAAAAATGTTTCTTAAGGATGAGTCTACAATGTTGCCTGTAGCTCTAGGTGACTGTCTTTAATCTACGAAGTCTCACAAAGTTGACCTATTCATGTGCACTCTTTATGGTTGTAAGCTGTGATACTATACACAACAACCAGGGAATTCCCGCCATGGTCCATTATCTTCAAGAATTTCGGAGTCTAGGTGCAAACGGTGCGAGAAAGGTACTGTTGCAATCCTCTAAACGAGGGTAAAGCATGGGCCAACCCAACTGACTAGCAGACGTAGACATCCAGTACTAGGTGATTTGATTCTTTACAAGGGTGTTTTATAATAACCTTTCAGTCGTGAGCGCGGCCACTTGAGTATATGCGGCCAGTTCCTCAGCATCCCTGCAGGTTAGATGAGCAAGGTATTCGGCTCCTCTTCTCGATATCTGCTAGTCGTGAGGTAGTAAGCTTTTTTAGCATTAAAAACTGTACACACATGGAATAGGGATACTTGGGCATGCGGATCCCACCAGAATAGATAATAGCTAGGTGTTTGCACATAGTTTACGCGGTAGTACTGAAATTGGAATGCAGTTGCAGGGCCTTAGTCTGCTGAGACGTAAGAGTTTTCAGTAATGACATAAGAGAAAGGACACCTATTACTAATTTCTGTGTAGACGGTGGCAATCCCAGGTTTCAATAGTTTGTGCTCGTCTAAATCCACGACCTTGGGAACCTTCGTCTCTTAGCTTTTCTTGCGTAGGTCGGAAAGGGTACCATCTATTTTCTTGAGAGTGATTCTTTATTTACAGTCTAGCAGTTTGCTACCAGTTCACTGACATTTCTCAATGCGTCACTTGAAGGAAATGGGTATAGAAGCAGGTAATTGCTTGGAATCGTGTACTCATCCCACTCCACAGATTACTCAGAAATTTACTTCCTTTTTGCACGAGGGCTCTTGACTTATTTTCAAGCTTTAACTCTAAACCTGTACAAAGACACGTGAAGCGTAGCGGACAGGTACAAGTGTTGTAAACGTCGACTCACCCCAGCACATACCACATCTTTTCGGAGTATGGGCCTTGTTTCTTTTGGTGGTCCGGACCTATTACCATGTTTTCTGGTACTTTGGTTTCGGCGAGTACTTCTTTCGCTATGAACAATTGAAAGCACTACTGTCGTTTCATTAATTGAAGGATGAAATGGTTTGCAAAATTCTCTTACCATATTTACAGGGTCCCTGGATAATTTCACCACGATAAGCAAGGTCTAGGAATTGATCTTTTTGTCTTCAAGAATAGATTTTCATTTGCTAGAATAATGGGCTGCAAAGCAGTCCAGAAAGGCTCAGGAAAGAAAAAGAAACCCCAAGTTAAAAGATAGGTAAAACATCCTCCTCAATATTACTGTTAGCGAGATGCCCTACACTGTTAAAGAAGTCCGAAATTCCTCTACCATAAATACCGTTGAGCGTACGACTCCCGTATTTTAACGACGCGAAAATAATACTTTGCAGAACTTTCCATTAAAGCTTCCGAAAGAGAAAGTAACAACAAAGAAACATGTCGAAGCGATGGAAGAATGCCCCTCTCCCACGGCATTACCAGGTAATAGCGGTATAAGGGCATCTGCCCGCTACTCTTTTATTTGGAAATCTTTTTTAATTCAATTTAAAGCTAGAACTCATTTAAGTGGAACCCTGTTTCTCGTATGAGAACATGTTTTCCTATTCAATCCGTTTCTCTTTAAAATATTTTGGAACAGTCATTCTCCTCATTCTAATCAATGCACCGCGTATAATAGGAGAAGCGACAAGCATATAATAACAATCGAAGAAACAAGCAGCATAGGATAACAAGCAAGATGGGAAGAACGCATCAAGCAACACGAAGATAAAACCTAAGGGTAAAATTGGTTCTACGCATCATTTGACCATGTTACCTCTACCTCCATTTTACATCATTTTACCCGCACATAAGGTAGAAGATGAGTCTTGGTTTGTTGATGTAATATCATTAAAATAATGCTTTTCTACTAAAATTCTTAAAAATTAAGAAACCTTTGCTCTTTAATATATCAAAAAATTTAAACATTATACTTTGTGTTTGAAATTCTATTTATAGTGTGTAGAGAATCTAAGAGTCTCCCCGACTAACAAAATAAGCTACTAATGGGCAGAGGAGCTAAGAGAGTTCCCGTTTGATAGATAAAGTTCACGTATATTATCAAGATAATAGTAACCATATTTTTATTCTTTATTCAACCGCCGGAATAAAATTCAACCTGCATATATTGTACTTGTGATTATCTCTTTAAGATAACATCTACCTACTAAACAAAAAGAAACTTTGCTTTCCAATATAATCTTAAAATTGAATCTTTTGTTACAAGCCATTATCCCAATCCAATCCACCACTTCACCAATTACACGAGCACATTGCACACCAGTCACCACCTGTGATTTAAAATGGATAATGCAACATAAGCATGCAAACTAATGAAACATAGTGTATATATAAGAAAGTACATGGACACAATAGGATATAACTTTTCTCAGTCTTATCTCGAGCCCTAGAACATTTAGTTCGTAAAATGTTATTAGCAAGATTGCCTCTACCATTGTCTCTCAAGAAACTCAAATTCACTGCCCTTATGGCTATTGGAGGTAACTAGATCCAATGTGCAACCTACATCAAGAACCACATCACCGCCAAAGAGCTTGAGCATACAAGGATGACTTCTCCCCTTCAACCAACAAGAGGAAAAGTACCCAGGCAAAAATTTTCATCCTCCATCACCTGAGCACCAAACTGTAGTCCTAGTACCTTATGGTTGACAACCTTGTTGTATCCTGAAAAGCCATGAGAGGATGGTTTGGCAACCTCAAACAAGTCTTGCGCCCCAACACCCTCCATGAATGGAACAACTTGCACTTCCAAGATTTCAAATTTTTTGCCAAATACAACATTGTGCTGGTAAATGTTGTGGAGAAAATGCACCTATGCGGATATGAAACCTTGGTCATGAACAATGCCATCATCGATAAGACCTTTTCGTCTTTCACACCAACTAGTGTGGACTTATCCACTTAGTACTATAACATGAAGTTTTAGACGTATGATGAACTTCTCTCTCACTTGCTCATAGATGAACAACACAAACAAGTACTAGTGAAGATACTTAGTCTATGCTTGTTGGTTCCACTGCACTTCCAACCTCAACCAACCTAGAAGTGAACTTCACGAAGCTTGATGCAAAAGATGGTAAATTGATGGAGGCTATCATGGAGGCAAAAACAAGCAAGGAAAGGGCCATGGGAGCCGGGGCTATAAGGGTGATGGTAGATTTAGTAGTGGATGAGGAGGTAGTTAGCACAATGGGTTCAACAATAAGAACAAATTGTGTTTCAAATGCGCGTCAAGGAGCGCAAGGTGCATGAATGTCAGCTCGTGAAATTGTTTTTGGAACATGAAACATGCCACAAGGAACAAGAAACAAATAAACATAAAACACATGTTGCCAAGAATATGCTAGCTTCATGGACTAGTCCAATACATAGGACATTGAGTTCCACATATTCTATGTGACTAAACCTTTGGCAAAATGAAAGAACACTTGCATCATCAACAATGGAAGTACACATCTAATGCTTTGTGACAAGACAAGACATACCACATTGAAGTTTGGCCCAATTCCAATAACCACCATAGATGGTGTCACCCATGTAGTGGCAATGGCCATGCACAAATTTGACTTCCTTAGGGGACCATCTTGGAGCTACTTAATACCATCTATGACCCAATGACAACCCACACTTACTCTCCTTCAACATCTTCAAGCACAATGGTATGCACCTAATAATAGACATTGAGAATGGCCAAGACATATTGAAGGCAACATAATGATTAGTTGGATTACTAGAGAAGATGGTAGAGAATTTTTCCCAAGTGGACAACAATTTGTACTACACCATGCTGCAAGTGGTTGAAGTACTTACTACCATCAGTATTGATGCTATTACTCCCACCACCAATGACAAAGACAAAGCTGCAACAAACTTCAACCTATTGCATTCATGCCTAGGACATCCAGAGGGACATGATGATGCACCAAATGATTAGGAATGTACAACACCTACCACTTCAAACAACCTCCTTTTGCATCCGCTCTTCCTAGATGACATATGGACCTTGTCCACAAGGAAGGTTAATCACTAGACCGTCAATCTACAAGTAGCCATCCAAATCACCCTAATTTCTTGCACAACTCCATGGTGATATTTACAGGCCAATTCACTCACCTTATGGTCCATTTTGATACTTCCAAGTAGTGATCAATGCATCATCCCGCTGCTCCCATGTCAATCTCTTGTCTATGAGGAACTTGGCATTTCCATGCCTACTATCCAAAATCATCCAATTGTGGGATCAATTCCTTGATCATCTCATAAATACCATCAAGATGGACAATGCAAGAATATTCATTTTGCCCATGCTTGAAAATTTTTTTCACAGCCATTGGTATCGACTTACAATACTTTATCCTCCATGTCCACACAAAACAAACCTTACCAAGTCATTCATAAAAAAGGTTCAGCTAGTAGCCTAATTGGTACTACTTTAGTCATGATTACCGATATTTTCATGGGAGCATGTTGTGCTCTACTTTGGGTATCTATTGCAATTACAGCCATCAACATACGAAGACCAATCACCTCACCAATCAGACACTAGATTTTCCTTGTCAATATCACACTCACAAGTTGTTTATTGTGCAATATATGTTCTTATTATACCACCCAAGAGAACAAAGATGTGCTCACAAAAATTAAGGATTTATGTGGATGAAATTCCCCATCCCAAATTTGATAACTTGAACCTACAACCAACAATATGTTCAAAGCTTGTTTTGACGAGTGCAAATTCAATGAATCCACCTTCCCATTGCTAGGGGGAGGAAAGGACAAGAACAATAAGCAACAAGAAGATGTATTAATTTGGCCAATGGAAGGACAATGCATCAAGACCCACAAAAAAACCTTAGAGAAGATGAAGAACTCAAGCTATTATTGCTTAACAAACTTACCAACAAACTGCATGATAGATTTATTGACATTGTGAACATCACAAAGGTGGTCACATTGCCAAATCATGTAGATGCAACCAATGTTGATGCTCCAGCTTGGCTTGCAATAATAAATGTCCTCACAAATGAATAAATTCCAAGGAAGAAGAGAGTGCGACAAATTGATACTAAAGATAGTACACCATGCAAAAGGAGAACGGACGTTGAGATGGCTAGGACCAACCAAAATCTGAGGAAAGATTGATACTCCTTTCGTACCAATGCTTTTGGTCAAGAGGAGAATGATGATGAGCTAGAAGGGCTGGTCATAGACAATGATGAGCTTGTTGTTGGCTTCACAACCATCAGGTTGCCCTGGCATTTGACATATGTGGATGAAAACTTTAGCTATCATATCACTATGACCTTTTTGGATGACTGATATTGTCAGATGGTCATGGACGCACACTCATCAAACAATCGGCCTAGATGGAAAGGTGCAATAAGATCAGAGCTAGAATCATTGAAGAATTGCAATATTGTTGGAAACATACAACAAAGGCCATAGGGATTTACTCTTGTCAAGCACAAATGAGTCTTTGCTAGGAGATAGATTGAGAACAACAAGGTCATATGATTCAAAGCTCATCTCATTGCTCAAGGGTTTATGTAGAAAATTGGTCTAAACTACACCAAAACATACTCTCTAGTTGTGGATTCTACAACATTTTGATACTTGATTAGTTGGGCTATTTAAGAGACCTTGAAAATGTGCATGATGGACATTGTCATAACATACTTTTATAACATACCTTTATGAGTACCTTGAAAAATAAATATATATGAAAGTTCCCTAAGGGCATGCAAGATGGGTTGCCACTTCTAATAGTAGAACATGGAGGAATCTATCAATAAAGCTGTGCCGGTGACTTTAAGGCTTAAAAAAAGCTTGTCACATGTGGTTTCAAACACTCTCTGACTACATGGTGAAACACTTCATCACCATGTAGTTAGAGAGTATTCATCAACAAAAAAATTTGCCCATGTCTCTTCATTAAGAGAGTGGGTGACAAATTTGCTATAGTTGCAATTTACATTCATAACATCAACATCATTGGTACAAAGAAGAAAGAAAAGGATGCTATGACTACCCTAGTAAGAGAGTTCAAAATGAAGGACTTGGGATGAAATTTGTTTTGCCTCAACTTGCAACTTGATTGTGTCAAAGATGGCATCTTATTACACCAAAAGACATACACACAAAAGATGATGAAATGCTTCAACATGGACCTAATAAAGGTGCATATGGTTGTACAACTATTAGACATGAACAAGGATCCATATGGGCCACAACAAGACAATGAAGCAGATTAGAATTACTATACTAGGGCACAATAGGAGTGTTGATGTACATGGTGAATGGAACTTGGCCAAACATTGCATTTGCTATAAATCTCCTAGTTAGGTACAACCATGAACTATAAAAGACCAAAGAAAGAAATAGGAGAATGAAATATTGGAGTGGAAGATCATGTTGGGACACTTGAATGAGGGAAACTCTGAATGCCTAACATGAGCATAGGCTTTGGTATTATGGAGAAATATACAAGGCTTTTGAGAACTTCTCAAGAAGCTTCCTAAAAGCCACCTACTTGGCATGCAAGCTAAGCCATCCAAAAAACTTCCCAAGAAGCTTCCTTCTAGAAGCTACTTACTTGGCGTGCAAGCTAAGCCATCCAAAAAACTTCCCAGGAAGCTTCCTTCTAGAAGCCACTTACTTGGCGTGCAAGCTAAGCTAGCAAGGAAGCTTCCCAAGAAGCTTCCTCCTTGGCATGCACATTAACTAACACGTGGAAGGTGCCAAGTAGCTTTCTAGATGCTTTTAGAATATTTTTAGCTAATTTGGCCTATTTGCTACTTTGCTATTCTTGACTAACTCATTGGTAAGCTCCATATTGTTATATTTCCTCCACCGCTAGTTGGTGATGTAATCATCACCATGGAAGCTTCCAACTCTTGGATAGCCGTTTGTGCATTTTGGAGATAAGAAAGAGGTTCCCAAGTGGCATCATGAAAGGGATATCCTTTCCAAAGGACTTTGTACTATGTATGTTGTTTGCAGGTTTGCTGAATGTGGCAACATGCAAGGATACAATCAACTTCATAATCCTCATAATTCTTGATAGAGACAAGAGGAGGAGGTTGGACATGAGAGAGAAAAGAAGATGGATTAAGAACAAAGGGCTCCAACTTAGAAATATGAAAGATAGGGTGGATTTGCATATGAGAAGGCAAGATAAGTTGATAAGCAATGAGAGAAATGCTTTGTGTGACATCAAAGGGTCCTATCCATCTAGGAGCAAGATTACTAGAGAAGAGCATGACCTTATCAACGAGTTGAAAGGTGAGATCATGATGATGGTGGTCAACATATTTTTTCTAATGATTCTAAGCAACAAGGAGATGAGATTTGGTTTGTTGGAGGGATTAGGATATGGTGGTCAAGAAGGTAGAAGTATGAGGTACATGAGATGGAAGAGGAGCAAGAAAGGAATCTAGAACAAGTGGATCTTGGCCAAAATTAAGGAAGAAAGAAGAGAATCCAATGCTTGCATGTTTGGAATTATTGTATGCAAACTTAGCAACTTCAAGAGAATCATCCCAATTGTATGGTGAACGTTGACAAAGGTTCAAAGTATATACTCCAAGGTAAGATTTTCTAGTTTGGTTTGTCTATCCATTTGAGGATGATAGACTTGGGACAAAGTAAGCTTGGTGCCAAGTATTTGGAAGAGTGTTTGCCAAAATTTTCCAATGATTCAAGGACCATGGTCAGAGATGAGTACATGAGGCATCTCATGATGCTTGAAGACATTGTCAAAGTAGATATATGCCAATGTTGGAGCATCCATTGTATCAAAGGTTATTGCCAAATGGATTTGCTTACTAAACTTATCCACAAACACCATGATTGTTGTGTGACCTTGCTTTGTCTTGGGTAAGGATGTGATGAGATCTAAGCTCATGTGTTCCTATCGAGCATATGGAATGGAGAGTGGTTAAAGGAGTACAATTGGTGTCTGGTTGCTGGCCTTGTTGCATCGGCAACTCTCACAAGATCAAACAAACTCTTGAACATCTTGTGCCATGTTGGGTCACCACCATTGGAGTTGGAGGGTATCCAAGGTCCACTCTACATCCATGTGACCAATGATTAGTAAGTCATGGGCTTCTTGAAAGTGCTCAAGTTGGAGAGCACCCTTGGTTGGAACATAGATCAGGTTCTCACACAAATAGAAGGTCTTCCTTGAATGAGAAGATTTTGTACTCCTTGTTGCATGTTGGAAGATGACCTTGTACCATCTGAAAGAAGGGTTCTTATTGTAAAGTTTTCCTAAACTTGATTTAGACTTTGAAGTTGACTGACACCGTCATAATTGCCACCGTGATGAGAGGAAGAGACTTCAAATCAAGTCTTCATGATAAGGTATCAGAGATGACATGAAATCAACCAGGTTTGTACTCAAGTTTGAGGTCAAACATTTGTAATTGTTCCTCCCTTTGATGATGTTGACTCTTCATATGCTCCAAATGTAATGTATGCAACAAGGGTTTGTGATCAGTCCGCATGATCACTTGTTTTCCCAAGAGATAAATTCTCCATACCTTGGTGGCATATAGCATTGCTAGTTGTTCTGGATCTCAAGCAGAGTAATTTCTTTCCATAGTGTTTAGTCGGCACAATAGACATGCAATGGGATGTAATCCATATGGAAATTACTATTGCAACATGGCTCTAATGGAAACATTAGAAGTATTGAAATCAACCACACAAGGTGGCTGAGGATCATATGGTTGAAAGATGGGTCTTGAAAACACCATATGTTTCAACTTTTAGAATGCTTCTTTAGCTTGGTGATCCATTGAAATCTTGCAATCTTCCCCAAGAGATTGGTCAATGGTGTGGCCACATAAGCATAATAGTGGATGAACTATTGGTAAAAACTTGCCAATCTATTAAATGCACTCACTTATGTGGCATCCTTTGGGGTAAGGCCAATCAATGATGGCCTTAATTTTCTCCTCTTCCATCTTGATCCCCTCTAATGAGATCTTATGACCCAAGAACATAACTTCCTTTTGCCAAAATGCATACTTTGACTTCTTGCAATAAAACTTCCATTGATGTAGTCATCTTAGGACCTCTTGCACATGATTTGTGTGTTCTACCTCTATCTTGCTATAGATTAAGATATCATCCAAGAACAACACCATGTATCAATCCAATAGCCCATCCAACACCCAATGTATCTGATCAATGAAGACTGTTGGAGCATTAGTGAGCTCAAAAGGTAAAGCTCTCTATTGAAGATGCCCATACCTTGCATGAAAGGTAATCTTTGGTACATCCTCTCTATTAATGGGAATCTTCCAATAGCTACTTTGGAGATCCAATTTAGAGAAGCATCATGCTCCACTCAATTGATAAAGCAAATCATCAATTTGAGGCAAGGGATATGCATTCTTCATTGTTTGTCATTGAGGACACAATATAAAAGTGAAGTCCTCCATCCTTCTTTAGAACAAATAGTATCAATGCTCCCCAAGGAGATGTATTATGTTGTATGAAATTCTTCTCCAACAACTCCATTAGTGTTGTTCAAAGCTCATCCAACTCCTTTGGTGAGAGCCAATAGATTGGTCTACTCATCGGAGTACTTCTTGGCAATAACTCAATCTTGAAGGCCCTACCATGATTGGAGTGTAATCTCTTTGGTAGATCATTCAAAAGTAAATTTGAAAACTCCTCAACTATTTGATCAATCGTTGCTTGATGAAAAGTTTGGCCCTCCTCAAATTCTCCATGTGCAATTGGCTTGATCCACACCGCAAAAATAGACATATCTTCTCCCAAAGCTTGCTATATGGCTGCTTTCTTGACAAACTCTCCATCTTGGGACTTATCTTCCTTCAAAGCTTGCTCTATGGCTGCTTTCTTAATAAACTTTCCATCTTGAGATTGACTATTCTTAGGTGTCTTCCTCAAAGATGCCAAACGACCTAATCAAAATTTCTTACCTTGGTGTTGTATTTGAATTTGTCATTGGGTCCAATCAAATTGAACCTTATGACGTTCAAACCAAGGTAGACCTAGAATGATATCATAGTGTAGAGGTGCCACTATAGACCTCATACACTCCAAATACTCCTTCCTTTTCTTCAATGTAACAAGATGTGAGATAAGGGATGCAGAACCCTTTCTACCATCCGCTATCATTAAACTATTTCCAATTACTAGCTTGATAAGGATACTTAATTCCTTCATTAATTGCATAGACATGCAATTCTTTGAACCTCCAAAATCCACCAAGCTTTTACAATCAACATTAGATATCATACTTTGCAAGTGAAGCAAACTTGCATAGACCAGGCTTTCAATCCCATTGTTGGAACTAATCAAGTTCTAAGTAGGCAGCTCAAAATCTCCTATTGGGGTTCCTTGTTTCCTTGATCAATAGACTCCACAAACTCCATATGGGTGATTTTGTTGAGATTGTCCATTCTTGAGTGTACATTCAACAATATGATGTCCAATTTGGCAACAATAAAAGCAACCACTATTTTGTCATAATCTTTCTCTATTTGCAATACTAAGTGGTTTCTGTTGGACAACATCAATCTCCATTGGTGTTGGCTCCTCCACCCATGTGTAGTGTATTGGCAAGTTTTGTGTATGTTGAGGTTGAGATCAAGTTGTTGTAACCAAGGAATCAAAGCACTTAGCCAATTGCATGGTTCCTCCAAGTGTTTTGGAGGAAGCATAGTCACATCCAATTTGGTTCATGACTTCAAGCTCCTCACAAATTGATCCAAAGCTTCACCTTCCTATATATATGGAAATTGCATAGTGATGTTCAAGAATTGCGTGATGTAACTCTTTATAGAGCCAATTTGCTTTATTTTTACCAACCTATCTTGTGTGGCTTGTGTGGAATCTATAACTTAGAATTAACCAAGTATTGCACTCTTAAATTCTCTCCATGTCAAGATTGGTGTAATAATTTTCCATTTAGCTTGCTCCACTCAAAACCGCCACCATAGCTTTGCCACTCCATCCAATTGGCTTGAAGCCAAGAGAATTTGCTTTTGTTCATCTTGAAGATTTATAGCTTCAAAATAATGTTCATAGTCATATGAAAAATTCTACACTATGCCCATGAGATTCTTGCTTTCAAATACCTTGGGCTTTGGAAATCAAATTTGCTCTTCTCCTTCTTTAAATGGTGCTTTCTTTACAGGCTCTTGTCGTTGATGATCTCATTCTTCCAACAATTGAGTAACGTGCTTGATTTGTTGCTACATTGCAATGATAACCTTGGGCATTGCCGCCATGACTATTACCCTATCAAGCTACCTATAGTTTACCTAAGTTAACACGTAGATGCAACAAATTCATTGTTCTCCATAAGTTACAATCAGAAGTACCAAGGGTTCATCAAACAAGTGATTATATTCAAAAAGTTCTGTCCAATGATGAATTGTGTGAAATGATGCTTGGGTAGTACATGGACACAAAAATCCTAATGGTTTGGCAAAAATGGATTTGGTGGTCCATAAATTCCATCCCATTCCTACTATGATACCCATGTAAAAGACCAAGGAGAGAAATAAGAGAATGGAATATTGGAGTGAAAGATCACATTGGGATACTTCAATGAGTGAAACTCCAAATGCCTAACATGACCATAGGCTTTGGTATTTATAAAGAAATATAAAAAACTCTTGAGAAGCTTCCTAAAAGCCGCTTGGTTGGCATGCAAGCCACATTAACTAGGGAGCTTCTCAAGAAGCTTCCTTCTAGAAGTCCGTCTACTTGGCATGCAAGCTAAGCTAGCAAAGAAGCTTCATAAGAAGCTTCCTTCTAGAAACCACTTACTTGGTGTGCAAGCTAAGCTAGCCAGGAAACTTTCACCTTGGAATGCACTTTACCCAACACTCGGAAGGTGCCAAGTAGCTTCCTAGATACTTTAAAAATATTCTTTGCTAATTTTGCCTAGCTATTTTGTTAATCTTGACTAACTCATCAGTAAGATCCATATTGTTACATGAAATAAAAAACAAACATTAGATTGGCATGAAATAAGTCTTGCAATACTTATGAGGCACAAAATACATGGGTCTCTACTTCAAAAAGATGGAAAGAGAAGAAATCGGTTTAGTTGGAAATACGGATGTAGGATATTTGTCAGACCCACACAAAGAAAGATCGTAGACAAGGGACATTTTCCTTCAGAATGGCACAACCATATCATGGAGATCTACCAAACAGATTTTGGAAGCAACATCAGCAAACTATGACAAAATATGACAAAATACTTGCCTTGCATGAGGCTAGCTGAGAATGCCTTTGGTTATGATAAGTGACCAAAGGTATTGAGCAGATCATCCACCACATCCATACATGTTGTGGTTTTTCTGCCATGACAAAACCCACCATCTTGTAAGAGGAAAATGAAACGGGCATTGAGCAGATCAAGAAGGTATACATCAAGGGTGATTGAGTCAAGTACATCTCCCCAAATTTCTTTTTCACCAATGAGTTGAATGACAAAGAGATTGAAAGGATGAAAGTTCAATCTTGTAACAATATCGCAGGTATTTTCACAAAAAGCTTACATGGCACTACTCATTGGAATATACTTCCATGCCTCACTCTACAACAACCTGGTGACCTTCATCTAGGGGAGAACAACACAATCCATCAGCAATAGCAATGTACTCTTTTTCTGTCCATTGTGGCTTTTCCTGCCTAGCAGGTTTTTACACAATAAAGTTTTAATGAGACATAATAGCTTGCTTGTTGTTATTGGCATGAAGAAGAGAAACTATATATTAACTACTGAAGGCATGTAGACCACCAGGAAACATGCATAAAAGAACCATTGATCTGCCTAACTTTTTGGCCATGTTATTCCATCTATACTCTTTTCCAAATGCTTGTCTTTTCGCTCATTCAAGGCTTTTGGAAGCAATGGTTTTTAATGAGGTGTAGGAAGTGTCTTTATTTGAGAACAAGATAGCATCAATGGTATCTCGAGGAGGAGTGTTATGAGTGATTTTTTTAGTCCAATCCACCACTTCACAAATCATAACCTGAGATTTTGGGTTCCATGCATGCAACATATGCATGCATGTAGACTGATGAAACGTAGTGTATATATAAGAAAGTACATACACACAATAAGAAATACCTTCTCTCGGTCTTATCTCAAGCCTAGAACTTTTAGTTCATAATATCTTTTATATTTTAGAAGTTTACTTTTTATTTTTGAGCTAAATGAGGTTGTTGATTCCAATTTCACTTACTTGACATTAAGGATTATCAATTTTAACCACTAATGGGAAGAGGTCAAGAGAAGAATCCAATTTAATAGATAAATTTCAAATTAATTATTAAGATTAAATTAGAAATAATTTTTTATTCAATATCTACAATACAAGTCAACTTGTATATACACATAAAATTTTTTTTTTTCATAGAAAAGATAATCAAAACAGTCTCATATATTCTACGACCTATACAACTTATGGTTCATATAATAAATCAAATTTATATTGAATTCTTACAGAGTAATTAATTTTATTAGTAATTTTATTATTATTATTATTATTATTCAATTAATTTTATTTCATATTTAGATTTTATTTCATCATTTTTTAGATTATGATTTCTATCCAAAAATATTGTACTACATATCATGTGAAATAAGTATCTACAATATATATTTTTCTATCAAAAATGTAAAGCTATATGAAAACCACCTTCTTGCAATGGATGAGTTAATCTAGTTGAGATATCATTAAATTATATGAAAAAGTTATCTATTTTTCATAACTAAAATCTGTAAGTCATAAGGAATCCATGAAACATTTTCAAGTATAAATCGATGTGTTAGAATTTATGACCATCCTTATGCTCCTTTTCGCCATCCATATACTAAACCGATAATTAAAAGTAAAAATTAAAATGAAAATTTCAATAAAAGACGATATACCAAATTTACACCTCACAGTACTCTACTAGCCCGCCACGGACACTTTGAGACGGAAGCTAAGGGAGCAAATGGGATTAGAGCCCCACTAGCCTTACACTAGTTAAGTGTAGATACTTTATCACGTACTTTATCACCGTTTTAACGAAGATGTCTATGGTTTGATGCAATTGTTATACTGGGAACACCTAAGATTCGAATCCGCAACGTCCAAAATCTCCTTAGGAAAATTTCCACCAGATGCCTTGGTTCCCATGAACATCCACAACAATCTGAAATGAGAAAACACCGTCAAACACAAAGTTAATAACTAGCGAAACACCACATACCATACACTCTCCCTCAGACATGAGTATTGACCGCAGAGAAAACACAGAGTGGAAAAGGTTCGAGAATATGAATAAACAAATGCCTCCAACAATCTAAAATGAGAAAACCCGCTAGAGAGCTAGCAATCTAAGATGACGAAATCTCTCCACGAGAGAGACAATGTCATTTGCAACTTTCTTGAGCAGTTAGTGTTCTTTATGCCCATGAGAAAGATCTACTCTTTAGTTCGACTATGCAACTATCGTCTACCTATACACACACGTGGACCGAGGGGCTGCCTATGATGGCTTGAAACAGTGGCTACAAAGTCAGTTCCTTACCATTGTCTACGTTGCACATAATAATGAAATGAGCACCTGGTTATGATTGTTTCTATGGCACGTAATAATGAAATGAGCACCTGATTATGATTTTTTTTCATTGCGTGGAATCCTTGAATGGATCTCCCATGTCCAAAGGATCATATACAATTGAGTTGCAGAAGCCTGCATCAACTACTAGATTTTGCCCACTGATGTATGAAGAATCATCGCTGCACAGAAACAGCGCTCCTTTGGCTATATCTTCGGCCGTGCAATGCCTGTCTTTGAGTGGCGATGCTCTCTTGAAGCCGGCCGAGACAGTTTCAAAGTCAGTGTTCCACCCAAGGTGAATCATCCAATCGACGACCAATTTATTAGGTATGCCGTGGGGAGCGATGGCATTAACCCGAATCCCATCTCTTGCCAGGTGAAAGGCAGCAATCTTGGTTAGCCCCGGAAGATTCTGTTTGTTGATATTGTAGATTAGTGGTATGGTGGCACCAGTCGATACGGATGCTGTGCTTGAAGTAGTAAGTATCACTCCTCGCTTTCGGGGAGCCATCACCCGGGCAGCATGCTTGATTCCACACACAACGGCACGCACCATGATGGACGTATAGCGGTCGTATTGCTCCATGTCAAGAGTTTGGAAAGTATCTAGAGCCGTAACGACGCCGGCATTGTTATACATGATGTCAAGCTTTCCAAACTCCTTCACGGCAAAGTCGACTGTAGATGCTATACTTTCTTCGCTGCTGACATCAGTATGTTTGTAGACTGCAGAGGAACCGATTTTCTGGGCTAATTTTTCGCCCTGCTTATTGTCGATGTCTGCTATGATTACGTGAGCTCCATGAGCTGCAAATAATTCGCTTGTCACGCTGCCTATACTGCCTGCTGCTCCTGTAATAATTGCTACTTTCCCCTCCAATCTGGTAACATTCAAGCCATGATTTTGTTATGACGCGCGTCAGATCTCACACCGATGCCACAAGGGAGGAGAGAAAAGAAAGCCGATTCTATCCACAATCAGGATCTCCAACACACAGAAGATCTCTGTTTCTGTAGTAGTAGGATACTTGAAAACGTTCCTGCGAAACCGAAGCTATTTGCCAACACACTATAACAAGCGTATGAATTGCTGAATACTGAAACGTAGAGGCTCGAATTTCGGATTCCTATTCTTGAGACGGAGAGGTGCATAGCATAGCAGTTTGTAAATAGAATAAATACGAGTATGGTTAAACATCGGACGCGAAACGAGTCGGCCGTTACAGGGGTTATCTGGAAAGAACTTTAGGAGATTTGACATTGCATATTCTTACTTTTTATTGACAACAGAATCCGAAGAGTGCATATGTCTAATTGCTGTCGTGATCGCCGCTGATTGTTGCGACAATGTTCTCCACGATGAAGTTGTCCTGCGCACTACGTGTATGAGTTAGTCAGAAACTGGTTCATTCTGGAATTCTACAGAAACTGGTTGTTTCCTCCAAATGGACCGAGATGATCAAAATCCATAACTGCAGGGGAGAGGAACGATTCCTATGATTAAGAAAGGAATGATTCCTCTAGCCATGTTGTTAGTCATATGCAACGCAAGCTTGATATCGGCCCGCGATTGAGTCGTAACTCGGTTTGTAGCTAGATGCGAGTATACTATCAGCCGATAAGAAGCTACCACATCTTTCATTTGAAAACCAGTATATGAAATTCACAATTTGTAATACTGAATCACGGGCATTTCACGTTAGACAGGGTGAATCGATATCGCCGGTAGCTCCTTATTCCTGGCTTGGGCTTAATTCGCGATAAGATTACATGTTGAACCAACTACCATCCGTATGAGAGGATGAGGCAGGAACCCGCATACACAGGCACACCAAGATTCACAGATCCACTAGATGGAAATCCTGACTAAGAAACATTCCTCAGCTGTCCAAATTATTAATTTCGAAGAAGGAGAGACCGGAGACGAATAACCGATGTGATTGGATGTAAGAATCCCTACAAGAAGTCAAGGAAAACCATCGAGCTTAGTACCTTTGAAGAGATGTCCCGATAATTGCCATCTTGCACTAATCGGTTACGACAGACGTTGCGAAATTCTTCACCTCAAGGTCGCCAAAGAGTCTATGAATTCAAAGTCAGCAAAGACATTCTCATACATTATCTACCGCTATGTAGGAGCAACAGGCTTCGACAGAAATCCACCTGGTGAAAAAAGCGACGTGACTTCAGGAAAGAGCCAGAAAGCTAATACAGCACTCAAAGCAGCAGGCCTAGTTTAGCACTTATAGTATCTCCCAAGACCACTTTGACTTGAACCTCCTCTTACGGACTCTCATTTAATTCCGTGTCTTGTAGTGCAAAACCAGCCTATAACCTCAAACTTCCCCTTTACCGCACCACAAGTCCACAGGAAAATCAGCCTCAATCACAACAACACTCCGAAGTCAATTTGAATCTTGTTGGAACACCTCGGAAGGTCGAAATCACATGGATGAGATGCCGGACACTCTAAGATCAGAGACCACAAACCATGACACTGACATGAATTTGGCGCAAACAATCTTGTGCTCTTCAATGCGCTCGCTGACAAAATCAACCGAATTAGAAACAGACTCACATTATCATCACATGCATCAGTATCGTTATACGGAAGGAAAAATTTGACGTATTTGCGTACTTATAATCTCAATCGGACAGTCAATATTCCCACCCTCCGAGGATTCACACCCTTCCACGTGCGCCAGACTGGACAATTTCTGATCCTGTTCCGAGAAATCGCATGTAGCTTACGTCTCCAGGCAGAATGGATCATCTTCTGTGTTGTCAATTAAATAATGTGGATAAGACACTAAAGTCAGAGATCGAGTCGCACCATCTAAACCCAAAAGGTTTAGTTTCGTCTACTAAGTTACGTCTTTGATTCCTACCTAATATACTAGTGCAAGATTACAAGAAAGAGTTGGCGGCACCCAGTACTGTATCCGTATCCATCATCAAAACCTTCCCAAGGCTAGCGGCGCATTGCCTCCGAGGATCTTGTCGCAGCATGGATATTAAACTGCATGCAAGTGGATGCGGAGTGAAACGGACAAGAGAGCAATTGGAGCAAGTAGTTGTCGCTGTACGAATGGACGGACAATGATCTTGAGCGAAGATCGAACGTGATCCAGAAGTCCAAATCAACAATTTCCTCCTGTGGTGCATTATTGGGCGAGCATTGATGCAAGAGAAGTCAAGGTTTTCACAATGATCCTCGAGGGTAATCACGATCGATTATGGTCAACTGTTGTCCCAGAGAATTCTCATACATTCGTGCTGTTGATGTTGAAATGCCACCAACTTCGACTTGAAGTGAAGTACATTTGCAGAGTTCAAGCAATTTGACGTCAATCGTCCTTAAGTAAAAGTAAAAAAGTTCAAGTTTACGTTTAAGACGTTGAAAGTTTAACGTCCAATCACTCGACTGTCTTTGCTATAAGGACCGATGGGAATTAGCAAGGGGTTATAAAACATAATGTTCTTCCTTATCATGATCTTTATGTTCTTCCTTATCATATCTAAATGTCCTTCCTCTTTGTTCTTCTAGCCTTGGAGTTATATGGAGCGATGGACACGGCATTTGGCAGGGAGTGCGCAAGAGCTTATCATGTTAGGCGTCAGGGGTACCACTCTCACCTTCATACTTTGTAGTTTACTTTAGACAGCGTGTGTCCATTGCTCTACAGAGTGCAATGGCTGGTGCAATCCATAGGAGAGCAATCACATTAGGTGATGTTTCTTCGGACGCTCTAGTTGTGTGTAGACCGTACGATTTGCATAGCTCGGATATCTTAGGTGCGGTAGGGCAGATTTCTCATACAGACTCTATTGGGGCTTAGCCCCATGTTACCTTTTTTGTCTCTCCCTTGTACGGCTTGACGGAGTCTTCCCATCCTTCATTTTTCCTACGCGGTTGCCTTTTTCTCCTTATCATGATCACCGTCTATGAATTTTATTTTAGAAGAATAAGCCACAAGGTACAAAATACTGATCTCCAGTGTATGAATAATCATTCAGGTATGGTTCGACAGGAATCATTACCTTATAACGTATTTGAGGATAATGTTTATAACTCAAGTCGACGATCGAAATAAATCTAACAAATATGGAAACTAACCCACATCACTCTTCTGGTACTGCTCATACCTTTATTTAACATGGGTTTCCAAGAATTCTTGATACTATGAATGAGAAATCGTTACACGCTGAGCAAGCGCTCGGCACAGCTGAATTCCTCATGCGCCATTCCTAAATTAACTGTTCGGCGAATCGAAGTAATATTTTGAAAATTGGGCCTGATGATTTCCACATGTTATGTTCACTAAACTCAAGTATGAAACTACTCAATAATCCTAAAAAGCTGCAGATTAGATAATTGACACGCATACACATGATCAGCTAGTGACAAATTTACTTAGAGAAATAAAATGGAAGGTATGTAGAAAACGGGATTTAGAGAAATATTGTTGAAAGAATCCGTCGTGCTTACAGAATCTCAAGTGCAGTTCCAACCAATCACGTCGATCTCCTTACTGTATGGTCCGGTAATCAGAACTCTTGGCACCAACGTTAAAAAGAAGCAATATATAGACCATTGTTTTGAACAAAAGATTCTGTGCTCAAACTGCCTTGCAAGCATAACTATGTTGTTAGATAGATAGCAAAATGGCGACCACATAGAACACAAGAACACATAGAAGGATGGGAAGACCCCATCAAGCCGAACAAGGGAGAGACCAACGAGGTAGAAAGGGGCCTCAATAGTATCGATACGAGAAATCTGCCCTATCGGTAGATAAGTACGGAATCCAAAATGTCATAAATAAAAGTTTATTTTCCGTTCGGGAGTGGCATCATCATCGAGAAAAAACAATACGACTATGAGATCTAGATAAAGTTAATCAACGTCAATTATTTCGTTTGCTCGATGACTTGTAAAGTATTGATGCAATATTGTATATTTTTGATCTCTCCTCCAACGTTTTAAACAATAATGTAAGCTGAAGACACGTGCGAAATACTTTCAGATCTTGGAAAGTTAAGATCAGTATATATCGTTGATCTGACATCATTCGCAGCAATGGAAAAAGAAATCAAGATATTGTTATAAACTGGATTTCTCAGTTAAAGGTAGCTGGATCATGAAAATTTGGACCTTCTTAGAACCACGAGCGCATTCATGTCTCTAGAAATGATACTCTATCTCGCAATTTTTTTATAAGGCCACCTGGTCAAGGTTTTGTAGCCACCGCAACTCAATCATTGTTGCTGAATAGTACTCTTAAGCGAATCTCATCGGAGCGAGCGAGTGTGACTCAAACACAGTCGATTTTTAATATATTCGGTCACACATACTGATACTTAAAGGGTGGAGAGTGAGTCATTCTTACAAGCCATTAATTATCCTCGAAATGACTAAATGTTGAATGAGTGGTTTGTACAGAATCCAAAATATAACGCCTGTAAATGCTATTTTCCTTCCAAGAGTGACATCACAGTGGAGACAAAAAGATCGATGATGATTCAAAGCTGAAGGTCGTCAAAGAACGTTAAGTCAATTCAGTTACTCAATGAGTTGTAAAAATTCGATGCAATATCGAATGTCTTTGATCTCATCTCCAAACTTTTAGCTGACTATAAGTGCGAAGAAGTAATTTCAACTTTTGGAAATTTGAAATCAGGATACATGGTTAGATTATCGTCGTAATTTTTTTTGTTACTCTTTATTTTTATCTTAGGTGCTATTTGGTGCTTAGCACCATTTTATTTCTTTTGTCTTTTGTCTCATCGTTATACGGCTTGATGAGATCTTCCTCTCCTTCCTGTCTTCTACGCGGTTACCATTTTCTCTTGTATTTTTCTAGATGATGACATTACTCACAGCAGTTACTCCTACAGTTTTCCACAACCAGTTGCTTTTCGCGTTGGAAACAATTTCGAGATAGTGTTACAAACTGGATTCCCTAAGTTTGACAGCCTTTATATTTACTTTATTTAATCTTGCATCGAGGTACTGGGTCATTACTCGCTCCACCTTACCTTACAGAATGAAACAGAAAGGTAACATGCCTAGTAAAAAACCTCTGATTCGTGCATTTACAGTACTGTAGTTACACCGCGTGCTTAACTTAAGCACAGCTAAATTAATTTAGCTCTGAAGTTTTATCCTTGTTCGGCTTTATCTTTCTTGTTATCCTCCGCTGCGTGTGTCGCGTTATGTGCGGAAGCATACACTTTGCACGTTTGGCAGCTAGCTTTACCCCTATGTTTAGACAGGAGAAATCTCTGGGGCAACCCTTGTCCCCAGTTCGCTGGCCTCTACTCAAAAGGCTGCGGCAACTTTCCGTCTCAACAAACAAGACGACGTAAACACGATCGCAAACGGAATGCGGCGCGCAAACGAACTGGCTATTCCGAGTTCAGCTCCAGTGAACCGCACGTACCACCAGGTCATGGAACATTTCTCGAGTTAGCGGGGACAATCGAGACTATCCACGGCAACGACAACGCCACCGCGAGCTATCGGTCATTACAAAAGGTTTAGTCGATTCTCGGGGACCATACACCCGGATGTTCCATATGTTCGGCTCACTCCGAGCTCTCGCCTGGCAATCTTCGCTCCGTGACCGGCGTCTTCACTTACAATCCCGGTTGATATTACTCAATTCGCCGGTCGTCTCCGAGGGTTATGAGGGACGCTCATGACGCTGCTGCTGCTGCCATTTCCCCTCAGCATGACGAGACGAAAAAGCAGAAGAGATTGTACTCGCGTGACCTAAAAATGTGCAGACACGATATAGAAAGTCACGGGCGTTAATCGGTTTCATTCATTTGCTGAGAATGTGATTTTAGGGGATCACAGGATAGACCATTTAGAGCTCATTCATCGACAGGATATCTAAACCGAACATCTTCTGCAATGGAAGTAGATTGCAGAGTTAATATGATTATTTGCTATTCCCGGGGAGAACCATGCATAAATTACAACCACGTCGGTTATCCATGCACGATTTTTATTACTGGTGAACCATTTGGTAAAACTAGTTAAATTAAACTCTCAAGCAATGGTTGAAATTGAAGCAAATTGAAGGACGAAGGATCCATATCCACGAATGACCGCCAGACTTCAACCCGAGCTAAAATACTGACAATACAACCTAATTCCAAATTATAAATTATCTCATGCTCAAGATGAATCTCATAACAACATCTCTAATTTTGAATTGCATGGTAACTCAATGAACTTTTTCCCATTCAGTTAACCTACAAATGAATCAAAACGGGAAACGCAAGCCACGATGACCGGTTCACGTTTTACTCACTGCGCAAAACTGGAAAAACCGGCGCGGGTTCAAAGCGGAAGCTTACAGACCGCAACGGAGGTTCATTCGTGACGTGCGGCTGCGTTTTGAATTTTGAGTGTACGTCATCAACGGAAAGGAAATGAAACAAGGGCGACCGCGTAGGGGCAGCATACGGAGGGAGGCAGCAGCGTAAGCCGTACGCAAATTTCCATGTGAACATGACTTCACATCCAGATAATGGTTAAGGTATACGCAATCACTTGATGACGACGTACTGAACCAGTCTTGAAATAGAACGTGAACGAACTCAAGATCTATGAGTATGTTTCTAGCCTTTCTAGCAAGGTTTCCATGAATTGACCATTCTTGTCCTAAAGTTATGGATGTCAATATAGTCCTTTATGAGAAAAGACGTATGGTAATTGTAGATTGAATCCCCACAGTGCTTTACTAAGATCTGCACAAGTGGGGCATGTTCTGCGATAAACATTAAGCTACCTATGGCACATGCTTTGGATCAAAGATATTTTAGGTTCCTATCACAGCCACTATGAGCCATAGAAAATTGTTGGAAAGTGTTACATATAATAGTACAAGGTATAATATATAAGGGCAGTTATGAGGGAATATTATAGTGAAGACCCACATATTTATAGAAGGCAACTGTAGCTCCGGGAGATGACTTTTATGAAAGGCATCAGAGGTTTATTGAAAAGTTTTGGCGAATGAGCGGGAAGTTTATCCAGGTGAGAAATGTCAGTCCTGTTTGTGATGGATTTAGGAGGATTTAGAAGCTTGTAATGACACGGGAGATAAAATATTGCATTCCTAAAGTAAACTAGACTGATTAAGGAAATAATGCTAAATTGACATTGGTGGGACATTTGGGGAAAGAGAATTGAAATATGATGTTATTAGGGCAAAGAAGGCCTGAAACTTTTTACCTGCACTCCTTGACAAATGTGTAGAACGCCATGTCCATTGCTCCATATAAATCCAAGGCTAGAGAGGAATAGAGAGGTGACCTTGCTGCAGACCCCTATACTTGGAGACCTTGCAAGCTACTGCTGCATTCATTGCCCATCTAGAGGGATGGGTAATCACTCCTTCCAAAATTGTGTTATGCGTAGGGTCCGTAACCATGACATTCATTACTGTCAACTGATCAACTTGGACCAAGAATAAGTATGCCTTGATATGTGTTGTCTACAAAGCATATGAACGCTCCTTCCAAGCCAAATATCCACTCTCTCGTGCCATAGCAAACACTATGTCCTTAATAGCATCATGAGTAGTTATCCTCTATCCTCCAAAAGGGCAACATATCATATGGACCGATGTTGTATCTAGTGTAGAACCACACTCACAAGTGAGTAATGAATATGTAGATGGGTGGACCAAACCTAGACAAAACCTCATCACTATAGAGAAAGTAGCTCGAGCTAGTCAGAATGCCTTAATGCAAGATCAAGCTAAGATCCAAGAGCCTACATCCTTGTCAGAGCAAGAGCAAAGACATGCTCTAGTAGCATGAGGAATGAATGAGTCAACTAAGAGAGAATGTAGCATATGCTGACACTATCACTCCATCAAGGAAGATTATAAACCTCTAGTCCAATTTAACGATAGTGAAGCAAAAGATAGAAGGTACTTGCATACTCGTGAAGATAGACTATCTCTTGTTTGCTGCAATAATATCTGGAGAGAAAGTGATCCTTCTTCCATATTTGTCACATAAGTATCCAAAATTGGCCTATTAGCAACCACAAAATGAGAGGAAAGTAGGGGTGTTGAGAGAACCCAACTACCCAAGAATGCTATAGGTGTCATCTTGTCCAAAGATAGAAAGCCCACCCCTTCACACGAGATTGGTAGAGAAGTCTGTCTATGTGCCAAATCTCCTATCACACACTCAAATGTCCTTGGTCCAATAATATCACCAAAGATTCCTATAATCTTCCTATCAAAGGCTCTCACATGTGATAAGAAGGTCAAGGAGGGGGAACATTGCAAAATATGTAAGTTGTCTGACGAGCAATACTAGAGGAAAGTATACCAAATGCCACCTACATGCTCTCCTAGTAACGGAAGGTTATCCACATGGAGAACATCCTTTGCAAAGGCAACATTTAAGAAGCGTGTGACAATCCTTGGATCCTATTGGCACTCCAAGAACATGTAGTCCATTTGTAGATGTTACACACCCCTTTGGAAGCTCAAGGTGGGGAGGGATAACTGCTCAAAGCTCAAGGGTACCATGTCTTATACTTTGACACCTTGACTCTCAAGCATACTAGATGTAGCTCGGTAGTCAAGTGTTCAAAGGCCTGCCTAATCTGATCTATAGGGCCCACAATATGTGTATCATCTGCCAAGGAGGGAAACACACAACTTGGCATGGCCAAAGTAGTAGATAAGAGAGCTCTAAAGTGAGCCATGGCAAATAAGGATCTCCTTAAAGGATCTCCCTAATATGTACCAATAGCTAACTCCAAGACATTGACTCCTTCTTTTGAATAACCGTGCTAGTAGTAAAGGGAAGCAAGAGAGCCATAAGAAGACAACACAAAAGGAATAAGACTTGCCAAGGATCCACCAACCTCCCTAAGCTCTCTAAAGATGGATGCTCATGATACATTATTAAAAGTGTTCTAAACATCCACCTATAAGATGACCTACTCTGGATAGATATCTAGGAGTGCCTTAATACCTAAAGATATAGCTTCACATCCTCCAGGTGTAGCTACTCCAAATTGATGTGGATTGGAGTGCTATTGGAAGTGAGAACAATGCTAAACAAAAATAGGGTGGTTGACCAAACAAAAAAAGATCTCTCCAATAACAATTGGTCTAATGCTCCCCGTGTCCCTCTCTGTCATGAGAAGTCAACTAGCATCTAATATTAGACTAACAGACATAGGAATGTTACCTCTTGCTACTATTATAGCCACCAGAAACAACTTGATAAACCACTAAGAGGATCATCTACATGAAAGCAATCTCTAAGATGCTCATATACCACCTCTGACAAGCCTCATGAGGAAAGGCAAGGAATAGTGCACAATGCTTGTGCAAAAAGAAACCTATCAAGACATAAAGGATACTCAGATTGATAATTAAGACCTCTAATGGTAATCCTTCTCCTGCCATAGGATGTAGTGAGCATAGGGAAAAGATAGTCTCATCCATATGACTAGCCATAGACAAAGGGTGTAGCGCTTGTATTGCTCTACTAAACTCTCCTGCCTGACCTAATGTCCTACACCGTTGTAATCAAGTGGACTTTGTGATATCCTATGGCAAAACATGTCATATGGAGTAGCTTGAACAAAATATTACTTTATATCTGCATTATACACTCCAAAGTTAGCATACTTGGGGTATTTTATAGATTTCAAGATTCTATTAGAGATTATAGGTCACATTGAGGTTTCTCTAGGGATTAAAGATTTTCCCATGCAAATTCAGGATTCCAAAGCAATGTCTTGGAGATTAGAGCAAGATTGGTGGTTTTATCTGTGAGGTATGGCCATCCTCTTCCTGCTATACCAATGTTACCACTATTTAGTCTTCTTCTACTTTGAGGAGCTTTATAAGGGCAAACACAAGGTCCAGGATGCAGGTAGGACCTACCTTTGTAGTCTTCATTGACACAATGATTGGAGTGGGGATTTGGAGTTGAGCACTATTAGCATGGACAAGCATTTGGACCTACATGTGGATCAGACCTTGGTGGTAGAGAGGCCTCTCTAGTGGTGGAAGATAAACCCCTCTTACATCTTGTAATACCAAGAGCTAGCCATATGATCTAGATGTGAAATTTGGTTTGGTAACATTTGGAATGATATTATACATGATGGAAAAAATACATCAGATAGAAGTTTCACCAAAAGAGTACTTCTACTAATAGGGCAAAAACAAAAATAGACTTGAAAGACTAAATAGATCAGAAAGAAGTATCACCAAAAGGGGACTTCTACTAATAGAGTAGGAACCAAAATATGCCTGAAATCTTTGAAGGAAATTTGGAGGCCTAATCGGATGACTTAGGCCTCAAAAATATGCATATCCTCCCTTCCAAAAAAAGGAAAGGCTGGCCTTCCCTCCCCTCTGGTTTGTCTTGTCAAGAGCTTTCCAATGGTACCTCACCCACATGATTCTAAGATTCCTACAAGAAGATTCCCTAAAAAATTCCCTCCGGTCAAAGCTTGTTTGACCAACTAGATAGGACCAAGACCGACATGTCACCCATCCAAGTGGGTAATCCAAGGGTGGAGCTTTTGACATGTCACCTATCTATGTGCTTAATCCTATGGTGGAGCTTCCTTGGAGGAGATCCTCCTTGTTTATATAATAAAGAGAAGGTACTCTTTGGGCATCAGAGGATTGAGTGTGAAATCTATGTTTTTCCTCTTCTCTTGTCCTCAAAGTATTATACATCCCTTATCTACTTCTTTTTTTGTGTTTTCTATCTTTCTCATTTCTCTCTTTTGTGTTTGTTACAATGTCTTGCACTTTTGTTATGGTACTTCTCTTTGTACTCTTGGAGGCATTTACCCTTTCAATAGATTGCATTGTGATGTCCATTTTGTTCGTTGGCATAGGGTCATAGAGGGACTATTGTAGGCATTACTCCTCATTTGGCACCTCATACCTATGCAAGCAAGGAGTAAACTTTTACATTATCTCTTTCAACATACCTCCACAGTAGCTGAGGTCTATCCAAATGGACCCCCTTTGATCCCTAGGTCATGTAGATATCATATACCCACAAAATGTCCTACACGAGAAGAGGGGATTTCCTTATAGAGGATGCTCCACCTATCTCCTTATCCCTCATTCTCATGTCACCAATGCTCCACACTCCCTCTACCTTAGATTCTCCTCCTCCCTACTACCCCACCACTCTTACAAGATTATTCTCCTCCTCTTGAAGCTTCAACACCTCCTTATATATCACCCACTCAACATCCTACTTGGTCTTGTTTGGATTGTCCATGGGTGTGGATCAGCCTCACCCAACAAAAAAGGAGATTTTGTTGTTTGTGTATGCATGAAAAGGCCATCTTTATTCCTACTCCCACAAGCCCCATCCATACTCCAATAATATACCTACATTCTCCCCTAGAATTCTGTTTTTGATTGCACTCTTTAGACCCTATCCAAGCAATCCTACTAAGTTTGCCTCATCCACGGATATACACGAAGATCCTTATTCTTTATGCCTTTACATCATCTTGTTTGCTCTACACTCTCCATCCTACTTAGTGCTATTTTAGCATATGGTCATGGGAGAGATGTCTCTACTTGGACTCTATTGGCCTTTTTTCCTCAATGAACATTACTCCTTCTAGCCTATGGAGGTGCTTTGGGACATTGAGAGACTTTCTCTTGGATTTATAGGGTTTTGAGGGACTTTCTCTTGGATTCATAGGTTTTTGAGAGGAGATTGGGCAGCTTTCCAAGTGGAGTACACTATTAGGGCACATGCCACAACTAGGCGGGTTATAGAATCTCCATAGCCCTATGCCCTACCTCCATAGCATCATCATCTTTGTTTCTCTTTGATGCTAGGTTAGGTAGGGAAGTAAAGATGGGCAGCCCAAGCACTCTCTTCTTTTTGGCCAACACTCTTCTCCTTTGACACATTAGCTTTCTTACATACATTACATCCACTTTTTTCTAATAAAATTTCTTTATTCCTCCATGATTATCTACCAAATGAGGAGCTATATAACTCACACAATCCTAATTTGCCCGCACTCTTCACTACTCTCCATGTTTCTCAATAGGAGGATCATCAAGGCTAGATTTTGAGCACCCATGGGATTGCTTCTCCTCAGATGTTCTAGATTTGGGCTTTCTCCTTCTCTTTGCGTTTTGTTAGTGCATTGCCTCAAATCAAGTACCTTCCTAGAGTAGCTCATCTATTTGGTGCTTCTTGTCTCCTAGCTCTTGCAAAGGAGATCTCAAGAGTAAGTCACATTGCCATTGGAGATGTATTTTTGCCTTTGTATCTTGTGCTATTTCCTAATAGTTATGATAGTTTTTCTTCTTTCTTATCTCCACATCCGTTTGGTATAGCTAATCTAGGAGGCTATGAGATGGTTATTGTGAGCATTTGAGCATCCTTGGATATTCATCCAGATTGGGTGGCTGTCCAAGTTGATGTCTCCAATGCCTTCAATACCATTCCTCATCAAGGATTGTTCCATGCATTGAGGAGTTAGTGATCAGATTCCCTCTATAATCCTATTTTTCCACAATTTGTATGGTATTGAGACATATCTATTGTATAGCTATTGTACCATTACTAGCAAGTCCACATAGTTGACATCAAATGAGTGCACACAATAGAGGGATCTCCTTGGAAGGCCTCTCTTTGCCATTGTGCATTACTTGGCTTTATAACAAGTAGCAATATCTTTTCTATCTTGTCTTTTCACATCCTTATCAAATGGCAAACATATTGTAGGCCCATTAGAGGATGTAGTTAGAGTGGTATCTACTTTCATGCTTAGCTTAGAGGACCTAGGTTTATGATTCCAGACTTGTAAAGGCATTGAATCCACACATGGTACTCACTCCTTTTGACTTTCTACCAAGATTCCAATTCCTTGTAGGTGGTTTGAGAGTTTTGGGCTCTCCTGTGAGACAAAAGGATTCTTGTACTTTGTTCAACACAAACACCTTAATACAAGCAAAAAACCATGCCCACCTCCTCCCGTGGTTGAAGAACACTTGGGTAGCCTATTTCATTTTTACATGGTGTTACTTACCAAGGGTTCTATATTTGGCATGGACCTTGCTACCTACACAAGCACTATTGCCACATTTGCAGACATTTGACCATACCATCCACCATACGGTCTCCACTCTATTAGGGACATGTATGCTCCTATATCTATAAGATGAGTGGTGTAGGCAGAAAATAGCTCTACCCATAGTCATGGGTGGATGCAGATAGGGCAAGATGCAACATTAACAACTTATATTGGAGCATGGGCTTTAGTGCTCACTCATTTAACAAACAAGTTCTTATACAAAAGCCATCCTTTTTTGTTAAGACCTATCAAGATAATAAATTCAAGCATTTGTGCCTTCAAGGCACATATTTGTTTGGTTTGCAACTTATTATTTCCACAACCCTAAACATACGTCACTCCCCAAGTTTATTGATTTTATATCCCTAAACTCTAGGAAGGTTCAAGCAAATCTCAAGGAATGCATGCACATTCACACACTTTCCAACGTCCTCATTGATATGCCTCTATTGGACAAAGCTAGATTCCTTTCTTGCGGGAGGAAAGGCTCTAGAGCTTTGCCTCAAGCCTCTCCATTGACACCTAACTTTCAATCTACTTCCAAGGAGTTTACCACAATGCTACAAGCAAGAAAATTGTAGCATTGAGGTTTGCTCTCTTACATCCAACTCTCATAGGGATTCTAGACTAGTGTACATGTGGTTCCTTGCAAGATACTTAGGGCATACACTTTTTATGATGTGCTATAGGTGGAGAGCCCATTAGGGTCTATGATGTAGTTTGTGATACATTGTTCAGATTTTACAAGCTACATAGGCCTAAGTTGAGATTGAGTGATGGTTGGATCCACTAGGACCACCTATGTGTTGGATGCATGCATAAATTCTTAATTTCATGGATGGGAGTCAAATCTTGTATAACATAGTGGTGAAAAACCCTCTAGAGCTCAAATTGAGTGATGGTTGGATCTACCAAGACCACC
The DNA here is from genome assembly GCA_948567375.1 of Lunularia cruciata. Classification (NCBI taxonomy): domain Eukaryota; kingdom Viridiplantae; phylum Streptophyta; class Marchantiopsida; order Lunulariales; family Lunulariaceae; genus Lunularia; species Lunularia cruciata. The sequence continues at coordinate 70,273,317 of OX419755.1, read as the reverse complement.
TATCTAAATTTTACAATGTGCTCAGGTTTTGGGTCTTCACCAATTGAGTAGCAATAGGTACATCCCTCCTCACTTACTAGACATACCATTAGAGGACTTCTACTACATGTTCAAGAATAGGCTAGTGTTGACTACACTCTTCTTGGCTTCTTTGGTGCTTGTTGGTACCATCAGGTCTTCTTTTGATCTCTCTCTTGTTGGACATCACACTCTTTTTCTTCCTCTTGCACTTGGTTGTGCCTTGTACTCCTTTTCCCTTTCCTTTGTGATATTATATTTATATCATATCTATCATGACAAGGATTGCATGATACTAGCACTCCATTGAAGGCATTGGAGAATCTCCAACAACAGACATGCAGTTTTGCAGCATTTGCTACAGGCTTATGATTAGGGATGAGCAAGTTCAAGACCAAGACTTTTGTCAAGGTTGTGTGGTGATGTCACTTCATTGATGGCATAGAAGAATCTCCAATATCAAGCCTATAGTTTGGCAGTATTACATGACTAGGGATTACATGATTAGAGCTATATAGTACTTCTTGCCTTTGGATTAATGCTTTTTAGAGCATGGTAGTGCACTTTTGGGATTTGTAGAATAGAAATCAAACTTGCCCAAACTAGGTATATAATAGTGGTGCCACTACAAAATCAACGTGGTAAAATTATCATTGAGAGCCTATACTAATGGAAAAAATTAGCTTAGGGATTTAACCATAGTTGCGTATTAGCTATTTAGCCATTTCAAGACCAATGACATTGTAGGATGGAAGAAAAAGTGGCTTATCAGAAATTAATTTCTCAATAGGGTGGAATTATTTCACCATTGCTTGATTTTGATGGGATTAGTCCTCAATGGGACCAAGAGTACCATATTGGAAGATTTGGGAAAGAGTTATCAAAGTGCTACAAGAACCGGACCCACTTATGCAGACTTCATCAGCAAGGTGGTTGGGCTTTGGGAGCAATTCATTGTTCAATTGGAGGTGCATTTGGACGTATTGGAGCTCATTTTGGAGATAAGGCACTTTATTTGGATATAAACATGCACTTTTCTCATCTTTATTGGCTTTCTCTTAGTTCTTCTCCATATTTGGTTTCTCTTCCTTTTCTTATTTCGTCTCTAATTCTTTCTCATGGATGTTTCTTTGATATCTTTATTATTTTATCCATTGGTGTTTGTTTCATAGTATCTTTTCTAGATATTTCATCTTTTAGTTATGTATCACTCATTGTCTGCTTTGTTTCAAGTGGATTTTTTCAGATTACTCTACCATACCTCTTTTCAATTCTTTAGCATCGGTAGCTAGAGAGACTCCTATAGGTTCTTCATTTGCCACCCCATAACCCATATGTATGTTTAGGGAGTAGATCTCACTATTGCTTATTTTAGCATACTCCTAGAATGGGTCAAGTTCTTCAAGATGCTTTCACTTGTATCTCCTTACCACATCCTCCACCATCCTTAGGGGCAAAAATTCACTTGGTTGATTCATTCATAGAGGATTCACATCTCCTTGCCCCACCCATTTCCCATCCCTCTCTCATGACCCCTTATCCTAGCTCTATAGACCTCCTGCCAACACAAGGCAGATCCCTCCCAATACTATAGACCCACCCCAACTATAGGGCCAGGTCCTTCCTCTCGTGCTCTTAGCACCCCCACACATCCTCCCCACACTAGCAACCAATGTAGTCTTGTCTTCATTATCTATGGGTACGGACTAGGCTAGCACAACATTGAGGATCAAGTAGATGCTTTTAGATAAGAGCAGTGGCTAATTCTCAACCCACTCTCTTTGTTCTCTTATCTTCTCTCCATAGGCAGCACCAAACCCATATGCTTGGTTACACTCACTAGATCTCATTTAGGCTTTCCTTCTATGGTTACCAAGGCCTTGCATGTATACTTGAATTCTCATATCCCTATGACAACTCATGGGCTCCATGCTCTCCCTACTATTACAAGTTATCTTGACGGATAACCAAAATAGAGTTATCACTATATGGATCCCATTAGGACACTTCTCCTAATGGACATTACTTCTTCCCACCCATGAAGGTTGCATCAAGATACCATGAGACCACTTCTAGGATTCATTGGTTTTTGTAAGAGGATTGGCCAAATTTACAAGAGGAGTACACAATTCAAGCCCAAGCATTAGCCAAAAAATCATAAAGTCTCAATACCATGCACTACCTCCACAAAATTATTTCCTTTGTTATTCCTTGATGCAGGTCAAGTAGGCAAGTATCACCAAGTAGTCATGTAACACACATTGGTGCATGTATGCTCTATGGAGATATTAAGTTTAGTATTGCAACTTGTTGAGATGTTATTTGTATGCAACTTAACCAAACTTCTATATTAGTCATTTTTAGCTAGAGTTAGTCATAACCAAGATAAAGGCCTAATTTATACAAATTTGAAAGATTGAGAACTATTAGTTTGGATTCAAATATATTGAATTTATATTATTCTTAGGTGTTTGGTTTTGAAGAAAGAGTTGAGAACTCTTGGAGCCATTAGTATTTTTGGTTTGGATTTTTCTATAGTCCAAGGATAGCCCATGTGAAAGAATCTTTAACTTAGTAATTGGATCAAGATAAGACTATATGTATGGATATTCTATTAGACTTTTGACTTTACATTACTTTTTGCCTAATAATTTGAGTTGCTTTAGTAATGAATAACTTTCGTATATAACTATTTCACAAATAAATAAACCAAGGATGAATAAAGACTCATCATCCTTTCATTTGCAACTATCTCTCTCTCGTTGAGTTCTCTTATGAGCAATAGCTTGAGTCTTAGAGGTGCCTTTGAGTTCTAGCTTTGGAAGAGTGTGATGGAGTTTGGGTTCTTTGCCTTCTTAGTCCATGATATACTATGTTAATAGCCATTAGAGGGTATTTTGAATGAGAGACATGCTGGATCATAATCTAGGCTCTAGCATCCTCCAAACCAACACCATTCTCCAATGATACTTTAGCAACTTTACAAAATCTCCACCTACCATCCATGTATGACCTTCATTCTTTTATCCATGACTACCACCTAGATGAGAATCTAAAGCTTATAGAGACCTTCTTTGCCCATGCTTTACTCCATACTCCATATTTTTTGGCAAGAGTGCCTTTGAGCATTTACATGATTGTCTCTCCCTTAACATGCCCAATTTCAGGTTCCCACTTCTCCTTTCTTTTTGCCATCACATTGACTCTGGTTCTCCCAATTGCTGCACATTTTTTGGTGCATCTTGTCTACTTTCTTTCCTTGTAGTAGTTCTTATTACAATGCCAAGTGTGCCAATTGAAGGACAAATAGATCTATCATCTATGGAAGTCTCAAGTCCATGTTTGAAACTTGAAAGTTTTCCCTAAATCAAACTAATCTCCAAAACTTACAATCCACTTCACACAATATCTGCAAGTCCTCTCATGTACAAGATGTAGAATATTATCTCAAAAGCATCATAATAGCTTATAGGGTATACAAATAGATCTCAATTTTCCAACATAAGGTTATCACTCTTTTCTCCTAAGGTTCTCTTCAAGTAAGCTCTCATAGCCTCTTTCTATCTAATGTAGAATTGTCTGTCAAAAAATTCTTTTGCCTTCTAGAGAGGTCATGGCATTGAAACCAAAATTGTAAGCCAACTTGTCTAGAATTCAAGATAAACCTTTGATCTTTGATGGATATTAAAGTATTACAATATAGACTAAGAAGGCAAGGAACCAAATTCAATCACACTTCTCCAAGATTAAAGCCATTTTTTACTAGAGAACTCAATAAGAGAGAGAAAGTTGAAAACTAAAGAATGAAAAGTGCCTCTTCATCCCTAGTTTATATAATTCATCACAAAATTTACTAATTATTATAAACCTAGTTTACTAAGAAAAAACATCTAAAGTCAAAAGTGTAAATAATATCAAAACTCATGAGAATAATCCTATAAGCATGAAATCTTATCTTTACTTAAAAGCTAAGTGAAGGATTCTTTTCTCATGGATTATCCTTGGACTATAGGAACATCGACACCAAAAAGGCTTGTGGACTTAAGAGTTCTCAATTTTTTTTCTCAAAACCAAACACCTAGAAATGATACATAATCAATACACTAGAATAAAAATTTAGTGATGCTCACTCTTTCAAATTTCTCTAAAATAGTGTCAACTCTATCTTGACTATGACTAAATTTGGCTAGTATGACTCATATAGAAGCTTGATTAAACTTCATATAAACTACATCTTTCATCAACTTGCAATATCAAACTAAATATGTCAATAGAGCATACATGCACCAATGGGTACTATAGACTATAGTGGAGATGTTTCCTCTTGGATCTTACTAGATCTCTTCTCATATAGACATATAAAAGATACTAAGAGACCACCTCTAAAACTCATAGGTTTCTATATAGAGAAGTTATATGTATAGAAAGAGTATATCATACAAGTCCAAGTAGCTCCTATTAGATTTGCCAAGTCTCTATATCCACTCATCTACATCTAGAACATCATTCTTTTCTCCTTGATATTAAGGCGAGCAAGAGAGTATTGGCATGTAACTCAATGACACTCTTCTCTTAGGCCTACACTGCATAAACACTTTGATTATCTTACAAAGTATCCATACATATCCTCTAATTAATGACTACCTTCTTTCTTGGCGTCACTTAGATGAAGAGCTCAAGCACTCTCTCCTTCTGGATCAACTATCTTTTTTCATAGACAACTTTATTGCCTTTAAAAGGTCTTTATAAGGAAATCCATTAATTAGAATATTTTTTGCTATAACTCTCTTCATAACTTTAAGAGAGATATTCATTGGTTTCTTATCATGTTTATTTTCTTTACTTTCAAACAATACTCATATTTTTTGTCCTTAGAAGAGGTATTAAGAACTCTATTTAATTTTACTCTTTTTTTAGAGAGCTTGAGTTTTATGAGTTTAGACTTGTAAATGCTAGAGTTGGAGTCCATAAGTAACACTCATTCTTATATTATTTTTTTCTAATGTTCCAATTTCCAATGATACTCTTGATAGTCTTAGGCTATTCTTTATAACAAGATAATTCATACCTATTTCATTTCTAATACCTTATTCCAAGCTACAATTCAACTTGTATACACCTTTGTTTGGGAAATGCATAAGTGACTTGCTATATTCTGATGATACATTTTCTACCTTAAGGCTTCTTATTTATCACATAACTAACTTTTCACAAATATTGTATTATAAAAAATGTTTGTACATTTATAGTACTATACATCCACTTTCCTTATCTTATTAGGGTTGATTATGCTTCCACAGCTGGTGTTGGTTATAAATAGCTCTCCTTGTAGTCCCATATTTAGGGAATACATGAGTGGTTTACTCTATTTTGATGATATGTTATGTACCTAAGGCTTCTTATTTTAGCATGTAATTCAAGGGTTTAGAATTTGGCTCATGCTTCTACTTTGATTGAGGACCTTTTTTTCTCTTCCAAGGAGTTCACTACAACACTCCATTTACAATTAGGTCTACCACATCCAAGCATTGTTGGGTTATCAAGTTGTGGTATTTATAGATCCCTATGTAACACATAAGGTATTCATATTTTGTAATATAAACTAGGTAGATAAACTAGAGCACATAATGTGTTAGGGATATTGTAATATAGATTCTATAGTCTATACATTCCTAGGTAGTTGGATTTGCTTGGACCTTCTCTTGGGAGAGTCAAAGCAAATAATATGACTTTCACCAAGAAAAAACATACTCTTTTTGATTGACCAGTTGCCAACTCTCTACAAGCAAAGTTTTTATCCACGAGCATCCACACAAGTAAGGATATGTATAACCATTACTACCAAGTGCAAGGAAGACCACCACTAGCCTTAAATGCAATTCTATCCTTAACAATAAAGATTTTTATTGTTATCAATTTGAAAGTCTTCTTCAAGAGTGAGCATGAGACTATTTGCAAAAGAAAGAGCTATGGTAGTTTTGCCAATCATACTCAGTTCATACTTTTGGCAAAGAGTCTTGGTCATACTAGAACGCTCCTAAGCCTTGGGGTTACTGAGGCAAGCAAAGGGAGTTAGAGTTTCTTTCATATCTAGGACATTGCCACCTTTCTTACCATATATATCCTTAGAGGGTGTTTATCATACAATGCAGCCCTAGGTCATTTAGGATGTTTATTTCTTTTGGTTAGTCAACATGTTTCTTCTTGAACTGGAGCTTGCTGTTTGTTGAGGGCTTATGTACACTTTCATCCATTTTGCACATTACAATGCCTTATATTCTTTCTTTTGTCCTATGGGGTATACTTTTTGCTCAATTTTTTAACTAGATAAACCAAAAAAAAGAAGATGAACTCACAAGACACAATTTTCACCATTTTCATTGGCATGTTGGAGACAAGGATGCTGATCTCTCTTCCCGTGAAGCAAGATGGCTCCCACACCTCTAATTCTTAAAGGTTTCATGGTTCTTGGGAGAGAAGTGTCAATCCTCTGGTAGGTGAAGCACTGAGCTTCTCGGCCAAGAATACTCCACAAGTACCTCAACCCCTGATTGTTGAATTCTAGAAACCTACGTGCACAGTTGATTTGCTCTTGGAACTTCTCCTACTTTACAACTAACATTGAGAGAAAGCCAACCTCATAGAACACAAGAAGGATGAGAAGACCCCATCAAGCCATACAAGGGAGAGACAAAAGAGGTAGAATGGGGCTACGCTCCAATAATATCAATATGAGAAATCTGCCCTACCGCACCTAAGATATCCAAGCTATGCAAGTTGTAAGGTCTACAAACTATTGGAGCATCTAAAGAAGCATCACCTAGAGTGATTGCTCTCCTATGGATTGCACTAGCTAATTCTCTTTGTAGAGCAATGGACACACGCTGTCTACAATATACTACAAAGTATGAGAGTGAGAGTGGTACCTCTTGATGTCTAATGGGATCAACTCTTGTGCACTCCCTAACAAATATGTCAAATGTCATGTCCTTGCTACATATAACTCCAAGGCTAGAGGAAAAAAGAGGTGACCTCATTGCATACTCATATACTTGAAGACATTGAGTGGTGTAGCACCGTTCCCCGCCTATCTAAGAGGATGAGTAATCACTCCATCCAAAAATGCATCGCGAGGGTCTATAACCACAACATTCACCACGGTCAACTCATCATCTCATACCAAGTATAAGCTTGCTCTAACATGTGTCATCTACAAAAAAACATGAACGCTCTTTCCAAGCAAGGTATCCATTCTTTCTTGCCATAGCAAACACTATATCACTGATGGCATCATGTGTAGCTATCCTTTGTCCTCCATAAGAACACCATGTCATATGGACCACTATCACATCTAGTGTAGAACCACAAGCACAAGTGAGTAACGAAGATGCATACGGGTGGACCAAACCTAGGTGGAACTATAACACCTATTTGTGCATGTGTGTGATATTTAGTTTGGTATTACAAGTACTTGAGAGATATTATTCATATATAGATAATGATGGTTTTATATTAGTCATATTAGCTAAATTTAGTCATAGCTAAGATAGAGTGGATCTTACTTTAGAGGAAGTGAAAAGAATGAACATCACTATTTTAGATTTTAATGTATTGACTTGGTATTATTCTTAAATGTTTGGCTTTGAAGAAAGAGTTAAGAACTCTTGGACCCACAAGTTTTTTTTGGATTCTTCTATAGTCCAAGGATAGTTAATGTGAAAGAATCCTTGACTCAGCGGTTGGGTCAAGATAAGACCATATGCTTAGAGAAATATTCCCATGAGAATGGATATTCTTTGAACTTTTTGATTTTATTTGACTTTTAGCCTAATAACTTGAGTTATTCCACTAATTAGTAACTTTTGTGCATAACTATTTCTCAAGTGTATAAACTAGAGGTGATGAGGTACTCATCATCCTTTCATTTGCAATTATCTCGCTCTCATTGAGTTCTCTAGTGAGTAATGTCTTGAGTTTTAGCCTTCGAAGAGTATGATGGAATTGAAGTTTTTTGTCTTCTTAGTCCATGGTGTGCTATCATAATAGCCATCAAATGTTCATTGTGAGTGAGAGATAAGCCAGCTCACAGAACCTCATCACTATAGAGAAAGTATCCGGTGCAAACTATGAGAGTGGTTGGTGCAAACTTTACAACTAACCAAGAGACAAGAATATTGTTTGCCAACACTACTCCACCTCCGATGCGAGAAAAGGCGACCGCATAGAACACATGAAGGATGGGAAGCCATACAAGGGAGAGACAAAAGAGGTAGACCGGGGCTAGGTTACAATAGTATAAATATGAGAAATCTGCACAACCGCACAAAGATATCTGAGCTATACAAGTTACAAGGTCTATAAATTATCCAAAGAGCATAGGGCATCCAAAGCAATATCACCCAAAATGATTATTCTACTATGGATTACAAAGAGCATAGAGCATCCAAAGGAATATCACTTAGAATGATTACTCTTCTATGGATTACATAGAATGATTACTCTTCTAAGGATTACATTGATCCAATGCTTTATGTAGAGCAATAGACACTAATTGTCTAAAATATAGTACAAAGCGTAAAATGAAAATTATACCATCATATGCAAACTATTTGATACTTTTCAGAGCGCCTAGTCGATTGATGTGCTGGGTCTCTTTATCATCTTGGGACCACCGAGTCCAAGTGCCAAATATGGGTGCTGTTGAGTCTTCCTCCTCTGGAAAGAGAGAAGACTGAAGCGCACCCAACATCTAGTGCCAACTATGGTAATGAGCGCCACGTGGGGTCGGTCGATAAGGCAATCGGATAAAGGTTGAATGAGGCCTTCCTCGAATGATTAGTCTTCAATATGTCTAATTCAGTTTTGATTCTACCTGTAGTATAAGACTCGAACAATACAGGTAAGTAGACAATATTAGGTCACAGGAATAGAGAGCGATGACGGGCTGTTTTACTGTCCCGTCCGAATCGATCGTCAATGTATACGGTGCTGCTGCTTACTAAACCATGCATCATTCAAAAGGTGAAGAGGAAATATCCAAGATGGATAGATAAATCAATGGACGAAACATACAACATACATTTGAAGAAATAGCAGAGACCATATGTCGGATACAACACCGTGGCCAAATCGGATGAGGCATCGGTGAAGTAAAAAATTTAATACCATTGAGAACAGAAGGGGCGATTGTAATTGTCTACCAACCAACCAAGGCCCCCATGTAATAAACTTTACAAGCCCACACTTTGCAAAATGGGCAGATATCAAGGGCTTCTGAAGGGGTAGTCATGAACCCCGAGATCCCTCAAAATTTTCTGTATCAACAGTATGTCAACCAAAAAAGGATTATGTGGCAATCAACGACAGGATATGCGTTTCTTTTTGGGATGCCTCAGGACACTGTCTAGCTACTGTTCAGAGTCTTCCAGCATATTTTCCAACAAACAACCCAAACTCTCATGGGATTGTAGCTGTTCACTCGGTTCGAAAGACCCGAAACGCGCAACAGTGAGCAGACAATAAATTTTAAATGCTGTCCATCACAGGCGCGAAATTTGAAGAGGAGTGTAGTCCGCTGACTCTTCGGCCATCACAGGCTGTTGAAAGAGCTCCAGATCTCGATTTTGCTCGTAAAATCGTCTACAGCACTCCTCCGCTGCCATCACCCCAGTTGCAAAGGCCCCATGTACTGTGCCAGGGAATCTTTGACTCGTTGCTTCCCCTGCCCAAAAGAGATTGTCTACAGGTGTACGCAGTCGCTCATACAAGTCATGAGGTTTTCCCACAGCATCATAACTATAACAACCTAAAGAGCTCGGATCCGTGCCCCAATGTGAGACCAGGTATCGGATCTGCAACAAGCATAAATACGTGAAGTGAAATCTGGTCAGTCTCTTAGAGATATTGTATTAGTGATCCTGATCAAATTGCGGCTGGGTAAGACATGAACTTCTTGAACATCAACTCGAGTACGGGCAGATTTGACATTTAATATTCAAGGTTGGGGCCAGGATGCGCAAAGAAACACAGCTAAAAGCGAGTCACTAGAATAACTGAAAGAGTCACTAAATGCAATTTATTTGAATTATTCACGACTAGAATGGTGTTATTACTACTTTATGACGAAATTTGACAATTGAACGTCTAAATATGAATGCGTTAAAGTTGGAAAACATGTTGGATAAACTCCATACCGGCTCGGCTGCGTTGGGAAGTATTCTCTTGAGCTGCATGACTGCGAAAGCAGCAGCGGCCTCATCAGAAAGTTTCTCGATGTCATTTGCCAAGCGCCCCGCCGGCATGTAAACAAGGACTGGATGACCTGTGGCCTTGCGCAGGTTCAAAAAATAACTGCAGCCATATGACGTAGGAGCAACGACTCCCAAAAATTCCACGTTCGGCCAGCAAACTCTATCAAAAAAGAGAGCAATCTTATTCTCGTTGCCGAATCCCAGATCTTTGATTGCTATCTCTTTCCAGTCAGGTAATCTCGGTTCAAACCGGATGATGTCGGCTTTGAGCACACCCAAGGGCACAGCAACCACAGCGGCATCTGCGTCATAAACAGTTCCATCCTCTGTGATAGCACGTACACCCTGAACTCGTCGCATCACTTTCCGTACTCTGCGCAGCCAAATTGCGAGGCATTGAGAAACTAAGCAACTCATGTCAAATACTCGGGAAGACAAGCATTGTTGGACTTGTGGAAACAATTCTGGACAATTCATGGTCCTAGATCTTAGCGAGTAAAATGCTTTTATAGAACTACATTAAAAAGAAAACTACTCTCAAATTGAGATATCTTTCCTGTTGATTCTAACCTGGTGTTCAGACGAATTTCAAGACCTTCTGAAAGGGCCGATATAACAGGCCCATAACCTCTGACCATCAACCCATGCCCGCCTTGAAGAACTTCTTCCTGTGAAATGAAGAAAAGAATTCTAAGAATAAACGTAGAATACGATATAACCAAAGAGAGGGAAGAAATGTCAATGCAAAATGTCGAGATGTACTGCAGTTTTTTATTCTAAAGACAGGTTAATGTTACCTCATCCCAGCTTTGGACCGAAATATTGTCAGCATCAGCAGCAAACCATCCCTCCATTCTGCACAGGTACCATTGCAAGACCTTGTATCGCAGTCCCTCTTGTCTGCAAAATCAGGCACGCCGGTTACCAGGTCCATAAAGGCGGATAAATATCTCATGTATCGCGCATTAATATCCACTCATGGAACACGAATACAGAACCAAGTCGTACCTCAAGTCCGGTCTTCTTTCCAAAACTGTAGAAAAGGCTTTTAGTACTGAGATGTCAGATGAGATCTCTTCCCGAATTTTCTTCGTCTGCAAGAAACGATATGATGAGAAAGCCTCAACTGAATCAACGGAATAGGTGAACCAGCACATATAATCCGTAAAATTACGATTGCCCCAACTGAATCAAGGTACATGTGAAATTTCAAGTAGTCGTGGAGGAAGACAGGACTTACTTCTTCTAGCAGAGCCTCAAATGCAAGTCCGACTTCAGTGACCAGATGTTGAGGAACTTTGTTGCCTTCCATGTCAAATAGAGCATAACTACAAACACAAAACATACTCTTTTCTGGTAAATAACCTATGTAGGTTGATCTTGCAGTTTCCATGAAGAGCAAAGAAAACTCACATCCTCCGATCCTCCCCATTCACATTAGAAAGCTCCTCCCGCAGTTACTAACGTCTACTAAGAAGTGTACCAAAGGGTGGAATATTATAAGGTAGAAGCAGAATAGATGGCAAAACAACTACCCAAGGAAGAGACCTTCCAAACATGAACCAAACATGTCATAACTGACCAACAGACAAAAGGAGGTCACCTATGCCCAACTCTCGCTCCTTAGATTCATCAACGGAGGTATGATGAAAGCAAAAGGTAGTATCGAAGTTCCCATGACTGGAAGATACAAAGTTATATCCGACGTCCCATAAGGGTGCACGAAGAATGTAAGCATAGATCATGATCTTAAAGAAGATGGTGCAACGAGTGTCTACCTTTCCAAATCATGGTCATAAAGCACAGAATTGTCTCCACTGGTCCGGTACAAAGGTAATCTCAACTGGCCAACCAGTTGTGCTAGCGGATTGCTTTTGCAAAGTCCGTGCAGCCTGCATATGACCAAGATCCAGTCAAAACTTACCTCACCGTACATTTTCTCGTGTAATAACAGCAAAACGCATTTTCACTATACTCTTGTTCCAAATTGCCATCATGATAACATAAGTTGGTCAAACTACCAATTTCGTGCATGAAGTGGCAGTAGACGCAAAGTGACAAAGAAGGGTTTAAGGTAGGGTTTCCACTATTGGTAAATTGCGCGAAAGGAAAACCAGATTGCACAAATCACCAAGATACAATTTTCTAAGAAGCAGGCAAACAGGCTAATTTGAAGAGAAAACGCGGGTTTCAAAACTGACATTGTGAGTAAGCTGGACAATTGATCAATTCTGACTTGAAATTAAGAACGAGAAATTGGTCGTATAAACGGGCGTGACACCCATACCAGCCGTTAATCGAAGAGAATCCAAACGTCGGGAACGTGAGTGGCAAAAAAGTCATGCCAAAAATGAACACAAGTATTATAGCAAAATGCTTACCATGAGGCGCCCATGTCGACAGGGAACCCGAAGGAGTGATCAGTGAACACGCGACCCCCAATTCGATCCCTCGACTCTAAAACGACAACCTGCGTCCAAAGCAGACATACATGTGAAAATGCGTACACCTGGCATACAATCGTAAAGAAACTTTAAGTCTTCAAAGTTTACGATGCGTCAGTGACTTGACTACGTCAATCGTTGCTACGAAAACTTCTAATGGGTCTAAGAATGCGCTTTTCGTAAAACCTTCGCCTTCAGCTGACAGCACTAGAAAATCGGAAGCGCGAATTCAAGCAGGTCAGAAAAATGAGGTGAAGTCCAGAATGGACGTGCACATATCCTCGAAGAATTAGAAACAGAGGAGGTTTCTCATCAGGCGAATCCAGTTCAGAGAGAGTCCCGTTTCCCCTGTAGAATGTTTTCAGTCCAGCGTTGTGTGACGCAAAAGGACAAGATAAAAGAATTTATTCAAAGACTGACCTTGAAGGATTGCGCCTGAAGAACCCGAGCAGCAGCCAGACCACCGACTCCAGCCCCAATTACAAGAACAGTAGGTTTCGATCGGCCTCCATGTTTTGATTGACTTGAAGCTGCACATAACGTAGTATCAGTATGGGACAACTGGGGAGAAATTTGTCTCAGAACAGAGTTCCTTGCAACACACAGGAAAACGAAACTATCTGATTGCAATACAAAATGTGAGAGAAGGTGTCGCCTCTTAGCCTTACTACAGGCGACTCCTGGATTGGACATAATCCAGTGAGCTGACTAAATTGCCACCCAAAACAGAGCAAAGTGAACGTAGTTTTGGGACCCAGCTCATTTTGCTGGGTACGATCGGGATACTGAAGCTCGTAATAAGCCTCCAAAGCACGGTGGCTCACGCAAACTCAGGCAGAGATCCAGAACAGTTTCTGTTTCTCTGGCTCTGGTGCATTCGGATCAATTGCATGTCCTTACGAGCAGAGTTTGGTGAGTCTGTTCATCGCAAAAGAAGCAAATTCTCTTTCTGTGGTACTTCGTCTCTTAATTCAGCTAGACAATATCCTCCTGTGTACGAAAATTTTTGCAATTCACTCGAAGTTCGAAAATAATTCACTAATTGCAACGGCCATTTGAGGAACTGCGTGAACGCAAGAAGTGGAGCTGAAGTAAAACGGCAATTGCCTAGTTGGGAGGCGGAACGTACTGAGATCTCTCGACAGTTGATCCGTAGGCGCCATGAATGGCGCTGTGCGCACTGATTAACGCCTTCCAGTGGTGTGAATAGAGCCCGCAAGGAAAACCGAGAGCGCAAGCGAACAGAACCTTACTGGGAAATTTTCTGTAGAAAATACTGAAGAGAATACTGAAAAACCAAAAGGGCACAGGGAGGTGTGGGCAAATCCTTTAGCCACAAACGAAATTACTAGAAGGTTTTAACGTCGAACACCAGGGAGGACTCAGAAATGCGATGGAGCGAGGCCAAAACAATCGCGCCCGGCTCCGATAGAGTCGAATGACTAGAAAGAAAAAGGGACGGACCGACATACAGGGAGGGATTCAGGCAGATGGGGTAACAACCCACTTAGAACCTTCGACCAAACAGACGGCGGAAGAGGGCAACTGGCGCAATGTCTTTGTCCGGCAGTCGGCGGCTAAAAGACGCAATTGTACTGGAACTGTATTTGATAGGGAAGCAGCGACTCCAGATATGTCAGTTTGAATGACGGAAACGGACGAGTAAATAAATCAGGATGTACAGAACACAAGAACCCAAAGTCCAATTGTCTATCCCGTGTCGAAATCTAGAACGTGGAGCTCTCTGCCTTAACCAAAACGATCGCGCTATTGGTCCCAAGGTGCCACGGTGAGATCTACGGCGAGCACGACGATTTACGTTCGATGTCAAATCAGAGCAGCAGAACAAACACACAGAGGCCCGTGCGCGCGCTGCTGAGTATCAATCAATCAGAGGTACGCTCTTGAGTTTTTGGCAGCCAGAGCAGAAACGACGGCAGGCGAATTGAATGCCGGTCAAGTGAGTAGAAGGACACAATCGAAAAGCTCGGGGGTGCTCGGACGAGAGAGCAGGCCAAAAAACACTGAGCGCGTGAAAACAGCTGCAGTTCTGGGAGAGCGAGAGAGAGTGTGCAAGGCGAGGGGGAGCAAGGCAAGGAACAGCCGCTGACTATATAGACGGAAAGGTGTGGCCTGGCAGGGCAGCAGAGCAGAGCAGGGCAGGGTGGGATGGTGATCGTAATGATGGACTGCTCCAAAAGGCCAAAACAGCTCCGCTCGAGTAGCCAGCAGTGGTAAACCCCCTCAGTAACTAACAAAACATGCACTGACTGACTGTCAGTAGTGGAAGGTAGAGCGCTTGTTTATATCACACCCTCCACATCAACAGCGAACAAAACTTAGAGCTCTCAACAGCAGCAGCCGGATGTACTGTGGAACATTGCAATAAAGAAAGCAGAAGTAGGAGAAATTAAAGACAAATCACGGACCAACGGGACCCTCCGCCACTCCACGCCTCTTCAATGCCTCTTGCGCTTTGTTAGAATGGAAGGAACCAACCAAAATTCCCTTCCCTTCTCGCGTGATACTGGAACGTCTGCGCGGGGATTAGGGCAGCAGGGGAAACTGTAGGGTTCTGTTCTGTTCTGAGTGAAAGAGAATCATGAAAGGGATCGATACTCCACGACGAGAATGTTCCAGACGCTGCGAACACCACCGGACAGCCACAAGTTACGTTAAGCTAACTACGTCGACCAGAAAGACGTACAGTACATGTACGTCGCCGGCCAAAACGGTAGGTATAACAGCCGGGGATTGGGTTGTAGAGCAGCTGTGGTATACTTGTTCAACTTACCGTATATTTATTCATCGTCCACATCCCACCAGACAAGAAAGTGTTAGATTGTCCTCCTACGGTCGCGTAAGTACAAAGTGTGAGACAGCGGCCGGGTCTCCTTAGACGATGTTGACCAGTAATTTAAACTTACAGATTACGTAGTAGTGGTGCTTGACCACGGGCCCATGCCATTCTCCTTACGTAGTAGGCTTGTAACGGTTATCATAACGGCTGGAGTTCCTCCCCATGAGAAGCAAGGAAAAGATTTGCTCGCTCTCCCTTACAACCCATCGTCATCACACCAGTACAAAATGCAACTTGTATACCGGTACTTCCTTTCGTTTTATCCGGATCAACCGCCATTCTCTTTTATGCATATATCACTCCCCTTCTCAGAAATTGATGAGATTACCCTGCTTTTTTTCTTCTTTCGACGTCAACGTCGGGTATTGGAACCACGTTGGGCATAGTAACCATGGTTGTACCCGTCACGTCCGCCACTTTCTCTATAATAGCATTCTCCTCCAGATCGCTTTCCCTTGTCCGTCTCGCAACGTTGGAGGTATGGTTACTTGTTGGTTTGGATTGCGTCATATCAAACTACACTGTAACAAGGTCAAATCTTCTGTCCGTAATTGCTTCCGAGTCCCACAGGAAACACGGAGATGAGAAGTCAAACCACAGTAAGTACGTAAAGTCAGGGGATATAATCCGCGAAGTGTACGTTGGACTAAGCTACAAATTGGGCAGTTATTGACTAAAACCAGTTGCTCAGCTCCTCTAACATGATATAAATGTTGCTCTTGTAGCCATGCGTTGCGGGCTCGTTATCTTGTCAGAAGGAGGTTCCGTGACTGCCGGGCACGATAAACGATAAACGCATGGTTTCGTCTTTGATCTGATGACATGACGGGTCCGTATTTCCACGTGTGAAAGTTTATCTCATCAGTAGCTGCCGTGCTATGCTTGTAGGTACACCGCAAGCAAGGTCGCGACGGACGGTCTAGGATGTACATTTTCACAAAGGTCCCAAGGTGGATCGATACAGCAGATCCGCTGTCAAACGGAAAAGACTGTTTCCTGATCATCTACTGTAGTCTCTTTTGCCGCTGGTAACTGCGCAGTCTAAAGATATACTCTGACTACGAATTTGCCATATAGAGGAAAGGAACTCATGCGGGAAAGAGTGAGTCCGTTTAAGGATATCCCCCCTTACAATTCAGTTACTGGAATCTAATGGTTGACATAGAATGGTTTGTACGGTATTAGAAATTATGCGTTACTACACGGGTATTCTCTCACCTTCCTTTACACATTCACAAGGTGTTTATAGATAAATGCTTGGTGTTCGTCATATAGCCAGCATAGAAGCGGAGTATGATTTCTATAGTGTTTGACTGCATGATTCATTTTTATATGCTCAATCTTATTTGAAGGGTATCACTTGATAACAAACAAGGAAAAATTATTACAGATAATTCATATAGAAAGTGAAATTTTAAATTACCATAGCAACCACAGCAAAAGTACTTCAATATCTTCTCACGATATGAGAGAAGATATTTGAAGTTCTATTTGGAACAAGTGTTGATCGGAAGGAGAAACTTCGGGTAGGATAACTTTTTCCTTTTCTTTTAACTTAGAAACAACATCCTGGTGCCAGCTCATTTGTAACCCACTTACCTCTTTTCTACTTTTCAGGCCGTGTACATGACCAAGCAGATCACACTCTTTTCCCGTCATAAGACGACAGGTAATAAACGAACTTAAGAAAATTATAAACACGATCTTTTTGTGGAAGCAAGGATACTTTCAGACAAATAAGACCAAAAGCCGTTACGCTAGATATCCAGATAATCAGTTCCTATGAAGCCTTTGAACTATAAAGACTTTTAAGCTACCCCTGAAGCCGTTACGGATGATCGCTAAAACTTTCAGTAGTCATGTGAAGTAGACATCTTCAAACATTCAAACTATCCTTCCCCCATCATGTGTTCCTCGCACGAGATAGCACAACTAACTAACTTTTAACCAACATATGCGTATAGAAACGGGATAAAATCGCATGAAATGAAAAAGAATTTGGACTTGGAAATACTGGAATTGTATGGTAGGAAAGAGAAGCTTTGCAAAAAGTTGTTTAAAGTATCAACTGGCTGGCACAGTCCCCGATTAGAAGTCAAAAGCGAAAAACTGCTATGACATAAACATGTGCTCTTCAACATAAAAATACGCGTTGGATATTGCTGGCCGCGAGTCACAGAGTAGGGGGAACAGTTTTATACGTTGTTGGTCAAGTCAAAATCATGGGTGACGTGTCATACGGACTATTACGCGGAACATGTCACTTGCTTGAGCAAACACATCTATATATTCTTCCTACAATAGAACACATATGGATTTCGCCTCCCCTAATCTGCTTTATGTGTAAAACTTTCGAAGACTGAAACGTATCCATCATTTTTAAATATACTCTTACGAAACAGCCTACGTTGTGTAGACAAGGTGGGCAAAGTAGAATCAGTCTATGTTTGGTTAGACAGGAGAGAAAGATCATTTCCGGCCCATCTAAGTTGAATGATACTTGATGATGCAAACTATTGTCATCGGTTTGCTACGTTACAAATAAATATTTACCTAGTTGTTACTAGATTACATAATTCTTGGAGTGCCAATAAGAATTTGAGGATTTTGTCAAATGCTTCTTAAAAATTATCCTTGTAAAGGATATTATCATGTGGATTACCTTTCTATTCTAAGATATCTATAAATGGTATTTGATATACTCTCCTCTATCGACATGGTATGGAGTCTTCTCTATCGACTCTCCTCGATCGATGGTATCTATTATGGCCTATCGAAAAATTTACCTTCTCTACATGGTTCACCCTTCTTTGATTTTCCTAGATGGTTCCCCCTTCTTTTCCTATCAAATCTAAAAACCTTTGGTAAGAGAATTATAAGAGTCTTTGGTGAAATCATTAGACAAGAGACATTTGAGTGTGTTACGAGGGATTTGGCACTTAGACAAACATTTCTACCGATCTAGTGTGGAGAGGTAGGCTTACTATCTATGGACGAGATGGCACCTATAGCAGTTTTGGGTAGTTACGCTCTCTCGGCACCTCTACTTTCCTCCAGTTTTGTGCTTGTTGATAGGCCAGTTTGGGATACTTATGTGACCGAGGTGGAGGAGGGATCCTTTTCTCTACAAGTGTTATTGTGATAGACAAGAGATTGTCTATCCACGGGCATAGGAGGACCTTCCATCCTTTGCTTCACAATTGTCGCATTGGACCAAAGGTTTGCAGCCTTCCTTGATGGAGCAACATGTCAGCATATGAAACATTCTCTCTTAGTTGACTCGTACATACCTTGGGCCACTGAGCACATCTTTGCTCTTGCTTCGGCAAGTGTGCATGTTCTTGGATCCTAGCTCGACTGTACATTAGGGCATTTTGACTCACACCAGCCTCGTTCTCTATAGTGATGAGGTTCTGCCTAGGTTTGGTCCACCAGTTTGCATCTTCATTACTCACTTGTGAGTGGGGTTCTACACCAGATGCAACAGTGGTCCATATGACACGGTGTCCTCTTGGAGGACAAAGGATAGCTACACATGATGCCATCAAGGATATAATGTTTGCTATGGCATGAGAGAGTGGATACTTTGCTTGGAGGGAGCGTTTATATTTTTTGTAGATGACACATGACAAAATAGACTTATACTTGGTTTGAGATTATCAACTGACAACGATGAATGTTATGGTTTAAAACCTTGCGTGTGATGTAGTTTGGGAGGGAGTGATTGCTCATCCTCTTGGATGGGTGGCAAGCGGAGCAACAGCATGCAAGGTCTCCAAGTATAGGGGTATGCAGCAAGGTCACCTCTTTGTTCTTCTTGCCTTTGAATTATATTGAGTGATAGACATGGTGTTCAATAAATTTATCAAGGTGTGCACGAGTGTTTATCATATTAGATGCAAGGGAGTACCACTCTCCCTCTCATACTTCATTACATACTTTAGATAGCATATGTCCATTACTCTCGAGAGCATTGACGGGTGCAATCCATAAGAGAGCTATCACTCTTGATGATGCTTTTTCTAATGCTCCATTAGTTTATAAACTTTAAGATTTGCATAGCTCGGATATAGTAGGTGTGGTCTGGTAAATTTCTCATACTGATATTAATGGAGCGTACCGCGTTTGTTTCTCCTTTGTGCGTGTATCTTGATGGTGTCTTCCTATCCTTCATGTGTTCTATGTGATCGCCTTTTTACTAAGTTGTTATAATTTGAGATGTAGCCCCATTGTAGAGTAGTTCCATTTTACCCCTTTTTGTCCTTTCTTTGTGCGGCTTGTCCTTTCTTTCCATCCTACTTGTTTTCCACACGCGGTCGCGTTCTTCGAGTTGTTATAATTTGAGATGGACTACAAACACTAATTAACAAAACCAAGTAATACTGTACTTGACTGGGCCTTGCGCTCAGAGACATTCTCGACGGGGCCACCGCACCATGACTTGAACTTGCCAGGGTCCATGACTTCCTATACTCACTATACTCAGTTATGATTGCCACGCACGCTGGCGGTGAAGCGTGATGAGGACAATCCAGGTTCGCGAGCTGGACATTCACCGACAGTTTTGCCCTCCTTACCGGCAGCGTGGCGGTCACCTGTGCCTCAAGGAAGTCATGGCCCCAGTCTATCTCATCACTTTTAATACGACAAAGCAAAGGACCGCGTAGAAAACACGAAGGACGGGAAGACACTCTCAAGCCGTACAAGGTTGACACAAAATAGGTTAAATGGGGCTAAACCCCAATAGAGTCAAAGCTAATTCTGTAGGTTTTTTTTTAACAAATAAAGGATACTTGCACTCATCGTTATGTTAACATATTACCATACTGGGGCTTCACTGGGCCCGTAAATTGAAAATTATTGTATGAGTGGTCCCCTGAAAATTAAGGGTTGTGTTGGGAGGTGATCTATAAAATGGTGTGGAAGTTTCTCTATTCCAGTAAAATTTTGGATCTTTTGTTAATAAATCTATATTATTTTTTGAAACAATATATATTGATATATAAACAAAGTAATACACCTGATCCACTCTGGAAACAAATTAGCGGTTTTATCTTGCCTGTTACAAATTTTTTGCAGCAGAACCATAAAAAAAACTTTTCGTTGCTCCCACTAGAACCAACAGCAATGAAGAATACAACACTGTCAAACGGAATTGAAATAACTTTCATAAATTTACTTGTTTTTATTGATTACTCGTAACTCTCGCCAAATTTTTCATAAGTAATTTTTAGGATTTGTTCCACTACGCAAATCGATCCGCTCCCATAACAATGCTATCAATTCTCGAATTGGAACACCCCATTGTCTATGTAAAATGTTCCGTTAATCTATGGATAGGTCTCCATTCCCGGAACGATTCCTTGAATTCCCGAATTGATACCCTTAGTGTCTATAAACTTCGTCCAAGCTTGTCGCTCGTCTCTGACTAGACTACTCTTTGGTTCAAGAAGTTGAAGCTCGAAATGAGCAAAAGACCATATTTAATATTGTTATTTGTTTTCCTTTTTAAGAGAATGTTATCGGACCATTGAATACCCAATTGTTGTGCATGGAATCTTAGTTGGATTTTGGGTCCATAAATTCATCTATATTGATGTTGCCCTCGTCGGTTGACAAAAATCCGAATTATGTGGACAACTTCATGTAGAATAGAAGAAACTGTCCAAGAGTGTACTGCGCGAAATGCCGATAGAAAGATTGGAGCAAAACGAGAGAGGATTTAACCATTCACTTCTAGAAACTCAAAATTGAATACATTTCTGTTCATTCAATTTACGGGTAAGTTTATTCAAGCATTTCCCATAGGTTGGAAGGCATCTTGCTATCCACTTAGTGAGATCGCCTTTTTGCTCTCATTTCCCCATATCCACTTAGAGAGTTAAAGTGTTCTTAAATACTCTTTAAATTATTATAATATTCATTCTATGTTAGTTAAGTTCGACTTTGGAGCACCTGACACGTTACTACGGTGTGTGGAATCTTTGATTATCATGATTGGCAGGAAAGATGAATTCAAGGTTTGGCTTTTCATAGTGAGTGTATACAAGCTTAGTCTTGGCTCCTCTAGATATGTTTTCCCGGCAACCTTTGCTAAAACGTTGCGGCAGAGAGGATATCAGAAACATTTCTAAGTAAGTGACTATATGTGCTGGATATGATCATTTCTTCCATATAATCATGCGAAGCCGTGCTCATTTATGTAGATATTTGGTTTAGATAAAAAGAACTCACAGACACGAAAACATATCCCGCAGGCAGCGTGATGTCTAGGGCTCATTGATAAACTCCACAACTTGGGCACTTAAAAGTCTCGAGATGGAACTCTGGAACAAATGTTTAAATGATTTTGTCTGGGAATGCAAAAAATTTAAATTTTTTTACAAGAGAAGATCTGTTCAAAGGCATCATGTATTCCCCTGTCCACATGCTAGAGAACGTCACTGAGCAAATATGTGAAATAAAGTCTTACATGTTCGTTCGATCATAGGTTTGGCACCTCAATGACGAATCCAAGTGTTAAGAAAATACTTCCCTTAAAATCCAGGGTCAATCTCATGAGAACCCGGAGAACCTGGGCATTTTTGGAGCATGGAACATGAGACACCACTTTTACCTGTACACTTCACCTTTGCTCAATTATTGCACGCAGAGACGAGCATGAAATCGTCTTACCTTATTCACATTGGATATCAGATGCTTTAAGGCCCTTTATAGTTCAGACATGGTCAGGAAAATCCGCGAGAATATGGCAGATATGGCATTCGGCGTGCAACATGGGACCCTAAAGCAATGTGATTGCCCTCTCTCCTTATGGAACAGGGTAACTTAGCGAGAATAACAAACTGGTTCCCGTCTCTGTTTCTGTTCTCGTAAGGCTGTCACGATGCATCACACGTAAGGCATCAAACCGGTCATGTCCTCGCTGTGCTGCACCTTGACAGACCGCATGTGATGAGGACATAGCCTCGCGAGGAAAGAAATGAAAACCAAATGACAAAACCCAATGAAGTACAGGAAATCTTGTGGTGGAGTTGAGTATAGAAGACAATGAAACGAAGTATACCACCCGTACAAATTTAGCTTTAGGAGTCCTGGTTTTGAGTTTAGGTGAAGATTGATATCAGAAAAGCTTTTATCATGTGAATTAAATTTTGCAACTAAACCCGAAAATATGAAAAGAATACAAATTACAGTTTAGAATCTCAAGCCATCTTAATTCATGAATTTTCACAGATAATTTCAATGATATGGACAGTTGACTTTGAGAAGACATCTAAGCTTAATAACTAGAATGTTATAGAATGATTGAACTTAACGGACGAATGGACTTTTGTAAGTTAATTTCTGGCAGATGCTATCATTATGCAGACAATGGTCCATCTATGTAAAGAGCCCATCCATATCACCTGTTTTTGGGAGGGAAATATTTGTCTCTGCCATCATGTCATTCCATATGCATTTGTAACACGTGACAACTATATTTACAAGATAACATGCCGCCGAGCAAAGGATGTCACACCCAGAATGGTTCATGTAGGGCATTTTACATTTTACTCATGTGGAAGGCAATTCTTCGGGTTGGATCGATTGTGTGTTTTTTCACAAGTCGATACACATCTATCTTCATTGATAGGTGTGGATTAACTTCACAGATATACACTTGATATGAGAGTTTAAAGAATAATGCATAGTAAATGAAGACTTGTACTTCGACCTCTTTCTCTTATAATTCGTTCGAAAATCTCGAGATTTCTAGACGACATTGTCATGTTGTTTGCATTTGAAAACCTAACAGAAGTTTCAATAATAGTTTTCCACTTTAAAAGTTCAAACAAACTATTCTCACGTTCAAGATCGTCAGAGATTCTTTTATAATCGTCATATAAACTTATAATTTATTTTAAATCGTTCTTAAATTTTCTTGTAGACCGGAAATTTGTTATATATATAATGCAAACTGTAATTATAGAACTATACCTTGTAGGTGTCTTTTTATAAGCAAGTTATAACTATACTTAGTTGACATATTGGGAAGTACTATAGACTCGACTCACGTCTGAATCTGGCCCCCTCTAGTCGCTGAGAGTTGGAAGAGTTTATCCCCAGTTCTCATTTGCAGAGTAGAATTTGAAGTGAATCACATCATCGCCTTGGAAACTGTACCCTTCTGCAGCATCCGTTAATTGTGGGAGTTTATTGTGGTGAGCAAGAAAGAAAAATGACTAACGAACTGTGTTACGGCGCAGATGTGACGCACTGTGTAGAACAGTGCTACGGGAGCTTACTGTGGTGAGCTGAATCTGGATTCTCACGTTTTGCAAGAAAAGAGGAAATTTCGTCTCCACCTTAACTTGCCTGGAACTAAAAGAAATTCCCAACTTACGTAAACAAAAGGCGAAACTTACTGTGGTTGATTTCAGCACGGCATCACTGTAGCTAAGTTGTCGGATCTGCTATCATTAGAAAATCATCCTCAAGGACTGGAAATTCAGATGTTGGGAACATTCGGGACTATCTTTTTCGTGGATAATACAAATTTCAATAAAAATCAATCATTTCAAAGCGGTCTCCATAGAAACTCTGACAGAACCCGAAAAGTAAGCAAAAATAATCTTCTCAGAAGCCCAAAAGGTGAAATATGATGAGCAAGCAAATATTGATGTTGCATTTTAACTTTCTCCTTTCGGGAGAAGGTACAGTATGTGGAAGCCCCTGTCTTCTGCCTTGACTTTCATTAAAGCATAAAAGTTAAAGGCATCTCTTTCTCTTTATTTCCTTCTAGCTTAGTATAAAGTCAAACAGCCGCCCAAAGTACATCGTCAAACAATCAAAGTAAATCGACTTTCCATTCTCGGGAACTTCGGTCCACATTTCTGTTCTTTCTCGTGTCAGTATATAAGCAGTCCACATGGTCTCTTGTGGATGATGGTTTGACATAAGAGGAGTCTACTTAACTGGATTAAAGAGATAAGGAGATGGTTATAAAAAATACCTCAAGGGCTGCTGGAAGTTTAAGATCCAAGGCTCTTCGAATTTGTTCAATATTTAGACAGTACATGAACTATTTATATAGGGTTGAAACATCTTTTTAGTGCCAAATTCGATATTTCACATTTATTTCAATACTAGAAATAAATGTTAGAAATATATGGGAGATGGTTATGATATGATTATGTCTTCTTACGGTTCGTTCTCTCTCTCTCTTGAAGGTCATTATAATGAATATGAGAAACTAAGATGTATATAAATGCAATTCTACAAAAATGTATATTTTCAGCGTGAAATTTGAGGACAAAGATCTAGAGTCCTATGTGAGAATCTATTTAATATTTGTAAATTCTACAAGAACATTTTTCACACTTCCAATGTTGAAAACAACAACAACATAAGTTTTAGAGATCTATCTATACCTATATTGTGATTTATTGCACTTGCCTGTCATTGATTTGTTTCTGGCAAATTCCAGACATTTATTCTACTTTCCTTTTTACGCATAGTGGAAAGTAATCACTAGCAAAACTGGTGCACGTCTAAAGCACATCCCTGCCATTAAAACATTCTATATTAATCCATTATATTCTGAAATTAAATCACTTTGGATTAAAATGATTAAATCACCTGCTATGTTTATCTTATATCCAACACTGCATACTTATATTAAATAGTGACTCATTATAAGGCACTCTAAAATGCCTATGTCACTACTAATGTTGATTTTTTTAAACACCATGATACTAAATACGATTTCCCCTTGTAATATTATTTTTAATTCTGTGTTTATTTAACTTATCAACGATAAAAATCATGTAGCATCTTTGTTTCCAAAAGAATGCTAGACTCTACGTGTCAACTTTATAATATTCAAAAAGAGTGTGCTATTTATTTTCACTAAGGAGAAAATAGCCAAGATATTATTATGACTCAGATCAATAAAATCTTAAAGACATTTAGACTTCAATAAGTAAGTTTGATAATTAGGATATAGCATCTTCTTTGAAAGAAACGTAAAATTTTTGTGTCAAGTAAATATAATTACCTTGTACTATATTAATATGTAGAGTACTTTCTGTTGGATACACATTACTTAAAGTATGATGTGTAATATGACAACTAAAAATAAAGTGAATTACAGTTAAATTTAATTTGAATTAAAGTGTATCATAAATATTATATTTTAAATGCCTAATTGAGAGATCATATATCAATTTATACTGCTTGATTATACAACTAGCTTTTAAACTTCAAATTTGTAGATTAATTGTAGTACTAAATTTGGGTTACAAAAAATTATAATTGATCATATAGTAGAAAAGAGTTATTGGAAGGATAAATAATTAAAATATTAAAAAATAATATGTCATTTTCTAGTTTGGCAAAGCTGGCAATTTCTTCAAATTACATATACTATGCTATCTTGCCTTTCCTCATCATGTTACATCCTACTTTTACATCTGTAGGATAAAGTACCATTCTCTCTAAATTTTGTTTTGCCAAATACATTTTTTTCTCAAGAGCTTAGTTCTAATATTAGGTGGTTCCTACTAAATGTGAAAATAAATATTTTATTCCTAAATTTATATTGCATTAAAGATTTTATTTTTTCTTTTTGTAGTTTTGAGTTATTTCCATTTTCATCATATACTTTTAGTATTTGAGTTACTAGATCTTGTAAATGAAAAAATATGTTTGAGTAAAGATAAATATATCTAACACCTTTCCAAAGTAATATTTCAAATAAAATATGGTAGCTAAATGTCAACCAAAAGTTATATTACGATAAGAAACAAGTCATTCCTTCAAGAATAAGGACCAAGAATGGCTAGGTTTGAGGAGAAGTGTCACAGCTTGCAGTTCTTTATTGTTACCTATTCAACTTCTTATCAAGAGTTACTCCAACACAAAGATAGTGTCACCCTAATGGTACATTATTGCAAATGTAGAACTAAAAGATCACTTTCACTACAAATATCTTCTAAATATTTCTTGAAGGTGATGACTCAATCAACTCAAAGGGGTTAATTCACTACAAAGGCATTCAACTCCAAATAATATGTTCTACACTTTGCAAAAGGTACAACTTTGAAGTCACATTGCATTGGTGCAATTCTTTGTCTCTACTCTTGTGGTACTATTCATCACTATATTTCATTTTTATTTGCCAAGACATTGCTTTGCTCCTTCCAAACTTTTAGAGATCCCAAATCCTAGTCCAAGTGCAAATGGTCATACACTTAGCTACTCGAATTCCTATTACAAAGTTTCCTCACAATCATTCAGAAAAGGCATGCATGTAAAAGACCAAGACCGAGGAGAGAAATAGGAGAATGGAAACTCACGTTGGGACACTTGAATAAGGGAAAACTCCAAATGCCTAGCATGAGCTTTGGCTTTGGTATTTATAGGTAGCTTATAAGGCCCTTGAGAAGCTTCTCAAGAAGCTTTCTCAAGCCGCTTTCTTTGAATGCAAGCCAAGTTAACTAGGAAGCTTCTCAAGAAGCTTCTTTCTAGAAGCCGCCTACTTGACGTGCAAGCTAAGCTAGTTGGAAGCTTCTAGAAGATTCTTTCTAGAAGCTACTTACTTGCGGTGCAAGCTAAGCTAGCGGGAAGCTTCCCAAGAAGCTTCCTAGATACTTCTAGAATATTCTAGGCTAATTTGTCTTATATGCTACTTCGTAAGTCCAACTAACTTTGTCGCTAAACTCCATATTGTTACAATGCATCAATACTTAAAATTTAAGCAAATGAGACAAAGAGCTTATGGCTTTTTGCTTTATTCATATTCAAATGAATGAATGAATTATTTAAAACTAGGCCAAGGCCTTAAATACTCTTTCTACTCAAAGCCAAAGAAATCTAAAGGTTGAGGGAATCCAAAGATCTTTTGAGCTCATCCTCATTGTACATTGCTAATCCTATCTTCTTGTCTTATCTTGGTTTACTCACATGTAGGATAAATAGGTGCCTTACATGTATCAAGGAAGGTATCAATTCTTATCCAAAGACAACTTATAGTTTTTTCTTCTTTGAACTTACTATTTTGAAGGTTACATCTATGAAAGTCATACAACTACAAAGAACTTCTTGTGCAAATATCTTTGGCCTAATGTAATACCATTAGCTAGACAAATTATCTAGAGGTGGAAATTGGCATAATAATATCTTTAGGATGATATACATGATTGTCTAAGTAGATCAGATAGAGGTGTCACCAAAAGAGGACTTGCACAAATAGAGCAAAGGCCAAAAACACACCAAAAACTACAATGCCAATTTTAGAGGCCTAAATGAATGAATTAGGCCTCAAAAAATGAAATAATTCTGTCTTGTAAGGGGAGAAAAGCCAATCCTTTCCCCCATACTTTGTCTTGTTGAGATCTTTCTAATGGTACCACTTCCATACTATGCTTTTGTAATACCAAGAGCTAGCCATATGATCTAGATGTGAAGTTCGGTTTGGTAACATCTAGAATGATGTTATACATGATGGTGAAAATAGATAAGATAGAAGTATCACCGAAAGAGTACTTCTACTAATAGGGCAGAAACCAAAATAGACTTGAGAACCTTAGAACCAATAGCTAGACATATGATTTAAAGGTGAGAATTGGTTTGGTAACATCTGGAAGGATGTTACACATGATATACTAAACAGATCAGAAAGAGGTATAACCAAAAGGGGACTTCTATTAATAGGGTAGGAACCGAAATATGCTTGAAATCTTTGAAGGCAATTTTGGAGGCCTAAACGGATGAATTAGGCCTTGAAAATGTGCAAGTGTTCCCCAATGGAAGAAAGGCTAGCCTTCTTTTCCCATTGCTTTGTATCGTCAAGAGCTTTCCAATGGTACCTTACTCACGTGATTATGAGATTCCTACAAGAAGATTCTCTAAAAGATTCCCTATGGTCAAAGCTTGTTTGCCAACCAGATAGGACCTAGACCAGACATGTCACCCATCCAAGTAAGTAATCCAAGGGTGGAGCTTGCTGACATGTCACCTATCTGTGTCCCTAATCCTATGGTGGAGCTTCCTTGGAGGAGATCCTCTTTGTCTATATAATAAAGAGAAGGTGCTCCTTTGGGGCATCGATTGTTTGAGTGTGCAATCTGTGTTTTCTCTCTTCTCTTGTCCTCGGAGTATTACAGCTTTCTACATGGAGATCCCCAAAAGATTCTAAACAGACAAACCTGATTGACCAACCAGAGGGGACTCATGCTTACATGTCACCAACCCATAGATCCAATCTAAGGGTGTAGCTTGCAGACAAATCACCTATCCATGTAGCTCCCTTGGAAGGGATCTTCTCCACTATATAATAAAGTCAAAATGGTCCTTTGGGGCATCGGAGGATTGAGAAATTAAACCTTATGCTTCTCTTTTGTTTTCCTTGGGGTTTCTCCTATCCTTGGAACATAACAATAGTATCAAAGCAGGTATTTTGATCCAATTGAGTGGATTCACCCCTCTTGGAGGAACATATGCTATTAAGGCTGAGTAATTTTGAAGGAGAAAAAGTAATGCAATCAATAAATGGGGTGTTTGGGAGAGAGGATGGGATGGATGCTCTTGGAAGATAATTTTCATACACCACACTTTCCTTTCTTGAATCCATTTTCACATCAAGATTATGTACATCAAGCATGAGCAAGTGAGAGTATATCTTTTTTACCATTTGGAGCAGACTTCATGGATGTAATAATGAGTTTGCTAAATCCTATGATTCTACCTGTTGTGATATAAAAAAGAGTGTGGGGTTTGAATATTGATATTCTATTATGATACATGGATATGAATAAACCAAATCTTCTCCCTTTCAACACTCAAGTGGAAATCTATTATGTAGTTAGACCAAAAGTGATATTTAAGGATTTTTTAGTCCACAATTTTTGTGAGGAATATTATCATCAAGTTATAGCCTTTGAGGTTCCAATGGTAGTCCCAATTGTCCATGCCTCCTTCCAAGGGATCATATTAATTCTCTATTGAAGTAGGAAATACAATACAAATCATGGAGCCGCAATTGTAGGATTTGATGCAAGGAATGTAGGGGATGTTGAACAAGTTTTGGGAGATCAAGATGTCAATGGAAGCGTTACTAAGTCAAGTACATACCTTCAAGAATGATCATGTAATACAAGAAGGGAATTCATTTCAAAACCCAATAACAATGGCCAAAATACCTATTGAGTCACTCACGATGATGACATTGACCCCGGTCAACAATGAAGCCACATTGTTACTATGGATGAAGAAGAGATACAAAATCAAGTCTTACAAAGGACAAATTCCCATGGGAATAGTGGAAACTTGGATCTCAAGAATGAATTGATACTTTTGATTTTTCACAACAAAGATCACCAATCATTCCGCAAGTGTGTTTGTATGTGTGTACTTGACCAATAAAGCACCCACATAGTATGATGTTTGGGAAAAATCGATGTTGGCAAAAGGAAGAGAGATCACTCGGATGGTGATACAAGAAGAGTTGTTGAAGAATTTCCAAATTATGGATTTTGTGCAGATGGTTTAAACTTGACTATGGAGTTGAAGCAAAAGAACAACATACAAGAATACATAGAGGCATTTCTTGATTATAAGGTTGCAATAATTAATATGAGCCAAACAAAAGCTCTTGAAAATTTCAAATGGAGGTTAAAAGAGCAAATTTGCTAGGAGATAATGGCATAAAACCCTTGCACAATTTTTTAGCCATTGAGTGTACTCAAAGATTAGTAGGAGTACTTGGAGGAGGTGAAGGATAGTCTCAACACAACATTATTAGGTTAAAACACTTCATTTTTGTAGACCAATTCCTATGGAATTGGGCAACATTCTTCTGAGACCAAGGAGCACAAATACTCCAAGGAGAACAAGGACGTGTTGAAGAAAAGAGAGATGGAGTCTTAGAAGGAGAAGGAGCTCAAGAAAATAGGAAAGTTATTGCAATTGTGGCTGATTTGGGCATATAGCCATCAATTGCTTGCTTTCCTAGGGGCTCTTGACTTCCATACAAGCAACCTTTGAAAAACTTGAAGAGATAAATTGAAGAGGAGGATGTTAAAATCCCATCAGAAAATAAAGATTGCCAATAAATGTACCTTGTGGCCTTAGTGGATTGAAAAACTTGAAGAGATAAATTGAAGAGGAGGATGTTAAAATCCCATCAGAAAATAAAGATTGCCAATAAATGTACCTTGTGGCCTTAGTGGATTGAGGGAGAGGAGTAATAGAAAAAAGAAAGATAAGTGCACAAAGTTTGAGGAAGACAAACACACAACTAATTATAATAAATTTAGTCCTAGAAGACAATAAGGTGAAAATATTGATAGACCTTGGAACAATAGAGAACTTTTTGCCAAGCTCTATTGCAATAAGGTTGAGGATAGAACTTAAGAAGGATGAGAATGAAGAAGTAGAGTTACCTAATGGTCAAATAGAAAGGATTGAGTTGTTACCTAGGAAGAAAGTACTTTAAGTAGGAGAGTATATGAAGAAATTGAGTGGTGAGTGCTATGGTTAGCTCATTATGATGTGATCTTAAGCATATAATGGATAGAGCACTACTATAACCCCATGGTAGATTGGAGAAGGAAAATAGTGAGAGTTAGCCAATGGAAGATATTTGGAGATAGTGCAAGATACCAAAGGCAAGAATTGCCTCTCTCACTAATAAGGACAACAACTATTGGTAAGACAAATAGATGTTTCATGGGTCTAATAAGAGAAGTCTAAAGATGAAAAAATTCTTGAGAATTTGTAATATGTGGTCAATGAGTTTCAAGATGTCTTTTTGATTATTTACTCTCAAGATTACCACCAAAAAGGAGAATAGATCATAAAATCAAGGAACTTTTGGGAAGACACCTCCTTGCAAGGCCCCATACAACTATCACCTCATGAGTTGGAAGAATGCAAGGCTCAAATCAAGGATATGCTATAAAAAGGGTTTATCTAACCTAGTGTATCACCATATGGGGCTCTTGTTTTGTTTCTGAAGAAGAAGGATGCTACAATGCAAAGGTGCATTGACTACCGGGGCCTAAATCAACAAATGGCAAAGAAAAAGTACCCATTATTTCAAATAGATGACTTTTTTGATCAACTCAATGAGACAAACACTTCACCAAAGTTGATTTACAAAGCAATTATGACCAAATTAAGATCATAAAGGAAAAAATACATAAAACTGCCTTTTGAACAAGGTATGGTTACTTTGTGTACTTAGTGATACCATTTGGCCTCACCAATGCACCATGCACTTTCATGAGTTTGATGAATCACATATTTTATCCATAATTGGATAAGTCTTTTGTCATTTTATTAAATGACATCTTAGTCTATAAAAGGATAATGAAACAACAGAAGCAACATTTGCAAGAAGTACTCCAAATCCTACAAATAGAACTAGTTGCATGCCAAAGTCTCAAAGTGTGAGTTTGGGAAGTCTAAAGTAGAAAGGTTGCACAACCCCTAATGATACTACTTAGCAAGGAAAAGAAGTGGATTTAGGGAACTACATAAGAATTGACCTTTCAAAATTTGAAAGATGCATTATTACATGCATTAATCTTGAAATGGTATGACCCCGTACATCCAATTAAGTTGGCTACAAATGCATTAGGTGTTGCAATGGGAGCAATCCTATAGTAGGAATGGAGTGATGGATGATACATAGTTGTATATTTCTCTTGAAATCTATTATTGGTGTAATGAAAATATCACACCACCAAATAAGAAAAGTTGGCTATTGTTCTTGCAACTAAGCATTGGAAGCATTATCTTGGCAAGAAGGTATTTTTTATGGAGACATATCACAAACCACTAATCTACCTTGAGACACAAAAAAATCTACCTCATAGATAAATTTTTGGGGATCCTAAACTCAACTTGACATCACATATGTGGAGTGCAAGAATCAACTTGTGGATGCATTCCCTTGGATGCTTATGGTGAACAATTTAGTAGTAGAGGTCAAGATGAACCTAGATTTTTGGCCAAGGATTTTATAGCTACAAAGATTGCCCCATAGATTGTAGGAGGCATAACCAATATCCAAGGACTCACCTTTTGTGATGGTAAGTTATGGATCTTGAATGTTCTAGACCTAAGAACCACTATTCTTGAAAAATATTATGATTCCACCAAGACCTTAGATGCAATCAAACACCATAACTATTGGCCCAAGCTGAGAAAAAATGTGATGGAATACATTCAAGGTTGCCTACTCTTTCAATAAATAAAACCTCTAATTAGGCTCTTGCATGTCCCTTTCAACTCCTCCCTACTCTTACATAATGTTCTGAGTAGGTAAGCATGGATTTGGTTTGTGAATTGCCCAAGATCACCTCAAGTTTTTACTTTATTGTAGTCTTTGTAGACCTACTTAGAAAAATGATTCATATGTGTCCTATGACCACTGATGTGACTTCATCACAATTAGCTCATTTTTAATTAGTTGTAGTCTTTTTTCACCATGGACTATCTCAAGTGCTCATTAATGATTGGGGTACTCAATTCACTAGTTTGTTTTGGAGAACACTCTTTGGAATCTTCAAAACCAAATTTGCCATATCCATGACATACCATCCACAAACCAATGGACAAATAGAGTGGGCTAATTTCACTATCAAGAAAATGCTTTGAAGCTCTACCTTAGAGGAGTAAAAAGGTGGGACATATTACTTACATTGGTGGGATTTCCTACCATAATTTAGTGAATGCATCTACATAGATCACGTCGTTCTTCCTTATGTATAGGGAACACACTTTCACAACTTTGAGCTTCATAAAGATCTGCCAAATGGCTACAAAATTCTATTCTATAGAATCCAACAAGGTGTAGAGAATGCCAAGAACAAGTTGCTAATAGCCCAAAATTGGCATAAATAATATGTAGATGCACATTGTAAGCACATAAAGTTCAACATTAGGAATCAAGCGTGGATATCCGTAACAAACCTTACATTGGTTGGTCCTCATACGTTCAAACTTCATTTTATTGGCCCTTTTCCTATCATCTATCAAATTGGAGCAATGACCTATCACTTTAAGCTACTGTTGTACATGAAGATCCATCAAGTATTCCATGTATCTTTGCAATGCAAATATGCATCCCAACCTCTTCACTTTCCTTTCATACAAGAAGTTTGACCTTGTACAACACTCATTGATGGCACACAGGAATACAAAGTCAAACATATTCTTCAAGAAATGCATCGGTGATACCCGCCATCTACATGTAGAATATCTTGTACATTGGAAAGGGTACCCATTGTATGAGGAAACATGAGAGCACATAGCTAATTTGACCAATGCACTCATATTAGTGGAATCTTTTGAGCGACAACTTTGTAACAAGGACATTGTATCTTAAATGGGAGGAGGTTTGTAAGACCATTAGCTAGACAAATTATTTAGAGGTGGAAATTGGCTTGGTAATATCTTTAGAGATTTTATACACAATGGTCTGAGTAGATCAGATAGAGGTGTCACTAAAAGAGTACTTCTATTTATATGGTAGAGGCCAAGAATACACCAAAAATTTAGAGCCAATTTTGGATGCCTAGATGAATTAATTAGGCCTCAAAAAGTGATAACTCTCTCCCCCTTTGAGTTTTTATTCTTGAGATCTTTCCAATGGTACCACTTCCATATTGTTTTGAGATTTTTATAGGAAGATTCCTAGAAAAATCCCCACAATCAAACTTGTTTGACCAACCAAATGGGACCCAAGTTGACATGTCACCAACCCATAGATCAAATCTAGGGGTATAGCTTGAAAACGTGTCACCTACCTATGTATTTAATCTAAGGATATATATCCTTGGAAGGGATCTTCTCCATTATGTAATAAAGTCAAAATGCTTCTTTGGGGCATCAAAGTATTAACGAATTAAACCTTGCAATTTTCTTGTGTTTCTTTTGGGTTTTCTCATATCCTTGGAACATTATACCTAATGTACTATTGCAAAGCTTTTCTTTCCTTAAAAAAAATTCTATTAAGGAATCCAATCCTCTCCTTGTAGTTTGCCATTTCTAGGCCTAAAGTATTGCAAGACTTGGTGAATTTCTTGTTTGCATGCTCCTAAAGTCAAATTGCTAGTTGGTCTATCTTCTTGTCTGCATACTTCTTCTTTTCCAGCTTTTGAACCTTCAATTTTAGCTCATGTAACATTGTCTTTATCATTTTACCTTGAGTTACTTCCTCCAGCATTGCTGCCAATTGATCCTAAGTTTCCTTAATCTTTTGAAGTTCCTTTGCCTTAGATTTGGAGTTCTTTTGAAGTTCCTTTGCCTCAAATTTCTTCAAAGTGGAGGTATAGGGATCCAACTTCCATTGTTAGTTCCATTAACATTCAAGATCAATATGATACACTATCTTCTTTCCCCTTATTCAATTCTTTTGCCAAATTTTTAAGTTGTAGGGCCACTTCTTTCATGTATTGGGACATATGCAATTTTAGAGTAACAAGCTTTACCTTCCAAATTTAAGTTATCTTCAAATAGTAAACACTTCTTTGGCTTATGCATTGAGCTGCTCTTCATACCTTTGTTGTTTTTGCTTGTGTTCAAGCCAAAGAGCTTTCACATCTCCATGCAACCTCCAAATATCTTCTTTGCATCGGTTTCAATCTATCATGAGAGAAGTGTTTTATCATTTTACTTTATACTTTTCATGTATAAGTGCATTCATCTTCCAACACTCCTCCTTGTATAGAGTTTGGCTCTTCTCCATCTCTCCTTCCCACTTGTTTTTCTTTGCTCTCCTTGTGCATATGGTCTTGTGAAACCTTCTAGAAAGAGAGGTATAATATACCACATTTGAGTAAACTTGTTGGTATTGTGGTAGGATCATCTCTATGAGCATAAGACAAAACCTACCAAATGTATGATAAAAGTGGCTATGTTGCTTACTTGTATTCTTTGTTCTTGGGTTGCTTCTTCTCTTACTTTGGTCTACACTCCACTTAGAGGGTTTTTGCCTTTGGATCCAATATCCACCTCCAATTTGGACTCTAAATCTTGCAAGGTAATGGATTTTTTTCCTCTCCTTCTTCTTCCTTTGTGTCTTTTGCTTCTTCTTCCAAAGACACATCAAATGTCTAGTGGTTCTTCCTTGACCTCTTCAATGAGTTTTGAGATCTTGATGGTGTTGATCTCTTCTTCTCGACCTTGTTAGTTCTCTCTTTATCCACCTGCATGAACTTACCAATTTTTTTTCATATTTTGCATCTACATCTTGATACTTCTAAATTATAGCTCTCTATTTGGGTTGCAAGATCATTATCACCTCATTGGGTGAAAGTGGCTTGGGAATTTCTTACTCTATTGTGCATATATACATTACTACACAAAAAACATCACCTTCAACATCATATACTATAGAAGCACAACTCACACATGAATCATATGTGAACTCTAAAGTTTCACAATAATCAGTTCATTCTTCCATTCAAATTGGATTTGTACTCGATCCTTCACTCAATAATCAACTAATAATCAGACATTGATTACAATCAAACCACACCCACTCTAGGTGATGTTTGATAGCCTCTTTCCACCATAGCTAAGACCTAAAAGGCTCAACATCAAAGAAATGAGCTCTTTAGAGTTGCACTTTGAAAGTGTACCTCTCTACTTACCTAAGTGTCTAGCCCTAATGGTGTCATTGACAACACATCCAAGGGTGTGAATAGTGCAAATGACAATGAGTCCTACTATGAGATCAATAACACTAATATGAAATTGGACCCCCAACAAGGAGTCCATGAGTGCAACCAAAATACCTATGATTGCCAACACTACCACTTTAGTATCTGAGAAAACTAGCTTTAGCACTACAAATGTCATGATGTTATCATATGTATATACATTGCTACACAACATACATCATTGTCAATAACATACACTATAGAAGCACTACTCATACATAAGTCATATATAAACTTTAAAGTGCCACAATTGCACTCCTAGTTGGCAATTAGGTCCTTCTAACTCAAGATAGCTATCTACTCCAAGCATATCACTATGGTGAGCAAAGATCAAGAGATTGGGTACTATTGAGCCCCATTGTTAGTCATGGTCTACAATCTAATATGACAAAAAGGGTGAACTACCTATAGGTCAACTACCTCTAGGACATAACCACTATCCTTGAGGAACCACCATCAGAGGAGGAGTCAAACATGCCATTTGCCATCGTCTCAAATAGTTATCACACACCAACATAATAGTAGCTCCACCAAAAGAGCCACATAACATACACCAAGAAATTTCACATACAAGTGGCAAGCTTAGGTCCATAGTGCCATCAATCTTTAAGAGGTGGGCATGATGCCTAATTGCACACATGATCCTTCCAAATAACATGATCACTTTGTCATACTTTGCCTTTCTCTCTTTGGGAACGCATTGGGTGCCTGGCTATGGATTTTATGGATCAAAGGTTGTATATAGACTTGTCACTACTATTTTGAGCACACATATTGCCGGACCACTTAAACCTTCTATTCTTGTTTTTAATATTCCTTCTACCTGACAGGGGAGTAACATGCAATCTTACCTATCATCACAACAAGCACTCTTGGTCTATTGGTCATCACTTTCAACATTACCAAGAAGAAAAACATAGCACACTGTGGTACCCACATTTTTCATTTTGGACGAGTTTTGAAGAAGAAGTGCCTTGCTGAAACCAAATTGAAACCAAATGGAGAAGAAATGAGAGGAAATTTGTATTTTGATCAAGCCCAAGGAAGTTGACTTTGTGTCAGATGAAGACGGACTCAGCCAGGATTGAAAGAGGGCAGACCCGAAGGAGGAATATAAGTTACAGGTCGAGATTCTTGCAGGGGCTACATATCAATGTTCACAAGTCCAAATCAAGTGCACTATATCTCGTTGAAAGTGTCTCATTCAAGGCTCTCCTTTGCCACAAAAATCGCAAAGTTTGGAGGTCTGTAGAAGAAGTTACAAGTATTTGAAGTTTTGGGAGTAGATGTACATAGTAAGTTAGTGTCTTCGGGTCAGTAACATGAGTGATTAGGGGAAAGTGTGTTACAAATTGAAGGTATAGATAGTGTACCCATGATTTCAATTACAATTTGTGATGAGGATATAGTAGAATTAGCAAAGGAATTGATTGTAATTAGACCCAATGTTGCAAAAGTAGGAATTCAGGTATCATCAGACTTGTTATTTGACACATCAGAGAGGAGTGGGTCAGGAGATAAAGAGTTAGACAAGTCACTCCTTAGTGCAATTGTAGTTCCTAGTGTAGAAGTAGCAGAAGTAATGAAGGAATTAGTAGTTGTAGATACACCCAAAGAAGGAGAAGTGATAGGAAGATTATCGGGTTTGGAAGCCGATGATGAGGTAGACATCGGATCGGGGTAAGTAACAATTTTGAGATAGGAAGAGGCAGATATGAAGAGATGGATTGTTAGTTTGGATCTGCAAGTAAGAAGAGATGTTAGGAAGCAGTGCATAGGTAGGAAGAACTGCCGTTTGCTTCAGTATTTAAGGGGAGCATTTGCAATACTATGTTGTTTAGTATTCATATTTCTAAAGATAGATAAAGCAAAGTGTTGTTTTCAGTGCTCGTTGCTTGAGCTTAATTCAGATTTTCAATTCCGTGTTTGTGTTTGTGAGTGTGTGGAGAATTTCAAAGTGCAAGTTAGTGTGTTTGTGGATGTTGGATTTTGTATCCTTGATCTTCATTTTGTGTGTTTGATCCTGAGTGAAGTGCATCGGAGCAATGCCTTGACAGATCTGAGAGGAATTGTAGTGTTGGTAGTATTCTGCATTTGTGAGTGCAACACAAAGTTGATATGAAGCAATTTCAATCAAGGAAGTTGTGCCTTCAATGGAGGGGTGGAACACAATTTTGAGGCGAAATTGTTCTTCGCAGTGAAGTGCCGTCTTTGGGAGAATCTGAATCCTCACAATCAAGAGTTGTCTGGATAGAATTTGTTATGTTGTGATTATGTGTGTGTGTATTCATGACAAGTTGTCAAGATTGTGAGCTTGTTACTCTCTTTTTGGTGTAGTTTCTACTTCAGAGATTAAAGAAGAAATCAAGAAGAACTACAAGTTACTGTTTGACTTTGTATTTGACCAATTCTGAATCGTATCTCTGCGGGAATGATTTTTACTTACCCAATTACCGCAAAAGTGATATTTGTCGGGTTGTCACATGATTTTTGGTGCCGCTGCCGGGGATACAATCTTCAGAAGTGGAAGGATACAAAGTTTTGTTGTTATGTTGTAACAAGGGAGGAGAATGAGGAGAATTTTCAAGAATGTTCAAGAATTAAATCAAGATTCAAAGGAGTCTACTTCCTCTAAAGAGTCAGACAAGGAATCATGTTTTTGGAGTGAGTTGGAGCATACAGTGGCCACGAGACTATGTGGGTCACCAACACTTAGCATATTTGAACCCCCATCTCTTGAGAACATGAATCCAAAGATACATTTCCTTGAGTTCCAATTGTCACCTTCAAATTCTTGGCTAGAGACGATGAATTTAAATCTTGGAGTGATTTGGAGTGGCCGTTGCCTTGTTTGGTTTGCAATTCTCCTTGTTTTGGAAAGAAAGAAAAAGAAGAAGAAATAAATTAGTTTACAATAGAGGGAAGGAAGACTACAGATCTCTGAGCAAAACTTGAATTGAAAGACAAAAATCCTTGCTGTGTGTTCGTGGGGACGCTCACATTTGGTGAGGAAAGGATTTGGGAGTGGCAGATCAAGAGTATGGGACATCTCATGCTCAAATGTCATGCAATAGTGTCTACATTTTGCTAAAACTCTCACTCTCAACATCCTACTCCTACTCGGGACTCCTAAAACTAAAAC
Organism: Lunularia cruciata; assembly: GCA_948567375.1. Classification (NCBI taxonomy): domain Eukaryota; kingdom Viridiplantae; phylum Streptophyta; class Marchantiopsida; order Lunulariales; family Lunulariaceae; genus Lunularia; species Lunularia cruciata. The sequence goes on along the minus strand of OX419755.1, from coordinate 70,233,889 downwards.
ATACTCCTTTCCCTCCACTCTCCACCAACTATATATATCAAAGCCTTGAAAAGGATAAGATTGTACTCCACATGGCCAACCACTTCAATGCACATAGATTGCTCACAAAGTAATAGCTCAATTGTGCAATCCATCATACAACTTACTCCATTTTTATGGAGATAAACCACACTAGTTTAATTTTTGATGTGCTAATGAAAACCATAACACACAATTTCTTTCCAACATGAGAACTCCAAAAGGTAAAACCTCATGCACTCTCAAGATAGTGTGGCATGTAGTAATATCAAGTGTTATGGGTGTAGTTTGATATACATAGTCACCTAGATGAAATCAACAAATTGACGGTCTATAACCTCCTCATTTGAATAGTAGTATAGCATACGGTATCCTTATGTTGAGCAATTGCTAAGTTCTTAAAGGCCATCAACATCACTCTCCAAAAGATTTCTACCTGTTGATAACATTCACTCACCCATACGTTTTGATCATCCAAGTCCAAAACTATAATAACATCATGATGAATAGCTATAGGTAAATTTGGATCTCATCCAGAGTAGAAAGTCAAGAAAGAAGGATGCCAAGGAGGCTAGCAGACTGAACTAATATGGAGTTTAGCGATGTAGTCAGTAAGGCTGACAAAGAAGAGAATAAGCCAAATTAGCCCAAAATATTCTAGAAGCATCCAGGAAGCTTCATGGGAAGCTTCCCAACTAGCTTAACTTGCATCCAAAGTAGGTAGCTTCTAGAAGGAAACTTCTAGAAGCTTCCAACTAGCTTAGCTTGCATGCCAAGTAGATGACTTCTAGAAAGAGGTTTCTTGAGAAACTTCTTGGTTAACTTAGTTTGCACTCTAAGAAAGCGGCTCAAGGAAACTTCTTGAGAACCTTCTCAAGGGCCTTGTATACTACCTATAAATACCAAAGCAAAGTTCATGCTAGGCATTCAAAGTTTTCCCACATTCAAGTGTCCAAATGTGAATTTCTATTTTCCTATTTCTCTCCTTGGTCTTGGTGTTTTACATTGGTATTAGAGCAAGAATGGGATAGATAGAATTTATGGACCACCAAATCTAATTCCACCAAACCATTGGGATTTTTGTGTCCAAGTACTATCCAAGCATCATTTCACACAATTCATCACCTCACACTTTGGACAAGATTTTTTGCATATGATCACCATATCTAAGGAACCCTTGGTGCTTCCGGTTGTAACTTATGGAGAACGGTGGATGTGCTGCTTCTATGTGTTAATAAATTAGAAAAATTTGGGGTGGGTGATAGAGTAGCAACCATGGTGGTAATACCCGATGTTATCCTTGCTATGCAACAACAAATCAAGCACCTTACTTGATTATTAGATGAATGAGATCTTCAACAACAAGAGCACATAGAGAGAGTACCAGTTTGAGAAGGAGAGGATCAAATCTGATTCCCTAAACCCAAGGTATTTGAAGGCAAGAATCTCCCGAGTGCAATGGACAATTTTGTGTTTGACTATGAATGTTATTTTGAAGCTACCAATCTGCAAGACGAGCAAAAATAGATTCTCTTGACTTCTAGCCAATTGGATGGAATAGCAAAGCTATGGTGGGGATTCTGAGTGGAGTGAGGTAGACAACAAATTTTTGCACTAATCTTGACATGGTTAGAATTCAAGAATACAATAATTATTTGGTTCCAAGCTATAAATGCCACACAAGCTGCACTGGATAGGTTAGCAGAGTTGAAATAGATTGGCTCTATAAGAAGTTACATCATGCAATTCCAAAACACCATCATGAAAATTCCATATATACTGGAAGGTGAAGCTCTAGATCTATTTGTGAGGGGCTTGAAATCAAAAACCAAATTAGAGGTAACCATGCAAGAGCCGCAACACTTGGAGGAAGCTATGCGGTTGGCCAAACATTTTGATTCCTTGGTTACAACAACTTGGTCTTGACCTTGACCTCCACAGAACCTACCGGTACCCTACACACGGGTGGAGGAGCTGGCACCAATGGAGATTGATGCTATTCAACAGAGACCACTTGGCACTATAGATAGAGAAAAACTACAACAAAATAGTGATTGTTTTTATTGTCACCAATTGGGACATTGCATTATTGAATGTCCACTCAAGAATGGACAACCTCGACAAGTTGCCAAGATGGAGTTTGTGGAGTAGAATGATCAAGGAAACAAGGAATCCTAGTAAGAGATTTTGAGCCACCTACTGGGAGCTTGATTAGTTCTAATGGGATTGAAGGCTCAACGTATGCAAGTTTGCTTCACTTGCAAGGTATGATATCTAATCAGGGTTATAAGATTTTGGTTGACTCTAGAAGTTTAGAGAATCATACGTCTATGCAAGTAGCAAAGGAATTGGGTATTCCTATCAAGCCAATAATTGGAAATAGATTGATGATGGCGGATGGTAGAAAGGGTTCTACATTTTGTACCTCGTATCCTATTGCCTTCAAGATTAGGAAGGAGTATTTAGAGTGTATGAGGTTTGTAGTGGCACCTCTACACTATGATGTCATTCTAGGACTACCTTGGCTTGAACATTATAAGTTTCAATTTGATTGGACCTGATGACAAATTCAAGTACAACACCAAGGTAAGAATTTCTGATTAGGTTGTTTGGCACATTTGAGTAAGACACCTAAAAATAGTCAGTCTTAGGATGGAAAGTTGGACAAAAAGGTAGCCATAGAGCAAGCCTTGAAGGAGGATGAGTCCCAAGATGGGAAGTTTACCAAGAAAGCAGCCATGGAGCAAGCTTGGAAGAAAGATGAGTCCCTAGATGGGAAGTTTATTAGTGAAGCAGCCATAGAGCAAGCTTTGGAGGAAGATTAGTTTGTTTTTGTGGTGTGGATTAAGCCTATTGCAAAAGGACAATATGAGGAGAGCCAAGAGCCTCATCAAGCAATCATTGATCATATAATTTAGGAGTTTGCGGACATGTTTCTAGATGATTTGCCAAAGGGATTACCCTCCAATTGTGGTATGCCTTTCAAGATTGATTTATTGCCAGGGAGTACTCTAGTAAGTAGACCAATCTATTGGCTCTCACCAAAGGAGTTGGAGGAATTGAAAACAACACTTATGGAGTTGTTGAAGGACTTCACATGACATAGCACCTCTCCTTGGGGAGCATCGGTACTATTCATTCCAAAGAAGGATGGAGGACTTTGTATATGTATTGATTACTGTGGACTCAAAAAGCAAACAATGAAGAATGCATATCCCTTGCCTTGGCTCAATGACTGGCTTGATCAATTGAAGGAAGCATGATACTTTTCCAAGTTGGATCTTTTCATTGGCTATTGGTACATCCCCATTGATATGGAGGATGTGCAAAAGATTGCCTTTTGCACAAGGTATGTGTGGTACCCCTTTTTATGTTTTTTCTTATTTTTGAAGAAGAAGTGTACTGATGAAGTTGTATTCTAATGCAATACATGTATGGCATTAGAAGGCAAAAAATGATATCTTTGGGTTGTAAACCGAGGTAAAGTAACTTTACATCAAAAGACTATAACATCCATTTGCGCATGTGTGTGGTATTGTGATATTTAGCTTGGTACTACAAGTACTTAAGAGATATTATTTATATAGAGATAAAGGATGTTTCTATATTAGTCATGGTTGGCTAAAGTTAGTCATAACTAAGATAGAGTGGACCTTACTTTAGAGGAAGTAGAAAAGATGAGCACCACTATTTTGGATTTTAGTGTGTTGACTTGGTATTATTCCTAAGTGTTTGGCTTTGAGGAAAGAGTTGAGAACTCTTGGGCCCGCAAGCCTTTTTGTTTTGGATTCTTCTTTAGTCCAAGGATAGCCCATGTGAAGGAATCCTTGACTTAATGGTTAGGTCAAGATACGACCACATGCTTAGGGGAATATGCCTATGTGAATGGATATTCCTTTCTACTTTTTGACTTTACTTGACTTTTAGTCTAGTAACTTGAGTTACTACGATAATTAGTAACTTTGGTATGTAACTCTTTCACAAGTATATAAACAAGAGGTGAGGAGGTACTCATCATCCTTTCATTTCGCAACTATCTCTCTCTCATTGAGTTCTCTAGTGAGCAATGTCTTGAGTATTGGAGTGTTAGCCTTGGAGGAGTATGATGGAGTTGGGGTTCCTTGCCTTCTTAGTCCATGATGCGCTACTATAATAGCCATCAAAGGTTCATCTTGAGTGAGAGACAGACTGGCTCACAAGACAAAGTACTCGGAGTGGTCTTGTCAACATTCAACCCAAAGTAAGGAGACTTTGACTTGGGGGTGCACAACCCGAGGCGAGGACAATGTAACAATTTTCTTTCAAGGTTGAACATTCAAGAAGGTACCGCATATAAAAATGGCTAGCCTATGAGTGGGGTAAAATTGACAATGAAAAGAGCATGCAAGAGGTGTGATTTGTTGGTAGAAACTTGAAGTGAAGAAAGACGGAGGAGGCACGCCACTAATAAGATTTGGGATAGAGACAAAGAGATGACAAGTAATTTCCCACCGCCATTAAGAAGTCGTCTTGAGGGAGATCATGGAAAATTGAGTGTAGTAAGAGTTGCACTAGTGCATCAAGAGAAAGTCAGGAGAGTTATTCTTGGAGTTGGTTGGAAGAGTGTCCACCAACCCAAAGTGGAGGAGAGTAAGATGGGAGGTAGAAAGAGGAACTTGGAATTTGTAATGAGAAATCATGGGATTCTAAGATAAGATATGATTGCAAGAATTGAAGTCTTGAGAAAACTTTGGATCACATTTCTGGCATGGGACTGAAACCTTAGTTTTCCAAGTTTCATGACCGAGATCATTGAGAGTAAATGTCTTGATGGACCCAAGGTAGAGGGTAAGAGAGGAAATTTGGCTTGATGGATAGAGTTGGATTGGAGGTTAGTACATGGAAGAGAGGCGGGTGAGGAGCAGGGAGTCACATTCTTGGAGAAAGGAAAAGTAGCTGAAGAAACCCAAGAAGTGCAAGATGCCTTTTCTTCAAAATGCACAAAAAATGGTTATAAAGTTGAGAGTTACAAGGACCTTGTGAGGAGAGGCATCATAGGAGCAATGATGGCTGTCTTCAAGCTGGAGCAAACTACTTATGTGATGAAACATCAAGTGGTGTTCTTCCATAATATGTTTGCAGGGGAACCAATCAATTGGGCAAAGTGCTTCCATCAGCACACAAGACAAATAGTGTGGAATTTGCATGACAAGTCGCCTCCACACTACATTGTGCCATTTGAAATCCACTTCTATTTAGGATTGAATTTGCTGAATGCGGTAGAAAGACACAAAATGGTGTCGCACATCTATCTAGACTTGAGAAGAGATGATGATGCGGAGGAGTAGCAATACACTCTACAAATCAAAAATAGTGATGAATACTACGCACAGACGGGGCAGAGCATGCATTTAGAGGTGAATACTCCAAAGTCAAAGAAGAGGAGTCAACAACAAGAAGAAGAAGTAACGGCGATGAGACCTCGGAAGACTAGAAAAATAAACCCAAGGAAGGACCTGGTGGTGATCACATTGTGGAGCAAGGAATCAGAAGGGGAAGTCAAGTACAAGTCAAAAGACTCAGAGAAGGAGGAAGAGCTTGAACTTACATTGCAGAGTGGTGAAGCAAGTAGTGAGAGTGAAAATAGAGTGGAGATGCATCCGGATAGAGGAGGAAGAAGGAAAGCTAGAGATGGCAAAAGGAGGTAACCCGAGACCAAAAGATGAAGTTCCAGAGAAGGAGGAGAAGAGGATGATCATTCAGGGAGGTGCATGTTCCAAAAGGTAGGTGATGTGTGAGGTAGGGCCGAGTAGAAGAAGAGAAGTAGAGAGTGGAAGTTTGGGGAGCAAAGAATCCATCCCAATAAGGCGATTGTAGCTGAGAAGAAGAGTGTCTAGTGAAGAAGAAGCAAAGAAGGAGAAAAGCCCGCAAGTTGAGGTAAATTGGAGCAAAGGAGTTAAGTATCTGAGGGAGGTTTTATGCCCATTGATAATAAAGTTGGAGGAGAAGAAGAGAGAAATGCAATTGGAATGTTTGGAGGTAAAGATTGTGTTGTAGGTGTTGGTGAAGTTAGAAGAAGATCATAACCTGAGGAGAGGAGCAGAAGGAAGTACTACGAGTAGATGCAGTAGTATAGAACCAAGTAATTGAGAATTTAAAGAAGGAAGTGGGAAGTAAAGAACAAGTAATAGAGCAGAATGTCATAGCAAGAGAAAGACATATAGCTGAGTATGAAATCTTGAAACACTACTTTGCTGATTCACAAATAGAAATCATCCATGCTATGGCAAGAGTAGCAAAGAAGGAGCAAGAGCTTGATAGAATGATGGAGAGTGTAGAGGAGAAGAAGTAGCTTTGGCAAAGAGAGTTGATAGTAAGATATAGAGAGGAAGAGAGATTAAGGGAGTTACTTTGTAGTTTGGAAGATAAGATGGTTCAGAAGGAGAAGGAGAAGGAGATGGTGAAAGCCAAATTCAAGGTAGAATTGCAATGTTTAGTGAAGATTGGTAGGCAGATCAAGAATGGGAGAGAAAGATGAGGCTCAAGCCACTTAAGGAAATCATAATAAAGATGAACTCAGTGTAGACTATAGAACTCAGTGTGAGGATTGAAGAAACGAGATTACATGAGTTAAGGTTGTTGGTGCAGGAGACAAGGAGAAGAAGTGCAAAGGATAAGGATTTGAATGCTTTGCTGATTAGTCTTAGAACTCGTGTAGACATGAAGATATTGGAAGTGGAAGACAATATCACAATTAGATTAGATTTAGTTAAATAAGAGATAGATAAACTTCAAAAGGATGTAAGAGCAAAGCCCAAAGTTGATAAGATAGGAATACAAATATCTTCAGAGTTACCATTGGAGATATTAGAGAAGAGTGGATCGGGGGATAAAGATTTAGAAAGGTTAACTATGATGGGAATGTAGATCAAGAAGAAGAAGTGTTGGAATTGGTAGAAGATTTTGTAGTTGTGAAACCCGAGGATAGATACTATGTGAGGTTATTTTGGGATTGGAAGTCGAGGAAGAAGTAGAGATCGGATTGGAGTAGTAAGAGTTTTGAGATTTGAAGAGGTAGATATGAAGAAGTGCATTGTCATTTCAAATCTGCAGGTAGGAAGAGTTTAGCAATGAAGTGCCATTTTTAGGAGAATCTGAATCATCACAATCAAGATTGTTTGGAAAGATTTGATGAAGTCGTGATTATGGGTGACAAATTGTTGTGATGAGACTGTGAGTCAGTGCTTGTTACTCCCTTCTGGGTGTGGCTTCTACCCGAGAGACTAAAGAAGGACTTAAGAAAAACCACATTGGTGATAGTTGCTTTGTATTTGACCAATTCTGACCAATATCTCTGCGTGAACAAACTTTACTTACCTGATTACCAAAACAATGATATTTGTTGAGTTGTCAAAGTATGGGCATTTTGAGTGGAGAGTTCTACCTTTCAGGCTCACTAATGTTCCAGCAATCTTCATGGATCAAATCCATTGGGTGTTTATTGGACTATTGGATTGGTACGTGGTGGTGTTCTTGGATGTATCTTAATATATAGCAAGACAGAGGTTGAACACATGAATCATGTGCGAGAAGTCCTAAACTGACTACGAGAATGGAAATTTTATTGTAAGAAATCAAAGTGTACCTTTTGGCAGAAGGAAGTTACCTTCTTGGGTCATAAGATCTCATCGGAGGAGATCAAGATGGAAGAGGAGAAAATCAAAGGCATTACTGATTGGCCTACTCCAAAGGATGCTACAAAAGTATAAACATTTAATGGATTTGCCAATTTTTACCAATGGTTCATCTATTATTATGCTCATGTGGTTGCACCATTGACTAACCTCTTGGGGAAGAACTTGAGCTTCCAATGGACCACCAAGCACAAAGAAGCATTCCAGAAGTTGAAACATATGGTGTCTTCAAGGCCCATTCTTCAACCATATGATCCTCAACTACCCTGTGTGGTTGATTTTGATGCTTCTAACTTTGCAATTGGAGCCATGTTGCAACAAGAACTCCCAAGTGGACTACACTCCATTGCCTTTGTATCTTGCCGACTAAATATGGCTGAAAGAAATTACTTTTCTTGAAATCAAGAACAACTTGTAATGGTATATGCCACCAAGGTATGGATGCATTATCTCTTGGGGAAACAAGTGATCATGTGAACTGAACACAAACCATTGTTGCAGACCTTACACTTGGAACATATGAAGAGTCGATATCATTGATAGGAGGAACAACTCCAATTGTTTGATATCAAAATTGAGTACAAACCAGGTCGATTCCATGTCATCCTTGATCCTCTATCACAATGACTTGATTTGAAGTCTCTTTTGTTGTGTGTAAATACATCGCTACACAACATACATTGTTGTCAACATCATACACTATAAAAGCACAACTCACACATAAGTCATACATAGACTCTAAAGTGCCACAATAATTAGATTGTTTACCACTCTCAACTGAACTCAACTCAACTCAACTCAAATCAGTACTTGATCTTTCACTCTATAAACTACCAACAACTGGAGACTTATTACAGAGAATTCCGGTGATGCTCACCAGCCTCTGTCCACCATAGCCAGGAACTCGAAGGCTCAACATCAAAGAAGTGAGCTCTCTGGAGCTGCACTATGAAAGTATAACCCTTGGACTTGAGCTAGGTTTGAACCCTAACGGTCTTGCTGACAACACACTTGATGGTGCAAATGGTGCAAAGTGACGGTGTGCCCCACCTTGAAGTCAGTACCCCAAACATAAAATCTGACCGTCAGAAAGTAGTCTCTGAGAAACTACTAAAATAACTCTAACTACTTTCATTACAACTCCAGTGTCTGAGCAATCTAGATGTGACACTACAAATGGCGTGAAAGCTGTCATCCGTATATACATTGCTACACAACATACATTGTTGTCAACATCATACACTATAGAAGCACAACTCACACATAAGTCATACATAGACTCTAAAGTGCCACAATTGCCTCCCTAGCTAGCGGTTAGGTCCCTCTAACTCTAGATAGCCATCTACTCTAAGTATATGGTATACCCTATAATGGGCAAAGATTAGGAGGCCGGGTGCTATGGAGCCCCATCGTTAGTTGCTTATCTGCAATCTATACCATATAAAGAATGAACTAGCTATAGGTCAAGTACATCTAGGGCACAACCACTGTCCTTGCGGAACCACCATGAGGGGACAAGTCATACATGCCATATGCCATCCTCTCTAACAATTATCACACACTAACATAGTAGCAGCTCCACCAGAAGAGCCACACTACATACACCTCAAGCCTACACGTATAAGTGCCAAGCTTGGGTCCATAGTACAATCAATGTTTGGGAGGTGGCAAGGCACATAATTGCACACATGATCCTTCCAAACAACACCATCATGTCCTTCTAACACAAGGACTCTAGATGGCAAAACCTCATGCACTCTCAAGATAGTGCGGCATGTCAAAACATCAAGTGTTGTTGGTGTTGTCTGCTATAGATATACATAGTCGCTTGGATGAAATTGATGGATTGAGGGTCTATAACCTCCTCCTCAAATGGTAGCATAACATAAAGTATTTGTATGCTAAGCAATTGCCAACTTCTCAAAGGACATCGGCATCACTCTCCAAAAGATCTCTGCCCGCTCAAAACATGTGTTCATCCATACATTTAGGTCATCCAAGTCCAAAACTACAATAGCATCTCAAAAAATGGCTGCAAGTAAATCTGGATCTTGTCCATAGAGTAAAAATTATTGAGAGAAGGATGCTAAGGAGGCTTCCTAGCTGAACCGATAGCCCATGGACAACCAAGGTAATTGGAGATCCCAATCTCCCAAGTGGCCTCTTTGCAAACCATACTTTTGCAATCCTCTCTTCACCGTCTGAACCACTCTCTCTGCTAAGCCATTTGCCTCAGGGTGATCTCAAGAGGTAGCATTGTGATCAATCAAAGCCTTGTCACACAAGACGTGGAACTCCCCCAAGAAGTTTGTACCCTGATCAGTCAAAACCTCAGCTGGTGCACTAAAATGACTAAGAACTTGATCCAAGAACGAGTAAGTTGTCCCTTCACTAGACTTGTCAGGAAGTGCCACCAACTCATTCCACTTGGAGAAGTGCTCCACCATCACCAAAACATACCGATGATGTCTCACACTCAACGGTAAAGGTCCAGCAAAGTCCAAACTCCAACGGTAACCCAATCCCATGATAGGTAATGGGTGTAATTGTGGCATAGGAGCATTGAATGATGCTCTAACTTGGTCACAAACCACACATCTGGCAACAAACTGTTGTACCTTGGTCTACGTACCGTGCCACCAATAATGACTTTGGAGTAAGCTATATGTACGCTTTACTCCAAAATGTCCTAGCTCCTCATGAGCATGACGGACCAATTGTGGTCTCTGAGATGGATGTGGTACAACTCGCACTCTACCATCCTCCCATACATGCAAAAAGTGTCTGCCCTCCAATCTGAACCGTTTGGCTTGCTAAAGAACACGGTCTCTCTCCTTGGCCCCAACTGTGCCACCCACAACACCAGTGTGAAGATAATCCATCACTAAGACATCATCATGAATGTCACGCTGCATTGTACTAATATCTTTACTCTCTGAATCTGTGACCTCAATAAGTCCTCCTGTATGGGTTGAGAGAGATACCACCAAAGCCTTAGAAAATATACATATAAAGGCAGATGCATGCTAACCTGGCACCATCTCCTTATCTGTCTCACCATGCCAACGTGCTCCGGTCTGATCTTTCTGGCTGAGACATGGGTTTCTACTCAACCCATCTGCATCACGGTTCACCACTCTAGGTCTGTGAACAACCATGAAATCATAATCCTATAAAATCAGAGCCCATCGTGAAAGCTTTTCAGACTCCATCAACCACTTTAGTGGCTGATGATTAGTGATGAGGGTGAAGGGGTTACCAAATAGGTAACATAAAAAATATGCTATTGCCCAAACTGCTGCCAAGCACTCTCCCTCATATGAACTAAACTTTGCCTCTGCTGAATTGTTGGAGCAACTAGCATAGGCCATCACAAACTCCTTCCCCTCATCATCATGTTGGGTGAGCACCGCTCCAAGCCCCAACATACTCCAATCAGTATGAACCTGAAATGGTTGTCCTTTGATCGGTCTCCTCCAAATAAGAGCAGATGTCAACCTCTCCTTGAGCTCTACAAAAGCTCTCTTGTGCTCATCTCCCCAACACCACTCTTGTGTAAGCTTGGTCAGCTTTGTCAAGGCCTTGGCAATGGCACTAAATCCTCTAATATAGCAGCAATAGAAGTTTGCCAAGCCAAGGAATGCTTGCACTCTGCTCACATCCGTAGGCCAAGGAATACGTGCAATAGCCTCCACCTTTGTTTATTGAACACCAAGTCCTCCGGGGTAGACAATGTGACCCAAATACTCAACCTGCTCATGGAGGAACCTACACTTCCCAAGATGTAATTTGAGTCCATGAGATCTCAACCTCTCAAACACCTCCAACAACTGTCTCTCATGTTCCTCCACAGTAGTGCTGTAGATCAAAATGTCATCAATATAGCATCAAGCAAAATCCAATCCAGCTAGGATCCTATCCATGACCCTCTGGAACTCAATAGGAGCATTCTTTAACCCAAACGGTAAGAACCTCCACTAATATCACATATCCTTGCCGTGAGGATCAATAGCCCAAAATGTTGTCTTGGACTTATCTTCCTCTCTGATCGGAAATTGATGATATCCCGCTCAAAGATCCAAAGTACTAAAGACTTTTGCATGCCCAATTGCATCAAAACTCTCCTCCGATGTAGGCATGGCCTACCAATCAGCTCTAGTATGTTGGTTGATAGGACGATAATCTCCACACATCCGCCTATCTGTGTAGCTGCCATGCATATCCTTCTTGGCTAGCATCAGTGTTGCTTATGCATACTCTCCATGTGAAATCTCCACCAAACCAGCCTCAAAAAGGTCACTACTCTAGCTTTGAATCAATGTCCTCTCTATCTCACTATATCGATAAGGACGTCAAAAAACCGGTGTATTGCTAGTCAGCTCAATCCGTATACCATGTCCTTTCAGAGCACCCAAATCCTTGATACTGAAGGCAAAACAACTTGTGTGACTCCTCAAGAACCTCCAAACCCTTTGTCTTTCCTCTCCAGTAAGCTAGGGTCCAAGATCTGGCTTCCAAGTATCTTTTGTAATATTGTGACAACCCGACAAATATCACTTTTGCGGTAACCGAGTAAGTAAAGTTTGTTCCTGCAAAGATACAATTCAGAAATGTTCAAACACATAGTCAAAAGTCACAATGTAGTTCTTCTTGGTTGCATCTTTAATCTCTCATGTAGAAACCACACCCAGAAGAGAATAACAAGCACTGATTCGTAGTCTTGTCACGAAGTAACACTCCTTAATCACAACACCTTCAATTCTTTCCAAACAATCTTGATTGTGATGATTCAGGCTCTCCCAAAAACGGCACTACACTGTAAGATGATTTTGCCTCATAATTTTTTTCTACCCCTCCACTAAAGGCACAACTTCCTCAATCAAAATTGCTTCACATCAACTTTGCACTACACTCACAAATGTAGAATACTACCCACACTACAATTCCTCTCAGATCTATCAAGGCATTGCTCCGATTGCACTTCACTCAGGATCAAACAAACAAAATAAAGATCAAGGCTGTGGAATCCAACATCCAACAAGCACACTGACTTGCATTTTGAATTTCTCCACATACTCACAATTATAGACACAAAGTTGATACTCGGAATCAAGCTCAAGCAACGAGCACTGCTTCACAGCACTTTGCTTTATCTATTCTCAGAAATAATGAGCACTGAACAACATATGACTGCAAATGCCACTCTTAAATAGCGAAGCAATCGACAATTATCTTCATAATGCACCTCTTCCTAACAACTTTACAAACATGCAGATCCAAAATGACAATGCACTTCTTCATATCTACCTCTTCAAATCTCAAAATTGTTACTAATCCAATCTGATGTCTACTTCTTCCTCAGCTTTCAAACCCAATCCCAAAGTAACTTTGCTCACTACTACTTTGTCCTTGGGTTTCATAACTCCTACATCTTCTACCAAATCTAATAGTTCTATTTCCTGATCTGAAATTTCACTAGTGGGTAATCTATCTAACTCCTTATCTCCCGACCCACTCTTCTCTAATGTCTCCAATGGTAACTCCAAAGACATATGCACTCCTACTTCATCTACTTTGGGTTTTGCTCTAACATCTTTCTAAAGTTTATCTATCTCCAATTTTACTAAGTCTAATTGAATTGTGATATTATCTTCTACCTCCAATATTTTCCTATCTACATGAGTTCTGAGACTAATCAACAACACATTCAAATTGGTGTCCTTTGCATGTCTACTCCTTGTCTCCTGCACCAACAACTTCAACTCGTGCAGCCTCGTCTCCTCAATACGCACACTGGCCTCTGGACTCAACATTGCATTCATCCTAATTACAATCTTCTTCAATGGCTCTAGTCTCATCTTCCTCTCTTGTTCCCAATTTGCAAGCCAATCCTCTTGGTACATTGCCAATTCTGCCTCAAACAAGGCTTTCACAACTTCCTTCTCCTTCTTCTTCTGTACAATCTTCTCCTCTTGATTACAAAGTAACTCTCTCAACCTCTCTTCTTCTCTATATCTCACCGTCAACTCTCGTTGCCATAGCTGCTTCTTCTCTTCTACACTCTCCATCACCCTGTCGAGCTCTTGTTCCTTCTTGGCTATTCTTTCCATATCATGGATAATCTCTAATCTCGAATCAGCAAATTGCTGCTTCAAGATCTCATTCTCAGCTACTTGTCTCTCCCTTGCTATGTCACTTTGCTTCACAAGTTCCTCTCGATTCCTTGCTTCTCTCCTCAAGTTCTCTATCACTTGACTATGTACTACTGCCTCTACTCGTAGTACCACCTGTTCCTCCTCTCCTCGGATTATACTCCTCTTCAATTCCGAGTTCTCTTCTTCCCATCAGACTAACACTTGTAACACAATCTTCACATCCGGACACTTTGACTGCATCTCTTTCTTCTTGTGTTCCAATTTCACCAACAGAGGACACACAACTTCATGTAGGTACTCCACTCCGTCACTCGTGACTACTTCAACTTGCAGAGTGATCTCCTTCTTTACCTCTTCTTCTCTCGATACTCGCCTTCTTCGTTGCAATTGTTGTATTGGAATGGACGCTTCACTCCTCAAACTGGCATTCTCCTCTTCCCTTACCTTGCTTGGACCCGCTTCACACTTCACCTTTTTCCTGGACCAAACTCCTCTTTGAATGGTCACCTTCCTCTCCCCTTGCTCTGGCACATCGTCTTCTAACTTCACGTTACCTTCTTCCTCGAACTCCATCCTGACTTCTTCTTCTACTGTGGGAACCAATGTCATCTCCCCGGCTTTGTCACTGTCACTACTTGTGTCTCCACTTTGTAGTGTGAGCTTGGGTTCTTCCTTGCGTTCCGAGTCTTTGGACTTGCACTCGGCTTTGCCTCCCAAGTCTTCTTTCGACGATTACTACCATACCTTTCCTCGGGTTTACCCTTCTGGTCTTCTGAGGTCTTGTTCTCTTGACGTCTTTGCCTTCTCCTTGTCAACTCCTCTTCTTCGACTTCGGAGTACTTACGTCCACCTGCACACTCTTCCCCGTCTGTGCATAGTACTCATCGCTCCTTCTGATTTGAAGAATGTATTGCTGCTCCTTTGCATTGACTTCCTTTCTTAAGTTGGGATGAAAATGCAACACCATTTTGTTGCGCTCCGCCGCATTGAGCAAATTCAGCCCCAGGTAGAAATGTGCTACAAATGACACAATGTAATGCGGAGGCAATTTATCCTGCAAGTTCCACACCATCTGTCTTGTTCGCCCATGGAAGCACCTCGCTCAATTAATTGGCTCTCTTGCAAACATCTTATGGAAGAACACCGCTTGGTGCTTCATCACATAAGTAGTTCTCTCCGGCTTCAAGATTGCCATGAGAGCACTCACAATCCCTCTCTTGACTGGATCCTTGTAACTCTCTACTTTGTACCCATTCTTCATACACTTCGAAGAGAATGCATCCCTCACTTCTTGGGTTTCTTCGGCTACCTCTCCCTTCTCCAAGAACGTGGCACCCTGCTCTGTACTTGCCTCTCTTCCGAGTACTAATCTCCAATCCGACTCCGTCCAACAAGCCAGATTTCCTCTCTTCCCCTCTTCCTCGGAGCCATCAAGACATTTACTCTCAATTATCTCGGTCATGAATCCTGGAAAGCTCACATTCCAGTTCCACGCCAAGAATGTGACCCGAAGTCGGCTCAAGGCTGCGATTCTTGCAATCACATCTAACCTCCGAATTGTATGATTTCTCACTACAAATTTGGAGTTCTTCTATCCTCCTCCCATCTTTCTTTCTTTCTCACTGTCTCTTGGATAAGCTCTCTCAAATTCTCCTCTACACACCAGCGCGTCTTCAACTCTACTTCCCTTCCCACAATCTCTTGTAGGACGACTCCTCAATGGCAAAGGAAAATTGCTTGACATTGCTTTGTTGTTAGCCCAATTTTTATAGAGTGGTGCCTTCAATTCAAGTTTCTACCAAGAAATCACACCTCTTGCATGCTCCTGTCACTATCAAGTGTCCTTCACGCGTATGACCGCCGGTTTTTGAACGGTCCTTTCTTGAATTTCTCGCCCCAAAAAAAATTTGTTACACTATCCTCGCCTTGGGTTGAGCACCCCCTGATACGAAGACTTCTTACTTCAGGTTGTATGCTGACAAGGCAAGTCCAAGTACTTTGTCTTATGACCCAAAGCCACGTTACCTTGAGTTTCATCCCAAAGACTCTTTTCTTTGCCTTCTTTGGCCATACAGGTGCAATCCGACTTCTCTATACAGTTCTTCTTCTCCATTTCAAAAAAAAACAAAAAATGTGGGTACCACAACTATAGTAGGAGTGGAAGACGTACTGATTGGCTGCTATACTAGGCCATTCGGAGCAAAAGTGTCATGCCTCCGACCACTAGAGGTCCCAACCTCTGTGTGAAAAACTCCCTCCACTTTGGCTGCAAGCTCCACACGTCCGCTAGCTGCATCCCAAGTGGACCAAGGGTGTAATTCAAGTAGCCCACACTCACTTGGATGGACTCCAAGTAGACCACTCTCCCTAGTAGCTACTGGCTTTGTCCCAAGAATACCATGTCCACTCGGTTCATCGCCCCTAGCATGTGCCTGAATTGTCTCGACAGGCACAAGGCTCACAAATGTCTGAGTGGTGATGCCTATCAAGCACATCCTACGCTGCTATGCCAAGCAAAGGCTCATAATCTAAGTCAAACAGTTTAGGTCCATAGCCTGACCTAACATCTGATGCCTGGATGCCTCTGACATTGTTGGAACAATGGTAATACCGGTGCAAAAACCCATCATCCTCTCTCTCTCATCAGCGTTGAGCTCCACCAGCTATTGTAACTATGAGTCCCAAACAAGTCTAGGTTACCCCTCTTGAAAAGCATGAGAGCTTAGGAAACTCATGAGTGTGAGAAATGCGGCTCTAGGCTGTCCAACTAGGTTCACCATTGCCACATGTGACCTATCAGCCACTACCACTGTCTGAGACACATGCCCAACATCCAAGATATCATCAACAAGGATGTGGTCAAGTCGTTAAATCCCATCATAAGCACATTCTAGAACCTCTCTGGTTAAGAGGTTCATCCACCAAAGACAAAGATGATGAGCCTGTGATCACACTCTAGCTCCTTCTAACAATACAGCAGGTCCCATCCAAGAATGGACATGATGTGTATTGTAACATCCATTTGTGCATGTGTGTGGTATTGTGATATTTAGCTTGGTACTACAAGTACTTAAGAGATATTATTTATATAGAGATAAAGGATGTTTCTATATTAGTCATGGTTAGCTAAAGTTAGTCATAACTAAGATAGAGTGGACCTTACTTTAGAGGAAGTAGAAAGATGAGCACCACTATTTTGGATTTTAGTGTGTTGACTTGGTATTATTCCTAAGTGTTTGGCTTTGAGGAAAGAGTTGAGAACTCTTGGGCCCGCAAGCCTTTTTGTTTTGGATTCTTCTTTAGTCCAAGGATAGCCCATGTGAAGGAATCCTTGACTTAGTGGTTGGGTCAAGATAAGACCACATGCTTAAGGGAATATTCCCATGTGAATGGATATTCCTTTCTACTTTTTGACTTTACTTGACTTTTAGTCTAGTAACTTGAGTTACTGCGGTAATTAGTAACTTTGGTATGTAACTATTTCACAACTATATAAACAAGGGGTGATGAGGTACTCATCATCCTTTCATTTACAACTATCTCTCTCTCATTGAGTTCTCTAGTGAGCAATGTCTTGAGTCTTGGAGTGTTAGCCTTGGAGGAGTATGATGGAGTTGGGGTTCCTTGCCTTCTTAGTCCATGGTGCACTACCATAATAGCCATTAGAGGTTCATCTTGAGTGAGAGACATACCGGCTCATAGTACTCGCTACCACTCTGGTGCAAGAATCACCCATCCAAGGCACATTCTCCAAAAGGTAAGATGGAGAAATGGACTGATGAACCTAGAGATGTCATAGTATCCGTAACATCTCCCAAAACACACCAAAACAAGGATCCTAAAGACCCAAACCTCTACCTGCACGTGTATGCCCCTGACATGGCCATCTAGAAATCACCAAGTGAATAGGCCCATGTCTCTCTAGATCATGCGCCCTAGTAAAGAAATGTATGCCGGTAGGGCTTTCTAGTAACCTCTGACTGTTGACATCAGTAATAACTCCGGATATTGATAGGCCAAGTGTCCCACATGATGTAGAGAGACTCACCTAGCACTCTCATCTCTCTCTACATACAAGTACCTTTGTACTCGTATACTTGCCTATAATACTGTAGCTAGTCCGGTGCTAATCCCACCAAACAACTCCAATAGACATATCCCCTCTACTGGATACTACCAAGCAATGAGTGTGGTATCCAGAGGTGTCAAAGCAATTGACTCTGGAGGCTCATCCTCACACTCATCTCCAGATGGTACGAAGGCTCTACTCCAAGCCTGTTGCACCAACTGATCTGCATGCTACTGTAATGCCTCCTCTGAACTCCACAATGAAACATTCAAGGTGGATGCAACAATCCCACTTGTACTCCAAATCCGAGTGATCTTCTTTGGTATTGGAGTATCCTCAGCATGGGCGTTCCCCTCCAAAAAGTCACCAGGCCAAGTAACCACACCACTGAAAGCTAAAACTGATGTTGCCATGGTCCCAGACTGTAGTGAGCTAAGACTGCCACTACTAAAATGTACTGGTAGACGACAAACCCATCCCTCATCAGATTGCCAACCTGGTCTATAGGAGCCTATTTCCTCCCAATAGTCAATATTGAAACCCATGGGGTATAACACTACTCCCCCAACTAGCACATCATATGACTCAGCTATTGTCTCAATAGCCTAAGCTCTCACCAGCGAGCTATCAGTCAGATGACCAGGCTGAACTTGGACAACAAGCTCCCCACGTGTGATGTACTATGTCAAACCACCACCTAGAGATATATGGATTTGAAATGGACACCTCTCCACATCGGTCTTCCATAACTCCATACCAACAACTGCAGCCTTCTCAACATAAAGGGCTGCACACCAGAGTCTAACAAGACTCTCTGTGGTGTATAGACCTTCCCTGAAGGTCCTACCAAATGGAAAATCCCCCTCTGGTTATCCAATAGGACAACACCAGGTGTAAACTGCACTCTCTCAAAGGCCGATCTAGTTGGCAACTCCTCCAGTCTAGCCGTTGCTGTTTGCCATAAACCATTGGTCGTTGAATAGATCCCATGCTCCTCAACCAAGTCAGCTCCACTACCAACCACCTTTGCTCTAATAGTAGGAACTGCATCATCCCTACTTTCACAAAGCATATCAGCCAACCGGAACACTAGGGCTGGGTCAACTCCCAATGTAAACATGTCACTAGCTGAAAACAAAGGACACCGTATAATCAGCTGAGCCGCCCCTTACTTCATGCTAGACTCAGTCTGTGTAGTAGTTGGTGGCTAACTAGTAGGTAGTCCATTATGCACTCCATCACCAACTACCACACCTGCATTGGGACGTCTAGGAACCATGGATGTCATCTGCAATGCCTCAAATAGCATGAAAGATTGGGGAAGTCTGACTTGTCTCCCAACCTCTCCTCTCTGTGGGTCCAACTCCATTGATGCTCCTCTAGGCTTTGGAGCACATACTACAATCCTAGTCACTACTATAGATTCATTCACTTGTGTTGCTCCGCATATGAAGTCCAAAGCATATTTGTCACCAGCATATGAGGTGGAAGCCTCAGCATCCGAATCTGATCTCCTCTAAGCAATAGCCATACTAGCCAATCTCTGCTCCAATTGCTCAATCCGAGTAGCCATAGCTACATCAGAAGTAAGGGCAGGTACTGCACCCCTACTAGGTGTAGATCCATTACCACCACCTCTACCACCTCGTCCTCCATGAATTGGAGCTCCTCTACTACCTGCCATAGCAGCCCTACCACTCCGTAACTCCGAGTGTAGGTCAAAACATAGGTCACTAGTGTGACCAAATCTATGGCAATGCTCACATTGCCTCTGTGCTGACTATGATGTACCAAAGGTATCGGGTCCGTTGCCCTGAGTACACTCTGTCTTATGGTGAGGTCCACCACAAGTCCAACAAGCAACATCACTACTCACTGGCTGCTACTGACCTAAAAATGAAGGTAAGGATCTAACTCCACTAGGCTCTTCACTCGCTCCATAGGATTTGGGCTGTCCACCTTGTCCTCAAAAACCAACTGGACGTGGTGCACTCTACTGCACTCTAGAAGAAGTCACAGCCATAGATGAGGTCTCCCTACCAAATCCAAATGTCACCACCCTCTCTTCCACCATGTTGAGCTCAATACGCTCAACCAAACCAAAGACCACTGCCAAAGTAGGCAAAGTAGCCTGTAACAATGTAGCATCACAAACTCTACGTTGCAACTCTCTATCTAGTATCCCATACCAAAACTGGACTGCCTAGGCCTCAATAGCTCCTTGAGTGAAACTGATCAGCCGCTTCATGCAAGTGTATGCCTCGCGTAGGCTCTCTCCAACCTTCCGTTGGAACTCTTGCAAGCTCCTCAGCTTGTCAGTCCGTACTCCCTGGTAGTTCTGCCTCAAACACTTGAAGAACTCCACCATGGAGTTAAACCCCTGTACCACACCACCTCCTATAGCGGTACCTCCACTCGTGGTAACATTATCTCCAGCTAATGCACCTCCACTAGCTCCACCAACACCACTTGAGCTAGAACTCGTAGGTATAGCCAATCTACTCTTGGCCACCAAACCTGAAGTGAAAGAGACATAGTTTGGAGACCAATGTTGTCTCCATAACTCGATCTCCTCCAAATGAGCTCTCTTGAACTCATGGTAGTCATCCATCGGCGGACCCTCCAGATGCTGAAACAATCCCTTCCATGCCATGAAAGGTGTACACAAAGTCGGGTTCCGCATCTGCTGTAGATCACACCAACTATCAAACTCTTGGATGAAGTCATTTAACTCAATGGTACCCACTGTACCACAATAACGCCTAAGGCCTTTAGAGGCCCTATAAATCTTGTCCATATCACATAACAACAATGCGGACACACCAAGTGCACTCTCAACTAAATCAACTCTTGTGTCAAACTCCAACTCAGAGTCAATCTACTTCCTCATTGGGACTTGAAATACAGACTGATACCGAGTACCACTCCAAGTAAACCCATTTCATACTATAGGGCTATTTCCTCTAAAATCCCCAAAGAACTCCGTTGTGACAAAGTAACCACAACCGCAACCGCAACCGCAACAACAAACCGGAACCACAAACTACAACCGCAAGTCACAACCGCATGTACCTCACCAAGTGCCAACATCAACTAAGCACCACCCACTAATGTAACTCTAACCGAGATAACTACACTAGGAGAAAGAGCAACATGTAACCTGCCATCACAACACGCACTCTCACGGTCTGCAGGTCATCACTTCCTACCTCACCAGAGAGAAACAAAGGTAGTCTGATTGGTCATCACTCCAGCCTCACTACCAAGAGCACACCATAGCACCAACACTCAAAATTCAGGGCACCTCACACAAAAGTGGTGCACAAACAGGAAGTAGAGAATGGAGGGGGTCCAATCACAAGAAATCTAAAAGAAAACCCTCCATCTCAAAAAACAACATGAGACTGACTCTGCCACCATTTGGCATTTGATATAAGATAAGTTTGTATCTAAGTCCCAAGCTACCAAGATCACCAAGAATGGGATCAAACTACCTCTCGTAGCCAAAGCTACAAGTGTAAAGATAACAATGGCACAATCAATAGGACAACAAGTGAGGATTGGCTAGGGCACAAGTCTAGGAACAAGAGATCTAAGGGTCAAACCCTATTGCACATAGTCTAGCAGGAAAGGCAGATTTTACCAACCAATGACCAAGATCTACTCTAAACTAGCTAACCTCATGCCAGCAGGCTAGCTTGCTGGCCCTTCTAGGCCTTCGTAGCCTCTCATAGCCCACAACCCTAGCCTTGAAGCCTCTAAATGCCAAATGAGGCCCTTCTTCTTGCCACTTTGAACCTCCTCTAAAATCTGATATAAACCTTAAAGTTGGCTGACCGCTAAATCCCCTGCTAACTTTACACTCAAGCCAAATTGAAAACACAAGTTTCCCCAAATCACAAATTCATGAGAATAGCTTCCTAAATCCACCTTCAATTTGACTTTACGAGCCCAACTCGTAACAAATTGGTCCTACTTTCACCTCCTGAGCTCAAAATCACAACCACTGCTCAAAATTTGCTCCTTCTTTGCTCAAAAATTTGCCAGCGCTTCCACACACCGTCTACCTTACTGCCAAATCCACATCAATTGAACAAGATTTTGCACACTAGGGAAAAATTGAACTTGAATCAAGCTACCAATGATCCACCGAGCTTAGAGATACCACCAAAACTCAAAGTTCTTGCACTCGGTTTCTCCTTGACTTCACTTCTCTGATGTAATCAGATTGTTTACCACTCTCAACTCAACTCAACTCAAATCAGTACTTGATTTGTCACTCTATAAACTGCCAACAACTGGGCAGTGATTATAGTCAAGCCACACCTACTTCAACATAGAGAATCCATGTGACGCTCACCGGCCTCTATCCACCATAGCCAAGAACTCAAAGGCTCAACATCAGAGAAGTAAGCTCTTTGAAGCTGCACTTCAAAAGTATACCCTCTAGACTTGAGCTAGGTCTGAACCCTAATGGTCCCACTGACGGCACACTTGATGGTGCAAACGGTGCAAAGTGACGGTGGACCCCACCGTGAAGTCAGTACCCCAAACACAAAATCTGACTATCAGAAAGTAGTCTCTAAGAAACTACTAAAATAACTCTTACTACTATCACTGCAACTCCAGTGTCCGAGCAATCTAAATGTGACACTTCCTCTCATCATGGCAGCAATTATGATGGTTTCAATTGACTGCAAGGTCCAGAATGAGTTTTGATCAGCTCTACAACAAGATCCCTTCTTCCAAATGGTACATGGTTGTCTTACAACATGCAACAAGGAGTACAACACCTTCTCCTTCAAGGAAGGCCTTCTATTCCATGAGGACCAAATCTATGTTCTAGCCAAAGATGATCTCTGACTTGTGTGCCTCCAAGAAACCCATGCTGTACCAATAGTTGGTCATATGTGTGTGGACAAGATCTTGGGTACCCTCCAACATAGATGGTGGTGGCCCAACATGACACGAGATGTTTGAGAGTTTGTTTGATCTTGTGAGAGCTGCCAACATAACAAGGCCAGCAACTAGAAGCCAAGTGGACTCCTTCAACCACACCCTATTCCAACCGCTTGTGGGAACACGTGAGCTTGGATCTCATCACATCCTTGCACAAGACAAAGCAAGGGCACACATCAATCGTGGTGTTTGTGGATAAGCTTAGCAAGCAAATCCGCTTGGCACCAACCTTTGATACCGTGGATGCTCCAACCTTAGCACAAATCTACTTTGATAATATCTTCAAGGATCATGGGATGCCACATGTACTCATCTCTGACCATGATCCTCAATTCACTGGGAAGTTTTGGCAAGCACTCTTCCAGATACTCGGCACCAAGCTTGCTTTGTCCACGGCCTTTCATCCTCAAACTGATGGACAAATCAAACATGCAAATCTTACCTTGGAGGATATGTTGCGTGCCTTTGTCAATGTCCACTATACGAATTAGGATGAATATCTTGCAACTACAATATTTACCTACAATATTTCCAAGCACGCAAGCACCAGATTTTCTCTTTTCTTTCTTAATTTTGGCCAAGATCTGCTTGTTCCAGATTCTCTTCTTGCTCCTCCTCCATCTCAAGTCCTCCATACTTCAACCTTCTTGACCACCATATCCCAATCTCTCCAACAAGCCAAATCTCACCTCCTTGTTGCTCAGAATTGTCAAAAACAATATGCGGACCACCATCATTGTGATCTCACCTTTGAAGTTGGTGATAAAGTCATGCCATCCTCTAGTAACCTACCCTTCCCACTTGATACCCAAGTTTGTAAACTTGCCCCTAATTGGATAGGACATTTTGATGTCACCCAAATCATCTCTCCTGCTACTTATAGACTTGCCTTACCTTGTCATATGCCCATCTATGGTGCCCACATTTTTTGTTTTTTTTTCAAAATAAAGGAAAAGAAGTGTATAGAGAAGTCGTATTGCGCCTGTATGGCCGAAGAAGGCGAAGAAAAGAGTCTTCAGGATGAAACCCGAAGTAAAGTGACTTCGTGGCATAAGGCAAAGTACTCGGAAATGCCCTGTCAGCACACAACCCAAAGGAAATTGTCTTCATATCGGGAGGAGCTGAACCCGAGGCAAAGACAATCTAACCACCTTTTGTTGGGGCGAGAAATTCAAGAAGGGGCCGTTCAAAAACCGGCGGCCCATACGCGTGAAGGTTGATTGACAGTGACAGGTTCATGCCGGAGGTGTGATTTCTCGGTAGAAACTCGAAGTGACAAAAGACGAAGAAGCACAACTCTATAAAAATCAAACTTGCAATGACAAAATGTCGAGTAATTTTCTTTTGCCATTGAGAAGTCGTCTTGCAGGTGATCGTGGGAAGGGAAATAGAGTTGGAATCGTGTTAGTGCAAAAGGGAGAAGTCGCAAGAGTGAAATCAAGAGAGAGTGAGCAGGTAGAAGAGATGGGAGGAGGAAAGAAGAACTCCGAATTCATAGTGAGAAATCATGCAATTCGGAGGTTTGATGTAATAGCGAGGATCGAAGTCTTGAGCCGACTTTGGATCACATTTTTGGCATGGAATTGGAATGTAAGCTTTCCAGGATTCATGACAAAAATCATCGAGAGCAAGTGTCTTGATGGACCAGAGGAAGAAGGGAAGAGAGGAAATCCGGCTTGTTAGACAGAGTCGGATTGGAGACTTGTACTTGAGAAGGAAGCAGGCTCGGAGCAAGGAGCCACGTTCTTGGAGAAGGGAGAGATAGCTCAAGAGACCTAGGAGGTGAGAGATGCCTTCTTGTCAAAGAGGACAAAGAACGGGTATAAGGTTGAGAGTTACAAAGACCCTGTGAAGAGAGGGATTGTGAGTGCACTAATGGCTATCCTGAAGCCGGAGCAAACCACATATGTGATGAAACACCAAACGGTGTTCTTTCACAAGCTTTTTGCAGGAGAACCAATCAATTGGGCAAGGTGTTTTCATAGGAGAACGAGGCAGATGGTGTGGATAAGTCGCCTCCACACTATATCGTGCCGTTTGTAGCACACTCCTACCTTGGGCTTAACTTGCTAAACTCGGCGGAGCGGACTCGGATGGTGTCGCACTTCCATCCTGATGTGCAAAAGGAGGTCGACGTCGAGGAGCAGCAATACATCCTGCAAATCAGGAGTATTGACGACTACTACGGGGAAGACGGGGAAGAACATGGAGGTCGCAGTGAGTACCCCGACTACAAAGAAGAGGGGTTGGCAAGATGACGCCAAAGACACAAAGAAACCTCAAAAGACGCGGAGAGGCAACCCGAGGCGAGGTATGGTGGTAATTGAGTCGGAGGACTGTGAGCCGGCCTGTCTCTCACTCAGGATGAACCTCTGATGGCTATTATGGTAGCGCACCATGGACTAAGAAGGCAAGGAACCCCAACTCCATCATACTCCTCCAAGGCTAACACTCCAAGACTCAAGACATTGCTCACTAGAGAACTCAATGAGAGAGAGATAGTTGCAAATGAAAGGATGATGAGTACCTCCTCACCCCTTGTTTATATACTTGTGAAATAGTTACGTACCAAAGTTACTAATTACCGTAGTAACTCAAGTTACTAGACTAAAAGTCAAGTAAAGTCAAAAAGTAGAAAGGAATATCCATACACATGGGCATATTCCCCTTATCTTGACCCAACCACTAAAGCAAGGATTCCTTCACATGGGCTATCCTTGGACTAAAGAAGAATCCAAAACAAAAAGGCTTGCGGGCCCAAGAGTTCTCAACTCTTTCCCCAAAGCCAAACACCTAGGAATAATACCAAGTCAACACACTAAAATCCAAAATAGTGGTGCTCATCTTTTCTACTTCCTCTAAAGTAAGGTCCCATCTATCTTAGCTATGACTAACTTTAGCTAATATAGAACCATCCTTTATCTCTATATAAATAATATCTCTTAAGTACTTGTAATACCAAGCTAAATATCACAATACCACACACATGCACAAATGGGTGTTACATTTACCCCCGGACTAAGTTTTCACTTTGTCCTCAAAGTGAAGGTCTCTCTACCTTCTATGGTACATCTTCAACTTATCATGGTTAATCCTATCAAAGTGTCTTCCTCCCAACTCCTTGAGATCATAGGTGTAATTGCCCCACACCTTCTCTACTATGAAAGGTCCAAAGTACTTAGGCAAAAACTTCTTTTGCACTCTCTTGAATCGAATGGAATCAAACAACATTACCCAATCACCTTCTTTGAAAGGCTCCACCTTCTTCTTGCCTTGCCTCTTGTCATAGCTCTCCTTTTGTTTCCTTTGGGCTTGCTCCACTCGAACCATAGCAACTGCTCTTGCCTCTTCCAACTCCATGAGTTGATCCTTCCTTGACTTCCCTGCATCACTTCCTTGTGCTTTCTTCAATCTCCTATGAATGCTTTGGAAGGTAGGAAGATCAAAGTGAATAGGTAAGGTAGACTCAATACCATACACCAATTGGAATGGAGAATATCCAGTGGAAGTCTTCATGGTTGTCCTATACTCCCACAAAACTGCATGAATCCTCTTGTCCCAATGATGTTTAGCCCCCTCCATTTCTGCATCTTTGGCCAACATCATGCACAAGGTCTGATTGGTTCTCTCTGCCAAGCCATTGGAATTTGGCTTATAGGATGTAGTTACTCTATGTGTGATAGAAAAATGTCGTAGCATGGCTGTAGTAATGCTTCCTGTAAACTCTCCTCCTCTATCAGAAACCAACTCCAAAGGGCATCCAAACCTAGTGATAATGCGTTCATAAAGAAATCTACCCACTTCATCTTCATTCTTGTCCCTCAATGGTCTAGCCTCAACCCACTTGGTAAGGTAATCAGTAACTACCACAATGTACCGATTGTTCCTTGGGGTTCTATTGAGAGGTCCTACAAAATCAATTCCCCACTTCTCAAAAGGTCCTAGCAATGGAATTGATCTAAGTGGTGGAGTGGATGTAGACTTTCTAGCAAAAGCTTGACAAACATGACAAGTTTTGCAATAATCAAGAAAATCCTTGAAAATCCCTCTCCAATGGTAACCTGCATCTAGAATCTTGAAAGCAGTCACCTTTCCTGCAAAGTGTCCTCCACATACTAAACCTTCATGAAACTCCTTTATGAGTAGGATAGACTCTTCCTTACCCACTGCTCTTCGAAGTAGACCATCTGCTCCTTGGTGAAAAAGAATATCCTCCACCATTGTGTAAGGTCTAGATCTTGCTGCAAGGGCCTTCCTCTCCCTAGCATGCATCCCTTCTGGATAGTTACCTCTTGTCACAAAATCCACAATCTCCTTGTACTCCATTGGAATCTCTTGAGTGACTGAGATTGTCATGAGCTCCTCATCCGAGAAGGAATCATCTACTGGCTCATCTCCATCATGATCATAGGCTCTAGATAACAAATCAGCATTTGCATGTTTCTTTCCTGGCCTATCCTCAATTGTGTAGTCATACTCAGACAAGAGTATCATCCACCTTGCTAGTCTCCCTTCAACATTAGGCTTGTTGAAGATGTACTTCAAAGCCTTGTGATCCGTGACAATTGTGGCTTTCCCTCCAATCAAGTAGTGTCTAAACTTCTTGAGACCGAAGATCATTGCCAACCCTTCTCTCTCTGTGACAGAGTAGTTCTTCTCTGCTGAAACCATCTGCCTACTAGCATAAGCTATTGGATGATCATGCCCATCTTGGTCTAATTGACTAAGAGTGCATCCTATAGCTACATTAGAAGCATCAGTGTAGAGGATGAAAGGCTTACTCCAATCAGGTTTAGCAAGAACTGGAGCTACAACAAGGGATTGCTTGAGCTCCTCAAAAGCTTTGAGAGCCTCCTTGTCTTCCAAAATCACCATGTAATCTACACCCTTCTTCATGTAGATGGTCAATGCATAAGCCTTGTTGGAAAATGAGAAGATGAACCTCCTATAGTACCCAACCATTCCCAAGAATTGGCGTAACTTTGTCAAGCTTGAAGGGAATGGAAGGTCTGAGATTTTCCTCACCTTCTCAGGATCAACTGCTATTCCATCCTTGGAGATGATGTGCCCCAAAAGTAGACCTTCTTCACATCCAAAAATGCACTTCTCTGGGTTGAGTGATGCATTTGCCTCATCCAAGCGTTGCAAGACTTTGATTAGGTGCTCAAAGTGCTCCTCCTTGCTCCCATAGACACAAAAGTCATCAATGAAATCTCTCACAAATTTCCCAATGAAAGGTTCAAATACCTTGTTCATGAACCGTTGGAATGTGGCTGGAGCATTGCAAAGCCCAAAAGGCATGACCTTGAAAGCGTAAGTTCCCCAAGGTTGGTGAATGTGGTGAGTTGTTGATGCTCTGGTGCAATCTTTATTTGGTTATATCCACTATAACCATCTCCAAAACTGTACCTCTCATGACCTGCAACCTCCTCCAAGATCTCATCAATGAATGGCAATGGGTAGTAGTCCTTCTTGGTAACAGCATTAAGCTTCTTGTAATCCACACATACCCAAAGCTTGCCATTCTTTTTCTTCACAATGACAATTGGAGACACCCATTCTGAATTCTCCACCTCAAAGATAAATCCAGCCTCCTTGAGCTTATCAATCTCCTCCTTCACAACCAAAGATATTGGTGGGCTAATGCGACGTTGCTTTTGGCGGATTGGTCTTGCATGTGACTCCACCTCTATCTTGTGCTCCTCCAAGGTGACTTCCTTCAAATCCTTGTAACTAAAAGCAAACACATGGATGAACTTGCGGAAAATCTCCTCAAATCTCACCTTCTCCTCCTTGGTAACATTTGGGCCATACTTGAGGGTAGATAACCTTCTCTCTACCTCCTCAAGTGTCAATGGTGATTTATCTGGGTCCTTCAAAACCTCTGGCTTAGGTGCAAAATCCATAGCACACAAGGGATACACATCTGAATCAGATTCAGATTCATCCTCCTCCGTGGAAGTCTCCTCTTCCATGCTTGTGTCCACACCTGAAGCTCCTTCTTCAGAATCTGATTCCCAATAATTAGAAGATGGGGTATCTGAATGTGAAGTGTTGGTGGTGTTAGTCACAGGAACAGTGACTCTATGGTTTGATGGCCCAATCCTCAAGTACCCTTTGTGCCATCTATCAGTTGTGCGTGCTGCTCTCAACCATGGCCTCCCAAGAAGTAAGTCATAGCTTGAATCCTTCAAGACTTGGAAAGTCATGAGATTTTGAACTCCCATAACTGAAACTACCACCTTATCCATCACCCCTACTGGTCGAACTTGTTGCTTGTTTGCCATGCTCACCACAAATGTTGAAGGTCTTGAGGGTATCATACCCAACTTCTTCATCAACCTTTCTGACATGGCATTCACTGCTGATCCTCCATCAACCAATGCATCCTTGATGTTGTGACCATTCACTCTTGCATCAATCTTGGAGGCATATTCACAAGCCTCCCATGGTGCTGGCTTGGCATCCACCACCCCCATTGATACTGGAACTTTTGCCTTCTTCTTCTTTTTGCTCCTTGTAGAACTCAAACCACCTCTAAGCTCCTTTCTCAAGGTAGGGTTCAAAGCAATTAATTGGCCCACTGTGATGTTAGCCTTGTGACTACCAACATCCTCCAACACATTGTAGTTCCATTGTTGCTTTGAGATCAAGAAGTCCTCCATCCCCAACTTCTTCCTTGGAGTCTTTGTTGTTGATGGTGTTGAGGTGCGAGTGCTCCTAGTAGACATAGGAGTATCCTTGCTTGAAGTATATCCTTGAGAAGAGTGAACATCCTCTGCAAAACGAGCTCTCTTCTTCTCTTGTGCCAAAAGCTCCAAATTAAGACCCTTGGAGTTTGAGCACTCTCCCTTCTCATACTTGCTCTCAACCACATCTATGGATGCTATCCCCTTACCTTTGTTGGGATTAGGAGCCACTTGGGTTTCACTACCTCCCTCTTTCCCTCTATTGGCTCCCTCATAACCCCTTCCTCCATGGTAAGTGGAATTTGGGCAATTCCTTTGGATATGGCCTCTTCCTCCACAACCAAAACAATTTCTATCATTGAAATTGTTGGCTGGTTGGCCTCCTCTATATGGATAGTTTCCATAACTCCTAGGTCCTCTCCCTACATTCTGATCCACCTCTCTCTTCTCCCATAGTTGCACCACATTGATCTTGAGATCCGCAAGTTGTTCTGTGATGGTTTGGAGTGGATCTTTTGGTGGAGGTGCAAGAACTGGAGCAACTACTACTTGTGGTGCAACCCTTGTCACCAAAGTATCAGAAGTTCCACCATACTTGTAGCCTTGAGGAGGATGCACAACCTCCTTCACCACCAAATCACTCTCATCCCCTTCCAAACTCTCCTCCATACGAATTGCGATCTTGATAGCTTCAACCTTGGAAGAAGGTTTCTCATATCTCACCTTGCTTCTAATTTGTGGTCTCAATCCTCCCACAAAATTCTTGGTGAGCATGGCCCCTATGCCAATCATTGTAGTCTCCACATCATCCCCACCCTTCCTCAACACTATGCGAAATCTGGACTCCAACTTTTCCACTCTTTCCACATAGACCCTCACTTTCTCTCCATCTCCTTGCTTGAGAAATGTAACCTCACTCATCAATCTCTCATAACTCTCATCAGGAAGAAAGTTCTCAATGAGTGCTGAAGTCAAAGTCTCCCAAGACTCCTCTTCCCCCTCTCTCCTCTCTCTCTTTTGGTATTCTGACTCATACCATGTAAGTGCTACATCCTCAAAGAAATCTGGTAATAATGAGGCCCACTCATTCTTCCTCCTCTCATTGTTTCCTATGCAAGCTCTCTTGAAGTCTCTCACAAAGGCCTCCACATCTTCTCCATCCTTGCCAAAGAAAACCGGAAGTTTCCCCATCTTAACCCCTCACTATCTTTCTTTTCTCTTAATTTTTTTTTTCTCTTTTCTTTTCTCTCACTCTATTACTAATAGAGTATATACATGACTAACACCATCTGAGAATAATCCACTCTAGGGAACACAAAAGGTTCAGGTTGCTCCAAGATTTCTATAGCAACATCAAATCCTAGAGTGCATATTAATCTAACTCTCATGGATAGTTTATCCATAAGTTGAAAGATTATCTCCATCACTAATCTTGAGAACTAGCTGATGAAGGTGGTAGTATTTCTGTAGCTGTACTAAGACTCTCTCCAAGATCCTTCACCAAAGTTTCCAAAAGTGCTTTTACTCCACTACACTCATGTCCTTTTGGAAGTCCTTCAACTCCACAAACCTCACACAACTCCTTGGTCTTAGATCTTCTCCCTCCCAATCTTGGTGAAGAAGGTCCAACATGCAAACCCAAGTCAAGTAAGCCTCTCCTTTCCCTCAATCTCTTGCTCTCAAAGGTTAATGGACATGAACTTGCCTTATGTCCCTTCTCTCCACATAGAAAGCACTTAGACTCACTCTTTCCTCCAAGTGGTGTAGGTTTTTGGATCCTCTCAACACTCTCTTCAAATTCTATTGTAAACTCTTTTTTCCTCAATCCACCCCTACAATCACCTCAAACCCTTGGGGAACCTTGCATAATCTCAATTTCTACTCTTGATGACCTTCCATGTTCCCAAAGATGAATCTAAACACTCAAACATGCTTTTTGTTGATCTCAAACTTCTCATGCATGAGATCTCCACTCTGCAGAATTGACCCTTCCTCACAATGTCACTCAAATCTCCCAACAAATATGTCACAGTCCTCTGAAATTTTCCACACTTGATCACAACTCTAGGTTGTCCCTCCCTGCAAAATTTTAGATCTTTTCATTGAGCCATTTGGCCTAGACACCTTTCTATTCAGCACCCATATTTCAGATTTGGTCTGAAAACCACCCCCCTCACTTCAAAAACTCATAACGCACTGCGCAAAAATGATCTCTCTCTAATTTTTGTGGCACCAGGTAGGATACAATGCACTGAATTTTCTTGGAAATTTTCAGGACAATTCATTGAAAATTGAAGAAATGGCAGACTCTGTACAATTTTCCAGAGAGCATGCAGTTGCGGGAGCACTTTACCCTATCAACTTTCAAAAATTCTAGCCCAGTGCGCATAGAAGCTCTCTCAGTAATTTCAAGTGTGCTAACTGAAAG